>CM022394.1:10949241-12149241 GCA_011833715.1 Carcinoscorpius rotundicauda | reverse complement strand
TTTTTGTTGTTGTAATACCAGTTCAACTCTCCAGCCAATGTTTTGGACTTTTAATATGTCTAGTATGCATGTTAACATCACAAACATACAGAGATAAAAGCTTTGTTCGATAGACTTTAGAAGTAGATGGAGTACTTTCCTCAAAAATATAAAAATATATCCAATAGACATTTACTTAACAAAAAAAACAACTTAAATAACATGTACCTGATGCATAGTTAATGACTGAACTTGTCGTTTCAAAACGCTCATTCGAGCTGTTGTGACAACTGATCGAACATCTGGAACAACCGTATCTCCAAATATGTCATTAATTAAACGATGATTTCTCAAATATCGAGCTGCGGCCACATGTTTCACTGAAAATTCGTCACTAGCTATTAAAAACAAAAACAGAATCTTTTAACAAGATGATAACTGTTTAGCTTAGATTATACATCTAAGCAAATCAATGAATCAGGAGGTTCAAAACTACAAGTGTATTTATTAAATACTTTTTTTTTTTTACCAGATCCTTAGGAAAGTCATCTGGCCACAAATTTAATAAATTTTTGTAATAATTTCCTGATAATTAAAAATATATATGTAATCAAGTTTCTGTGTTTTATTCTATATATAAAGCCGCAACAAATTTTTTTCCAGTAATATATCACCAAACTAAGCTTTTATCATTTTGTTACAGTCTCTAAGTGCATCTGCTGAGCTGGAAGCCACATCAGTTATCCAGTTGAAAAGAGTGGAAAATGAGCTTTTGTTACATTTTTAACTGTTAGTTTATGATTTCACAAACTGAGATATGTGGAATTACAGGACACTATGACAACCTGACACTGAGAAATTGTGACTGGTTAAAATTTATAAAACTACACTCATTTTGAAATTGCAAAGTCCAAAACATTTTATCAAAGGAGCTAAAAGTGTTGTATTGCATTCAGAAAACTAACAAACACTAATATTTTCATTCAAAAACTGTTGATGTCAGTCCAAAACGAAACTCTGAGTCATTTTGTTTAAACATTTATGCATAACAGTAGAATAATAAGTAAAATTGTTTTTAATACATAAATTTCAATTTGGAAATGTTAAAAAGTTTGAGGGAACAACAAATTTAGTTTCTGTAATTTTTAAAATCAATGGAACAGTTTTTCCCTTGAGAAGGATAACTCAGGTTTGCCTTTGTTCAAAAGTGACTTCATACATATTTCAGAAACATGGTATGGGTGTATATATATATTATTTATGAATACTTTTGCTGCAGAAAATCATTTCAGGAAAAAGCCTAAAAATGATAATCCATACATACCAGCATCATCATCTTCAGCGGGTTGGATGTAAATCTTTTTATCAGTTTTCTGGAGTGGTATAAGTGTCTAAAAATAAATTGAAAAAGATTAAAAAAGTTCAATCTATCATTCTCAAAACATGTTTTACTTCTATATAATATGTACACAACCTTTATCAATATTCTGTATTATAAATCTCACAAATATGTCCACAGTATATAAAAATACCTTAATAAATAGTTCCCTTACAGTTAAAGTGTATTTACAGCTCATATGAATGAATCAGTCTTGTACTTCATCTCATGTAAACAATGTTAGCACTAATGATTACTACTTTGTAAAATATATTTTGTTATTTGTATTTCAAATAAAATAGCGACACACTCCTTTCACACAAGTTAATTCACTTACAAATACACAATCTAAGAGTGTTTATGACAATATCCATTAATGTCTTAAACTACATATAGATTTCTTTCAATATTTTTGTAAGAAATGAAAACAATCACATGATTCTTAATAACAGCACGAGATTTCTCTTTAAACATCAACTTAATATTTCATGGTTATTTACTTTCAACTTTATAAAATAAAACTTTCAATGAAAAACAAATGATGTGTCACAGTTTTGAAAGAGAATTTAATTTCACTTTTATAGAAATACTAGGTGCAATGAGAGATAATTTAGCAAGCATAACTTACATCTATATAAAATCAGACAAAAGTTTCAGATTTACAATTAACACCTGCATATAAAAACTTAAAAATATGATTGCTAATTTTTAATAGCTTCATTTTTTGTCTAATGATTTGAAAAAAAAATTCCAAAAAGCTAGCCTCCGTGACTTTGTTCCATAATACCTGTGTACAAGAATGGTGATTTCACAGTGCCTACTTCAGCAGTTCTATCACAGTCAGCCACAGGCATTGCACCTGGCAACATGACAAACACGTATTCATATGCAATAGCATTAAATCCATTATATTCTTCATTTTCTTGAGAGATACATAAACTTAATGGACATGTTGTAGTAGCAGCTTGTGCCTTCTTTTCCAGATGGTGATCCTTCTTCATTGTTGAGTGCTGTTGCATGGGGCAAAGGGACAGTGTTTGCTACTGATCATGCATTCATGGATTCTCACCTCACCACAGTTGTAATATGACTTGTTGCAGATCTCTGTCCTGGTTCTCAGTGTTGGATCACCATTGCTTTGTTTTTTTAAGGCAGTTAGATGCAAGGGATATTTATGTCTTGCAAAATCTTAGCCCTAATTTGAACACGCTTATGATTTGAGTGTATGAATATTTTAAATTTTAAAGGGCTGTTACATACCCGTCCCAAAAGCCATAATTTTCTGTGGCATCACACTACATATGCAAGAACAAACAATGTAAAATGCAGCACTAATACACACTGTACTACTGATATTGTATTGATTGATTAATTGATTTAGTGTTTTATGGCATAAAGCAGCAAGGCTATCTGTGCCAAACATCCAGTAAAAAGGTAAAAATAAATCAAATGTAGTAAAATACGTAAAAGGAAAGGAAGGTAAAACAAAACATCATTGAAAAACAGGAAAAGCATAAAATCAATGTTGACACCTAGTCTACAATGTTAAGAGAGAAGGCAGAGTAAGAGAAATTGTGAAGGACTTTCTCTAGCAAAATGTAATGATCATAAACTGCCAGGAAGTACAGGAACAACCGTCAGTCACCTGAAGTTGGCCTTTCCAGTCCTGGTTCCAGGTTATGTTGTCATAACAGCCATTATCAAAAGGTAAAATGAGAAAAGTGTTAAAAGACATACAGCAAAATCTTAATAATGATTAGCCAAATGTCCGGTAAAAAGGTACAAGTAAAATAAATGCAGTAAAATTCGTAAAAGGAAACAAAGGTATAAACAAAACAGCAATGAAAAATAGAAAATGCCATAAAACCAATGTTGACATCCAGTCTACAAAGTTGTAAAGGACTTCCTGTAGCAGAATGGTAATGATCATAACCTGCCAGGAAGACTAACAGGTAAGTACAAGAACCACCGTCAGTCACCTGAGGTTGGTCTTTCCAGTCCTTGTTCTAGGTTATGTGTCATTATGGCCAGTACGAAAAGGTAAAATAAGAAAAGTGCTAAAAGACATGCAGCAAAAGTGTAATAATAACTCGCCAGGATGACTAACAAGTAGTTTAAACAGACAGTTCAAACCTGAAGTTTGCCTTTCCAGTCCTGATGTCGAGTTACTTAACGTTCTAGCCATTTTACAATATCAAACTGAATGAGAGATAGAGATTCTGAAAATGAAACCACAAATAAAAAGGTGTAATAAATAAATATCAAACACTTAAATGAGGTTAAAAAGATTAATGGTCACTAAAAAACTAAAAACTTTATCAAGGTGAACAGTGGTACCATCACCAATAACACTGTCCAGTGTTACAGACAAACCTTGGGACAGAACATGTTTAAAATAGTGTTGTCGTTGAGAGTTGTAAAGATGGCAATAAAGTAAAATGTGACTTACAGTGATTTGAGTGTTACACAAACTACACACTGGTGCATCAGTTCCAGATAAAAGAAAACGATGAGATAAAAAACTGTGACTAATGCGCAAACTAGTTAGAACAACTTCCTCCTTCCGAACCTTATGGAAGCTAGACGGCCAAAGCTCAAAATAGGGTTTTATTTGAAAAAGCTTGTTGTCCCATTGCTCATTCCAAGTGAACTGCCAGTTGGCACAAAGCCAAGCCTTGAATACTGGACCATAGTCCATGTATGGTAAAGGCACAGTAGTGATAGTGCCAGGGCAAATAGATTTAGCTGCCATGTCTGCAAGTGCACTTCCACAAATATCAACGTGGCCTGGTATCCAGAAAAACTGGATAGAAGAAGATGTTAACAAAAAATGGGCCAGTCGGTTTTGAATATCAGTGAGAACAGGGTGTGAGCCAACGTGAAGGGATTCCAAGGCCAGCAGAGAACTAAGGGAGTCAGTATAAATAGTGCAGTCAGAATACTGCTCAGTTTCAAAAGATATGGCGTACAGTTAAGCAGTGAACAAAGAAGCTGTAGAGGGGATTCTGCACGCAACCACCAAACCGCAATAAACCATGACAGAGCCCACAGAGTCGCAAAGGTCACATTTGGGGGCTGTAATTAGCCATAGGGGAATGGGCTGACCAGTGGATTTTTCAATGTTTTCCAAGGACAAACCCAATTTCTTCCAATTGCACCTGGATGTGAAGGCCAAAAGAAGCAATGGCAGATCGTCTGTTTTGAACAAGGCCCACTGAGGAAAGGAAACACATCCCCAAGTGGGATACTTTGGTAAGGAGCAAAGTTTGAAGAATACAGTAAAGACAGTTACAAACAGCGATGGTGCAGAGGTTTATGAAATTCCATGTACAAGCTCTGAACTGGGGAGGTGCGGAAAGCCCCAGTGCAGAGTCGAAGTCCTTGATGATGAATGGGGTCCAGTATCTTTAAGGCCGAGGGTCTGGCAGAGCCATAGACGACTGGTCCTTAGTCGTGTTGTGAACGAATAACAGCATGATATATCTTTAACACAGAACATCGATCCACTCCCCAACTGGCAGTAGAGAGGACATGGAGGATATTCAGTGCTCTTGTGCATTTGACCCATAGCTGCTTTAAGTGTGGTATAAAGGTCAGCTTACAGTCAAAGATAAGCCCTAAGAACTTGGTCTCAGGGACCACTGGCAAAGAAACAAGATGGATACCCTGTTGGCAGCAAAAGTGCATGCAAACGGTTTTAGAGAGAGAAATATTAAAGCCGTTTGCCGCAGTCCACTTCATTACACGATTGGAGGCAGTTTGCAGTTGCTGCTCAATATATCTCATGTTTGACGATGAGATATGAAAGTCATCAACATAGAGCCTGTTTGTAACAGTGAGAGGGAGTTGTTCAGTGATGGCATTTATCTTTATACTGAAAAGTGTGACACTCAAAACACAGCCCTGAAGGACCTCAAATTGCTGTACAAAAGAACAGGAAAGTGTCAAACCCACACGAACATGAAACTGTCCAATAAAAAAATTTCAATAAACATGTAGTAAATGGCCACGTATCCCTCACATATATATGGAGGTATTGCAAAATGCCATTCCTCCATGTTGTGTCATAAGCCTTCTTAATGTCAAAGAATATTGAAACAAGATGTTGGCATTTAAGAAAGGCTTATCTGATTGATGTTTCAAGTCGAATTAGGTGGTCCGTGGTGGAATGCTGTCATCAAACCCCACACTGGGTAGGCAAGAGGAGGTTGTTTAATTCGAGGAACCAAACAAGATGAGCATTAACCATCCTCTCCAAGATCTTACAGAAACAACTTGTCAAAGCAATTGAACAGTAGTTTTAAGGAATCTTGGGATCTTTCCCAGGTTTAGAGAAAGGTAAGATAATAGCCTGGCACCAGGCATCAGGAAGAACATTCTTCTGCCAAATCCAATTAAAAACAATTAGAAGAATATCAAGAGAAGCAGGAGAGATATAGCGCAGCATGTCATAGTGTACATCATCTGGTCCAGCAGAAGGGCCATTTTCAGTTCCACCAGTGAAAAGGGACAATTATAGTCAAAAAGACAGTCAGTTCGACAGGAAAGAGGTGAATGCTCTGCCTGAGTCTTGATGGCCAAGAAGGTGGAGGAACAAGCAGAAGTGTAAAATACCTGGCAAAAGCTTTCACCAAGAGTATCAGCAATGCATTGGACATCAGCTCCTCTTGGCCATCAGAGAGTAAGATGGAAAGGGGGGAAAGAATTGTAGTACCCACTGACCTTTCGAATACCTTCCCATATGACCTTGGAACTGGTAGAAGATATGCTCGTTGTGAACTTAATCCAAGATTTCTTCTGGCTGTGACGTCTTACCCACCTAACATGTGCACAGGCCTGTTGGAAAGCAATGCCATTCGAAAGTGTGGGATATCTACAGAAAGTATCCCAGGCCCATTTTTGAGCCCTCCATGCCAAGTGGCAAGCAGGATTCCACCACGGATGAGGATATTGTGGAAAACATGTTGAGCTTTTAGGAATACCTAAGTAGCTGATTGTATAATACAGTCAGTTACCACTGCCACATAGTCGTCTATTAATGGCTGACTGAGAATGGCATGATCAAGTTTTGCGAGAGAAGTGAAAGTGAACCAGTCTGCCTGATCCAGCTTCCACAGAAGAAAGCGGGTAGGGTGGCCAGTCTCTCTAAAAAGTAAAGGAAAATGATCACTGCCTAGTGGATTAGTGTCAATACAAGACGTGGATCTTGAGGTTTGTTGGAATGTATGGGAGGAACAGAGATGGGTGTGGAGGTTGATTCATTGATCTTTTTAACCATAGAGGTCAAAAGGCTTTTCATTTGTTTTGAAAACGATTCTCTTGGAGGCACAGAGAGATCTGTCTGTACTCCCACTGTAGTTGTGGAACGAAGTGCAGCAGCATATGTTCGAGATGAAGTGGTGGACAGCAATTTCCGAGCCTCAGGATAACTAATGTTATGTGCCGTTTTCGAATGCTACACCTATTTTCCTCCAACCATTTTGGGCAAGAACGAAAGTAGGAAGGGTGAGAACCATTGCAGTTGAGACTATGTGGGTACCTGTCACACTCATAGGCATCATGATCCTTGCCACCACAACAAATTCAAGAAGAGTTCACTGTGTTGGGTGGGTTGTGGATGTTTCAACCAATATGTCTCAAGATCGAAACTTCTTTATGGACTTTGGAGAGCCAGCAAGATCCTCTTGTCCCTTCTGAATAAAAAAGGGAAACAATTGCCCTGAAGGTTTTTCTGAAAGAGAATGTAATATAAGAAAATGAGGTACGTGTGTTACAGATGTTGAAGACTGCTGCTCAGTCTTCAAGATGTGGTCGTTTACCTAATGACTGTTTTTTAAGTATTTTATTTAAATTTTTTTGTTGGAGGATCCATTGGAAAAAGGAAAATTTTAGTATCCACTGACCCCACCCACTATGGACCCCTACGAGGGGGGACACTGCAATGTCAGGGTTTCGTGAGCACTATACCCAAACACCAGCATCAGACACAATGTCCACAACACCTGTTGAGAACTTCCAACACTGGTACTTGGTTGACTCTAGCCCAAGTGGACCAGCCGACTGACCCAAGGGGGCCACCCAAAGTCTGCCCATCTACAAGAATTCAAGGCCAATGTGGTGTGTTAGGGTTGGACCCCTGAACCACTAGGATCCTCTCCTTCCCTTCACGAATCGCCACGCACAGCAAACACGTGGGTGGATGTTTAGATCCCAGAGGAGGTAAACTGAAAGAACAGAACCTTCTCTGGGAGGTCCCCTCGCCATGTACAGGAATCCACACCAAGGAAACTAATGTTTTATATTGGCTGTGATTGTCATGAGCTTTGGTGATTTGCATATTCAAAAACAGTTTTAATATAACATATTCAAGCCTCTGTAGTAGTTAGGATTGTTAAAAGTAGTTACTAGTAAGTACAGTGGGTAACACCTACAGATTAGATGGTACAGCACTTGCCTGGCATTTGACAGATCACAAATTTAAAACCTAAGTTAGTAAATATATATTGTAAACATAAATTATTACATTCTTCCATTTGCTGTATAGCAATCACCTGGAATATATACATATTTACTCTCATATTACACATATACACATACACAAAATATATTATGGCAGTACATTACACACTAATGTTAGTGAGTCATATCTATTCATACCAGGTTTACGTTATGATCAGGTTATGCAACTGCATTAGTAAGCAAAAAAACACACGTCAATGAATATGAATAAAATTAAAATTTGTCAGGCATATGAAATACAAGTTTTATTCAATTATAAATTAAAAAAAATTAATTATACGTAAAGTTTTGTTTTCCTTTATAAATAACAACACAACTGATATCCAATATATTCAACTGCACTCTGAATCAGTTTATAAAATTAGTCTTGTATGTGTTGAATTTTGTGAGACAAGCAAAATATGAATTGGAACAAGTATATTTCTAATTTACAGACCCAAATATACCTTTCTCAGCTTGACTTACATTTCAAATTCAAAGTTTATCAATTATTTATCTGAGGACAGGTTTCAGAATCCACTAACAAACACAGTTTACCATTAATGAAGTCAAATTTCCTTGTCAAAAATTTATTCTTGTAACTTTACAATGAATTAATGTACAGTCTTGCATAAAATTTGTCAAAAGACCCAGGCTACCCATTTAATAACCATTCCTGTTCTGGAACACTTACAGATGCAGGACTCCTGTCCATTGCTTCTTTCTCTTCTGCAGCCTGCTGAGCTATTGGAGAAACAAAAAACAGAAGTCTTAGTTTTTTTGTTTTTTTTTAACAAAGCAAAAACTAATGAGGTAGTATTTTGTTTCTCATCATGTTTACCAGAGATAAGTTGCCTAATGCACTAGTTTATTCCTGAAATCAACTAAAAAGAAAAGAAATACATCATTGGTTAATCTACAGTTAATCCACATGCGTAATAATGAAATAATGTTACAACACTTGGAGAATATAATAATTCTTAGTTGAGTTTTTCAAAAGACTACACAATATAAAACAAATGTGTTGCTTTCAAGAAATAATTAAAATAAGCAATAACAAAGTAACTGTAAAAATAATGTTCCCCACCAAACTCGTATTCAAATAATTTAAAATTGTTTATGAGATAACATATGTACAAAAACCAGACAGAGCCTTATAAAATATTAAAACATTCTGAATACAATCCAGATAATGCTTGTTAGAAAAAATATACTTTCATAATGACCCAGAAGTAGAAAATACAACGCAGAAAAATTACCTTAAACTGTAGAATATAAAATTAATTTTAGATTGAAAAAAAATGCATTTACAACTAATTTGCTAAACATGAGAGCTTTAAATCAACTTAGAGGTGCTGGTATCACAGTAATCACTATTTAGAAATATAGTAGACAAACACTTGATAATAATAAGAAAATCTGGTGAGCTTTTACACTTGAAATTTGATTAAATTGGCAAGTGAACGATTTTTATTTACACATATACATTGCCAAAGCTTGGCCACGACTTTAGTTCAAATGTTGCTTTTAACATTTCCTTGTTTGTTCTGAACTAACCTATTCATGATCTTTTTTGAAAAAAGAGTTCTCTCAAAACTATCCTATTGGGCCACAATTTTTTGAAAACTTTAACAACACTACATTAAGAACGTGAATGTTGATTGGTTAAAACAATAATTTACAATACATTCCCAACTGAATAAAATACGTTTCTACGCTGGTCATAATGAAGTAAACTTGGTCACTACAGGAAGTGCCTACATCACTTAGTTGATAAAAAACAGTAACAACAGAATAGAAATCACTTTGTAAACTTTGCTCTACAATTAAGTTATATGACATATTACTTTCAAAAATTAGTACAATGATTTTTAAGCTTTTCAATTGAACAAGTATATATAAATATGTACATAAACTCATATGTTTAAAGCAGTTTGTCTTGAACAACTGGACAACTGTTAATGCTGAGCCACAAAGTCTTAAAACATAATTCTCCTTAGTTTAGATAATGCAACTTTAATATAATACTTGTTACTTTTATAATTTTTGTTTTTATTTTTCCTTTAAGCTTGCCTATTTTGATTCACTCAAATACAAATACATTATAAGTTACTACTACATAATTGGAAACACTGAATTAAAAAGTTGAATAAAATTAGCTTTTACAGAAACATCAAACATGGTTTCAGAGTGTAAATGCATGTTACTCAAAAAGCTCAAATGACAATGTGCAAGTTAATTAATCCTACGAGTGGGCTGACTGTTATTCGTGTGGAATAAGGTAACTGTTTTAGCCACATGCAACTGTTGTTAGTTAAGCCTTATATAGAATTTCTAAAACAGAGCTTGTTACAAAAAGAGTTATATGGGATGTGTTCATTATGTCATTAAAATAAAGGTGTCTGTTGTCTCCACTGCAAGACATTATGTTACAAAGTGGCCTTGAATGGGCTTCCAAAGAAACAGCTGTAACCTGCATAAAACAATGTTTAAAGGTAAAAGGTCAAGGAGTTATCAGTAAGTCTTCCAAGTGTGGATATTTGTTGCAATGAATATTTAGCACTGTAGAAAGCTTGAAAAATTAAAAGAAAATCCCAGCTGGCACTAGATAAACTGAAGAAACACTTAACCAAAGACTAGTTTGATATGGATTCAACACATTTGTGTGCATGCATATCATATGAGAATTGCCCAAGTTAATACAGTTATCTTGAGCACAATAAAAATTAATGCCTAGCTAATGCAATATAAACAAGAATAAGACAGGCAGTGTGTAAAGTGTGGAGCAGTATTTGTACAGTTGATGATAGTTGGAAAATAGTTCAACTTATCTCATACCTAAGAAGATGGAAGATTTTAATCCTGATACTGTTGACAGGGCTGTTAAGAAATTAAGAAATGGGAATAAAAATATTATGCTAAACCATCTGATAAAATATTAAGAAAAACTGTTTTTATTACCATTCATATCTAATTTATCTTATGAAGTAGTTAAATGATTTAAAAAATAAAATATTTCATGGTATACCCAGTGGTTTGGGTACTATCAGTAAAGGAATCTACTACCAAGAAGATAATGACCTCAAACACTCATCCAACCAATGTAGAAATTACTTAGCTAAAACAGAACCTGCTGCAGTCATTCAGATGATGCCCCTCACATAGCCCCGATCTCAATCCACTTGAACAAATTTGGGAGTTGATATATCAAAAACTTGGTAAGTCAAGAGTCACTTCCAAATTAACTTTAAGGAAATGTGTTAGAGACATTTGGAGTTAAATGCCAAAGACTGTCTGAATTCATTAAAACTCAGAGACACACAAAATGCTGTTTGTTCAACCACTTCTACTGAGTTTCTGCTGTACTATGTATGAAGATTAACAAAGTTCTGATGCTCCATCTGTGATTTACCTTCCATTGTTCTTTGAAAGTAGGCTGAAACTAAGGTTTTCATTCTGTCCCAACATTTTTGCACAGCACTGTATTCTACACTAACTAATCAAAGTTCTAACTACTAAATACAGTTTTAAAGTTGTATTTTTGCATAATAAAGCAAATCTGTACAAGACAATACTCCAGTCTGTTTTTTTTAAATAAATATTTGCAAAAGAGTTCAGGTACATACCTCGTACTTTAGCTGCAACCCAAGCCTGGTAAGCTGGAGAATTGTGGTATGATTTCAGTGCTTCATTGTATTCCATCTAAAATTTGGAGAAAGTAAAAAAAAATATACAAATATAGTATAAACAACAAACAAATTGACGTAACATGTTTTCTTACTACTCTAATTCACTGTTATCACTAGTGATTCTTATCAAACAGGTTCCAATTTAACATTGAAACATATTATTAAGATTATTGTTTTAATTATAATAAAGGCAAAAACTACTGCAAAATTATTGTTCAGTGTTGCAAAAACAGTCTTATGTTTAACTGGGGCTCTTAAGGTTCACATCTATTTTTAAACAAAGGAAATGAAAATATCATACAACAAGGAACGCATCTCATTAGATAACTTACAAATACTCACATTCAAAAAGAAATATCAGTAAATAACTATGAAATAACTTGCAGGTTAAATACAGTATACAGACTAATATGTTTTGAGGTTCACATCTATTTTTAAACAAAGGAAATGAAAATATCATACAACAAGGAACACATCTCATTAGATAACTTACAAATACTCACATTCAAAAATAAATATCAGTAAATAACTATGAAATAACTTGCAGGTTAAATACAGTATACAGACTAATATTTTCAATCATGCAAATACAACTATTTTTCTTTTCTTCTTCAACCAATTTCTAAGGTTTACAATTAATTTCACTCATCATCAGAAAAATTTTATTTCTTCCAACAAGTTGAAAGCGTATGGAAGCTTAAGGAGCATTACATTTCATTCAAAAAATAGCAGTTTTTAATAATAAGCAGAAATCATGTACACCTGACACTATTCTTGATTTTGTGACCTCCAAAGCAACACAAATAAACAAATGACTGCAGAAAGATAGGTTTTGAAATGAGGTTACATTAATTAAACATATTTTCATGTACAACTCAAGTAAAGGAATAATTAAAATTTTAAATTCTAAAGTATCTCATTAGATAAAATGTATACTCCTACATTTCAAATGTTATATTCAATTTGTTGTCAATAGTTTTATGTTAGAATTAATCTACCATATGCAAAATAAGTAAAATTTATATTTGTACTTTTCTAATTAGTGTATAAATACTTGTAACTTAAATGTATTTTTCAAAGTAAAAATGCATATGTATGTTAAAGTATTAAATTTTTAATTAATTCATAGATTAATAGATACTATTGATTAAAAAATAAAACATCATCAAACGAGCAAATAAAAGTTTCATCCATCAATGTGAACCTCAACTGTAAATTATAAGCTTGTACTCAATTTTGTTTTTGTAAACAAACAATTTAGGTTCTTGGAAAAGAGAACAATTTAATATTCAAGGAGAAAAAAATTACACACACTGTAAAGCCGCACTTTGAAATCCTCAGCATAGTTTGCTGACAATTATAAATATCTCATTTTTGCTTTTATAGTGTAGTTTATTACTTAACCCTTTCACAAAAGTACCCCTTTAAACACTTTTCTGTGCAAATTATTGTGTTACATTCAAAATTTAATTAAACACCTTTACTATCAACATAGGTGGATGAAATTAACATTATAAGTTGAAGTTCTATGTTATTTAATTTTGAAGTGTTTTATTTAAAAAGTATTTAAAAAATACTTGGAACATGAGATGTATTGTCACATGATCAAAGAGCTATAAAAATTTTCTATTTTGGTACAATGTACCTTCAATAATACATTGACAACTGTATTAATTTATATCTGCACTATAAGTACGCACTCAACCTTTTGACTCGTACATTTCAAAGTTCTCTGAATGAGTGCAGTTGAAACAAGTTATAAATTTTGTCAACCCCTGACCACCAATTCACCTTTAACATTGTTTGAACTATGTAGACTGCATGTAGAGGTTACTACAAATTACATGTATACAGTCACTAAAAATAGGCCATTTTACCCTATAATCTAACAACTGTTTTGAAATTGGCATGCAGTTCTGTCACAGAATACAAGAAATTAGCTCATTATTGTTGGCTACTCAATCAACTAAAACATTTACAGTTGTTTCTTACCTAAATGTGTCATAATTTGAGATACAGTTCAAATTGTATTTGTCTTATACTTCAGTTAATTATGTGTTATTTATATTTTAAAATGCATAATCATAGTCAAGGCTTACAATGTTACACAGTGCATGTAAGTTTTGTCAAAACTTTGTACATGCCTTCTAGAGATACTGTAATATGCCTCAAGGACATTATTGACTTGTGTCAAGATAAGTAGTAAAGGAGAAGAAATGGGAAAAAAAATGATTAAAAATTAACAAACAATATCTTGAGGTTTTGTGAGAAAAACACACAGAGTTACCATATTTTTGTTACATAAATATCCTTCCCTGATAAAGCAGATGGTAATTACATCTGCCCATACTTAGAAAGTTAAGGATTAGAGATAGCTTGGTTACTATTAGATGCTAGAAGTTTTCAGATTTAACCACAACCCAACTTTTTATCCTTCCAATTTTAGAGTCCTGTGGTTGAATGATTGTCACTTCACAGTCCAGCTTGCGTGACCTCATCTCCAATTGAACCAAACCAATGAGCAGAGGGAGCTTGCAACCTTCTCCTGTTTTTGAGTTACTTTTTAACTTACTTTTACTTTATGAAATTATTATTATGATTATTAATTTACATCAACTTTTCTGTGTAATTAAGAGGAGACTGTGCTTTAATATAAGGAGGCAGAAATCAAGACTGCTAACTGCTGATTAACACTATAGCAATAGGGCAAACACACTTAAGCCCATGCAAGGATCACAAACTTAGCATAGATTGTGTAATTATATAACAAGTAATCCAAGCTGATAACTACTGCTTTCTCAAAATTATTAGAATACTAACTTTTAGATGTCTTAAGTGTCAAAAGCCATGTCATCACATTTGCAGACTTGAATTCAAAATTTTTTTGAACTTCTATTTTATGTCTGATAAAACTATCTGGATAATAAGGATTTCACGTGTGAAATTTAGAAATTTTCTGATATACAAAGTATTTTTAATTTTAAAACGAAAATTACTTCGTATGTTCAATAGGCAACATGCAAAAATAAAAAAAGACATGAGAAAAACATTGTTTAACAAATCTTAAGACTTAAAAAAATATCTGATATTTTGGATATGAAAGTCTTTTAATGTTTAATGATAATCGATCAAATTTCTTGAACATACACTTAATACTTCAAAAGTAATAGAATTAAAATAACAAGCACAAAACTGTTATTAAGTCAGTCCCACAGAGTTAATAAAAAAAATTACAGATATTAACATTTTCAACCAGTCGTTAATAACATAAGCTATAAAGCCTTAACTAAGTACACAAAATAATTCCTATATATTTTATACAATAACATTTTGTGGAGACTGTGAAACTGAGCAGTAATTTTATTTGACAGCAACTGAATCCATCATTGTTGTTACCCTCTGACACATTCTCAGACACTACTGTCTTAAAAATCAGTGGACAGGCCTACCAATTTACTATATACTTCATCTAGTCTAGAATAAGAAGCTGTTTTATATTTACTATTGGCATAACATCACAGTAAAAAGAAACAAATATAAGCCTATTTCTTCAGAGCCTAAGTAAAAAACTATTTTGTCTACCAGTTAATAACAAATATTTTAAAATAAAACAGGTGCTTTTCCTTGAACTTTTACATTTTTTTAATACTTGATTATGAAAAACATAGAAGTTACACAGAAACATTTGCAACATACTTTTTCAGTTTCATAATCATCAACAAATTCTTGCTTGGAATCATCTGGAAGGTCCCGCCACATTTGGCCGATAATCTTTCCTATCTCCCATAATTTCAAGTCTGGATTTTGTGCTTTTACCTGGTCCCAAACCTGAAAAAGATATACTATACAATTAGAACCTGAAATTCTATACCAAATACACTACTGAACATACAATTTGTTTGTTCTTTTGAACTTTGCAGAAAACCATTCCTAATTTTGCAGTGATATGCTAGAAGAAAAGCAACTAGTCAGTGCCATCTTCCACACACTCTTTACTAATAGAAAGTAGGGTTTACCACCACATTATAATGCCACTATAACAAAGAGGGTTAAAATATTCAGTGACAGGTTTCAATCTGATAACTTGAATGTTACACATCCAGCACCTCAAACATACAAATTAAACTAATAAAATTAGCTTCCATGAAAAACAAAACAAAAAAGAAGTTATGTACTTTTGTACATTAAAGGAGAACTGGCTGAGAAATCTTATAACTTTGCATGTATTAAACATACCAGCTTCAGAGAAAGAATTGATCATAACAATTTACTGTCTATTAAAAACTGTGAACTGAAGTGTAACACACAAAAATTACACCATTAAAAAAGCTACAAAAATATTTTTGTCACTTATGAGTAAACCTGAGAACTAAAAATTAGTTCTTGAATGCTAACGAGTGTTTTAGTTAGAAAAAGATAGCAGTACAGTCTTGATAAAAATACAATACTCCTAACATAACAAGCAACATAAGGAAAAGGCTTTTTTGGTTTATCAGTGTCACAACTAGTACATTAAACATATACATTACATGGCCGAAAGTATGTGGACACTCCTAATTATAGTCGAAACTGACCACCAACAAATATGAGGCAAAATGCAAACAAATAATTAGTATAAAAACAAAGCAGACATTGACAAAAAAAAAAGAAATGTACGTATATATATATACGTACTACTGAAGTACCACATAGAACCTGAAATTCTATACCAAATACACTACTGAACATACAATTTGTTTGTTCTTTTGAACTTTGCAGAAAGCCATTCCTAATTTTGCAGTGATATGCTAGAAGAAAAGCAACTAGTCACTAGATTGCACTAAAATCACCATGTGCAATCCCAAGCATCAGCTGGAGTGGTATAAAGCACACTGCCATTGGATCTGGAGCAATGGAAACATGTTCTCTGGAGTGATGAATCATGCTTCACTACTTAGCAGTTTGATGGATGAATCTGCAATCCCAAGCATCAGCTGGAGTGGTATAAAGCACACTGCCATTGGATCTGGAGCAATGGAAACATTCTTTCCTTCATCTTTTACAGTGATACAAAATTACTTGTTCTTAAAAGAATCAGTTCCACAGTTTTTTTTGCCTTTAATTTTATTAATTTCAGATTATTGTTTTTCACCTACTACTCTAATGCATTTAATTGGAAGGAACAAAGGGTCGTACTGAAGAGCTCAGTGATTTTCGACGTGGCACTGTCATAAGATGACAATTTTCCAATAAGTCAGTTCATCAAATTTCTGCCCTGATCAACTGTAAATGCTGTTGTTGTGAAGTGGAAACGTCTAGGAACAACAACAACTCAGCCACAAAATGGTTGAGCACACAAGCTCACAGAATAAAAGCAATGAGTAGTGAAGTGCACAGCATGTAAAAATTATTTGTCCACAATTGCAACACTTACTACCGAGTTACAAACTGCTTCTGGAAGCAACGTCAACACCAGAACTATTCATTGAAAACTTCATGAAATGGGTTTCCACAACCAAGCAGCCGCACACAAGCCTAAAATCACCATGTGCAATCCCAAGCATCAGCTGGAGTGGTATAAAGCACACTGCCATTGGATCTGGAGCAATGGAAACATGTTCTCTGGAGTGATGAATCATGCTTCACTACTTAGCAGTTTGATGGATGAATCTGGGATTTGGCAGATGCCAGGAGAACACTACCTGCCTGAATGCACAGTGACGACTGTAAAGTTTTGTGGAGGATGAATAATGGTCTGGGGCTGTTTTTACTGTCTATGGCTAGTTCCAACAAATGGAAATCTTAATGCTACATCATACAATGACATTTCAGAGAATAATGTGCTTCCAACATTGTGGCAACAGTTTGGGAAAGGCCCTTTTTTGTTTCAGTAAGACAAGGCCTCTGTGCCCAATCTCACTAATGCTCTTGTGGAAGAATATGACAAAATACCTGCAGACATATTCCAAAATTAGTGAAATGCCTTCCCAGAAGAGTGGATACCGTTGTAGCAGCTAAGACAGGACCAACTCCGTGTTAATGCCCAGAGTTTTGAAATGAGATGTTCAACAATCACATATGGGATTATTTGTCTGGCTATATAGTGTATATATAATTGAAATTCTTCTACAGTTTTTGCAATTCAACTATCAGAACTAAGATATGAAATAGAGAAGGCTTTTTACCACTATTCTTTGAAAAAAGCATACTATAATATACTAATAAATTTAATAAGAATATAAGATTTAATATGTACTTTCCTGACTTTAGATACTGGAATAAGTACAAATATTAAAAAAAAATTTGTCATTATAATTTAGGTATTCTTTCCAAGTGAGTTCTCATGTTAAAATCATGTATTATTTAACACTTTTTGGGTTTAAATATACTCCCCATAACACAAAGAAAAAAATCCTACCTTACGACTGTACCTCAAATATGGCATAAGTGGTTTGTCTGGGGGTTTTGGAGGTTTGGGCACCCGACTGTCAGACTGTGAGAAAAAGAAAAGAACACATATTTCATTATTTTTCTAAGCAAGTGTTTTAAGATATTCTCTGAAAAACATATCCAAGACTCACCTGAATTCCAAAAGTTCACATAAGCATTGTGAAACCCTGTATACTTAAACATCAATTGTAAATGTTACTTAAGATCCCACTTTCTCAAATAATTCTTTAATGTGGAGGTCTTAATTTTGTTGATGTAGTAATGTTTGAAGTAACTTCACTTTACGTATCTTTGATCAGTAAGAACTTGGTTTATAATTTTCCTTAAAATCTGTAGAAAGATTTGTAAAATACATAATACATTCGAGCTAATATGACAAATTTACACAGTTTACTAAAAGATGAAAAATGAACTTTAAATTCTAAACAACATTGCTGGAGAATACCAGGGTGAATTTAGACCAGGACATATAAGTTTCTAAACTGAATCAATTAGAGAAACTAAGAAGGTACATTATATAAATGGAGTATTAAATATGGAATATTTTTAAAAAACTTTAGAACAGAAACATCTATATGAAGATAATAATTAAAGTTTAAATATGAATGAAAGGGCAGGAAGAGTTTATACTCTTCCATACTTCTCCATTGTGAATTAGATTGAATTGCAAAACAAAAAACAAAAAAGAAGGGGAAAACAGTGCTAGAAAAAAAAAACCAATAAAAATGATCCATGCAAATATTATTTTGTTAGCTGTAAACACAAGAATGCAAAATATTTGGTATACCCAGGAAAACTGTAGAAAGAGAGGTTGATTGGTAATTAACTGTTGAGAAGTAAAGCATATGCATGTCATCAGGGAGTAAAACAAATACACGTGAGATAGAAATATTACACCTTTTACTTGTTTGAAGACACTATTTTCAGCATGATATTCAATTGAAAGATAACTATAAATTAGGATTTTGTTGATAACTAAGCTTTGTATTCACTTGTTAATCATTTTAAGAGCAGGCTACTGTTCATAAAAAATAGACAATTAAACTATGGTCCTCCGTGCACCTTACGCACACACACACACATTGTAAATCATGTTATCTGTCTAAATATTTGTATATGTCCAGTTTGAAAAACTGTGCACAAAAGAAAAACTCAACATTCACTTTTGAAATGATAGCCAAGGATGAATAGTGGTGATACCAAGTTTTATTTCCCAAACAGGATATTCTACACCAAATAGTGAGGAATTAATCACAATATTATTTATATTTCAAAATGTGACACAACTCAAAGAATAAAGATGCAGATTTATTGAATGTTATTACTGATTAGCACACAGGATGATTCGGTAATTACTTTTCATAATGGGTGATGTACACAGTTCTGAATGAAAACAAGAGTGCAACATATCCATTTAAAAGTCCATGAAATAATTTAAACTGATGGACTAACCTACACTTTTCTCATCACTGGGGATGGGTACTTTTGCTTCTTCACATGTTAAGAGGAAATGTCTAATACATTGCCTCAACTAAAGTGTTGGCTGGCCATATCATTTAAGCATGAGGAAAGAATATTTAAAGAAGTTTATAGTTATCAGATCAAATCAAAAGACATGCTGGATAGTGACCTATCCTCACTAGGACTTGATTCTAATCAGAAAGAAGCAGAAGGGAAGAGAATGTGATAGAAGATAACAGTTTCAGCAACATTTGTTTAAGGTCTTAATAGTCCTACCATGTCAAGGAAGTACGTGAATAAAAGTTCCACACAGTGCTAAGCAGTTTCCAATAAGCATTTTATTTATTTTAACATAGCTTAAGAAAGCTCAATACATCTAGAAAAATATGTGAAAAGAAACCTAAAGAAAGACGTGTTTATATACACATACAAGTATGTACATTTACTATTGTACACATCTATCACAATTCAAAACACTTACTGCATTGGATCCACGAGATCCCAGTTTGACAGGGTTGAATGAAGGATGACCATGACTTGATGATACAAATGGACTACTGGTACTCGAAGTCTGAAAACATATTTGCATTGCTAATTACGTGATTTCATGAGAGAGTTTCAAACAGTGGTAAGCATGTGACAAGTTACTCAATGAACATGGAAAACAAACTTTTACAAATTACACTTTGACCAATAAACCACCACAAGGAAATGCTGAAAGAAATATTTTATTACAGAATCAGTTGCACCTTAAACATTAACATAAGGTGGAATAAGTAATAATAAAACTTAAAAGTACATTAAAGATATATAAAGAACAAACATGGTAATCATATCTCTAGGTTTTTGAATTCATTTACTTCATCATATAGTAATTTATATCACTTTAGGTATGTGATCGTTATATAAACTAATACCCATTAAACGGCACCCATCATCAATTGATACTGCTACCAACAACATTCCCGGGTGAAGGAACGTAACAGTTACGTTAACAGTACATGATATCACATATAATTTATTTAAACTATATTCAAGTAAAATAAAACAAGACAATTTGCATAAAATAAATATATGACATGAATACCACCCAAAATACACATTCAATCAGATTTGTGAGCTTGCAGTATAGAAAAACAAAAAGCATTACAATTCCCTTACTTGGTTTATTTTATATTTGAGCTATCAAGTATTATTTTATCAAAATGATCATAGATTTCACACGTTTTTCTGAATTGTTCAAATTTTACAAGATTATGTTAAGAAAACTTAAAATTGTTATTGTTTGTGCCAGTTCAGGTCTTAAAATAGCTGAATAACTAATTTTAACAGCATACAGTGTGTGAAAGTACTAAAATTATGAAATTTTGTTCAAGTTAAAGATATATCCTGGTGTACACTTTTTATAGAAATCAGCTGAGGGTATTTGCCAAGGAAGAAATTGTTATATTTGCTTCTTTAATCATTAAATTCCTAATGACCTTATTCAATGCTAATTGCACACTCTGCTTTATGGAAGATAATATCTGACTCATTTAATTGACTGAGTACTCAAATCCTGCACAAAATAGTCCATCTACACCTTCAGACAGTTTACATTTACTACAAACAATATTGTGGTAATTAAGCCAATCAGTTCATGGTATGAAAGCCAAAAATGTATTAAAACTTCCTACCACGAAAGCCTGGTACTATTTGACCCCAGGTAGGTTTTAATCAACTTGAATTTGAAGAAGTTTGCTCTCCCATCAACAATGACAAGAGAGTTGCAAATTAACTATGCAAGTCTAATCTTACTCCTGTTTGGCAAAACACTTTTCAAGGTCACTTTTGGCACTCTCTGCTTACAAATAGAGAATAAATGTAACATACATTGTATTCTTACTGTTAAAAGGACCCTGCAGGTTTTAGTAAAGAATCAAGCCTAATATAACTTTAGCATTCCCCTGTTATCTATTTCAATACTTGGTGTTCAAACATAATTCTGTACTAATTAAAGTTCTCTTTTTTTCACTTATAAGCACATAACTGTTGAAATTTAAAGTATAAACTTTTGAAATAAAATCATTAGAAACATTCAGAGCAATTATTATGTATGTTTGGTAACAACCACATACGGGCTTGAAGTTTGTGTTCACAAAATTACAGTAGAATAACACCACCAAGATTATAACACTCCACAAGGTTCACAAGCATATACTTAAAAACAAATAAATTTTAAAATGCAAAACCCCATCACACAGTGAGTTCCTAGCTCTGACTGCTCAATTTAAAGTTATGAACTTATGTCATTAGAAAACTATGTCTGGAGTGGTCAGTAAAGATCTGCTTCTGACTGATGGTTTTTTTTTATTATTCAATAAATATGAATTATACTACCTCATTCCTTTATATACAGGGGAAGGCTGTTCATGATAAAGCAATCTTTGTCTATTCACAAACTATTGTAAATCTATTATTAATTTTCTTGTATCACAAACATGGCAATGTATTTGTTTCACTTGATCTATATTTACCTACAGGTACAGTGATATCACTGTGCTGTACTCCAGGTACAACATAACTAAAAATATACAAAGATGAAATGTATATTTCTATACCAATACATTCATTGGTAGTTTTGACACTGTCTGTAATTAGTACTTGAAATAATAAATCAAAAAGAGCTGGTATACATAAAAGGCAGCAAAGAGAAAGAGGCAGTGAACAGTATATGAGTGCACATACAATTAATTTATCCTTTATTTATAACTTAAATTGGTTTACTGTAAGGAGTTCAAGGATATCAACTGTTCTAGTTGTCTGCAAAACCCTTGGTAAAGGGTTTATTTTCAATCATATTTCCTACAATTTGTAATATTGTTATTAGTTGTTTTTTATAGTTTGTTTCAAAAACAGGTATATAATATTGGGCTATATTAACAACGAAAATAATACACACAGAAACATGCACCGTTAACTATTACACCTTTTATCCTGTTGCATATTAGTTAGTTAATATAAAAACTATTTTTATGGAGACTGCATGGAAAACTATGGAAGGTCATGATTATAAGATATGGTATGGTTTTTGTGTAAAGTTCTATACAGAAAATGCATATATCAAGCATAATGTGATATTACACATACCTTTATTATTTATACAAACATACAATGACTAAGGGTAACTACTGTATACTTTGTCCTAATTTTTTGAACAACTTAAGAGGTACTGAATATGAAGAACTAAAATATACTGTAAAAAAATTCAAAGTTCAAATGAAATGTGAAACACCACCCAATACTGATATGGGTAATTCAGAAGGATATACAGAAACCTGAGAACTTCAATCACTACCAACACAACAGTTTCTAACATACAGAAGACAAAACAATATGCACCAGTTTAATTTTACTTCATATACAACGATGTCTTCATTTTTCTCGCAAAAGCACATCTAAAACGGTCCACAACAAAAACTTGTGTGTCTTCATTATCGTGTCCACCTTTCAGTTACTACATACTGGATGAAACTTATTTGGTAGTTGAACAAGCAACTTAATCACATAACATTATGGTTATAATTTTTCTATGCTGAAAATGTATTTCATAAATATAACTATTCTTGTTCAGTGCTGCCCTCTATAAGCTAACATTTCTTCACACGCTACAACCATCTAGTGTTAAGATCTCGAGACACATGTGAGCCCTATATTCAATTCTATTGAGCTATTATTTAGAGTTTGGGCAAAAAACAGAAGCATCAGTTTACAGTGGGAAGAGGCAAGTATACCAGAAGTACATTTTCAGTATAGGAAAATTATAACTTTCAATAAGGTACCTTACTTCTCTCACAGATATAGCTAGAATCCTGCATTGAATAGGTGGAAAGACCAATGTGAAGTAAAAAAAAAAGAAAAAAACACCCTTTGAATGCTTTCAAAGAGCACCTAAAAGGTAGGTCCCCACAGATAAGGATCCTTTGTGGAAGACTACATTACATCTGTATCAGTTAAACTCAATATCCTGAATGGAAAGAAGTGTTGCAAACATGGGTGGGAAATGAGAACAGCCCATCCAGGAGAGAACAATGTTTGGATAGGGATCTGAGCCATGTAATATTATAATCTTAATCCCTTTGAAAACAGTAATATGAATGAGAGTAAGAGCATGTGTCTCGAGGTGTAGAATGGCTAGGGTGTAAAGGATCACACACAGCAAGCCAACTGCATCCAAAACTCAACCACATGGTGTTAAGGATGAGGATCATACCATCAGTTAGTCAAATATAATCCAAAACCAAGCCACCAGAAAGCAAAATTTATGTAGTGTTAGGAAAGAGAATTATACCATCAACAACTACAAATCTAGTGGTGGAAGTAGGAAAGAGAATCATACCTCAAGTTTAGCAGACACAAAGAGATACATCCCTAAATAAGTGAAAAGGGAACATGATAAAAAATTATAGCAATTTTATAATGACATCCAGATGACCATCAAGAGAAGGATGTCCCTGGAGAGCAAAAATCTCACCCAAAATCATTCTGACAGGAACAACCCCAGTACATTAACATTCTAGGTGTATGAAAATCCTCATAGGAAAGCACACAAGGAAGAAGTATAGAAACCAGCATGTTCATCTATCTTGACCCACAACAATGTAGCAGTAAACATGAGACCCATAAAGTATGAAAATAGTGATACCTGTAATACGTGTGAAGATTTATATTAATTGGTTCAGCTATGCATCCAAAACTCAGTCACTGCAAATCAACACCCATGTGCAGTTTTAATAAGGAATCTCATTCAAAGGGGTTAACTCCAATACTTCAACAACCTCTTGGATAGACCCATAAAATAATAGAACATAATATTGAAGAGCATCTCACCATCTACACCAGCAGACTACCAACCATCATACTTTAAAGTAAATGGATTCATTATTGGTTGTATCTTATATCACTATCATAATCAAGAGAATACTTCCATGATCCACTAACCCAACAACTTGGAACTAGAAAATGGTAAGGGCTCATATACTGGAAAAAAAAAAAGAGAAAATAAAAATATCAATAATACAGACAGGACAACAGGTGACCACAAAAAACCTATTTAAAAAGCAGACCACTCCTGATTTACACAACCTAAGGAATAGGAAATTTAGGCAGCTATTGCCTATTTTACACATTCAGTCCATGGGTTAGTAGGTTATAGAAAGGACATATAAATGAAGCAAATATATTACAGGGAAAAAACTATAAATAATCTTGTGGAATGCTCTATCAAGTATGTCAAGTTGTCATCAACTGTGTAATTTGAAGTTATTTCAGTGTTGCTGAAAAATAAGGTATTTATACAAAAAGTAAATAACCCACTTAGTCTCATTACAGAGTGAAAGATGGTGACAGGTATAAGATGGTACCCTGATGAGAATGAAACAGCTACCCAGAGCAAAAAATGGAAGATAAACATACAACAGGGGTGAGATGCAGGTAAAAAGTATGTGCTTGATAAAATTGAAGACACCAGGAATTGTTTATGAGAAAAAGACAAGGAAGAAAATGCAAATATGATCAAAAGACAAATTCAATTGCTTAGAGACAAAGTCACTAACAGAGGACCGATGCCAAGGAATGAAACTACAGGAAGAAGCCTTGAAAGCAACAAAGCAACTTAAAGCATGTACAGAACTCAAAATGCCATCCAGATTGGACTGTGAATAAAAGTAAGAGATGAAAATAAGAAAAAGGAAAAACATTCCACATGAGCCACAAAAGTGTAAGCTACAAAATACTGATTAAAAAAAGAAGAACAGATCAAGCTGAAATAACCAAGAAAACTAGATCTGTGCTGGCCCAAAAGGTGCAATCAGAAAGATGTAAGAAAGGAGTAAAACTGGTGAAAAAAAAATGCTCACAGAGCACTGTGGATAGGATGAGAATATAAATGTATATACTGGTCCCAAAAGAGAGAGAGAAGTAAATTGGAAAAAATATAAATACATCCTGTAGAGAAATAACCTCTCTGGAAGCACAGCCACTGGAATTTTATTTATTGAGAAACTATTGCATTGGATAAAGTGTGCTGGGGCTGAAATAGCAAGCTGCAATAAGGTTGAAAGCACCTAGAACATGACATGCTTAAAGACTTACTTCAACTATGTAGGCCCAAAAAAGGATACCAAAGTCAAACACAGGAAACTAAAACAAGGAATTAACTCCAATGCTTCAACAACCTCTTGGATAGACCCATAAAATAATAGAACATACTTAATATAGTGATATACGACACCACTGTCAATTTTTGGAATTGACCATGATTATTCAAATCCTGGCAAAACAAAGAAAGTGAGCTCAAGCATGAACAGTACAAAGGATATCACGAAGCTTTAATTTAAAACCCTTACTTTAAAATAAGCATTTACAAATCATACTAATCTTATGTTATTGTACCCAAATAAATAAAAATAATAATATTAATATAAAAAATATATATTCAAAAACTATAACACCATAACAGCTTATTTGTCCAAAGCCAACAGACCAAATTCAAAATGTGTGGGCTCCCAAGTTCAAGACCTGAAGAAGGTCATTCACATAATGATCAATCTTCTGACACAAGTAAACAGGGAAAAACAAACAGAAAAATATTCACACAACATATGAAATTAAAAAAAAAAATTGTAGGAAGAAAGCACAAACATGATAATATCTTGACAACACAACTTTAAAGAAGTGATAGTTTGGAAGAATTTGATGGGATTCATGTGCTCCAGGAAGATATGTTGTACTCCTGTTGGTTGAGGGTTGCTGAATAATGATTTACACATCTTGTATAATCAAAGTACATATTCAACCATGGATAATAATCATATAGCAGAGCAGCATCAATATTCAAGATAGTCAACTGTGAACCAAACAAAACGAAACACTTGTATCATAAACTGAACTGTAATATTTCTTTTTCATATTTCATATTTAGCTATTTTCAACATAATATTTGCTGCTATATACCTTTACTTCTGCAATTATCTATATTACAAGACAGGTTCCTGTGTGACATAACTGTATCAGTAAATAACGTGAAACCAGATATAAAAGTAGTATTTTTGTGCTTTTACATTCCACAATATTATATAAATTAGGTAGTGATAGTTGAGAGCTGGTTAAAAACAAAACTAAATGGTGCTTCATTAAAAATACTTGAACAATTTCAGCCAAAAAGTATTTACATAAATAAACAAACACACCCATTACATTTATTACTACTGACTTACCACAGGCTGGGGTGAATTTGATGCAGTAGAACTTTGAACACGAGATCTCTCTGCAACAAAGCAAAAAGAAAGTTCATAAGTAAACCTTTTTATTTTCAGTAACTGTTCAAAACACTTCACAGTTTTGTAAGTGTAAACATTGAAAACATTGATAATTGTAATAAGTTACATAACACAAATATCTGAAAATGAATAATACAAAATACAATTACTTACAGATAATAAAGCCAAAAAAATTGGCTTTATACTATTATTTACTCATATCCTTTAATAATACTGCACTTTGAAATGAAAGAATGGACGTGACTATTCATTTTCCAAATTTATTTAAAATAAACATGTTTTCTATTGACAGATTCCTCCAAATAACCCCACTCTTAACCCTTTCTAGTGAGTTAATAATTTTTTAGACAAGGAGACAAACTATACATTGCATTCCAAGTGAACCTTAACTTTGTATTGTTAATTTTTTACTTGTAACCAATAAATCAAAGTAAACCTTAAAATTCATTTAGCTTTACTAACAGTAACAAAGTGCTACATGAGTTGTTTGAGAGACTTATCCACCACTATGCAAAAATTTATTTTTCTTCAGTCATACTAACGAATGGGTTTCCTTCAATATTAATATTATGATGCCAGCACTAAATTTTTCACCATTAAACCTTTGACTGCAGCTGCTTTACATGTTCATAGCATTTTTGCAAGCCATACACGATATACATCAGTATTACATTAAAATGCCAAATCAAACTGTACTCAATACAGTAAATCAGCAGTCAAAGGGTTAACATCAATTTGTATGGGGACATAATGACCCATTCTACGGTTAAATGTGATCAAATTATTTATGATAACTTAATAATCAAAGACCATCTGCATGTAATCAAGGAAATGGCTGCAGTTTGTTTTGGAGAATAATAATATTATTGAAATGTCAAGAACAAGGCATGTTCTGTTCTAATAATCTGAAATGATAAGTTTCAAAACTTCAACACAAATCACATATATAAATAAACATTTTTACTTGGATTTTTATTTTGTTTATTTGCAACTTCACAAGGAAATCATAAATTATTATATATTACAAACTTTAAAATATTTCATCAAAACACCGACTTGTTTACATTAATTTTTAGTTATTTTTTATATATATATATATATAAATAACCATAGTAAAAAAGGCTCACGTGGCGTGCTTTGAGATGATGATGTTACACTGGAAGCTTGGCGATAATTTGCTGGAAGGGCCATATTTGGTTAATGCAGTCAAACTAGATTTTCAAAAGTCAGACTAAAAAACAAATAATTATGTTCAACATTTGAAATTTAGTCTGAAAGCAAAGTAATTTTTCTTTGTTTTTCACATAATTATACAAGATACAAGAATTATTATAAATCAAATTGCATTAATAGGAACATGTGAAATTAAGAATTTCTCTTTAACGAACCAGTAGAAATTAACAACTGACACAAATAAAATTAAATATGTCACGAAATACAATGTAATACTGAAATATGTTACAAACAATTGTATAAGAGCTTATAACTAATACTGTATTAGCACTAATTATCTCCATTAAATCCATATTCCTTCGAACAAGTATATATTTCACTCTTCAATCAAAAGAACACAAAAAACTTCAGGAAGATAAATATTTTCACTGATAAATAATGTCTGCAAAAATAATTAAAAACAGAATATTATGCTCAACCTCATATTTAACCAACAAAAAAAAGACAGTTTATTAGTTCAATTACTAGATTAGCTTAAAGTTTACAATTAGTTCATTTTTGTTGCAAAATACACAACTAATTAAAAATTGTATATATATTGCATTATTATATATATACACCATATTTCCAGTTTTCTCTTCCAAATACCTCCTGAAAAAGTGACTGCACACTATATTTGCACCTACTCAATTCAGTTAGGTATTTTACGAGAGGCTACCTTCAAAGATGTTAAGTAAAGGTTTTAAAAATATATTTTATATCGAATGTAATGAATGGAACATGTGATTATATACCATGTGGATCAGAAGAGGATGAAGTACAGATTCACTGCAGCAAATTCAATAAATGAAAGAATCTTGTGGTCGTGAAAATTCCAGTGATGATGACGATTTATTCAAGGATGAAGGATTATCTTTGTTTATTACTACATGTATACCTCTCAATTATAAAACTGCCATGTAAAACGTTTCAACAAAAAATTAAGTTTTCAACACAGTGACATTTGTTGTATTTACAAACTAGTCAACATGTTTTGTATAACTTGGATGTAAAAAAATAAAAAATCAATTTTCTTCAATTTAACTTTGAAAGTTGGATGTACAATATATTTGACAAATACAGAACTTATTACAAATATTCAAAACTGAATTTTATAATAGCCTGCTTATGTTCAAGATACCCTTTTCAAATTATCTTTCAGAGAACCATCATCAACCATATTTGTAATGAACTTCAATCACTGGTTTGTTGGTTAGTTTAGTGTTTTATGGTGCAAAGCAGCAAGACTATCTGCACCAAACATCCAGTAAAAAGGTAAAATTAAAGTAAATATAGTAAAATTCATAAAAACAAATTAGGGTAAAACAAAAAAAAAAGAGTTAAAAAAAACATATATACCATAAAACCAATGCTTACATCTAGTCTACAACATTAAGAGAAGCCCTGAAGGACTTTATGTAGCATAATGGAAATTATCATAACCTGCGAGGAAGACTAACAGGTAAGCACAAAAATCACCGTCAGTCACACAAATTTGGCCTTTCCCGTCTTGGTTCAGAGTTATGTGACATTATGGCCATTTCCAAAAAGTAAAGTACTAAAAGTTTTAAAAGACATGTAGCAAACTTTTAATAATAACTCACCAGGATGTCTAACAAATAATTCAAATGGATAGTTCAAATAACAGTGTTAGTCACCTGAAGTTTGCCTTTCCAGTCCTGGTGTCGAGTTCTTTAATGTTATGGCTAGTTTCTAATTTCAAATCAAACTAGAGAGACTGTGATTCTTAAGAGGGAACCACATCAAAAAAATGTTTTATGTATAAATTAAAAAAACTTAAATGGCATTACAAAGATTAAAGGCCTTTAAAAAACTAAAAACTTTACCAAGATTGACAGTGTCACCATCACCAATAACACTGTCTAATGTTATGGACAAACCTTGGGAAAGAACATATTTAAAATGATGCCATCATTGAAAGTTGTAATAATGGAAAAAAGTAAAATGTGGCTTATTGTAATTTGAGTGTTACACAGACTACACAATGGTGCATCAGTTCCAGATAAAAGAAAACAATGAGTTAAAAAATTGTTACCAATGCATAGTCCAGTTAAAACAACTTCCTCTTTCTGATCCTTATAGAAGCAAGACAGCCAAAGTCCATTATAGGATTTTATTTGGAAAAGCTTGGAAGGAAAATACAACCCCAGGTGGGATGCTTTGATAAGGAACAAAGTTTCAAAGCATATAGTAAAGACAGCTGCAAACACCAGAGGTGCAAAGAAGGTTCATGAGACTCTTATGTATAATCTCTGAACTGGGAAAATGTAAAAAGTCCCAGTGCAGTGCTGAAGTCCTTAACGATAAATGAGGTCCAGCATCTTTAAGGCCAAGGGTCTGACAGAGCCATAGACCAGTGATGAGTAGTCAAGTTTCAATTGAATGAGAGTACGACATATATTTTTAGCTTAGAACATCGATCTGCTCCCCAAGTGGTTGTAGAGAGAACACAAGATGTTCAGTGCTCTTGTACATTTGACCTGTAGCTGCTTAATATGTAAGCTTAAGGTCAGAGATAAGCCCCAAGGACTTTGTCATTGGGACCACAGGCAGCACAACTTCACAGATACAGAGTTCAAGATCAGGGTCAATACCCCATTGGCAGCAAAAGTGCATGCAAACAGTTTTAGAGAAATATAAGTCAAAACAGTTTGCTGTGATCCACTTCAGTAAATGAGTGAGAGCAGTCTATAGTTGGCGCTTGATATACCTCTTGTTCGACAACTAACATGAAATGTGAAAGTCATCGACAAAGAGCCCATTTGCAACAGTTGTTCAGTGATGGCATTAATTTTTATACTGAAATGTGTGATACTCAAAACACAGCCCTGAGGGACTTCAAGTTCCTGTAGAAAAGAATGGGAAAGTGTTGAACCTGCACAAACTTAGAATCTCCTGTTCATTAAAAAGTTTTTAATAAAAATGGGCAAATGGTGACACAACTCATATATATGGAGGTCTTGCAAAATGCCATACCTCCATGTTGTGTCATTAGCCTTCTCAATGTCAAAGAATATTGATACAAGTTGTAATTTGAAAAAGGCTTCTCTGAATGACGTTTCAAGTCGAATCCGGTGGTCCATGGTGGAGCACTGTCAGTGGAACTCACATTCGGTGGGCAAGAGGAGGTTGTTTGATTGTTTGAACCAAACAAAATGAGCATGAACCATCCTCTCCAAAATCTTACAGAGACAGCTCATCAAAGCAATTGGACAGTAGTTTGAAGGAATCTTGGGATCCTTCCAAAGCTTAGAGAAAGGAAGGATAATAGCATGACACCACACATCAGAAAAAACATTCCCCTGCCAGATCTGGTTAAAAACAATTAAAAAATAGAAGATAGATGGTGCAGCATGTCATAGTGCACATCATCTGGTCCAACTGATGAATGGCCAGTTTCAGTTCCACCAGTGTAGAGGGATGTTATAGTCATAGAGACAATCAGCTCGAAAGGAAAGATGTGATCGTTCTGCTCAAATCTTAATAGCTAAGAAGGTGGAGAAATAAGAAGTGCTAGATAACCAACAAAAATCCAAGATTCCTTCTGGCTTTGACATCTTACCCATCAAGCATGTGCATAGGCCCACTGGAAAGCTATGCAGTTTGAAAGTGTTGGATATCTATGGAAAGTATCCCAGGCCCATATGTGAGCCTTCCATGCCATGTGGAAGTCATGATTCCACCACAGACAAGGATATAGTAGAAAATGTGTTGGTGTTTTAGGAATACACTGAACAGCTGCTTGTATTATACAGTCAGTTACTGCTGTCACACAGTCATCTATTGATGGCTGACAGACGATGGCAAGATCAAGTTTTGCGAGACCAGTGAAAGTAGGATAGTTTGCCTGATTTAGCTTTCACGGTGCACGCTGGTTGGGTGGCATCGACCATGGCCAGTCTCTCTCAAAATTATAAGAAAATTATCACTATCTCGTAGATTATTGTCAACCCTCCATGAAAAATGGGAGAATAATGAAGGGGAACAAACTCTGAGATCAATAACAGTAAAGGACTGACTAAAAGCATGAAAATAAGTAGAAGAACCAGTATTTAAAAGAGAAAGGTTGTGATCAAAGAGCATACGCTCTACAGAGCCACCTTTCCTATCAATATCAGCACTTCCCGAGAGAGGATGATGTCCGTTAAAGTCTCCCAGGATTAAAAAGAGAAACGGCAGCTATTCAATGAGAGCATCAAGGTCTCACTGATCATTTGTCTCTTCAGGTGATAGGTAGAGAGAACAAAGAGTGATGGTATGACCCAAGGAAACATGGATGGATACGGCCTCCAAGGGTGTTTTGAGAGACAAAGACAAAGTGGGTACATGCTGATCAACAAACAGTGCCACCCCTCCATCACACAGCCTGTCATTTCTGTACAAAGAAAACTGCTAAAAGGTGACTGTATTAGCAGGTTTTAAAAACGTTTCCTATGAGGAGAGATAAACATGATGGTAGGAAGCAATCAGCATTTTGATGTCATCTAGAATAGAATGTAAACATCGAATTCCAGAGTATCAAGGTGGCCATTTTTAATGATATGTAGGCAAATAGGGTGGAGAACCGTTCTGTTTAGAGCCACGTCTTTTTAACTTACTGTACTTATTCAAGGGAGGTCTATCAACTACTCCAGTGACTGAGGACAAAAACAAATGATTATCTTGCTGTTTGGGGTGGGAAAAGATGTATCTGAGGAAATGCCTGTATCTGGAACCAATGGATATGGCTCTTGGGGTTTGTCGGGACAGAGATGGATGTAGAAGTTAATTCATCAACTTTTTTAATTATGGAGGTCAAGAAACTTTTCATTTGTTTTGCAAATGATTCTCTTGGAGGCACAGAGAAATCTGTCTCCACTCCCACTGTAGTTGTGGAATGAAGTGCAGCATCATATGTCCGAGATGAGATGGTAGAGAGCAATTTTTGAGCCTCAGGATAAGTAATGTTATGAATCATTTTCAAATGTGTCACCTCTTTTTCTTCCAGCCATTTAGGGCAAGAACAATAGTAGGATGGGTGAGAGCCATTGCAATTGACACAATAAGGGTCCATTTCACACTCATAGGCATCATGGTCCTTGCCACCACAACTTAACGTCTTTGAGTGACTGAACCTTTTGCACTGGAAACATCAGAGTGGATTTAAAATGTATGCCCATACCCTGCCTTGATGGTGGCAGGTACACGCAGTGATTTAAATGTCAAACAGAACAAGAATATTGGTTGGCAGTTTAACTCCATCTTTGCGAGTGGAGATATGCCTCACTACAGAAAATCCTCAAGTGGAGAAACCAGTAAAAATCTCTTGACTTGGGGAAGTTCTTCAAATCCCTCTCATTAGTAACTTCTCGTGATGAATTCAAAGTAGCATGAGGTGTAACTTCAATAGGTATATCCCCAATTTCCTTTGAATTCAACAGGAGTTCACTGTGTTGAGATGTGGATGTTTCCATCAATATGTCTCCAGATCAAAGCTTCTTTTCTGACTTTGGAAAGCCAGCAAGTCCCCCTCAGTCTCTAATGAAAAAATAGGGGGATATTTGCCCTAAAGATTTCTCCAAAAAAGAATGTAGGTTAAGAAAATGAAGTGCAACAGGTGGTACAAAGTTGAAGATTGCTGCTCAGAAACTTAAGATGTGATCATTTACCTATAGACTGGTTTTTCACTGTTTTGTTTAAATTTTCATTTGGAGAATTCATAAGAAAAAAGAAAATTTTGGAGTGCACTGACCCCACCCATCATGAAGCCCTATGAGGGTAAGCACTACAATGTCAAGCAAGAACACTGCAGCAATGCATAGTTTCGTGAGCACCATACCCAAACACCAGCATCAGACGCAATGCCCACAACACCTGTTGAGAACTCCAACACTGGTACTTGGTTGACTCTAGCCCAAGTGGACCAGCAGATTGACCCAAGGGGAGCCACCTGTCTACAGAAATTCAAGGCCAAAGTGATGTGTTAGAGTTAGAACCCTCAACCACCAAGATCCTCTTCTCCTCTTCACTGGTCATCACACACAGCAATCACATGGGTGAATATTTAGATCCCAGAGGAGGTGAACTGAAAGAACAGAACCTTCCCCTGGAGGTCCCTTCACCACATACAAAAATCCATACAGAGAACTTCAATCATGCTATTACTAGATGTTTGTAATGATGTAACAGCTGACATCTCACACACCCCTATGACCTAGACTTTGAGACCAAAGTGGTACATCTACTCTTTAAAAAATTTCATTTTAGATCTTTTCATTCTTGTGACAATAATCAATTTAATTAAACCTGAAATATTTAAACAGCATATAATAATTCAGGACAGAGAAAAATCTGAGTAAATTTAAGGACCTTTAAATATTATATACAAAAACAAGCTTTAGCCTTTAACTAAGCCTGACTTAAACTCAGGATGTTTGTGGCATTTTTGAAATAAAAGTATTAGAAATATACTTTTTATTGCATGTTATTAAGAGCATGCATAACATTTTAAGACTAATTGTTTCTTTAGACGAATTTTACAAACATATCAAATGAGGCTTCATAACAAAGAAAACATACCTCACAATATCCAAATAAAAATTACAGTATAAATGCATATAACAGATTGTAACAAGGTAAAGTAAATCATAACATAACAAAAAGCAAATCGTGAGATTGAAGGGTAAGAAACATATATCAAATTAATAAAGTTTTTTTTTTCAAAAATCCAAAATATATGTATTAAAATACCATTTATGACTTCTAATGAAAGATTTATATTAATACTATTTAGAGAATATCACTAACTTTTCATTGACCAACTGGATGAGGAAGTAAATGGATTAGTAATCCAGAACTTAGCATACATTCTACATCCAGTGTTTCATGTTGTGTGTGTTGCATATTTATATTTTCTGTGTTATTTATCACAACTATTCACTTCTGACACCAACTTCATATACAACTATTTCTTTATTTATCAATGTTTCAGTATTATACAGGCTATTATGAAAAGAATTGATGACAGTAGTTATTACTCTATACTTGATTTAAATTATAATGAAAATTGAACTACATAACTGACACATGGTAAACAAAATATAAAACATGCTCAACATTTTTGTACAACTAACTGTCCTCAAATTTAGTGCATCATCCACATCAGAAAGTACATACATTTCAAAGCCCAAACACCCTAAGAGGAAAGTAAAACTGTCTTACCAGAAAGTGACTTCCACCCTACCAAAACTTATAATTTTGTCCTTTTGTATTATTATTCTCACTATTAAGTATGAAAATAAATATCTAGACACTATCAATTTCCCTAACAATCTTAAACACTTTAATCAGATTTCTTTGAATATTTTTTTTAGCAAACAGAAAAGAAAAAATTGAGGAACTTTTTTCTATGACAACCTTTCATCCCAGGTTTTAACCTAATAACCTTCATTTATACTCTTTCCACGAAATCAATAGCTTTCTTAAGGTAAGGAACCCAAGACTACACATAATTCTTCAAATGAGGCCTAAACAGTAACCTGTACAATGAAATTATAACATCTTTAGATTTATATTCAATATAGCTGTAAATATAACCTGAAGTCTTACTTTCCCTTCCACTAGAAACAACATTCTGCTCTACAATCAAAACACTAAGATCCTCTTCTTTCACAGCATTGTTGGGATTATTACCATAAAAATTATATTTACAATTTAAATTATGATGGCCCATATGCACTATAATGCACTCATTATAAATAAAAGCTACTTGTTAATTGGTTGATTAAAATCAAAGTGACAGTTTAAATTAAGGTAGCCCACATGTATTACTTTGCACAATGCACAACTAAATGCCATCTGCCATTAATTGCTAAATTATCCAGATCTCTTTATAAAACAACAGTATTCTCACCACAACTAACTACACTGAAAACTTTTAATATCAGCAAATTTGGCCATTTTCTTATCAATATCATTAATGTTGAAAAAAAAAGTCGTAACACAGGTCTCTGAAATATTCCACTTGCAACTCCAATCCAATTTGATTAAGCTCCACTTATCGCAACCTTCCGATTCTGCCCATCCAATCAAAGCTTAATGAATTGAGCTAATTTATCTCCTATACCCACAGAGCTCATTTTTCTTCACAATTATTTTGTGTAGCACTTTCTTTAATGCCTTCAAGAACCCCCAGTTGTACCAGAATCCACACCTCTACTCTCATCAACATAAGCAGTGACATCTTTGAAAATCAAAATACACAAGACAATATTTTCTCTGAATGAAACTTAAACTGGTATTTTTTGTATTAAATTTTAAATGTTTCTAAATATTTTATATGAGTAGTTAAAACTGATTAAGAAGTATACTGAATATAATCATTTGGGAAAAAACAAAATGATGAATTACTTTCCTTGAAAATATGCTTAATAAAAGGAAAATCAGTTGCACTATTAGAAAATTGTATATGGCATTAAAATACAAGGGCAATGACTAATAGTAATAACGTGCTGAACCACTGACCAGAGTAGAAGTTAAATGGTAAAGTTGAACAAGCAAGATGCAATTGTACAAAATATTTTTTTCGAATTTAAGTTTATAACCAGTTCTACATAACACAGTAATATACTAACAGCAGCAGTAAAAAATGTAGTTACTAAAAATAATTAAAATTACTGTTATAAGTTTCTACTTGTATGCTGATACTATTGACTGGTACTAGTATGTTAGTACTGCTACTCGAATTAACAAAAGCTGAAACGGCGGTATGTACTACATTGTATAAACAGATTAGGCTTCACTATGGTTACTTGACTGCAAACAGAGTAACAAAAACAATAGCAAAGAAATTATACTATAGCAATTTTATCTTTAATTTTATATTTCTTCTAACTTATATAGGGCAATTTTTAAGTAAATATAGGCAAACAAATACCATAATATTCCAAATCCAAGGCCCAACGACAGATCTGACACAAAGACTCGTCAAGCGTCACCTGCGTGTTTCATACTTTTGAATGATAAAAGAATATTAAAAGTATTGACCATATTTTAAACCATATAACAAACTTAAGTCAAAGCAAATAATCTTTCAGTAATATTTAAAAGAATGTAAAATTGTTCTTATGTTATCTCAAACAAGCCTGTAACTATAATTTAATTCTACGAATCATATTAAATTATTCTAATTTCATGACGAAATTTCATTGAATATGTTCTCTCTGTGATTTGGCGCTTAGTTTGTGAATTTAAAGGAATAAATTCTTTAACCCGATTTTCCTCAGAGAAGAGAGCAAATACAGCTCATTGGATAGCTTTGAGATAAAACAAATTGAAAAGAAACTGTAGAAATAAACTATTATACATCTTTTATGTATAACGTTTCTATTATTTTTAATTAACTGAAGAGGTATATATTCTATAATACATAAATATGATGAGTTGAAATATGTATTTGGTTTGATTGGTCCTTAGTATTTAATAAATCCAATACGTTCTAGCAAGGTTTGTAACTTTAAATAATTTAAGCCAATGGTTCCTAAATATTTTTCATTTGCCATCTCCAGAAAATATAGCTTTATCTATTTTGCTACTTTCACCCCTCGCGACCCACGTTTGGGAACCACTAATTTAGATACATAATTTTTAGTAACGAATATCTATAAATAGCTGAGATACAATTATGGAGAATTATATTAGGATATTAGTTTAAAATCTTTAGTAAATTAATTGGAATATGTGTTTATACGTTCTGTAAATCAAGCACAATTAAGTCGAAATGATGAGGGATAAAAAGCGATGTTATTAAATGTAAACGCACCTCATACCTTATTTTCCCGCAAATGATTTATAAACAGTTCATAAATAAAAAATGAATAAAGGTATAATGAAAAATCTTATCTAATGAATAAGACATACTAAGGGCTTGACCACAGATGTCTAGCTTAAAACCAAGTTTTATAACTTTTGGATGTCAGAATAGAGGAAGAAAACGTTTCTATCAAAATTCAAAAATTTAACTAGAAGTAAGTTATAACCCTATAATCGCTTTCGAAAGGTGGACTTTTCCTCTTCAAGGGCAAATTGGGAACGATGTAATGTGACATCATAAAGATTATCCGGTTTACTTAAGTGTTTAAGTAAAATAAAGTACAGTTTTAAATGTAACATATATTTAGCCACTTCTAAAGTAAAAGATCCCTGACACCTTTTTACGTAACCTTTTGCCCTCGGCTACATTGTACCGGAAATTTGACGCTCACAACAGGACATAGAAAAATAAGCATTTTCTAAAATAGTGGATGACCATGAAGTCACCAAATTCCATTTATATATATGACTTGGCCATAGGGTTTTATTCATTTCTATTAAGACTTCTTGAACCTATTTGTTTTTCTAACAGGGGCGTAGATCCTGGGGAGATGGGGTGTACATCCCCCTTCATTTTAGGTGTGGGTGTGGTGCATACAATCATCCTCTCCTGCAATTTGGTCTGTTGAATTGTTTTATTGCATCATAGGCCTACAAATTGTGTGTTTGTTCTTGTGATTCTCGTGTTCTTACCAATCGAATTACAAAATTAGGTCTAGATGTAGACTTTTTCAGTAGCCGAAATGTACATCTTTAATATAGGCGTGCTTCTAAGCTTTTCGATCTAAGCGATAGTTCGTAAGTATCAGTCAGTAGGCGTAAATATACATGCAAGTATCGTGGAAACAAAATTACTCTGTGACTGCATGTTTACAGCTTTCAGATTCATGTAATCAGATATTATCAATTTGTAAATTGAACAATCCACATAAGTGGTTGCAAAAATCATCCACCCCCATCGGGTGTAAAAAATCTACACCCCTGTTTTCTAACATCATGAATATAACCAGAAGATTAGAGATAAAGTTAAAAGCTAAAAACATATCACAGATGTTTGGAAAATATTAGAACAGAGTAAAGTAGAATGACAAGTAAAGAAAAATAGCATTGACATGCAGTAGAAGTTAAAATAAACACATATTATAAATGCAAATATCCCTATGGTCGAAAAGGAGCATTATGAAATTAAATGTGAAATTAAATTTGTAATTGTACAGATGATGGGAACAGTACCATCGAAGATTTTTTAAAATAGTTTAGCAAAAGGGAAACACTTGCTTTGAAGTGTGCTAGAATGGTGTATCACTTCAATAGAAATTACACAAGTAGATTTCTACACAATGGACTATCTGTGCTTTGCCCACCACAGGTATCAAAACCTGGTTCATATTGATATAAGTTTGCAGACATCCCGCTATGCTACTGGGGGACGCGTCACACGATTGCAACTTTTGTAATGTTAATCAGATAAAGCTTAGAAATCAATACAATAAAAATAATAAATATATGTATGAATGTTTATGTTGAGATTTCAACTATTTAGAATGAACATGTGTGATCGCATGTTATAACCTGCAGTTATTGTAGAACAAAAAAATCAATTTAGTTCTATTATTTTATTTTGTATGGTGGTTATAAGGTAGCCACCACACAGAATTTGAGATAAGACATAAAGTTGTTTCTATTAAAATGTTTGAAAATTAGCTCGAGATAATTAAGAAGTTATAAAGACTTTAAATGTAAAATTTGGTAATTTTATGATGTATAAAAGTAATTTTAAACTTAAATTCAAAATTGCTTTACACATTGGATATACAAATTCGAAAAGATAAATGAACGATCTAATCATTAGCTACAAATACAACGCTAATATCAGAGGTTCGATTCCCCTCAGTGGGCTGAGCAGATAGCCCGTTGTGGCTTCGCTGTGAGAAAACACACACACATACACAGCTAAAAATATATCATATTTCGTATAGAAAAAGACTTGTAATGTTTACCAATAACCTGCAAAATTTAGGGAATATATATGTAGATTTTTTTTTACAGTACAATTGCTTTATGGTTACTTTCTGCCAAGACCATGGCCAAAAAGTTGTGCCATGTATTTACAGCAGCTCGCAGCAATTGCAGTCACGCTGAACCACGATAAATAACTCATCAATCTCTAACCTTGAACCAAGGTTCAAACAAACATCGGATTGTTGGAATCACTGAGAGTAATATCTATCCAGAATCAAGAACATTTATAGTATTTTCTAATACCTGTCAAAATTAAGAAAAGGAGAGACTCTGATCTGGCATACAGAAATTTGTGAATAAAAAAAACTACAAGAGAAACCCTGGATTAATTCATGACAATTTTTAAGAAAGTCGTGACTTGAAATGAATGAACCGAAGAGTAGGATGTGTTGTGCATGATCATGGGTTTTAAGTAATGGTCATTGACAATGTTTACCATTTAGATGAGGAGGCAGGATTACTAGAAAAATATTATATGATAACTGCATGAACAATTCGACCCAATTCGAGTTATTTCTCGATATTTTGTTGATATATTTGCTTCAGTTTTATATAGTTTTTCTTCCATCCAGTTAGGGTGGCAGTCTTTTTCTTAGTTGAATTAATGGTTAAAGCTTGTTTAGCATATTCAGCGTCACTGTTTCTTACCTTATTTGTATTATTGCACCAATGCTCTCTTTCAGTTGCCATCCATTTTTCAAAGTTTCATCAATGCTCTCTTTGTTGGGACAAAGACTATTCAATGTTATTCATACAAGATTTTCTTCATTTTCTTGTTTTGTTTCATTGAAATACATATTTTTGAAATCACACTGTTTCAAGTACAACATTAGATGTCAGTAGGTCACATTAAGTTTTAAAACAATGCATAGGTGAGTTATGCAACTTATTATTTTGTTTTAAATCCAGAGCACTCCAACAAAGCCGTGTGAGACTTCAAAATGGGTAGCGCTCGTCCTCACGTTTTAGGCACGGACTTCTGACATAGAGTAACTTTGTTCAACACGGAACTCTCGAGTCAGATGTATAAAACTGAAAAATCATTTTTGAAGGTTAGACCATAGGCAGATCATAGATCTAAAAAATCTACATATTCCACTTTTTTATAATCTTACTGATACATCTGTAGGCTGATCATATAACCCATGGATATAAGCAATCGTGCACCTGCATATCATATAAGGATGAATTGTTACATGAAAACTCGCGGAGCGTGTGGGTAATCATAGAATATGGCTACCAGTGTACTGTAAGCTTGTTAGTAGAGCTGCAAAATACTTATTTTTACTATTTCTTTATTACCAAGGTTATAAGTAAAACTAAGAAAAACGCTTATAGCCAAAGTAGTATAATTTAATCATGTACGTTTAGATTTGCATAAAGTGAAGACTGGAGAATTCTGTCTTTCCAACAACATTAGTTAGTCATTCAGCCAAATAGACTGACAAAATTGTGGTTTTGTGAATTTTTCTTTTTACTATACCGACGTTCTCGAGTGATTTTGTGTTTTTTTACTGTATAGCTACTTTATTTACTACTTAACAGTGTGTATAAAATACTAATGAAGTTTTGTTTCATGCTTTTTGTAGTGTGTTTGATATGTTAATTTGTATTGCACATGTAGCCCATTCCTGCTATAAGTACTATCCTAATTATACGTACTTCTGTGTTAAAGTATTCTTATGTACTCTATGACAAAGGGTGTTTTCGTATTTTATGAAATAATATTTTGTTTGATTGAAACAAAATTAAAGAATATTTAAACGATATATTTCAACACCATGTGTTATTATGAATATGTTACGATATTTAGTTTTGTTTTATAAATAACTTTGTTGTAAATCACTGTAAAAGAGACTGTGTTTGTCATGTGCTATGTGAGTTTGTTAAAGAATAGAGTAACGTGAATGCGTCTTTGGTCATATTACGAGAGTAAAGATGGTTGGTTTTAAATTTATATTAATCTTAAGTTTGAGGAAAAGTGTGCTGTACCAGTATCCATGGCATGTAAATTTGTTAGCTGTTTAGTTTTAGTAATGTAATCGTTGCAATAGGTGATTCAGAAAGTATTTAAAATCATTTTGATTTAGCTGCTTCAACTTTGTGACCTATAATAAGACATGTTTGCACTGGAGGGGAGTTTGCCCAAATCCTCTATTTTTGTGATGCAAAACAAAATGTTTATTTAGTTATAGCGCAGCTGCTTATGATATTGCCAACATAGGCCACATTTACTAACGAAATATACATTTTTATCTGGAAACAGTCGCATGCATTGACGTCTGCTGACATTTTGTAATTGGAAGTCTGAAGCCATATTACTGCTGTCAGGTTTTGTCGCCAGATTCTTCACAATAGATATCTGTAACTTGTTGGAGATAAACCTCAATAATAAACAAACATCAACACAGCTCACATGTTTTAAAACAATATACTGACACAGCTCAAACGTATAAAATATGTTCGTTACACAGTTGGTTATTACAGTTGTATGAAAAGCTTTAAACTATTGTCCCTTTTTTGCCAAAGTCCACAAAGACTGATTCAATTACTTTATAGCACAATTGACAAGACGAATAATTTTCCTCTGCTTTGTTATTATAATACATCCTGTGATAATGTCAATTTAAAATTCGCCACAAAATGCTCTTTATCACTGAACATACTGCAGATCTAAGTAAAAATATTCCACGTGTATTTATACTCTGACAGATGTCTAAAGCATTTCATACAGTACTGGATAATCTGATGCAATAATAATCAATTAAAACGAAAAAAAATTCAGAGAACTCTAGTGTGTATTTTTGTTTGTTCTTTGAATTTCGCGCAAAGCTGCACAATAGCTATTTGCGCTAGCCATCTCTAATTTAGCAGTGTAAGACTAGAGGGAAGGTAGCTAGTCATCACCAACCAATGCTAACTCTTAAGCGACTCTTTTACCAACAAATAGTGGGATTGACTATCACGTTATACTCCTCCACGGCTGAAAGAGCGAGTATATTTAGCACGATGAGGATTTGAACCCATGACCCTCAGATTACGAATCGAACGCCATAACAATTTGGCCAGGCCTTTCTCGGAAGAACTCTAGTATCATAATGCGACAATATAAGAATTGGTAACTTAACTCGTAACAATTTAACGTGCATACTGATTCGTAAATCATTATATAAATGCACGTGTCATAAACTCTTGCTTCTAAAAGTGACTAAACTCGACACATACGCTATGGAAATAATTGCGTATATCTAACAGCTACATCTGGTTTTTCTGCATTATCACTACTCTTCTTAAAAATAATCTTTAATTAATGCAACTACAGGATAAGTGCTCACATGATAAGACTCGGATTTGTAACCTTAACTTCATCCATATGCTTTAGAAGTTACTGATCAGTTTTTAAAATAATTCTTTACTTTAAAAATATTTGATAAATTTCTGAAATGACAAAACTATGATCAAACATTCCTTTTCGATCACCGAATAAAATTTCTCATTAAGTTTAAACTTTCTATCGACGTGGGCAAATTATAACTTAACATCATTTTCTACGTGTAACAAAACTGCCTCTATTTTTAAGTCAAGCATTTGTAGTATAAAATGTTGAGATAAATGCAGCAAGCTTCAAAATATATTCAGACATAAGCAAGACAAGTTATTATGATCAGTTCCCTAATTTAATCTATTGAGGTTTTCCCTCTTTAATTAGATCAGTTTTGAACTGTAACTGGAGCAAACTCTGGAGGAAAAGAACTTAGTAAAAACCCGAATAGACCTAAGAATGATCTCATCTAACATTTTTTATGAAACTCAAACAGTGTCAGAATTCATACTTGAACAGATGAAATAATAAAAGATAAAACAAAACTCCTAAGATGTAGTGAATTCTTTTATTCTCTACATCATTTTAAAGATTCAGGTGTACACCCATTTAAATCAAAACTTTTACTCTCCACTAAAAGGGTAACTTAACTCCTTGAACTAGAGACTGCCAAAAATGATTTTGAAAAAGGCACACATTAATTACCTTCCATTTCGAAGTCACACACCCATATATATAAATATATCATTTTATTTTGTCTAGCTGTACTTCACGTTAATCCTGACTACATATCATAATTTTATCAATTAAAACGTTGTTTTCAGTATTTATAAAAGTCATTCAAGTTTATTTGTTATTTTCTTTTTTTTTCCGCAAAGGGAGTGCCGCTTCTCTGTTATTTCATGTTCTCCAGAAAAAAGTTTTATTCTTATCACTATAACCTGAGGGTCGCGGGTTCGAACCCTGTCCCACCAAACATGGTTGTCCTTTCAACTGTGAGTGCGTTATAATGTGACGATTAATCCCAGTATTCGCTGGTAAAAGAGAAGCCCAAGAGTTGGCGGTGGGTGGTGATGACTAGGTGCGTTCCCTCTAGTCTTACACTGTTAAATTAGGTACAGCTAGTAAAGATAGCCCTCGTGTAGCTTCGCGGGTAATTCAAAAACAAACAAACAAACTTATCACCATTTCTTATTCCTTACCATCCCTCCGTTCTACTCTTTTTGGCCTTAAATTATTCGTTCTCCGTAATATGCCTCTCTATGCAGCTGCTCAGGGGTCTTACCCCTTAGACCGCCACCTACATATGACTAATAAATTTGCTACTTGTGTCTGTAGTGATTTATAATTACATATACACATACAGACCAAGTAATAACTAATTTAGTTGTTTGTTTGTTTTTTCTGTTTTTTGAGGGTACAATAATGGACTTATCTGTCTATTTTATGTATAGTAAATCTTCTAACAATAAATCTTAACAGTTACATTTCAAAAATAAATCCATTAGGATATAATGGGTAGCGTTGAAAAATAAGCTTCAAAATCGAAAAGCTTCAGAAAAAAGAAAAACTTTTGTTTGTTTATACGATAAACGCTCAGAAAAAAAAACTGTATCAAATAATCCCCATGGAAGAAGAGGGTGTATCTGACCCTTGGGTTATAGTGTATCGTAAGGAAACTAATTTGTGATAAATTTTCATAGACATTTTATTAGATGTTAAACAGTGCGAAACATTAAGCAATAAACTGTGAAAAATTTTAAAACACACCTACCAACAAACAATTACAAAGTTTTCATTTATTCATAATATGTGTTTGAATCACATATTTATCATTCGAATTTAGATTTCAAGTATTCTAAATTTTTTGTTATTTAAAAAGATGCACATAAAAATATTTGATTCTAATGTTCACAATATTTCGATTTCTTTTTATTTAAGACACTTATCATACGAGTAAGGCGTCCAAGTTTGTGGTTAAATTCATTTAATAAGCGCTTACAAGAAAAAGTACAAACAATTAGAGACATTTGTCTATTTATCAACTGCTACTAAAATCAATATGTCAGATAATCTGCCTCAGAATAAGCCCCCCCCCCGCTAGTACGGCGGTAAGTCTACGGAGTAACTACGCTAAAATCAACGGTTCTATTCACCTCGGTGGGCGCGGCCTTATGTGGTCTTGCTATAAGAAAACACACACGCTATAAAATAACATACTAAACATTTTATAATGTTGAAACGACAATAGAAGAAATATTGTGACTACACGTACACTATAAACTACATAAAAAGTAGTTATACAAATTACAATGTAGACGAGGAGGTTCCAAAACTGAATAAAATATTTTATAACAAGACATAGCTGTTGCATGATAGTAATGTAAGAAGGCTAGTAATAGTAATAAAATATTTATGATTATATTCAGCTTTATAGATTTAAGAAACATTATTCAGTGAATTTTCAAATGGCAACAGAAAGTGTGTTTGTTTTGAGCACAACACTGAAAAAAATGAGCTGCTTACATTATGCTTACCACAAAGATCTAATTCTGGAGATTAAAATTTTATATTTTTAAGCTTACCACTGAGTCAATGTCACGAAAAAGAGTCACAATATACTATATTATATCCATTAAGCTTTAAAGTGGAAAATTAATAAAAACGCTATATTCAGATTAAAATGCTGTGAGAATAAATAAAAACTGCATGAATATATTTTGAGAAATATCTAAAGAATATTCAATTTCTGTAAGTTGTCTTTTGTAAAGAATACATTTTCTTTAGAATATTTTCAAGCCAATATTTCAAGTAACCTCTTGCAGAATGAGAGATAGGAATTGGAACCATCTACACTTTTAACACTAAAAGTATTTCTTCCTAGGCTCGGCATGGCCAAGTGTGTGTTAAGGCGTGCGACTCGTAATCCGAGGATCGCGGGTTCGCATCTCCGTAGCGCCAAACATGCTCGCCCTTTGAGCTGTGGGGGCATTATAATGTGACGGTCAATCTCACTATTCGTTGGTAAAAGAGCAGCTCAAGAGTTGGCGGTAGGTGGTGATGACTAGCTGCCTTCTCTCTGGTCTTACACTGCAAAATTAGGGACGACTAGTGCAAATAGCAGTGGGGTAGCTTTGCGCGAAATTAAAACAACAACATGCATACAAACCCTGTAGACTGACACAACTAAATTAGGAACGGTTGGTTCAAAACAATCTCTCTAGAAAAGGAATTCGGTGCGTCTTTCAATTGGAAATGTTTACTGACTTGAAAGTTACAGACCGAATATAAAATGCCAACATTATAAATGATTTCATAAGAAAGTTTAGGGCACTTAAGGGTGAAAGTTAGTATTTCCTGGTCAATTTGAGGGCGTTAATTTCGATATATATACTGCCAAGAACACAGATTATTAGAGCGTGAAAATGCATGCACTGAACAGGACGTCAAACCATTGTTATTTTAACTCACATGAGGTTTGTTGGCAACATTGCCATGCATTGTGTCGAAATAAAGTTTGAAATAAGCAGAAATGCGTTTCTTATGTCCAACATGCATGAACACATACTGATGGCAACAATTTATTGTGGCATGTAGTTAAAGAAACTGTTAAAACTGTTTCATTTCTAATTTTATGAGTTATGGAATCTTTGCGTTTATAGTATTTATACCTTTAGGTATTTCAAATACGTTTTAGCAATTTTAAACAGTAATCATTTGACTCTATTTACGGTATTTAAGAAACAGCCAGGGTCGTATTAAATAACTCACATGTGTGTGTTTATTTCCAATATATGCGAAATAAATGTAATATGACAATGTTTACATATCTGATGCACCCTATCTTATCAGCCGTAACCCGTTAGTTAAACTGCACAAACCAATATATGTGTGACACGTTATTTTGATATTTTGATTCGACTCATGTGATGTCCTTAGATCCCATTTAAGATACACGTACACGATTATGTGGACGCATGATATTCAGTAAAGATCTCTACTTAAACACTGTTGAAAATGAACTGTGACCAATTACTTTTAACAATTTTCTTCTTAGCGTTTACTTTAGTTACTTGGAGATTGCTTATTTAGGTGCTTGCCCTACTCTTTCCCAATTGGTTCGGTCTTGATGCAACCTTTCGTTGATAATCTTATGATTCACCACAATGTCCACCAGTTGATAATCTTATGATTCACCACAATGTCCACCAGTTGATAATCTTATGATTCACCACATTACCACAATGTCCACCAGTTGATAATCTTATGATTAACCACAATGTCCATCAGTTGCTCCTGCTTCTCCAGTGTTCGGCCTTATATAACACTAGTTTTACCAATTGCCTTAGAAATTTTATCTTTCAATTGTATTAGTGCCCGTCTGTCACAAACCACTCCCATGTGTCCATCTGTCACAGACCACTCCATTTTGCCCATCTGTCACAGACCACCCCATTGTGCCAACCTGTCACAGACCACCCCATTATGCCAATCTGTCACAGATCACCCCATTGTGCTCATTTGTCATAGACCACTCCATTATGCCCATCTGTCACAGACCACTCCATTGTGCTTATTTGTTACAGACCACTCCATTGTGCTCATTTGTCACAGACCACTCCATTGTGCCCATCTGTCACAGACCACTCATTTGTGCTCATTTGTCACAAACCACCCCATTATGCCAATCTGTCACAGATCACCACATTGTGCCCATCTGTCATAGACCACTCCATTGTGCTCATTTGTTACAGACCACTCCATTGTGCCCATCTGTCACAGACCACTCAATTATGCTCATTTGTCACAAACCACTCCATGTGTCCATTTGTCACAGACCACTCCATTGTGCCCATCTGTCACAGACCACTCCATTGCTTTCTCTTCACTTCTTTCTTGTGTTTTTTCTTAAACTCTTTATTCAGTTATTTCTCCATGTATAGCTTATTTAAGATATTTAAACATCTTTTTTTAACTCTTCACCGTCAAGATACACCTTGTCATCCTCTCTTACTTCGTCTTCACTGAATTTTAGTTGTACTTTGTTTTGTTCCTCTTATTTTCAGACAAATTTCTCTTTAAATATTCTCTTCATCTGTTTAGTTCCACTTGTACTTTACCTTTGTACAACAAATCGTTATAAAATAATACACACCATGGAGCTTGCCTTTGTATACTTTTAGATATTGTGTCCAGCACTGTTATGAAAAGAAATGAACTCAATGCTTATCCTTGATGGAATCCCAGTTTCACTCAAAAGCTCTTTGAGTATCCTACCATACTTTTTATAAAATTTCCCTTCATAAACATACTGGACCAGCCTCACACAGAACTACTGTGTATCATAGTTTTTTTTTTAAGCAACACCATGTCAGCTCTCTCGGCACTTTGTCACAAGTTTTTCCAGTTGATGAATACCATGTAAAAGCATTTTTCTCTTTTCCCATAAGTTTCTTTATTGACGTTGTTGACCTCCCAGTCATAAGCCTAAACCGTTCTGTTTTCATTTTTATCTCTGTTCTCAGTGTAACATTCACGAACCTCTTCCAAAGCTTCATTATATGACTTAGCAGCTTCATACCTCGAAAGATGCTACAGTCTTGCACTTCATCCTTCCTTACGAATACTGGCACAAGGAGACATTCCCTCTAAGTACATAGCATCTTCCCTTCGGTCAATAAAACATTAAAAAACATGAAAAGTATCTGACTCTCCAGCTTTGGTAGTTTCTTAAATTCTTCAACCGGTATGTCATCTAGGCCTACTGCTTTCCCAATTTTAATGTTTTTCAAACTCACTCTCTCACTTCGTTAAAGTCATATGTTCCATGATTTTCTGGCTTTTCATACTTTTTCCTGGTTTATTCTACTAATTTTTGTCGTTTATTAGGTGTTTGAAGTTCACCATCTCTTGTGTATCAATCACACCTAAATTAACCTACCGTTATCAACCTTAGTATATTTCACCTCACCCACTAATCTAGCTCTCCTTTGTTCCGTATAATAATTTATTTCGGACGAGTCGCCGATTAATGTTACATCTTACTATTTCATATAACCGGAAATTTTAATTTTAATTTAGATGTTAATTAAATGTTAATATGTATCAAATTTATAACATCTGCCATCGAGATTAATACACACAATTTTCTTTATAACACAAATTCAATTTAATGTAAAATAACAATACAATTTATAATAACGGTTATTAAAAATAATGGTTTATTTTCAGGTTTTACAAACAATGCTGAGCCTCCTGTCTGGTCTCGAACTAAATATTTTATTGACGGTTCGCAACGAACGAATATTCAATATTGACACCGGTGCAGTTTACATGATGGGTTAGGTATTTCTCGCTTCTCACCCGTGAGTTTTTCCGCTGAAGTTATGTCTTTGTAGAAATAGTAACGTTCGAAGCTAATTCTCTAAGTTGAATGGTGTAATGTTCGAAATATATAAACGATCCTGGGCAATTATCTATACTTTTCAGATTAATAAGCGCTTATCACAATTAAAGCTTCCGAAAATTATTGTACACTGACTGTAGCGGCCCAACAATTTTATACTGTCTCCCCTCGTATTGCGATGGCTACCTTTTATACTCATTAAGCGGAATTCTCTAAAATTCAGGTGTCAATAATTCTGATATTTATATACATATATACGTTGTTTGCTTCTTAAGCTCGAGACTCGTCTACATATGTAAAGTACAGGTGGGTCTTGAGCAATACACATTTAACAATATAAGTTACGTACATATCTAAATAAATTTTAAACTGAAATAAACTTAGATATTAAATTATTAATTCCGTTACACCCTTCACTGACGTGGACTAATCTGCAAGCAGTTTTCTCGCCCTTTCTTCTCTTCACCTTTTCATACGCCTTATGTTTTGGCAATGGCCGTTCCTTGTTTTGTCTCTTCTTTTTTCGCTATTGTCTTTACTTGTAGACCTATAGACTGTCTCCAGGATCTCCTTACTCTCCCGTATCCATGCTTTCCGTGTCTTTTCTCATAACAACCTCCCTCCTGGTCAATGTGACCATTCGGGTCAGCCCTTGTAGCAATTAACTTCTCTCGATACGAGGCCCGGCATCACCAGGTGGTTAAGGCACTCGACTCGTCATCCGAAGATCGAAGGTTCGAATCCCAGTCATACCAAACATGGAGTCATCACAATGCGACAATCAATCCCACTATTCGTTAGTAAAAGAGTAGCCCAAGAGTTGGCGGTTGGTGGTGATGACCAGCTGGCTTTCCTCTAATCTTACACTGCAAAATTAGGGAGAGCTAGCGCACATAGCCTTCGTGTAGCTTTGTGCAAAATTCAAACCAAAACTTTCGGTATGCTTTTGAGCGTGTTTGTCGAGAATCTGTGTGAACTCTACTTTTTTCTGTGTCGTTACATTACTCTTTCAAAGGATAGGCACATATTACATTCAGCATTTACTTTATAACTCAACCTTTTTACTTGTATGCTCAATAGTACAGCTACTCCATATCTTTTCTTCATAGTCCCATGAAGAACGAGTTTGTAACCTTCTTCAGTTTCTCGTGTCTTTCAATCTTGTTTCTTCTATGTGTATTATTTGTATCCCTTTCCTCTTCATGACATCTGTAATTTTTGCTTTCTTTCCTAATTCCAACTGGCTATTCTAATTTTCAAAAGCCATATATATTGTCACCAACGAATCTGCCAACTTTTCGTAGAGCTAAGACTCTGACTCTGAGCATGGCTTCCCAGGGGAGTTCTCCAGTTCTGACATCATATCTTTTTGAACCAATTTTCATAATCTGTCAAAATTTGTATTTTACGACTCATTATCTCTGCCCGATGTTAACCATCTTCCCTTAGTAACTGGATTGGCATCCGGACAACCTCCAATTTCATGCTTGAGTGTGTACAATATATGCACCGTCTAAGTAAATATATTCAGTCTTCCAGTAAATGCAATGCCGTGTTTTTGTTAGCAAACTTTATCTATTATTTTTGCTCTTAAATATCATACGTTTGAAGAGTTGAGCCTCCAAGGGTCTATGGCAAGTTTGTCTGAGATCGTCAAAAATGTAGGCGTAAAATGTGGAAACGCAGACACACAAATGACACTTCTACTTTATTAGTATTTTTTTTTAGAGCTTACTCTTCTTGATGCCTCTGTGAGCACTTGAAGAAACTTTATATATATATAAGCAACTAAAATCAGAAAAATGCCGATGTTATTATCTATACACCAAATTTACCGACCATGGAATGGTACGTTTTGTTTCCTCATGTGTGAATACTTAATATTTCTAAAATTAATGTGATTTTTCATGCTCAGTTACTGTAGCAACAATAATTGTTAATGTTTTAAAGCAATACACAAGTGACTACATTAAAAGCAATAAAACCATATGTGTTTGTTATGCTGTTTACTTTACAACATAAATCGGTAAAACAATTAAACACATTCAATCATAAAATACATAGAAAACTCCTTGAAACAAATACATTTAATCTGCTGTGAATCATTTGTATGTTTTTGGTTCTAAAGTTCCATAAAAGCATACAAGTCAACAAGCCTCATCCCAGCAAATTTGTCTCTGTTTATACAATTCCGCTCAAACTTTCTCAAGGGCTATCTGTAATTTGGCGATCGATAACACAATTCGTTGGTAAGGAACTGGCAGTGGGTAGTGTGAACTAGCTGCCTTTAGTCTAAGTTATCGCTTATAAATTAAAGGGAAGGATGCTAGTCCACACCACTCACCACAAATACTTTACCAACGAACAGTTGAATCGATCATCTCATTATTTTATGTTTAATGATGTGATTCGAATCATAACTTCTAGGTAAAAATTGCTAAAAACTTTGCATGTTTAATAATTTCTTAGTTTTTAAAAATATTTTTTACTTCTGTAAAATATAAAAGTTTACTGTACAAATTGTTACAACCCTATTGTTATTGTTTTGAATTAAGCAAAAAGCTACACAATGGGCTATCTGTGCTCTGCCACCACGGGTATCGAAACCCGGATTTTAGCGTGTAAGTCCGCAGACATACCGCTGAGCCACTGGGGGGTTGTTACAACCCTATCCAACAGTGATGAAACATACGTCACGTTAGAAATGAATTAGCTGTTATATATATTTTCGATTAATGATCGATGTTTATAAAGATTCGTGGAAAATAAACGGTGACTGTCTCTTATGTCTATATAAACTTGTTTTGTATACTTTCCTACTTTATGGTTAGAGATAACATTGTGTCAGTTTAAGCAGATTAATATTGTGTAACACATGAAATATACCAACCAATCAATACCGTCTCATTACTGCTTGATTGGTTGTTTGCTCTTTGATATTTTAAGCGTTTAAATTAAAAAATAAATAGAAACTGTCAACCAGTTAGAATCGTTTAAAATATTGCTCAATGTTTACTAGTCTACTGAACTGATAAATATTTTGAAGTTACATTCTTATAGGCTTAATACCATAGAAAATATTTTTGTGTAATTTTTAAAAATTACTTAATGAAGTATTCTACCTGATTTTAAGAAATTAAGCAGGGTCAAAATAGCTAAATCATAAAGCAAGAGCTTTTTCTTGTAACTTTACGCTTGTTCAGAAAGTACACTTTTAAAATGAATTGCGTCGAAGAGAAAGATATTTTGTCACTTAGAAAATACAAAACTATACTTCATGGTTTGTTTGTTTTTTCCCTTGTTTACTTATTATAGCATTAGATGGCGAGAACTGGCTGATATACATACTTCGACCATTATCCATTTTTTTGTTGAAATGCGAAGTAAAATAAATTAATTTTTAATTTAGATGTTGAAGTTAGTATTCATTTTGCATCAGAATTGTCAGTATTTATGGCATTTGTACAACGTTTTTAATTGTTATTTATAGTGTGAGGTTCAAACATGAAACTGTAAAATCTTGCTGCAAGATAAAAATAGACATATCGTTTTTTAAACGATACACCCAATCAATGTTCTGAAACGTTATCATTGCTTTTGTATCTGTCACATTCACTTTGAACTTTAATCAAGAAGAAACGAAATTGTGCTTTAGATCCCCACTCATTATTACTTCAGCAAAACAATTAATTTGTACCAATGCTCTTTTAAAATTATCATTCTATTTGCGACTGTCACATTTGATATTTCAACATTAATTTTGTTCAAATCTTTATCTCTAACATGTTCATGGAGTTACTTTGAATTCAAATAGCTGGTATCAGTTGGATAGATAAAGTAGTGCCAGAAAGTCTCAAGATTCTAGGATATCTTGCTCTGTGATAACGAAATACTCCAACAGCAACCTTCTTTGCAAAAGCAGTCAAGCACGTACTATAGTATTTGAAAAATTACCATTTGTGTTAAAAATTTCTTTTGCAGTGAACATATTTCTTGTTACTTGTCTTAATGTTTTGTATAAACACTTTGAACAGGAATCCATGGGAGCTACGCCTCAGCGAACACAAACAACTCATGAAAAAAACAACAACACAACTCATGCATTTTGATTATTAAGATATTTTAGCCTGTTGTTACCATGACGTAATGCTGGTTTGTACGACTGCCAGCCACTCCGTCAGCTCGGAATGAGTTGAGGTTTTCCTATTACGGTATTAGAATGAAGAGTATTTGATAAACATAATCAGAGCGCACCTCTATTGTTTGAAAGTTAAAGATTACGTTAGTTTTGTCACGTGATAGTTAGTACACGAAATCTTTCCGTCAGTACTTTACCTGACTAGAAACGTTAAGCCTAGTTTCTATGGGTTTAAATGAGTTCACGTACCAACAAAAATTATAAGGTATGTTTTTATTGCGTTTTTGTTATACTTTGTAACTGTTCAAATAATCTATTGATTTGTTTTATATTTTAGATTTACAGTTTGTATAACTATATTTACAAAGAGCTTAAATATATATATATATAGAAAGATTAGAGACGGATTGAGTATTACAAACATACAACTCTCGACAAGCTGATGTCATCATCAGGAATATTTGTAATAAAGTTTCTTTCTCACACCAACTCAATGCGTCTCTAGACTATTTTGTAGAAAGAGGGTTCCTCGCCATCAAATATATATGTATGTGTTTGTGTATGTATATTAATGTGTATCCCAGTAAATACATTTGTATTTAACAAGTGTAAAACTGTCAGATTCTGTGTAAGGCCATTTATATTACAGACCTGTACAAGTGATATAAATCACAGTATTTTCCAAACTATGGGACCCTCCCCATGTGGGCACGGCCTTTTAGCGGGAGAGCCCAAAAATACGACACAAAAACAGAAGACTAGAAGGCGACAATAACAAAATTAAAACTTTGCTCTCTTAGCTTTGTTTTATCGTTTTCGCATTTGCTCATTCTTCTCGGGCATTTTTTTCATTCTTAAAAGGAAAAAAAACAGTAAAGAAAATGTAGATTTTGTTGCGAAAATTATTTTAACAATAATATATAGTGCTGATATTTAAAACTATCTTTTGCTTGTGATTGCTGTATTTTGATCATGTGTGTTTCCATAATTATTCCTAATACAGCATATTATTAAAATTATCTTCCTTGTGACTGAAATACAATCCTCCTGCAGGTATTAGGAAATCTCAGTACAATAATCTGCTTCTTTTTCAGTTTTCAAGAAAACAGATATTTGTATTCTGTACTCTCAAAACATAAAAGTCAGAAGATACAAAACAAAATATTAAAGCCAAGAGAGTCCTACAAATAATGCTTAAGAAGAGGCTTCTAGAAAATAGTATTTGTTGAAGCTTACGATAATCACGTACACAAGGTGAAAACATAATTCATGAACTGTGCAATTAGTGACTGGTATTTTTGGTCACAGGTTCTCCAGTGGCTATGTCAGACCAAACTTGACAACTGCAGTCAGTATGAACTAGCGGAGAAATTAGTTATATAAGAACGACAATTTGTTATAGTTTGACTTTGCACAGATTATACGATGACAATTTAAAATTATCACTTCTGAGAAGAGTGTGTGAAACACATTTCTGACGAAATTATTCTTGTACTGAGGTTATAAACATGTGTTTGGGTTACGAGATTATACTTTTTCTTACATTCTTTGCATTTAACGGCACTGAAAAACAAAATTACATGGAGAAACGTGGGGATCGGAACCGTCCAGAAAGGTATCTGCGGTAAGTCGCATCCCAACTGTGGTGAGTTTGTTTGTTTGTTTTTGAATTTCGCACAAAGCTACTCGAGGGCTATCTGCGCTAGCCATTCCTAATTTAGCAGTGTAAGACTAAAGGGAAGGCAGCTAGTTATCACCACCTACCGTCAATTCTTGAGCTACTCTTTTACCAACAAATAGTGGGATCAACGGCCACATTATAACGCACCCACGGCTGAAAGGGCGAGCATGTTTCGTGCGACCCGGCTTCGAACCCGCGACCCTCAGATTACGAGTCAAGTGCCTTAACCATCTGGCTATGCCAGGCCACGACATACAGGGTGGTCGCTAGAAAAGCGGAAAATTTGAGAGTCAGATGAGATCATGAATAAAATGCGTGCTTACTCATTTCTATTTTGATTTCTTTCCATCATGAATAAAATGTATGATTTTAATAATTTTGAGCATCTATGAGTGTAATACAACATATGCCTCTAAAAAACTTTGTAAAAGTTTTTCTTTGTAAAAATAAATAGCTGTTTGACAAATTTTCCGCTTTTCTAGCGACCACCCTGTAGAATGATGTTTCTATGTTGTCATCAATAATGAAACATGCAGGAAAACTTGTGGTTAAAGTTGATGGTTTAACATGTTATGTTTTATGTGAATTCCGAACATGTTTTTTATTCATCAAATATCTTAATATTAGTAATCCATTTGACTGAAATTATTCCAGTTGATTCGTCAAACATATTTCTCGGTTTTTGGGTTCTGTTGTGCCCCCCAGTAGCTCAGCGGTATGTCTGCGGACTTACACGCTAAAATCCAGGTTTCGATACCCGTGGTGGGCAGAGCACAGATTGCCCATTGTGTAGCTTTGTGCTTAATTCAAAACAACAACAAAAAAAGGTTTCTGTTGTTGATGTCACAAGATTCTCCCATTTGCTGTGTTATATGCAAAACATATTTTACTAATTTCTTTTCATATTTATTGTTAAGACAGTATAAATCTTATTTTGAAATATAATAAAAAATGAAGTCATAATCAGCAGCATTATATATATATATATATACACGTGCATTTTGCTTAATTTTACTTTACTGTTGAGTACTGATATGTATATACACACAGTAGTGTGATGTTTTTTCTGGTTTATGATTTATTTTTTTACCTTTTACAGTCAACAACTCACATGCTTTTATGTTTAACTCACAATAAAGCGACGCCAACAACTTAATTTGCATACGTAATTGTAGTGAGGGACGTATAAGTGATTTGAGCTTCCTTTAAACTTGCAAAGTAATTTCATTGTTCACTGACAGCTTAAAAAAGAAAGAAACTATAAAAGAGCACTGTTGCTTTTTCTCGCCTGTTTATCTTAGTACATAAACCAATTTTCGTTTAGAACTTCGAGTAGTGTTACTATATTAAATGTATATTTGCTGTCTCCAAAGTATTCTGTTTCAAGAGTAAATACAACAAAAATTAAGGAAGTAACAAATAATATTATTTCTTGTTTATGAAGTTCTTACGCCATTGTATGTTGTAGCTTAAAAACGTATAATTCTTTTCGTGGTTCATGGCATGCGCACATTTTACAGATGCTACGACAGTACAGATTGCAAGGTGTAAGCGTCCCTTATGTGACGTCATTTAAGTGTCTACTGACTGACAAACAACACGCTACTCTATAGTGGTGCGATTGCTTTCGGTTAGAGTGAAGGCAGTTTGGTCAGCACCACTCAACACCAACTTTTGGCCTACTCTTTAACAAAGAACATAAGGATTGACTATAACATTACAACACTCACGGCTGAAAAGGAATATATGTTTAGGGTCAGTATTCGAACCCTCGATCTTGTGATTGCGAGTCGAGTGCCCTCATTATTAGATCATGCATGACCGTTAAGAGCATTCACATTAAATAACATATAAGCAAGCAGTTTCGTAAAGTGTAGGACATAAACTTCCCAAATCAATAACGTATTCAAACGTCAGCATCTCCTATGTGATATATATTATTTATTGTCTTTTTAAAAATTGGCTTTATGACACAAGACTTCCACTCGTATTCGACTAAAGTTTTACTCAAAGGATGTAACACTGAACATTTATATTTTTAAACTTTAGATGACTTTTATGCTTTCGCATTAAATTATTTGTTTCTAGGGGGCGTCTCAACCAAAAATTTTATAACTCATTTTTCTATATTACATTTAAGTTATTTGTAAATATTATGCTTATAATGATTCGAAATTTTTGGGAAGTGGGAGAAATATATCTTATTGTGCTGTGTTATACATTGAGCTAGATACCCAGGACGATATAAAAGAAAATCCCTAAAGAAAACATCATTATTTGGATCACACACACACATGTACATATGTGTCCACACACACATATATACACACCTAGAAGGAGAGAGAGAGAATTATTAATATTAAACATTCAAGTAAAATAAAACAAAAACAGCAAATTCAAACATCTGACTAATGATAGTTTATAATAAACAAAAATAAAGAAAAAGGATCTCCAATCACCTTCTCACAACTTTGCAGGCAGTGAAGAGCGTTATAGATGTGAGATGTTGTTGGCTGGAGCACCCACATCTCGCTATCCAAATTTATATTCCTTTTGATTATTTTATTGTTTTTATTATTTATGAATTTGTTCATGTGAGACTTAGCAAACGAATGGTAAGACAGGTAGAAAATGTATCCCCACCGCAACATGGGTCCTATATTTTACAGTCACCTCCAAAACCTAGGTTACATTTTATATCTCACATTATAGCCTGTAACCTAGGGATTCTTTCGACTTTTGTTTGGGCTTGTTTTTGTTTATTAGAATATGTATATTTGTATATATATGTATATACACGTACACACACACACGCTTATCTGTACAACTCATTTGATCTATTACGTGCATAAAAGTTAAGAGTATTCATTTGTTTATTAGAAAGATAATTTATTATACACAATGAAGAATGTACAACGGAACGGACAGTGTAATCTCTGCTTGAAATAAATAAAAAGCGCAAAAACTACGGTGAATATACGTTAGGATTTTTCAGGCAGCTAAGTCGCTAATTCGAAACAATAAAAGGAATTCGTGATGACATACATACATATAAAATAGAAGGAATCCGTTATTCCAAGCTTGTTTGTTTTGGAAATTCGCACAAAGCTACTCGAGGGCTATCTGTGCTAGCCGTCCCTAATTTAGCAGTGTAAGACTGGAGGGAAGGCAGCTAGTCATCACCACCCACCGCCAACTCTTGGGCTACTCTTTTACCAGCGAATAGTGGGATTGACCGTCACATTATACACCCCCACGGCTGGAAGGGCGAGCATGTTTATGCGCGACGCGGGCGCGAACCCGCGAATTACGAGTGCACGCCTTAACGCGCTCGGCCATGCCAGGCCTTTATTCCAAGCTTCATTATCTTTATCGTGTGACAAAAAATTACTATTAAATGAAAGATTCGTAAAAAAAAAAGAAAGATCAAATTTAGTTAAATTAGATACATTGTATTTGACCTAAATTTAGGTTCAGTAATTTTACACAAACACGTCTTAATGAAACAGAAACTAAAAAAAATATGAATACCAAAACGTTCTGGAGCTGTTAAAAAGTCGTACACGGTTGCCTTTGAATGACCAGAGAAAAAGCTGTAACTCTAGAATATTATTGACTAGCTCTGCAGTGAGCAATCAAACACTGCACACTGTTTAATTTTTTATTATTATTATCGGCCTGGCATGGCCGAGCGCATTAAGGCGTGCACTCGTAATCCGAGGTTCGCGCCCGCGTCGCGCTAAACATGCTCGCCCTCCCAGCCGTGGGGGTGTATAATGTTACGGTCAATCCTACTATTCGTTGGTAAAAGAGTAGCCCAAGAGTTGGCGGTGGGTGGTGATGACTAGCTATCTTCCCTCTAGTCTTACATTGCAATATTAGGGACGGCTAGCACAGATAGCCCTCGAGTAGCTTTGTGCGAAATTCCAAAAACAAAACAAAAACATTATTATTTTAGTTTAATAGGAATTTATAACTAAAGTTTAATCTTTAAATACTTAGAAAACACAGCAATATCGAAATAAACGTAACAAGGAAAAGTTGGGTTTAAATTTTCACTCACTATTCCGTATGCATGCCAAATGATCTGAATAAAATATGCAAAGGATCTATTAGTATACAAACAAAAATGAGAAAAAAATCAAGAAAGAGGCACTTAACTTGTTATTTTAATTCACTTGAAGTATTTTTCAAAGCTAGCACAATATACAATTACAATGAAGGGATTTAGTGCGTTATCGTTAAATACGTTAGTACTTATTAGTAAATATCGTTGTGAAACAAAATGTCAACTATAAAATTGCTCGTATAAAAACACTTTGAAAATATCTGAGTATTAACAATGACTATTTCACAGTATTAACTGAGCAAACTGAAACTTATTGTACTTATTAGAATTCGATACCCCTGGTGGATAGAGTACAGATAGCTCATAGTGTAGCTTTGTGTTTAATTTCAAACAAATAAAGTAATTGGTTTAACCCTAATTCATTTTTATGATAATAAATTGCATGCCGACAAATACAAAGCAGCGAATTTTTAAAACATTAATGCGGCAAACCTTCAAGGAAAGAAACATGTTATGAGTGTACGCGAATAATTGGTTCAGTCTCTAATTCGTTTTGTGCAAACATTGAATTATTACGTAGATGACATTTCGAGGAGTACGAAACAGCAAGTTCAGACATTTGTATGGCAGCCCCTCAAGAAAAGAAAAGTGTTATGAATGTGTTCGAATAAGCATGACCGCTCATGACGGGAACCTTTGTGCAGTGAATCCAAAGTTTATTGCCATTATAACGGAATCCACTGGAGGAGGCTCTTTCCTGGTTTTATCTTTAGAAAACGTAAGTTGTTGTGCAGCATTTTAAATAAGTTTTGTGGAGAAATGCTAACGGGGTTTGCATAACTAGGATGCAAATTACTTTCCGTTGAAAATTCCTTACTATATTATAACATTTGGTTGGTTTGTTTCTTTGTAGTTAAGCACAAAACTACACATGTTTTCCCCAGCAGGACGTCAGTATGTCTGTAGGCTCATCCGCTAGAAACCAGGTTTCGATACCCCTGGTGGATAGAGTACAGATAGCTCATAGTGTAGCTTTGTGTTTAATTCCAAACAAATAAACAACCTAAGGATGTCCTAATAAGGTCAAAGCGTTGTTTTGTACTTTATTTTAAGTAAAGTGTTAATACCTGTACCAGCCGTCTCCAGAATATTTCTTTACTTCATGTGGGTTTTTCGTCAACATGAAGAAATTCACATTGATAAGTGACTTGAATTGTCATGATGCATAATTTTGGGAAACCTCATACTTTCTAGTTTTTTATTTGAATCTGGAATGAAGTTTCCGTCTTATTTCTCAACTGATTGTTATGAACAGTTACATGTAAGTTAGCGTGTGTGTATATGTATATAACACCGAATACCTTATTCTAAGTAAGTTTGCTTTGAAAACTATGACCAGTTTTATTTTGGAATCGTTAAGTGTGTGGAAACCACATAAAAAGCAAGTTATCATTTTCCTATTTTGGTTGCCATTTTGAGCTGTTTTTCATGTTCCATCAACGCTTCATTTGATTTAGTCTGTATCATACAGTCAAGTTCAACATAAGTTAAGCTACATAATTGTATTAGTCTGTATCATACAGTTAAGTTCAACATAAGTTAAGCTACATAATTGTAGATTCGCTTCTTTAAAGAATAAATAAACTTAACGATTAATGGGATAATTAATGTAAGTGAAACAATTCACAACAAAATTTGGAAAAGTGACGTTTAAACTTGTCGGAACCTTTTCTTCAATGTTAATTTTTTTAAAAATTTGAATTATGAAAGAAATTATTACCCACAATTACTGTTGGTAAGAATGCTACGTTTCTAAAACACTCAACGACATTTTCCCTGAAGAATAAGAAATATGACTTCATTAATATCAACAGGACAAATTCTCGTAGTTCGTATACATTAAAATTGTACTGTGAGATTAATAAAACTGTTTGTTCTTTATTACAACGCTTAATTACAACATTGCGTCTAGGCTAATTTATGACCTTACCACATAACACTAAGTCTGAGCTGTTTAATAGTATTACCTATTGCACGAAGTCCGAGTTGTTTTATGTGGAATTAATATAGTCTACCAGTTTGATTTGCAACGTTTTATCATTTCACGTAAATATAAAATTCTACTGCTGTTATTTGTTTAAGATATTTTCCGAACTTCTTTAAAGTGCATTGCTTTAAGATTTTTCAATGAAATTGTAGCGACCTTCGACGAATGTAGAAAACATTTAATGAAGGATCAATCATGCTGGAACGAACATAAAGAATTATTTATCATACTTTTTCTCGTGTCAATATAGACAGGTAGAGTTCCACATACTGCAGGAAAAGTGACTGGACATCAGGGGCCAGTAATTGATTTAAAATGGAATCCTTTCAACGACAGTGTTATTGCTTCGTGTTCTGATGACCTTACGGTAATGTTGATCAATATATCTTTTTATTTTTTATAAAAATATTTCGTGAATCTCATATACTTAACTAGCGACCTGAAATTTAACGTAATAACTTCTAGTTATTTATTTTTAGTTTATACCCAACAAGGAAACATAGCAAAGGACACCCATAACTTTTGTCGCTTGTTGTCCACAATCAGTTCTCAGTAATCTTTTCACATAGTTTTAAAGCGGTATCAATAGTTGTGCCGTTGAGAGATACCACTGTGGTTTATTACGTAAATTCACTTTTGTTTTAATAAAGTAAAGATGCTATCACGTTATCTTAATTTCTTGACTTTCTTACAATCGGAACTAAGTATATTTTAAATACTTTATCAATTTAATACAATTTTATCACGTTTTAGATTAAACTGTGGTTAATTCCTGAAGGAGGCCTTGAGGAAGAGAATAAGGAGGAATCGCTGGTAACGCTAAGGGGACACAAACGAAGAGCTGGCCACTTAGAATGGCATCCTACAGCAGAAGACATTCTTTTTAGTGCAGGATTTGATTATCTTGTATGAAAGATTCTGTAACAAGCTGGAAAATTAAACGTGTGAACTGAAAGTGATCAAAGATTTAAATTAATAACCTCACACTTCTTAATGTTTGTTAGTATTTAATTATTACTTTGATGTCTAATTTTTGAACAAGTAAAAACAGTAAAAATATCTTGAATAACTGTATAAGATACTCAGGAAATTTCATCCTTCCTCTGCTTTAAGAGTACTTAACTGTTATTTTGTTAAAATATTTAAAGCTTAAATTAATAATAATTGTAGATAGGCTTCAATTCCTATAGTTGTTATTATTGGAAATGAGCTATTAATGTATAGAACATTCGCGTGAAAGTTTAGTTACGAAACAACTGAAAAGCTTTGCCGTGTTGTTTACAAATTAAGCTAATTTTTCGAGTAAAAATATTATTTGTGTGTTTTGTGCACATACAAAATTTATAACTAGGAAGATGCTGTTTTGTTAAAAGCCACGTAGTCAACTAATGGAAATAACCTATAATTCTTACTTTATTTCTATTACGTGTGTGTGAGAGTTTTTTTTTTCCTTTCGGAAAATGGCCCGGCATGGCCCAGCGCGTTAAGGCATGTGCTTGTATTCTGAGGGTCGCGGGTTCGCATCCAATTCGAGCTAAACATGCTCGCCCTCCCAGCCGTGGGGGCGATATAATGTTACGGTCAATCCCACTTTTCGTTGGTAAAAGAGTAGCCCAAGAGTTGGCGGTGGGTGGTGATGACTAGCTGCCTTCCCTCTAGTCTTACACTGCAAAATTAGGGACGGCCAGCACAGATAGCCATCGTGTAGCTTTGTGAGAAATTCAAAACAAACAAACAAATCCTTTCGTAAAAATAACTTAGTTTTACGTCACAAAAATCTTGTGGTTAAATTAACTAAGTTGTAAAGCGATGACGAGAAAACCCACTTGTAGAGAAATATATATGTAAAAACGGCTGGTATAGGTTGAGAAAAGTTTTATATAGAGGAGCGAACAACGTTTCGAAGGTCTAAACGTTGTTCGCTCCGCTACATAAAAATTTTCTTAACCTAAACCAGCCGTTTTAACACATATAAGTGGTAAAATACTTGGCAATTAAAACGATTTGAGTAACCTTTTGTGATACATATTATTAGCTCATTTTTAAAGTTTGAAGTTTTCTTGAGGTAATACGAAAGGTCACAACAATAACGATAATCTTATACTGAAAATATTATTTATACACGATTTAGTTTGCCAAAATTTAACCGCTTCGTGTATGTAGTTCAGTTACTTTTAATCATAAATCATGTATGCACGTGAGCTTCACTGATAACAAAGTAATGTTAATACTACTCTGTCGTCATTGGTAGATTCAATCTTCATGTACTAAATTCTAATGTCTTTGCTCTTGTTCATATTAAAAAATATATCAATTAACAGATTCTGGTGTGGAATACAGCAGAAGGAACGTTGGTTAAGTCCATAGCTTGCCACTCCGACTACATATTTTCCATGTCTTTTAATTGGGATGGAACTTTGCTAGCGACAACATGTAGGGACAAAAAACTCAGAATTATCAACCCTCAAAAAGGAACAGTCATAGAGGTAGGTTCATTTGCTATTATTTTATGCATAAATAGTCTCACTGAGAAAGGATCTTTCACTATATGAGGTCGTATTTAATTCAAATGATCCACCTATCTGTTTTTAATAAAAACTAATGTCGAAAATGATTCTATTTTTAAATTATGTTTATTGTTCGATATTCTAGAATTTATTATATTATATTCTAAAGGACATATGTGTTACGTTTCCATTTTATTCATGTAATAATAGGACTTACCTCGTTTTTATATTTTTGCACAAACCTTCACAAAGAGATTTCTGTGCATGTCGTCCCCAGCTGATAGACTAGAGGATAGGAAGCTAGTTAACATCATATGTCATCAACTTATTAAATAATGGAGTTTGAACTCTCATAGAACGCACACAGAGGCCAAAAGTGGTGAACATGTTTTTGTTGTAGCGGCCTGCATGCGATCCATGTACTTTCTAATTCACAGCTCGAACACGTTAATCACTCTACACTCCTTATTGGATCGAACAGATTACACACAGAGCGTGAAAGTAAGTGGGTTAAACTAATCCTTGTAGTGTAGTTGGATGTTTCAACTGATCTTGGTGTTATGGTTTGATGTTTTAACTGATCTTAGTATTATGGTTTCATGTTTTAACAGATCTTGATATTATGGTTTGATGTTCTAAATACTTCTGGTATTATGGTTTCATGTTTTAACTGATCTTGATATTATGGTTTGATGTTCTAAATACTTCTGGCATTATGGTTTGATCTTCTAAATACTTCTGGTATTGTGGTTTGATGTTCTAAATACTTTTGGTATTATAGTTTGATGTTTTAACTGATCTTGATATTATGGTTTGATGTTATAAATACTTCTGGTATTATGGTTTGATCTTCTAAATACTTCTGGTATTGTGGTTTGATGTTCTAAATACTTCTGGTATTATAGTTTGATGTTTTAACTGATCTTGATATTATGGTTTGATGTTATAAATACTTCTGGTATTATGGTTTGATCTTCTAAATACTTCTGGTATTGTGGTTTGATGTTCTAAATACTTCTGGTATTATAGTTTGATGTTTTAACTGATCTTGATATTGTGGTTTGATCTTCTAAATACTTCTGGTATTGTGGTTTGATGTTCTAAATGCATCTGGTAGTATGGTTTGATGTTATAAATACTTCTGGTATTGTGTTTTGATATTCTAACTAATTTTGGTATCATTTATTTAAGTTTTTTCTTTTCACCACATGCGGAAAAACACTGATTCAAGAATCGTTGAAACTGGATATTCTTAAAATTTGAGTATTACTATTTGCCATTTATCTTTAAACGTTTAATTGAAATTAAAAAAAACATATTTACAAGATTCCAGAATTTACAGCCAAGAATTAGATGACAAAGACAATATCTCAATTTTTTATAGGCCAACAACAGATGACTGGGTATTTTATATAGAAAAATCTGTGATTATAAGTGATAAAGCTTTCTGTTAGCAATTCAGAAAATGTTTCTTTCTAGGAAACTATTTTACAGCAAGGTTTTAAGGCTTCAAAAGTGGTGTACCTGGGTGATACAGAAATGCTTTTCACTACAGGGTTTTCAAAATATTGTGATCGCCAGTGGGCTATCTGGTCTGAGGTAAGCATACTTATTAAATGTTTTGTGATTAACAGTGAGTTTTTGTTGTGTACTTAGTTAAAATGTAAAAAGCTTTTAGCTAAAAGTAATAAAGGAAGAAAAAAGAGCGTTTATTAGCTTCTGTTCATGAGAAGATGTTAAGCTTATTAGAACAATATAAAGACATTATCTTTTCATTTCAATATAGTTTCTGCCACTTAAGTTAATTAAAACAACAGTCCTATAAAGAGAAAAGTTCTTTCGATGCTATATGTGTGTCTTCAAGATGATTTTTTTGTATGAAAAGGGGTATTTTTTTTATCTTTTCCTAAGCCTCGTAATTTTGTTATTAATTTAAAATAATTAGTTTTGATACAATATGCTTAGCATTATTGAGTTTTGTATTAATATGACTGTAACTAAATTACAGAAGGACATAAGGCAGCCTCTACGAACAGAAACCATTGATTCATCTGCCGGTATACTGTTTCCTTACTATGATCCTGACACAAGGATTATCTATTTGGCTGGAAAGGTGAGCGATTCTTACAGAAATGTTGCAAACTATACAGTGCCCAGTTTTCTCTGACAATTCGCAGTTGAAAGTTCATCCCTAATTAATGGTCAACCCAAAAATTATTAGAATTCTTCTGATAATAACCTCTTCACTATATACTGCATTACTTCTCTCTCATTTTACTGAGATATATCGTGTAACCTAAGTCCTATTAGGTAACTGAAACAGTGACAAAGGCAGTGTTTATTTCTGGATTTATGTATTTCTTTTCCTTAGTCGCTAAACTCGGCATGGCCAGGTGGTTAAGGAACTCGAGTCATAATTCGAGGGTTGGGGCTTCGAATTCCCGTTACTCCAAACATGTTCGCCCTTTCAGCCGTGTAGGAGTTATAATGTGACGGTCAATCCCACTTTTCGTTGGTAAAAGAGTCGCCCAAGAGTTTGCGGTTGGTAGTGATGATTAGCTGCCTTCCCTCTAGTCTAACGCTGCTAAATTATGAACGAAGGGAACATAGCCCTCGTGTAGATTTGCGCGAAATTCAAAACAAACCCTTAGCCACTAATGTGTTATAGTGTAACTTTGCATATCACTTCGAACTTAATCTGTATGACGTAAGTACAAATAAGAAGCACAATCTTTGGTTTTATGATAACAAATGGGTAACTTTATTGAGTTGAAAATATGTATAAATATGTTGGGCTTGAATCAGCTGGAACTGGTTTGACTGGACCACTCAAAAATTATGATAGTGTAGTACATAATATCCTATTTATACTTATAATATGCGTTTTCAAGATTTTTCAAGAATACCTGAAAATTAACCACCCATTTGAACAGGAAATCAGGAATAAATTTCAGTTGATGTGTCTTTAAAATTTGTAACATTAACAAGATAATTAATCACATGTGCTAGGGTTTACTTTGCTTATATTATAGCCCCCCCCCAGTGCCTCAGCGGTATGTCTGCGGACTTACACGCTAAAATCCGGGTTTCGATACCCGTGGTGGGCAGAGCACAGATAGCCCATTGTGTAGCTTTGTGCTTAATTCAAAACAACAACAACAGCTTATATTATAAAGAGAATGCGTTAATTAAAATAATTTTTGGGCTTATATCACATAATATTTGATGAAGTATATGTTTTAAGATTCAACCTGTTAAAATAATTATTCGATAACAAATAATTTGCAGTTTATGGTTTGTTTTGTTACGATACAAAACGTATTCTTTTTCATTACACCGTGAAATTAAATTTTCGTTAGTAATAAATCAACTAAAACATATTTTTCGATTACTAAAAAACAAGCAAACAGGCAATGAAAAATTATTTTGTACTATAATTCTAACTAATTCAAAAGTTCAATAATTGCAAACGGTTATTTGTCGTATTAAAATTACGTTAACATTTGCCTATTATTATTATCTATAAATGTTTTGTACACACATATATAGCTATATAACATATACATATACACATAGATACAAGTGAACCACTGTGTGAAAACAATACGTATGTAAATTTATCTATAATACAGTTGTTTTGTAAGTGTATTTTATTATATTTTGATTATATTTGAAATAAATTTTAGTCACAGTTAGAAATGCCATAGTGAAGTTAATACTGTCTCAGAAATTTACACAAATTAATAAGATTACATCCTTCTGTGCATTGTAGTATACGCTGTAAATTTGGGTTAACAAATTTTCAAATTAACAAAAATTTAAGTGTTTTACAAACAGAGCAAACTCTTTACTCCAGTATTCGTTATCTTTCATAAAAACGTACTTTTAACGAATACAATGTCAATATTTTAGTAAAATTTGATCGTATTTTGTACACAATGTTGTGACCAGGATATTCTACTGATGTGCACTCTGGTGAAACATATTAAACCATTTTCTTAGGGTGACGGAAATATTCGATTTTACGAATTAGTTTCAAACGCTCCCTGGTGTTACTACTTGAATCAGTATCTGAGCGGATGGCCTCAAAGGAGCGTATGTGTTATGCCAAAGAGAGGACTGTGTGTTAGACGCTGCGAAGTGTTTCGATTTTACAGATTGTCTGCTGCGAAGGGAATGTGCGAACCAGTGTCTATGATAGTCCCCAGAAAGGTTTGTACGTAAATCATTTGAGTTGAAACAGAATACAATCAATTACGTATTATGATAAGAATGAGTACTGGTGAGAAGATATCTTAAGTTCTTAACTAAATTTTACACATCATATTAGGATATATATACAGAGTAATGACTTCTATAGGGAATACAATTTCTTATGGTGAAATACAATTTTAAAACCTGCGGATTTTTATCTTCAAACTTCCCTCATTGATGTTTAGTAACCGTAATGGTTTACAACGACATACACCAGCTTAACTAGCACGAAGTAACTCAAGTTCTGAAATATAAAATCGAGTTGAAATAGCGCTTTCAGTCAACACTAAAAACAGCTTACAGACAATACATAACATTTTCAGTGGAATATACATATTTTGGGTTGGGTTAAAATATTTTGACTTAGTTGTGGAAAAGTTGCAATTAGTTGAACGAACTTTCAGATTATGTCTCATGATTAACAAACTTATGTTGACAATGAAATATATCTTAAAGCCACTTAATTTGAACTTGAATAACAATTCAAGACTCTACGTTATGACCCGGCATGGCCACGTGGTTAAGGCACTCGACTCGTAATCTGAGGGTCGCGAGTTCGAATCCCCGTCGCACCAAAAATGCTCGCCCTTTTAGCTGTGGGGGCGTTATAATGTTAGACCAATTCAACTATTTGTTAGTAAAAGAGTATTCCAAGAGTTGGCAGTGATGAGTAGCTGCCTTCCCTCTAGTCTTACACTGCTAAATTAGAGACAGCTCGCGCAGAAGAAAACAATCAAATATCATCTCTTAACCTCAAAATTACACGAACCGACATACAATTCCAAACAGAAATCCACCGAAAAATCACTCATACTGGACTATACATTCCTTGGGACTCAGCACATGAAACAAAACAAAAACTCAACATACTAAGAAACCAGATAAACACAGCCATAAAACTATGCTCACCAAATAAAATTAACGATGAATTAGACAAAATAAAACAATACTTCGTCAACATCAATAAGTTTCCTCCATAAACCCTAGAAAACATTATACGCACACACCTAGACAGAAAGCAAAATCAACCAACAAAAGTAAATATATCTCACGAATCAAAAAATCACGAAACCATATACTGCAGTATACCATATATTCCTGACATCAGCAGACAAATAACCAACATTTGGCAAAAACTAGTAACAAAATATGACATTCTAGTTAATACTAAACTTATTCAAAAACAGGCACAAAACTGAGGTAAGAACTACACTAACAAACACCACACCAATATTATTTATAAAATACAATGCGATAGTTGCCACGACTTTTACATTGGAGAAACAAGTAGAAAAATGGAAACCAGATTCAAAGAACATAAAAAGTCACCTTCACACGTTTTCGAACACTGTAAGTCAAATAAACACAACATAACCATAGAAAACACTAAAATACTAAATAAAGAAACAAACATAAATAAACGCAAAATTAAAGAAGCCTTACTTATACAACAACTTAAACCCAAAATAAACCAATATAAAGGAACGCCATTATACCTATATTACAATTATAGATTCAAACATCTCTCCCCGCCCTCTACATTGCGACACTCAGTTACACAACCGCTTCCAAACATGTGGTCAGCTTCCGACTAGTTACCTCTTTCTTTGTGAACCTGACGATGACCGAAGAAGGTCGAAACGTTGTTCGCTCTTCTATGTAAAATATTTTCTCAACGCAGACGAGCCGTTTTTGCATATAAAATAAGTTCAAAAATGCCATCTTTAAAGAATTGGGCGTCCTTTGATGCAATGAAGTCTTCAACTGATCTTTGGTTTGCAAATAATTTCTTTTTGAAAAAAAAAAGTTTAAATATTTAAAGACGTGATAATCTGCAGGAAAGGTATCTGTTGAATATGGTGTATGAGATAAAATTTCATATTGAATTTCATTTAGTTTTTGGACAGTAACATGTGAGACACGAGGTCGAGCACTGTCATGCACTACAGGTTCAATGCATTTGAATATTTCTGGATGTTTTCGTGACAGCTTTTGATGCATAATTCCAGATTCACTACAACATTTATCTGCTGTGATTGTTTTCTTTAGGTTTAAGAATGAATAATGGATGACACCTGTTGACGACTACCAAACACTGAGCATAAGTTTCTTAAGGTGAAGAGCTGGTTTTGGTGCTTCTTCATAGTCAAGCCACTGTACGGATCGTCGTCGATTGTCGTAAGGAGTTAATTTTTCATCACAGGTGACAATTCTATGGATGAAGGAGAAGTGAATAGCAAATTTCAACTCGTCTAGTTAGATGGTTTTCAGTCAATTCTCGAGGTACCCATTTATCGAGCTTTTTCACTTTACCAATTGTCTCAAGGTGTCGAGAAACTGTTGAAAAATAAACACTAAATTTGTCGACAAGTTTTCTTATGGTTTGGCGGGTATCTGATTCAACTAAGACCTTCAATTATAGTTCATTAATTGTTGTCTGAGGACGGCCTCAAGGTTTCTGATACCAGAGCAAAAAGTAAACCAACTTTGTGCTCTGCGCTCATTAGTTGAGAACCACTAAATGTATGGTTGGTACTACGAACTGCTGTCTCCGCATTGTGACTAAGCTAAGAAGTGTGGTTTCTTATAGCAAAGCCACATCTGGCTATCTGCTGAGCTCACCGAAGGAAATCGAACCCCTGATTTTAGCGCTGTAAATCCGTAGACTTACCGCTGTACTAGTGGGGAGCTCAAGCTAAGAAAATTATACGAATATCAATTTTATCCGCGGTGACCAAAATCAGTATAAATATGATTTAGTTTCTAAAATAAGAAAAACAAAGTGAGCTTGAAACGAACCAGACAATATACTATATTATTCTGACAAATTTACAACAATGCTACTATTTCGACCTCTAAAAAATAAGATTACACATTTTGCACATGAAAATCCGACATTTCATATCCAACAGCCTAAAATATATTAATCATGAGATATAGTCCAAAAGTAGATTAGTTTAATGAAATCAAAATAATCATCAGGAGAAAGAAACCATTAAAGGTGGTCGTAAGCTTATGGTTGGTTCATATGCACATTGGTATACAAATAATTACAATATGAATGTTTTTTTTAATTACCAAGATTTCAGTACTAACGTGTAAGAATTGAAAAAATTAAATGTCGAAATAAATGCTTGGAACTTTAAAAATAGGTGGATGATTTTGTTTAAAATATAAAACGATTTTGTCATTCTCGTAGTATATATATATATATACATATATTCATTTGGAAATTTGATGAATTTCAAATGTGTTTTAAAATTTCAAAACTATGGCTATTTAAAATTTTTAATTTGTATTTTAAAATTAATGTTTCAGTTTAATTTCTTTTTCAAAATGTTATCTTAAGAGGTTTGATCTGGAAGTAAATTTTTAAGTTGGACTTAAACATTATTTGTTGAATTTTTAATTATTTCTTGGAAGTGAACACACCTTTTTGTAGCTGGTAAGATAAACAAAATTAGTTATTATTTTTATTTTGACAGAAATCTTCATAGCAGAAGTTGCATATCAAAACAGGCAACAAGCAATATCGTAATATGAACCTTTATTGGATTTAGGTTCTTTCCTTGTACTGTAAGGGCTTAGAGAGTATAGGGAATGACATTAGTGCCAAAATTATTCTTCAATACTCTTATCAGCACATAGACTGTATTGTTATCCTATTCCTAGTAACACAGTTGTATGTCTGCTGACTTATTTAGCTAAAAACCGAGTTTCGATACTCTGGGTGGGCAGAGCACAGATGACCCTTTGTGTGGCTTTGTGCCTGATAACCAAACAAAAAAAAAACACGTCTATTTCAAGTTGTGAATACAATTAAATTATATTAACAAGTAAATTACCGACTCTGTTAAACACCTTTTTCCAAATAAATACACTAAACCATAAAGTATATCTTGTTTTAATCAACTTAAATTAAGTTACCTCTGAAACTGTATGAGTTATTGTGGTATAATAAATATATCAGACTTAATCTCTGTATTAGTATTTCATGACGATATCTGTCTAGATCTCCACGAACTTTGTAAACATGCTTGTTTCTGATTTATATAAAATGTCGTAATATATAATTTTAACTGATTTTCATAACATGAGGATATAAGCTGTGTAAATACAATTTAAAAGTGAAAAAACATAATTTTGTATGCATTAAAAATAAAACGTATGTTTACGAATTTTTGAGAGAAAACCCGTTTTATGTGATTTTCAAATAACATAATACTGCAAATACAGCCAAATCTTACTGTTATCGCAGTGTGTTGTGGTAAAAGCACAGGTTTCATGATGCTTGAATAACGTCGATTTGCACAGAATTAAATAACAGCACATACAAGTTTTACAAATGTGTTATTAATCTCATATTTTATATTATTTTGCTGTTCGTTGCATTATTTTGATTTCAGAATAATAACACAATTTACATTAACCTAGTACCGGCTGTCATATTATCCAAAGTAAATTATCTTAATATATTCAAACTTTTTTATTATTTTAAAAAATGTATTTTTCATTCTTATTGGATTTCAAGGATAATTTCAATTTTATAGCTCAGTTTTTTTCGTTCTCAAAGGGATTGGAATTTCAAAAGGATTTGTACCCTCCAACACCCGCGCCTTATTCCTCTCTGACAGCCAAAGAATGGATGGAAGGTCTCAACAGACCACCGATATTATTTTCCATTCAGGTATTCCATGGACTGGGTTCACGTGGTTGCAAGTAATAAAATATAAAAGATAATAATGAATTATGTTATTATTAGTGTCATTGTGACATTTGAAAATTTTTCTGACAGTTCATAAATATTTATTAGCGAATTAATCTTTGGTAGCCTAAGACTAATATAACTGGTTGAATGATAAAAAAACAGTTACTCTTAAGGCACCCAACTCGTAGTCTGAGGGTTGCGGGTTCGAATCCCTGTCACACCAAACATGCTCGCCCTTTCAGAGTAAAAAAGTAGCCTAAGAGTTGGCGACAGGTGGTGATGACTAACTGTCTTCCCTCTAGTCTTACATTTCTAAATTAAGGACAGCTAGCGCAGATAGCCCTCGTGTAGCTTTGCGCGATATTCCAAACAAACAAACAAAAGTTCCTCTTAATTTTAGTATCCTATATTTTTAACGTAATGTTTGTTTTTGGAATTTCGCACAAAGCTACTCGAGGGCTATCTGTGCTAGTCGTCCCTAATTTAACAGTGTAAGACTAGAGGGAAGGCAGTTAGTCATCACCACCCACCGCCAACTATTGGGCCACTCTTTTACCAACGAAAAGTGGGATTGACCGTAACATTATAACGTCCCCATGGCTGAAAGGGTGAGCATGTTTGGCGTGACGGGGATGCGAACCCGCGACTTTCAGATTACGAGTCGCACGCCTTAACGCGCTTGACCATGCCGGGCCTTTAACGTAATGAGTTAATATATATCACATGCTCAGTAACTTTAGAAATATCACAAATTCATCTAACAATTAAACATAAAAATATATTTGACGGAATGACTATAGAAACAGTTCCTTTCAAGGACAAAAGTAATCAATATTCTTCAAAAATAGTTTCTTTTTGTTCTGAAATATTTTCACTAGATTCAGATTTAATAGAATTAAAAGCCAGTTTAACACAGTTATATGTAAAACAAAATATCTGTGTTTTGAATTTTAATTATGTTCAGTCATTGTTTAGTCTGTTACGTGACAGGCTGAACAATGACTGAAGCGATACATAAAATCTTAAATCACTAACGACAAGATATTCAAGTGTTAAAATTGAAAGTTTGTATACTACACTAATTAATATAAGTATATTAATTAAGTTGCTTTTTTTCAACGTTATCTCGAGTAGTTAACATTGATAGTATGTTGTTTCATTTGGATATTCTATATTTTTGAGATTTTTGTCATGAGAAAGTCTGACATACATTGCTGGACTCCATCTTAAGGCCAATGAACATAAAGAAATAATATGTATTTTGCGTTGTTAGACTCAACCACTTATTTGAGTAGAGCTTTGAAAGATAAAAATATGAAAATGGAAAATAAAAATAAAAACAAAAACGTTTTTAGCATTTAACAGAGAAAATGTGAGCACTCTGAAATTAGCCTAAATACCAGCTGGTCAAAAGTTTAAGACTATACCAAAAAGAAGTCCTAACGAGGGAAGGAAATGCTCAACAAGAGGTCTCAGTAGTGAGTTGCACGGCCGTCATTGTGAATAACTGCAAACATTCGCTTTGGCATGGTCAATATAAGTGTTTGCAGAAGGCTGGCTAGAATGTTATTCCAAGTGGTGAAGATGGCTTCACGAAGATTATGCCCTGTTTGGAATTGATGTCCATTTCTATAGACTTACCTTGCCATCCCCCAACTTCCAAACATTTTTACTGGTGTTAATTTCGGGCAAACACACTGAATGGTCCAAGAGAATCATGTTATTCGCCATGAAAGCGTCCTTTGTTCTGTGGGCACTATGGATTGCAGCGTTATCCTGCAGAAATATCCAGTCATTTCCACAAAAGCAAAGGCCTTCAGTCGATAAGGATGCTCTCTCCAACATGCCAATGTAACCAGCTGCTGTTTGACGCCCCCGTATAACCTGAAGCTCCATTGTTCCATGAAAGGCGAAAGCACTCCAGATCATGATGGAACCTCCTCCACTGTGTCATGTAGAAAGTGTCTCCGGTAGGATATCCTTATCGTACCAGTAACGTTGGAAGCCATCTGGACCATCCAGGTTAATTTTATTTTCATCAGAGAACAAAACCTTCTTCCACTTTTCTACGTCCCATGCTTAGTGCTTCTCAGCAAAGTTTAACCGAGATGTTTCGTGGTGTGGAAGGAGGCGTGGCCTTTGAAAACGTTTAATTTTTAAAGCCTTTCTCTCGTAGATGCCGTCTTATTGTTCTTGAGCTGCATTCTATGTCCCTAAGAGTCTTAATCTGATTCGACGATCGGCTGGTGTCTTGCCGGACAACCCGTTGATTCTTCCTGCTCAACGCCGGCGAAATTTTCTTGGGCTGACCACGTGCAATTCTCATTCCGTATCCCTCAGGGTCGTTTAAGAAATTTGCAACAGCAGTTTTACTGCACCCAGTCTCACCAGCAATGGGACGTTGAGAGAAACCTTGCTTTTGCAGCTCGACAGTTCTGCCACGTTCAAACTCTGTCAACTTTTTAGCTTTTACCATGTTTTTACCCAATGTAACACAGGAGATGTCAGTAGGAGATGTTGACAACGCTAATGCTTGAACACAAATGACTAAATTTCGTCACGTGTTTACCGATTAACGCTCGTTTTAATATGGTCTTAAACATTTGGCCAGCTAATATTTAGGCTAATTTCATAATGTTCACATTTTCCTATTAAATTCTAAAAAAGTTTTTTTGTTTTTACTTTCCATTTTCTTATTTTGATCTTTCGAAGCTCTATTTAAATAAGTGATTGAGTCTAACAACGCAAAATGACTATTATTTCTTTATGTTCATTGACCTTAAGATTTTGCCCAGCAGTATCGTGACAGGGCAGAAAAGTGGCAAACAATGAAACTCGGCGACAGCGTGTACAAACACACTGATGAGTAATAAAATAGCATTGAAATGTGCAAATTTCGTGTTTACTCAAGAGAAAAATATTCAGAGGTTAATGTGATGCTTTCAACAACACAAAACGAAAAAGATATCTGTGAAAACACAAATTGTAAAATATGTTAAAATTTCTTTTGATCTAAATTATAATGCCTCCATTAAACTGTAGAATTGAGGATATAAGTAGCTATTTAGTGACGGGATTAGAGTTCTCTTAATTTATAGGCATTTGGTAAAAACAGAATGAAATAGCTCTGTTGAAGAAATAAGTTGATATTTCTTATTTCTTAACGGATTTGTATTTTCTAACGATTATATTTTAAAATTTATTTTGATATTCAATAGAAAAACTATGGAAATACGACTAAGTGAATCTAATCTTGAGATAAGTAAGTTATTATTATATTTGTTACATGTTTAAATCTAAAAGAGATGGTATTGTACTGTTCTTTTAACTATAAAGTTATTATTTCAATCATGTAAATACAGGTATTTTAAAATTGGTGAAACATCAGCTTTATCTTAAGTTATTACAATAGCATTAATACACCAAGGACAAAATAAAAAAAAACAAATCTTAAATAAAATTAAAATATACGAGAAATTGATAACTTAGTCTTGGAGTTAGCCTTGAACCAAAATACTCAGTAAACTCATAATAAATCTAACAACTGGAAGTTAACTTCAATTCTTAATGACAAGAAACTATGAAGGTAAACCAGTGACAATGTTATTTTCATTGAAACCTAAGTTATTTAAAGGAACGTGAAAACAATAGCTCAGTAACTGAATTACTCAAATATAAAATTTTAAACCTTTTAAAGTACACGGGAAAATACAAAGAAAAAAAGATAACAAACTTTGTCTATTTTCAATGGAATTTCGATTTGACTGAACAATTATATATACTTGAGGACTTTTGGAGGGTTATAACTAATTTGAAAGTGTTGATCAAATTGCTGAATCTAGTAAGAAGCTCTTTTACAAGTTTATAACAGAAAACTTCGTGGTTGACGTTTATGCTCGTGAAGTATCCAGTTCAAAATGTTAACGCCGTGATATTAGTTGAGCCTTCTGAATAAAACCTTGATTTTTTTTTCAAAATTGTTATATAATTGCCTATATTTCATTTTATAACTAACTGTTTAAAGCTTTGAGCTTATCTTAAACAAATTACACTGAAACTATTAAAAAACCGAACTCACTTCGGAATTTATACATAGAATTGCCACAGTTCTTGTCTCCAAATGTTTATGTCGAAAACAAATCTTAATCGCGGTAGTTAATCGCGTGAGTTAAAAGCAAGCTAAATTTCGAAACCATTCTTGTCTTCGAACATACACGATTTGACTAGGTTTGTTTATTTTGAATTTGCGCTAGCCGTCCTTAAGTTAGTAGTGTATATTAAAGGGAAGGCAGCTAGTCATCATCACCCGCCGCCAACTCTTGAACTACACTTTTACTAACAAATAGTGGGATTGACTGTTGCATTATAATGTCCTCACCACTGAAAGGATTAGTATGTGTGGTGTGACTGGGATTCGAACCCGCGACCCTCAGTTTGCGAGTCGAACGTCCGAACCACCTAGCCATGCCGGGCCGATTTAGCTATATAGTTCTTATTTTGTGGCCCCCCAGTGGCTCAACGGTATGTCTGCGAACTTACACTCTAAAATCCGGGTTTCGATACCCGTGGTGGGCAGAGCACAGATAGCCCATCGTGTAGCTTTGTACTTAATTCAAAAAACAAACAAACAAACAAACAATCTTATTTTGTGTTGTTTCCCGTTAGGACAACGATAAGTCTACGAATTCACAACGCTAAAATCAGGGCATCGATTCCTCTTGGTTGACACAGCAGTTAGCTTTCTGTGGCTTTGTTTTGAAAAACACACATACACACTTACTTCGCGTAAGTATAAGTCATCGAATCTTTGCAGTATGATTCGATTATATAATGAAACACCTTGAGATTTTGCAAATCTTGAAAATTGACTAAAGCATTTAAAATCTCAGTCTGTGAATTCCTTTCATGGCACAAATGAAGACAAAAACATTTATTTTTAAAATTCAGTAAAATTACATATTTATTCATTACTACATCCGGGTTTGATATTTGTTTCGAAGTGTTACTCTATAGATATAGGAGCTTATACTACAGATTTATTTCATTTTCACCAAAGGTAAAATTGAAAATATAATATTTGACGAAGAAATCAAATGCATTCCTTTATTCACGACACTCTCTGTTGTGGACTGGACAGCACTTTCACCTATTCAAAGCTCTTCAACCCAACTTGGGTCAGCTGTATAATATCAAAATAATATTATTTACACACCGAAATTAATCTAGGTTTCTATTGGTTAAAAAGTACTTAAAAACGCTCAAATAAGATGTAAGTGTTATAACCGTGATAATTATTATGTAGTTGGGTATTTGAATTTAACCTAATTTGCATTGTTATGAGTTCCTGGAACACGTCGATAACGTCACACCAAACATGCTCGCCCTTTTATCCGTGGGGGCGTTATAATGTGACGGCCAATCAGACTATTAATTGGTAAAAGAGTTTCCCAAGAGTTGGCGATTACTAGAGAGAACTCTAGTCTTACACTGCCAAATGAGGGACGGCTAGCGCAGATAGCCCTCGTGTAGCTTTCTACGAAATTCCCAAAAACAAACAAACATATCGATAAAATTTTGTTTTTTTCCACAGAATGCAGAATCAGTCGTAATCAATAAACAAATGTCTTTCCTTCCTGAAAATCTTTCCCGTAACATATCCACTTCTGACCCTTTTTCGGACGAGACAGACAACAAGCAGTTACAGCGTGACCCGTCACATTCACGTGTGTGAGTAAAAATTATTACTGATAAAAATATTGTTAACTTTTGTATTTATTTAACGTTTGAATTTCTTCTCAATTTTGGAAAACAAGAAAATATTATTTACGAATTTTTGTTATAATATATCGTGGGGATGAGTGAGATCTCATTAATGTTAATAACATCTGTTATTTGCAACAGTACTGTATTTTTTTCAAATGTATTATTAGATTTGTGTGTTTTATAACGTGCTCGAAATCGAGGTTTGGCGAATATGGTTTATCGTTCTCAAATGTTGCATTCTTCTGTGAATACCATATTTATTGTGAAATGTCTATTAATACTGAGTAAATTGTTTCTACTTATGTTTCAACAAATTCTGGTTTGATTAGTAATTCTCTATCAATCTTGAACTAAAAGTGTTTCTACAGGATATTCAATTTATTTTTTATTAATATATATTGTTACAGTGAAGAAACTGTTGGCAGAGGTGAACAGAATGGTGTTGATCAAGTGAATGGACTAAACTTGTCAGACTGGACTACGCAAACACAGAAAAACTTGATAAACGTATCAAATGAGGAACTCGATGTTTCTGACCCAAAAACCACAGCAGAGGTAAATTACTTCTTTGCGTCGATTTATTATTTATTTTATTTGAGTAAATGTGGAATAGAATAAATCCATAGCTCACTGCACCAATAACTGTGCCAGGGTTCTATCGATTGTTAAATTGTTTCAAAATATCTTGTACTTTGTTCTCTTTTGAAGACACCAGTACTTTATGGAAATTTAATATAAATTCTTGTTTCATCTTTCTTCGAATTTTTATCTTAACTTATCGTTTGGTTTTATACTTTTTTCAAATTTGTTTTAAAAATAGAAAAGGTTTAATTTGTTATATTCCTTATCTGTTATATAACAGCCTTCATTTTATGTGCTACAATATGTAAAGCACGTACCGATTCTGACCTTTTGTTTCTATTGTGTAACTCTAACCTTTCAGGTACACATATATGATGAACCATAACTTTTTCTTTCTGTTAAAAATCTTGTCTAATATTTCTATTAAAAAACACGTAAGATTCTTTAATTTGGTCTCAAAATTAAACTATTTAACTTGACGGTTTTGTTAGAAGAAAACTATGTGAACAAATATTTGCCGAGTAGTGTAAATTCGAATATTCTTTTTTCAAATTATCAAACAACAGATGAGACAAATCATTGCCCATCAGTCGGAAGAAATCAGACGTTTAAATCATCTCCTGCGAGCTGAGGAAAGAAAGGTTCAAAAACTAGAGAAACAACTGACGTCTCTTACGGGAAAAGATGCTAATTCCTGATGTTACAGAAGCGTCTACAGTCACATTTAAAGTGAAAACGTACGTATAAGTTGGATAATAGGTGCATATAGCAAAAGAATAAGACAAGAAACAGATCAAATTTAGATTGCGTTTTAAAGACGAAAGATTGGATTGTTTGATTTGGAAAAATCCCTTGATGTTCAAACATTTAAAGAGTTTTTCGTAATGGACATGTATCATCACGTAGAAAAGGCTACTACTAGACATAAAGTGAACAGCAGAGATCAATAAAACGGTCATTTTGAAAACTGAAAAATGAAGAGGCTTAATTTAAAGAAGTTAAAGTAATTATTTTGACAATCATTTATTGAAGAAAACGTCATTAAAATAATTTAATTATGATTACATGAACACGACTTTTCTGCGAAGAAAAGGTTTAATAAAGGACAAAAATACGCAAATTGTCGTTTATTGACTCGAAGAAGTTTGTTTTTTTATGTAGAATTTAACGAAGCTGTTACGTTTCATTGTTAAGAACAAAGGTACACATGGACTATATGTGCTTTACCCAATACAAGTTTCGAAATTCAAATTTTAGCGTTATATGAGTATGTTAACCTGTGCTATAACACCTGACTTACTTTCGTTAAACCGTTTCATAGCTTGACTTATGTGTGTGTGTGCTAACCTTGGTGATGAGAAACCCAACTAAAATTGAAATGGGTTAACCTGAAGATGACCTAAGAAGGTCGAAACCTTGTTCTCTGCTTATCAATAAAAGTATTAATATACATACAAACCATTCTGAGATAGTGTTTTGTGTGTTAACCTGTGTTATAGGATCTGAATTACTTTTGTAAAACCACTGCAATTACTGATGTTTGAACGGTGCTGTTACTTTCTAAAAACAAAAAAATATATTTTTAATATATTTGAGTAAAATATCTTACATTGAATTGACGTCTCGCAAACTCATCTATTAGTAATATTATGTGAATATAAGCTATTTTTAATCATACGTTTATGTTTGTGAAGAAAGTTAAACTTAAGTTGTAGCATAATGGCTAGAAAGTTCAAATAAAACCTTAGTCTTGAAAATACTTCCTGGAATTGTGATTTATGATAATTTAATTATTGAAGAAAGAGCGAAAAAAGAGTGAGTTTGTTTCGAATTTACCCCAGAGCTATTCGAGGGCTATCTACACTAGCCATCCCTAATTCAGTTGTGATAGACTAGAGGAAAAGCAACTAATTAACACCATCAACTGATTTACCAATTTTTACTAAGAAGTAGTGAAGAAAAGTTGAATACTTGTCATCAGAAATAACTCAACAGTCTGGTATCGCAAAAAAATAGGAGTCTTTATTTCAACTGTAAGTAAGATAATTTGCAGGATTTAGGTCTACTGAGAGACACGAGAATCGTTTTCACAAGCTTCTTACAGAGTGTTTAATAAAAAAAAAAAGATGAACTGACGAAAGCTATTCAAGGGGTATCTAATACGTAATAAATGGAGATATGGCGTCATATTGGAGTTGAGCGCTTGTGTATATATATATATATATATATACATGCAACATATATCATTATCCTGCTCACAATATACTTAAAAATGGCACAAAGCATATTGGAAAAGCTTTTCCGAGGGGTTTATGATGCTTTCGGTTTATAACTAGAATAGCAAGCTATACATCTGGAGAGTCGAGAAATAATGTGAAGATGAAAATATATAATCCTTGTGTGAATAGAATGTCAATAGCATATGGCTACTTCAACACAACTATCCAACCACACGTTCGAGTCAGTATGGTAGTTCCTCTTCTAGACGTCATTTCAAATGGTAAATCACGCTACTTCATTCACAGATATCATCCATCGACTTCTGTGTGTTTAGGTTGCTCAAGTAAGCCCTTGGAAGTTGTAGTCCATAGTCCGCACATGGATGGTCCTCCTTGAAAAGGAAATGGGGGATCGTTAAAGTTAGCGTTTGTACAAAAAACTTCTGTAGTGAAAATTGCGATGCAAAGGAACAGTCCATAACCAGAGCCGTCAGTAATGGAAGGAAGTGCCGTAAGGTCTAAATAATCGTTCTTGTATTACAACTATAGACTATGAACACTTATGTAGTATAAAAAAACAACGAAATCAGATGAATTAAACGATGAGTTCTTTCATTTCCAATTGTGAATGCTGAGATATCTACACAATTATGGAATTAAACACAAGTTTTTACTTGTGCAATACGTCTCTAATAACAGACCTAAATTTTATCGGATACTTCGGATTTTTTTGGCGTTGATAAATGGAAGAAACTTAGATACACGTATATATTTTAAATTTCTTTATTTCAAAACTACTCGCATCACTAATGACACTCATAATTACAAAGTTTCTTTTATAAGCTTAGGGTCATAGTATTAAGAAATGTGTATTTTTTGTTCATGCGAATTTTATAAAGTTTGTAGTAACCAATAATCTGTGGTTACGATTAAGATAGAACTGATAAAATAACAATAATTAACGAGATTTTGGAAACAATCAGTTATATCCCTAACTGTTGGTCTACTTGTGTCAGACCAAGTAACGGGATGTTACATCTTTTTAACTACAGTATACACTAATCATTCCCAACTGTTGGACTAACCTTGTCAAACCGAGTAATTGCAGTATATAAATCAAAACTCAGTTATGTATTAAGGATTTATTTCCTTATTTGCCTTGAGCTTCGCACAAAGCTACACGAGGGCTCTCTGCGATATCCGTCCCTAATTTAACGGTGTAACACTAAGGGAAAGGCAGCTAGTTATCACTACCCACTATCGACTTTTGGGCTACTATTTTGCCATGAAATAGTTGGCTAGGTTGTAACAAGCAGAAAGGACGAGCATATTTGGTAACAGAGATTCGAACCTGTAGCTCAGCAGTTTATATATACTCTAATATCATATTTGGGATTTGGATTGCCGGTTGAATTATTTGTCAAACCTACATACATTTTTTTCGAATCTCGCTGAGTAAAAAGGTTTGGGATTTTTTTCTTTGGAAGAATTGTAATTCTAGATGAAGGATCACAATTTGGACTTCAGATCAAGTTTGAGCTGTGCGTCTGTTAATAAAAGTATTTTTATATATCATTGTAATCATCGCTAACTTTGTATAATGTATAATTTGGTAGCACAAAAAATGCTTTTTCACTTTTCAAGGTAGCAACACACAGTAACTCAAGTTAGTATATACTTGACTTCATAGTTTTTTGTTGTTTTGAAACATGGTTGCATGAAACCGTATCAAAATCGCAAAGAGGTAATTGATGCTGTGCGATGAATAATAGTCAATTGTTACAGATTAAAGATACCCATCTTTTTGTAAAGGATTTAATGCAAATCATGCATGAGAGTTGACTGAAACGGGAGGTTCATATCTGCACCAAGAGGTCTTCTGCAACGAATGTCTTGATTTTAAGTCCATCATGATTTTATGATATTGCAGCATATGGTGTGAATGGAAGAATGTACTAATATACATTTGTATAGAGAGAGAAGACGGTGAGAAGAAATACTTGATTAGATTTTACAAAATGATAACTAAGAAAATAAAAATTTTAGTTTTAGGATGAGCAAGAAAAGTTTAAAAACCAGTGCGTTGTTTACAGCGAGACGTTTTGGAGCTATGTAAAATTGCAAGTTTGATATTCGTCATTTTAATCTGTGTATTGTACCACATTAAATGTCTATAATGTCAGTTATAATATGTGTGAATAAATACTTGTCGTAATAGTGTTAGAAAAATTATTACAGTTGTTATAGAACACGCTCGGCGTGGCCAGGTAGTTAGGGCACTCGACTCGAAACCTGTAGGTCGAGGGTTTGAATCCCCGTCATCCAAACATGCTCGCTCTTTCAGCCATGGGGACGATATAATGTCACAGTCAGTCTCACTATTGGTTGGTAAAAGAGTGGCTCAAGAGTTGGCGGAGGGTGATGATGACTAGCTGCCATTTCTTTAGTCTTACACTGTTAAATTAAGAACGGCTAGCGCAGAGAGCCGTCGTGTACTTTGTGCAAATTTGAAAAAAAAACAAGATTTAAGAATTTAAAATATATAATAGTCTTACCACGCTATTTATCATATCCGTTGCCAATGACGCATTTCGCTCGGCCTAGAGGCGAGATACAACAAACACAGAATTGGTCAGAACACTTTATCTAAACAATTTGTTACAACACTTGTTATGGTGTAAACGTCTATTACAAACCTGCGTAAATAATATAACATGATGCAACTTGACAGTCTTCAGAACACTGTCTGCCCTCGTGGTTGGCTGCACCACTGATGACACTCCATGAGGATCTAATCGTCTACCTCCTAGCGACAAGCATTGGAATGATCTACTCTCTGTAAATTATGACGTCATTGATTGGCTGACCTCCCACTAGTGACGATTCACTACTGGTATGGCTCCTTAGGTTAATGTATGAAACTTGTTGTAACATATGTGTGTGTTTCTTATAGCAAAGCCACGTTAGGCTACCTGCTGAGTCTACAGACGATAGTCGAACTACTGGTTTTAGCGTTGTAAATTCATAGACTTACCGCTGTACTAGCGGGGGATTTATAAATATATTGATATTCTTACATGGCATTATAAAATATCCTCAACACAAAGGAATAAACGTATCTACAACAACATTTAGAAAAAAAAACTGTTTCACTAAAAACAAATACAACCCTGAGTAACTGTTATCACTGACTTACTCGTTTATGTAACACTGAATATATATCACCACTTATTGTTGTCAATTAATTACCTAATCATCTAACGACGAATACCTATTATCAGTAACTGTTATCACTGACTTACCCTCTTATCTAACATGAATACCTATTATCAGTAATTGTTATCACTGACTTACCCTCTCATCTAACATGAATACCTATTACCAATAACTGTTATCACTGACTTACCCTCTTATCTAACATGAATATCTATTACCAGTAACTGTTATCACTGGCTTACCCTCTCATCTATCACTGAATATCTATTACCAGTAATTGTTATCATTGACTTACTCTCTTATCTAACATGAATACCGATAACCAGTAACTTTTATCACTAAGTTACTTTCTTATCTAACACTGAATACTTATTATTAGTAACTGTTATAAGTGACTTAATCGTTTATCTAAGATTGAAGTCTAACAGCCTTCTCTCTAATCTTCCACTGTTAAATTAGGAACGGCTACGGAAATAGCCCTGGTGAAGCTTTACGTGATATTCAAAACAAAACAAACTAGGCCTGTTTTCTGGTAGTGTATTGCGTGATAACGTATTGAATTGTTTGTGGTTTGTTTTTATTTTCCGCAATAATGCTTAAAAATCATTTACATTCTGAATGAAATTTGTTTGAGAATCATTTTATATGGTCCATCTGTAGCATCGATTGAGAAACAAACACCGATATACAAGGTCCACGAATCTTTCGTTTCTGCAGACTCGTACTTCTGTTTTTTGCCAGAACTGTTCAAGGTTTCACAAATGTTATTTTGTTGACGTGGTTCATACGATACACAATAAAAAAAATAGTCCTCTAGATAGATTATTGTGAAAGAAATATACAGGGTGGTCGTTAGAAAAGCGGAAAATTTGAGGGTCACGTGAGATCATGAATAAAATGCGTGCTTACTCATTTCTATTTTGATTTCTTTACATTATAAATAAAATGTATTTTGAGCATCTATGAGTGTAATATAACATATGCCTTTAAAAAACTTTGTAAAAGTTATTCTTTTTAAAAATAAATAGCTGTTTGACAAGTTTTCCGCTTTTCTAGCGACCACCCTGTATAACAGTGATATCATTGTCCTTTTCCTAGTGACGTTCCTTGGAACTATTTGCCCCCTATCAAAACATTTTTGAACTACTCGCCTTTATTAACAGATCTTTTAAGTATGCATTTCTAGTGCACACTTGGAAGTATTCATTTCCTAACAACACAACAAGGAACTATCAGTCCTATAGCGCCAACCTCCGTGATATGACACCACGTGACCTATTTAGTTTCAATGGATTTCCCTTTGGTCTCATTCCTTTCTTGTCTTCAGGTGATGCCATTTTATAGTCAGTCTAATAATTGCTGATATTGATGTCGCATATCTAGCATGGCAAAGTAAGGACCAGAATGCGCATTTGTGAGTTTAGCCACAAAGAATGTACAGTGGCGATTATAAAGTGAATTATAGTAAAATGTATTGTAATAACAAAGTATAGGATAATAAGTTATATTTACAGTTGTGTTCTGAAGTAATTAAGCCAGAGTGTGTGGACATTTGATGAAAATAAATAATTATTTAAAGATTTGAATAAAACTGTTGTAAACAGCAGTGTAAGTTAAGAGAAATTCAATAATTGGTCACACACAACTTTTTGTATGTCGGTACCTCAATGTGCACGATTTAAGTTCACAACTGATTGGCCCGGCATGGCCAAGCGTGTTAATGCGTGCGACTCGTAATTTGAGGGTGTCGGGTTCACATCCCCGTCGCGCCAAACATGCTCGCCCTTTCAGCTGTGGGGGCGTTATAATGTGACGGTCAATCTCACTATTCGTTGGTAAAAGAGTAGCACAAGAGTTGGCGGTGGGTGGTGATGACTAGCTGCCTTCCCTCTAGTCTTACACTGCTAAATTAGGGACGGTTAGCACAGATAGCTCTCGAGTAACTTTGTACGAAATTCAAAAACAAACAATCACAACTGATTGCACAATATAAGTTAAATTCTGTATTTCTGTGTTAACAGTTTCTGCTTTCATAACGATGTGAAATATCCATTGTCGCACTGAAAGGCTGTAAACTATACGTTTTCAGGTATATAAATATGTATTTGCCAAAATGAATCGAATGATCAAATCTTAAAATGTGGTACAGTCTTCAAAATGTTAGAGCCATATTAGTAATAGGACGACTCTATTTGGATATGCTAAGAGAAGGGCAGATGACAATGTTCTGACATGTAATAATGCAGTTGACTTTTACAGTGAACATCAAAAAAATGTATTCACCAAATATTGCGCGTGTGTTTGTGTCATGATGCAACTCCTCATGAAGTAGACGTGGATGCATCAAATAATCAAGATGAAATTCTCTTCTTTCTATAACAATCAGTGTAAATGAAAGTAACCATTGAACTAAAACAAGGAAATATATCACACAAGCATAACAGCGCTAAATAATCGTTTGCTGAAAACAAAATTCGAAAAACTGTTATAAAAGCAAAACACCACAGTTACTGGAACAACTACAGATCATTTTGAAACACTACCTAAAGAGAGTCAACAGTTTTACTTTATCTTACAAAAGTTTATCATAGTTTGGCCGTGTTATACCTAAAGATTTGGAAATAAATACTGATTACAGGCCGCTTGGAAATTTATCATGAAGTAAAAGCAGTATTTCAACAGTGAATAAATACTATTTATTTCAAGCCCTCTAACGATAAATCTGAAGACTTATAAATGGTGATGAGCGAATACAAATAAAATATTATAAAATTCAAAACGTTTTTGGCAATTTACTTATTCCAATAAATTTGTTTTATTCGCCAATAAATATGAATATATATAACACTGCAATTTCTTTTCTCTTATTCAGGCAAAAATAATGCTACAAAAACAGCGTCAAGACCATTCATTGCTCTCTCGGTATAATATTCATTCGTTTCCCTTGTGTGCAAATTTACCACTGATCAAGTAATCTTTGGTGTCGACGCAAATAAGTTCCTTCAGAACAAGTAACTTACTGGTTTGTTTTGTCACCTTTTAAAAAAAACAACAACACCATCAATCCCTATCTTTTTTATGACAGAAAAGTATGGAGACTGACAGCTCTTTAAATGGGACGGGATAACTCACAAACCTGTCAGTTGTTTTCATAAGTGAAGGATTTTTTTTCCTACTGCTATTCTGTAGTTTTCAAGACATTGCCTCTAAAAGAGGAATAATCTTGTCTGGAACCCTTTCATCAGAAAGCTTCCAGATCAACTTACTGCGAAGCGCAACATTTATAAGATAGAGCAGGGATTTCACGGCAATATTTCAAAACGCTTAAAAGAGAAGTACCTACTCAGCACCAGGATGCAACAGTTGGAACAAGAGAGTAAAAGAAAAAGAGTGAAAACGATAGATCTACTAAACTAACATTAAAAACCACGAGGGGTAGTGTAATAAAGTATCCCTATCAGATCACTCGATACAAATATCTGAGTGACAAACTTGGTTTAGTTTGTTTTTAATTTCGCGCAAATCTACCCAAGAGCTATCTGCGCTAGCCATCCCTAATTTAGCAGTGTAAGACTAGAGGGAAGGCAGCTAGTCATCACTACCCACCGCCAACTCTTGGGCTACTCTTTTACTAATAAATAGTGGGAATGACTGTCACATAATAACGCCCTCACGGTTAAGAGGGCAAGCATGCTTGGTGTGACGGGGATTTGAACCCACGACCCTTGGATTACGAGTCGAGCGCCTTAACCACCAGGTTATGCCAGTCCACTGACTTTTGGAGATGAATGTGAAAGATCTTCAGCCAATTTATGTTATAAAAGGCAGTTGTTTTAATGATTTCGTAAAAGCGCTCAACCCCTGTTTTGATATGTCAAGTTCACAACCTATCACACAGAATGCATTGCCAGAGTTGTATACAAAAGTGAGGATAGTTATCTACCCAGACCTTTCTTCTGCGCTTGCTATTGCTCTGAAAAACATATACTTGAACTTTCTGGCAGAAAATGTCGAACATCAGAGTTATATGCCACTTCATTGGCGAGAACAATAAACTGCAGTCAACTATCTATTTTAAACTTGAAATGTGATCACACAACAGAGAACATCACCAAATACTTAGAAAAGATTGTGGCATCGCAGTGAAAGTAGTTGCCTTTGTGGCAAATGATACAATGCATATACTCGCTGCGAATCTCTTGCAGAATAAAGACCCTCCTTGCTGTGTCCACATATTGAACTTTCCAGTTACTTATGGGGTGAAAGCTGATGGCTACTTCATGGAAATTCACGAGGAAGTAAAGACGAAGTCGTGGTTTTCCGTCAGTGTCAGGTTACTTTATAGAAGTTCAGACTCAGATTTGAAACTCATTCAAGATGTTCCAGTCAGATGGAATTAATTTTCTTAAATGCAAGACCATTTTTACATGCTCTCTCCCATATCCTCAACTCTGTCCCTACTGAGTGAAATAAGTATGAGCTTCACCAAGGAATAAGACGAAAACTAAAAGAATGCAGCCATTTTAAATTCTCACTAAGGAGATGTCAGGAAACAAGACACCATTCTCCAAAAAACTGTACACCCGATATGTGGGCTATGAGAGCGAGTGAAAAGTGTTACAACTAGCAAGTCACCAATGTCCGATATGCTGCTGTTCACCAACGTGAACAAACAATTTACTCCACTGAAAGAAAACTTTATTGTGGCTGCTGCAACTCTATTTTAAAAAACAACAACAACAACAAACATGTATTTGTGGACACTGCTGCTGCAGAGGAAATCAGAGATCAATTGACTGGTGAGACGAGAATTTTCATTCAAGACCAAGCAAAATAAATCGCCGTAAGCACATCATGCATGTCACAAGAAGTTCCAACAAAACTCTTGAGATGAGATGGTACTTGAATAAAGCAAACATTTGAAAGATAGAGGACACCTTGCAACAGTGGAAAGGACATGAGACTGCCTTCCCGGCCATCTAAAACAGTGTTTAATACGTTATATTAAGTTTTTTGTTGAGCCACGGCCCAAAAAAGCATGGAGAATTGTCAATAGAGCAGAGAGTTTGCATGAAAACTTTACTTGACATGACACTGATTGGACTCTGACGAAATGCTGCAGACTTGAATTGCTCCCTAAATACTCTCAAGTATGCCCTAAATCGTAAGACCGAGACAGGTAGATTTAGAAATAGAAAGGAAGAGGAAGAACATCTAAACTCAACATTACTAATGTTAAATATTTTCGTTTATGCAGGTTTCGACACAAGAATGAAGACTGCCACTGACATTATGCATGAGATAAACAACCATATACCAAGTAAAAGAAAAGTGACCAGATCTACAGTATTAAGAATACTCAATGAGAATGGTATCGTGAGAATCGTGTAGTAGTTTAAAATCATTTGCTTCGATAAGGGACGGCTAGCACATATAGCCCTCGAGTAGCTTTGTGCGAAATTGCAAAACAAACAAACGCTTTCCCGACAAAATGTGTTAATTCATGAGAGGAAACACTCTCTGGATATTTTTTTTAATAACAATATCAGTACTTATTCTTGGTTGGTTAAGTTCATTAAAATTGATTTTTATTCATATTATTACACGTGTTAAAAGTTGCACAGAAAAGTTTCATCTATCTTCTTGTACATTTTTGTTACTGTTAATTTGTAGCAGTATAACATGTATTTCCATGAAATTATATAATTTTATGTTGATAATAATTTCATTTCTTATTTCAATAGAGGGCATGCAATATAAGTTAAGTTATTTATTCTTTCCGGTTGTTTTGCGTAAGAAGAAGAAACCGTAGGTAAGAGGGAGTGTTAATAATGTTTCAAGTTTTTAAATACTTTCCTACAGTTGCTAAATGTAATGAAATTAATGATGCAACTTGAATTGGTAGAATGTTTTAACAACGAATTTTCTGTCGTTTTGAAAAGCTGGCAGTATCAGTAAATTTTACTATGAATCAATTATTTAAACTAAAACAGAAATGAGTTAAATTGTTTAAAAGACAGAAGGAACGTACATTTTTAGAATAAGTTCCTGGTGGTCGTATTATTTATTCATGTTGTATATACATATGTTTGACCAAATCAAGCTAAATCAATACAGCTGTCATCTGCATCAGAGCACAAAAGAGCACATGAAAACGTAATTCGTAATTTTTGTATAAACATCTTTAATTTGAAAACATGCATGATAGTTCAATATATTGAGGTTGAAAAAAATGAAAAACGTAGCCGAGTTTTAAGAGGGCATATAAAATTTGGCTTGAAATTGTGTTTGTCTTATCTGCAAGAGTACTGGGAATTTTTATGTGCTTGGAAGGAACATTGTTGGAGAATAGTACACTAAACATCTTGTTTGTGTGTATGTGTTGTAAAATGTACTCCAAAGACTTTCAAAGACAAAGCATATCAAAAAGAAATATCAAACCTGTTTAGTCATGAGTGGTGAAAATTGGATACTAGCATTCAGATCACACAGAAGATAGTCTGTCTCTTCAGTTGTTTGCCAATGAGCACATTTAAAGTTGTTAGAGGTGTGGTTGAGTTGATTGCATCCATATGTTCTGAACTTAACTACACCTTCACTTTCTGTAACAGTTTCTTTGTAATTGAATGATAATGTACAATTACAAGCCATTCACGACTAAAATGTTTTTCACATTATTTCAATATGTTTTGTGTCTGTATGCTTTTTAACTACATTTTAAGGTATTCTTAATTCATTGTTTTATGGTTGCTGGTAGCTTTTACCTCCTCGTACATGATGATGTCAAGTTCTTATTTTGTGACTGTATATTATTACCACATTATATACACATTTATAGATGTAGAATTCTGATTGTATGATCTTATTAAACAATTTGGATGTAGTTCAAGTTATTTCCTTATCACATAAGTGTAAAAATAGTATATTTAGTGATACTTCTCATAAACATGCCATTACTGGTAACTTAGATATTGTAGGAGATAAAACTGATGTATGAAATTCTCAATAAAAAGGATATAAATATAATATTGCCACAAAATGCAATAATCTAGATATTCTTAAATCAGTTAAATAATATTAGTAAGTGCATTTTGAAACTTAGTTATGTTACATGTTATTGACCCAGATGGTTTTTAAAATGGAAGTTTAATATACTTAATAAAGCAAGATTTAAATTTTTTAAAATAAATTTTAAATTTCTCATAGGTATAATGTTTTTCCACTTAAAAAAAAATAAGATCCAAGAATTACAAGAAAAATGTTATTGTTCTCATGCATGTAAAGCTGATTGTAATTTCAGGTTTATTTATAAAAAGTTTTGTACACCTTATTATCAATGAAATTATTATCATAGAAATGTTTGAAGATACAGAAAAAAATTTCATTAAAGCTTGCTAATAAAATTTCATTCCAAACCAAATCCTTTAAAGATTAAACTTTCTTATATGTTTTATCTAAATTGCATAAATCTTCTATAAAATTTAAATTTATTTACATCTCATTAGAAATTATTTCTAAACAGCCAACCACTTTATTTATTACATTTCTTAATATTTTGTTTGACTGTTATAAATGTATAGAACAGTAATAATAAACATATCTTAGGTAATAAAAGATAACTTATTTTAGAATACTTAAGTAATTTTAAACAACTGTTTAATCATTTTGTTTCACTACTTTACAATGCATTTGATAGACCTAATTAATTATGAATGTGTAAAAATAACAGGATTGTAATTTTTTTGTAGTTTTACAAAAGTGTAAAACATATACGAAGTTTCTGTAGTTATGACAATTTTGTTTCAGTAATCATGCATTTAAACAGAAACTTCATATATTTTTTATACTTTTGTAAAAATACAGAAGGATTACAATCCTGTTCTTTTGATACATTTTCTGTATTTATGATAATTTTGTTTTAATAATCATGTATTTATACCAGTAATAGAAGTTTCAATGGCAAATAACTATTCTACTTATATAGCTAACTTCTGTCTTTATTTTTATGAAAACAAGTTTGTTGAAAACGTTATAAATCCAGATAGTTTTTGATTTAATTATTGTAAATAATCCTGAAATAAAGAATTTTATTAACTATCTTCTGCTGTGGTACTAGGAGCAATTATGATCTGGAAATTAAAATGGTTTATAATGATATTAATTCAAGTATTTTAGATAAAAAATGTTTTTCCAGTATTTAGTCTTCTAACAGTAATGTTTCATATTCTTGTATTATAAATATTAAAAATTCACAACTACTTAAGGTTTAAAAGAATTTGTAACAAAAATAACAATTTTGTAACTTATGTCAAAATATTGGTATAAAAATTAATATTTAATGGGTCTGATAAACAAATATTAAATAAGTTAAAGTATTTTGTAACACGTATAAGAAAACATTATGTAAGTATCAAGAAGTAATAATTAATATATTCTGCTTAACATTTGTGATGAAACTTTAGATTTTTTTAATAAGGTCAGTTAAGCAAGGAACATCTTGAGACTTTTCATGTATTAACATTGTGTATGAATATACCAACTCATAAAAAGTAGAAGACTATTTGAAATTAGTAGTTAAATAGACTTAAGGATGGAGGATGGATGTTATACTTGTGCCACTTTAGGCAGTTCAGTAGGGTTTTATTCCAGCATAATATGTCTCCTGTGCTTCTTATATTTTCATATTAATTTGAACTTTTACTGTGTGAATGGTCCCTTGCTGGTACAGCAGTAAGTGTACAGATGTCCAATGCTAAAATCAGGGGTTCAGTTCCCCTTAGTGGACTCAGCAGATAGCCTGATGTGGCTTTGCTACAAGAAAGCACACACACTTTGATAATGAGGACTGAAATAGCAAGATTTGTCCTTCAACCCTAGATGTTACTGCCTTCCACTAGGTCTGCTCTCTCACCTTTCTATCTTTTATGTTTGGACTTGGCTTTGACTGGAGAATCTCCTTCTCATGTTCTCTTTTGGGATCCTTCTGGCTGGCTTCAGTTTGCTTGTTCTACTACTTGACATCCCAACCTCTCTTTCCCTGCAAATTATACACTATTGTTTCAACTTCTGCAATATCCTTTCCATCAAGGTAAGTTATCCTCTCATCTTGCCATTTTGATTTGTACAGAATATTGCTTGTTGAATTGAACTTGGTAGTGTTGTTCTGTTCATTCATCACCACTTTCTTCCTTATCATTCTACTGTTGGGCATCTCCTATCTTTTTATGTAGCTATTTAACAGAGTTCAGTTGTCTTCACAACTGCTGGCTATCAGTTAGTCTTGTCTTCAGCATTTTGCTTTTACTGATACAGCAAGATATTTCCTACCTAGTGCTCTTTTTTTTTTTTTTCTGGTCCTTCCTTATCCATAAACACACCAATTTTCCATGCCCAACTGGGACCCAAGTGTCATTCTGCATACTCCAACCTATGCCTCTGTCTTCAGTAAAAAGTGTATAAATTTTAATGTTAAAATCTAGGGTTTGTTTCCCTGTGAGGGACACATCAGATAGCCCAATGTAACTTTCTTTTAAAACAAACAAGCAAGTAAACTTTCTATTACTATCTTCTATGATTGTTCAAACATAGACAGATATTTGTGCAGTGTTTTTGCTGTTTGTTACACTTAGTCCTTACTTCTCACGTTTTTGGGATTTCTGTTTTTGATATAACATTCTCTGGGATTTCTCATTCTCCAGAGACAAATCTCCTTCTACCCTTATAGATAAGTTTGCCATTATATATATATATATATATATATAAATATTTTCATCTGTTTTTTGCAGTACATTGTTGCTACAAGATTTTCTGCATTTCATCTCATTAAATTTGTCACTTTTCTCATTCACTTGCTACTCGTATATGATTGCCATTGAATGAAATCCTTCATATTGATATGTGTGACTACCTTGCATAACTTCATCACCCACTCTTTTCAGCATCTGAATTTCTTGCTTCTATTCAACATCTCACCCAAAATCTTAGATAGGTGATTACATTCTCCTTCTGGTTATAACATTTCTTATGGTTTTCTGCCATGTGGGTGATGGTGCCTCTCAGGGTACTTTTATTTTCAACAAATATGTATCAAGTGAGGACAATGCAAAGCTCTCATACCATTCACTCTGGTTACATATATGCCCACTGCAGAGATAAGTTGTTCTATAAGAGCACCCCTCGGTGTGGATTCCTTTTCTGTGGTGAGGGGACCTCCCAGGGAAGTCCTGATCTTTCATTTTACCTCCTCTGGAATCTAAACATCTACCCATGTGTTTGCCGTGCTTGGAGAAGTCGTGAGGAGGAGGAGAGAATCCTGATTGTCAAGGGATCCAATTTTAATGCACCACTTTGGCCTTGAATTCCTGAAGATGGGCAGTCTTTAGGTGGCCCCCCTTGGGTCAATCAGCTGATCCACTTGGGCTAGAGTCAACCAAGTACCAGTGTTGGAAGTTCTCAACGGGTGTTGTGGATATTGTGCCTGATGCTGGTGTTTGGGTATAGTGCTCACGAAACCCTGGGGTTGCTGCACTATCCTTGCATGACATTGTAGTGTGTCCCCTTGTAGGGCTCCATGGTGGGTGGAATCAGTTGGTACCAAAATTTTTCTTTTTTCCTATAGATCCTCCTTCAAAAAAATTTAAATAAAATAGTGAAAAAACAGTCAATAGGTTAGCGACCACGTTTTGAAGACTCTGAGCAGCAATCTTCAACATCTGTAACACACGTACCTCATTTTCTTATATTACATTCTCTTTCAGAAAAGCCTTTACGGCAATTGTCTCTCTTTTTTATTCAGAAGGGAAAGAGGGTCTTGCTGGCTCTCCAAAGTCAGTAAAAAATCTTCGATCTGGATACATATCAGTTGAAACATCCACATCCCAACACAGTGAACTCCTCTTAAATTCAAAGGCAATTGGGGATGTACCTATTGAGGTTACCCCTCATGTCACCTTGTATTCATCATTAGGAGTTATTGTTGAGAGGGATATAAAGAATGTCTCTGAGTCATAGTTTCTCACTGATCACTCCATTCAATGAGTTTCTACAGTGAAGCACATCTCCACTCGCAGACGGAGTTACACTGCCGACAGATATCCTCATTTTGAAATTTAAATCACTACGTGCACCTGCCACCATCAAGGCAGGTTATCTAATTTGCATGGTACGGCCTTACATTCCAAACCCTTTTCAATGTTTCCAATGTCAGAGGTTTGGCCACTCAAAGACGTTCTGTTGTGGTTCCCTGACATGTGCTCGTTCTGGTGGCAAAGACCACGATGTCTATGAGTGTCACATAGACCCACATAGTGTCAAATGCAATGGTTCCCACCCTTCCTACTTTTGTTCTTGCCCAAATTGGTTGGAGGAAAAAGAGGTGCAGCGTTTGAAAACGACTCATAACATTAGTTATCCTGAGGCTCGGAAATTGCTGTCCGCCACTCCATCTCAGATATACGCTGCTGCACTTTGTTACACAACTACAGTGGGAGTGGAGACAGATCTCTCTGTGGCTCCAAAAGATAAGTTTTCAAAACAAATGAAAAGCCTTTTGACCTCCATGGTTAAAAAGATTGATGAATCAACTTCTAAACCTATCTCTGTTCCTCCCATACATTCCAACAAATCTCAAGACCCACATCCTTCAGTTTCAAATACAGTCATTTCTTCAGATACATCTTTTTCTCCTACCCCAAGAGGCAAAACAATCATTTGTTAGCACCCTCAGTCACTGGAATCCCCTTCCAATAACAAAGACTTTCCCAAACGAACCAGGGCAGGATCCATGGAGGTCGATAAACCTTCTCCGAATAAGGACAGTAAAGAAAAAAGATGTGGTCATAATTAGAAGGATTTTCCAGCCACTTTGCCTACCCATCATTAAAAATGGCCACCTTGATACAATGGAACTGTCGAGGTTTACATTCTAATCTGGAAGATATCAAAACACTGATTGCATCCTACCATCCTGTTTGTTTTTCCTTACAAAAAAATTTCTAAAACCTTTTGATATAGTCACCATTTGACAGTTTTCTCAATACAGAAATGACAGACTGTGTGATGGAAGAGAACATGGAGGGGTGGCAATATTGGTTGATCAGCATGTGCCTACTTTGTCTTTGTCACTCAACACACCCTTGGAGGCCATAGCCATCTGTGTTTCCTATGGTCATACCATCACTGTTTGCTCTCTTCACCTGTCCCCTGGAGAGACATATGATCAATCAGACCTTGATGCTCTTGTTGAACAGTTGCCATCTCCATTTCTAATCCTGGGGGATTTTAATGGACATCATCCCCTCTGGGGAAGTGCTGTTATTGATAGAAAGGATGGCTCTCTAGAGCATATGCTCTCTGATCACAATCGTTCTCTTTTCAAATCTGCTTCTTCCACTTATTTTCACACACCTAGTCAGTTCTTTACTGCTAATGATCTCTCGGTTGGCTCCCTTTTATTAATAATCCACTAGGTAGTGATCATTTTCCTATACTTTTGAGAGAGACTGACCATGATCGATGCGACCCTATCTGCATGCCCCGGTGGAAGCTGGATCAGGCAGACTGGTCCACATTCACTGCTTTTGCTGAACTTGACCCTTCCATTATGAATCAGCCATCAATAGACGACTGTGTGGTAATGGTAACTGACTATATTATACAAGCAGCTGCTCAGTGTATTCCTAAAACATTTTCCGTGATATCCATGTCCATGGTGGAATCCTGCTTGCCACTTGGCATGGAAGGCTAAAAAATGGACCTGGGATACTTTCCATAGATATCCCACACTTTCAAACCGCATCACTTTCCAATGGGCCTGGGATACTTTCCATAGATATCCCACACTTTCAAACCGCATCACTTTCCAATGGGCCTGTGTACATGCTAGTTGGGTAAGACATCAAAGCCAGAAAGAATTTTGGATTAAGTTCACAACTAGCATATCTTCTACCACCTGTTTCAAGGTCATATGGGACAGGGTTCGAAAGGTCAGTGGGCACTACAATTCTGTCCCCCTCTCGATCTTACTCTCTGATGGCCAAGAGGTATCTGATGTCAGGACCATCCCCGATACTTTAGGTGAAAGCTTTTGCAGGGTATCTAGCACTTCTGCTTGTTTCTCTACCTTCTTGGTCATGAAGACTTAGGCAGAGCATTCACCTCTTTCCTTTTGAACTGACTGTCTCTTTAACTATAATTGTCCCTTTAAACTGGTGGAACTGAAATTGGCCCTTCATCGGTCTGGCATTATGTCTGTTGGACCTGATGATGTACACTTTGATGTTGTGCTATCTTCTGCTTCTCTTGATATTCTTCTAATTGTTTTTAACAGGATCTGGCAAGAGAATGTTTTTTCCTCCAAGCATGCCACTTGGGGATGTGTTTTTTTTTCCTCAGCGGGCCTTACTTTATCAAAACAGACAATCTGCCATTGCTCCTTTTGGCCTTCGCATCCAGGTGCAATTGGATGAATTGGGTCTGTTCTTGGATAACATTGCAGAATCCACTGGTCAGTCCATCTTCCCTATGGCTTATAACAGCCTCCAAATGTGACCTTTCTTTAAGTCATCTGAAAAAGGCAGATATTCCTGATTGGAAGCACTGTCTTTTATTTCCTGAACATCTTTCAAACAATCATTCCATTTCAATTTATACGGATGGTTTCAAATCAGGTAATTCTGTGGGCTCTGCCATGGTTTGTTGTGGTTTAGTGGTTATGCACAGGATCCCCTCTGCAGCTTCTGTGTTCACTGCTGAACTGTACGCCATATCTCTTGAAGCTGAGCAGTACTCCGACTTCACTATTTATACTGACTCCCTTAGTTCTCTGCTGGCCCTGGAATCACTTCACATTGACCTACACCCTGTGTTTGCTCATATTTAAAACCAGCTGGCCCATTTTTCATTAATATCTTCTATTGAGAGTTTCTGGGTACCAGGCCACATTGATATTTGGGGGAATGCACTTACAGACACAGAGGTAAATTTATCTGCTCTGGCACTATCACCACTGTGCCTATTCTGTACATTGACTATGATCCTGTTTTCAAGGCTTGGCTTCGTGCCAGCTGGCAGTCCACTTGAAGTGAGCAACATGACAACAAGCTTTTTAAAATAAAACCCTATATTGGGCTTTGGCCTTCTTGCTTCTGTAAGGTTCAGAAGGAGGAAGTTCTTCTAACTAGACTACACATTGGTCACAGTTTTTTAACTTGTTTTCTTTTATCTGGAACTGATGCACCAGTGTGTAGTTTGTGTAACACTGAAATCACTGTAAGCCACATTTTATTTTCTTGCCATCGTTACGACTCTCAATGATGGCACTATTTTAAACATGTTCTGTCCCAAGGTTTGTTTATAACATTGGACAGTGTTTTTGGTGATGGTGCCACTGTCCACCTTGATAAAGTTTTTGGTTTTTTAATGGCCATTAATCTTTCTCACCTCATTTAAGTGTTTGATATTTATTTATTACACCATTTTAATTGTGGGTCCCTTTTCAGAATCTCAATCTCTCTTGTTCAATTTGATATTGGAAAATGGCCAGAACATTAAAGAACTCGACACCAAGACTGGAAAGGCCAACTTCAGGTGACTAATGCTGCTGTTTGTCCCATTAGTCATTCTGGCAAGTTGTTAGTATAATTTTGTTGCATGTCTTTCAACACTTTTCTTACTTTACCTTTTGGTACTGGCCATAATGACACATAACCTGGAACCAGGACTGGAAAGATCAACTTCAGGTGACTAGTGGTGGTTCTTGTACTTTCCTGTTAGTCTTCCTTGTGGGTTATGATCATTACCATTTTGCTAGAGTAAGTCCTTTACAACTTCTCTTACTCTGCTTTTTCTTTTAACATTGTAGACAAGGTGTCAACATTGGTTTTATGCTTTTTCTGTTTTTCAATGATGTTTTGTTTCACCTTCATTTCCTTTTATGTATTTTGTTACATTTAATTTATTTTTACTTTTTTACTGGACATTTGGCACAGATAGCCTAGCTGCTTTGTGCCATAAAACACGAAATGAATGAATCAGTCAATCAATTGTAAGAGCATTTGAGAAATTCTCATGTTATATTCTAATATCTGACTCCCTTTCATTGTAGACTGTACTTACTACATAAACTTTCATGGAAAAAAGAACCACTCCAGGGGTGGTACTTTGTCTGCTCCCCTGGTTTGTACCTACTCACTTTTCAAAATATGGTTGTGAGGTCATAAAGATCTGGGCATTTTCTCTGGGTCTCCTCATTATGAATTCCTTTCTGTTTTTTTGTTGAATGGAGCAATTTTTATGGAATGTAGTGGCATACCATGGAGAAGCATTGAGAACTAACCATTGTGGCTAGAATAAGGGGTGCTAATCAATGAAAGAGAGCAGAGGTAACACAGTCATTGTAGTTCTAGGCCTCAGTTACTCAATATATGTTTATATTTATAGGTGACTAAGTTAATGCAAGTAAGGAAATTAATCAAAGTGAAAGTAAGACAAAATTATAGTAGATTTAGACCTAGACTGTGTCAAAGCTTAAGCTATAAAGAGTGTATAGTGGCAACTTTTAAAGTGCTATAATTGCAAATTGTACTGTAATAACAGAATAGAGAACAATAATTTTTTTTGTCAGTTGGATTAAGATGTAACTAAGCCAGCATATGTGGACTTTTAATGTAAAATCGAAATGTTTAAAGCACTGGATACAGCTGTAGCAACTTACAGAGTAATGTAAGTGTCTGTATCACTAATTGTATTGTAAGAACAGAGTAGGAGAGAATAATTTGGTTTATCAATCAGTGTTCTTAAAGTAATTGAAACTGCCTGTGTGGACTTTGACAAAAATATACAGTTAAACCTCTGAATACACCTATTTAGCTGTACTGTAAATACATTGTTGGACTGGGTGTTGTCCAGTAATTGTTGCAATTTATCACAGACACCTACTGTATAGAATCACAGTACGTCTAAAACCTGACATTGACAAACCAGCAAGAATTATAAGGTGGTAAACAGTAGTAAAGAAAAGTTGTGAATGACAGTAAAAGTAGGCCTATATGTGTGCACCTGTAGCGATGGCAAAATAGTGTAGAAATTATGGTTACACTATTTGCTTAAAGTCAGAACTGGGACAAAGGAGACAGCAGTCCATCCTAGCCCACTTCTCACAAGAAAAAGCTTATAAATTTATGCAGGAACTGAATAAAGCATAGAAGAAAAACTTTTCAGTGCAGAAAACTTTGGGACAGTGCCAGGGTGAAAACAGCACACAAGACCAAAGGGGAAAATTACTTGCAGACTAGAGGATCAAAAGGGAGTACTTAATAGCTATTATGTTGAATGTAATTAATTAATGAGATATATAATAAATTGATTGATAAATTCATCTTGTTACCTAACTATTATGAGCTTATCTGTATATGAATTTTCTGAATATAAAGGTATGCACAAAGTTTAAAAGTTCATGGTCTTGAAGAGGGCTAAAGCTATCTTTTATTCATATGCACCTTACATAAGCAATATATTAAGTTAAAGACACATTTAAGCCAAAAAGTGGATATGAACAGCAAACATTACTGTGGTTAGTGATTTAGCCCAATGACCACAACTTTACATTTGTGGTGTGTATAAGTAGAACCCATGCATGATGTCACACAAAGGGAAATAGTATTAACTGTTGTGATGTGCACGATTTCCTGTTGCACACGTCTGAAGCTTAACAAATTGGCAAAGCTTTTAAGGCTATATGCTATCCTTTCAAACTGTGAACTGCTGATAAAAAAAGAAGGTAGCTGGCTGGCTACATTCATAAGAATTATTCTTTTCATTAATGAATATCTCTTTTCAATCATATTATGAAACCCCAGGCCAACAAAGTTCAGTAGTTAAGGTAGTTTGCTTGTAATTCAACACCAACTGCCAACAGATATGTCCATCCTTTCAACCATAATGAATTGCATTGTCACTGTCATTCTTACTAAAACAAGAGATGTGAAGAAAAGTAATGTGTAGGAACACCATGCTTTCTATTTGTTTTAGTGGCACAGATTTTTAAAGAGTTTTGGTTTTTAATTTTTTGCACTATAATGGAAGCAACATGTGGCTTGAAAAGTCACTGAGATTGTGTTAGTCCAGTTTCTTTATTTTCTATATTAAGTAATCGACACCATTCGTGTTGAAAGAATTAGCACTTTCATGTTATTTTTTAGCCAAGTTTGACATTTTCTGAATGAGTCAGCCAATCATCATTGTTGTGAAAAATAAAATAGTCCTGAGGTAATGATGTCAACTTTACAAAGAAACAATTTACTGTTGAAGTTTAGTGCACTGTCTTAGTTCAATTTTATTTAGTTTGGCAGAGATTTATCTTGAGAGGCAAAAGCTGTATTCATTGAAGTAATAGATGCAACTGTCCATTTAACAACACGTTTTTTTGTCCAAATATGGTTTGATTTTTCTGTCCTTTAAATGTATCCAATCTGTTTATTTCAAAACTTGATCTGTTTATCTACTACAGAATATTCCTCTTAGTTCTTGATAGAATTTATTGTTATTTGCAGATTTGCTAATCTGATACATTTTGTGACATCACTTTTACCTAAAAATACCACACTATCCTCCTCTTGTACACTAAATTGAACTTTTTCTTAGTAATAAAAATTGTCCACAATGCTAAAAGAAACATCTAATTCCATTCCTTGCTTGATGTGAGTTTGACTTTAAACTGATTAAAACAGCAATTTGTATGTCTTTACAGTAAAATATGATTGGTATTAAGTGTTATTATGCAAGAATTTACTGTTTAGTTTTAGACATCAAATGTGTTGATAACACAGACTGATAAAAGAGGATCCGTTTGATTCTTATGGTCTTCTACCTTCTCATAGTCTTTCTTACCTCCCTCACCCATCTCCAAGAAAAAAAAAATGTTTATCTTACAACGAATTAAAAGTGTTTATATTTTTTCAGTTAGCACCTGCCCTTTTTATATCCCCTGTATGCTACTGCTTATGATCAGTTAGAAATAATTCACAATGTAAAGAATGATAAACTTTTAAATCTTTTATAGTTCTTCACAAATAGTTTGGAAGTGTTTTTGATATGGGGAGGAGGTAAGCAATCATTGTTACATTACGCTTCTGTATCTTGCACTGCTCTTTCTCAAAATTTAAATCTCTTTTGCCTGCATATATATGTTGATTAAGTTTTGCAGTTTCATCTGGCATCAATTTGGGTTTAACCATTCCATTTCACCCAAGAGTAGTTTTCATTAAGCTTTAAGTGGACATTGTACAAAACAGGTACCTATGGAAAAATGTGATTGGAGAAAACAGTTTCAATTTAAGTGTGGGAAAACATTTTTGGATAATTTTCCTGCTTTGTGAGGCATGTGGTACACCCATTTTTACCTGTTTCTGGTAAGTAGATGGTCATTAAACTGAAGCTTTGTGTGAAACTGCCACTTGAATTTATAGTTGTGGTAGAAATAGGCTACTGTAGTATGGTTTAAAATAAAAGTTTAAAGGCTGAATTCTAAATACAAATCTTTAAGAGAGAAAATTATTCTAACTGTTGATGACTTGTTTAGTCTTATTTTTAGAGTGCTGTATATGATTGTGATTTTTCATTTTCTGTTTCCTCTAGAGCACTAAATAATTACATTTAACTGGAACTTTACAATGTAGTTTTAAAATGATTGTAAGCTAAGCCAGGGATGTTTTAACACTCAAAACTACTTAGTGCAATTTTTTTAGGGAGCCTGTCCATACTGCTCATTCATAGGTATATAGATTTATAAAGGTTTCTTGCATTACATATGGGCTCTCAGTATGAGGAGCCAATCAGTGTGTTGCTCTTATTGCACCAACATTAACTATACTACTGAACTAAGCTAGCTTATTTATAACTTGTGTACACTATTGCATTGCACATGTAGTGTGTGGATATCAAACTTCATGTTACATTACATGTACTTAAATTGTAAATATCCCATAATATGAAAATTTGTAATAATTGGAGAGAGTTTTAACTCAGACGAAATAAAATTTAAGTGAAACACACTCTGTATATTTTGTACCTACACCAAGTAAACTATACAATTACACCTCAAATTGCATGTATCATTTTCTTTTGTCTTTGACAATGACAGAGGAAATAATATGAAAATCTATAGTTAAGAAGAAAACTGATCTTGGTGTATGTAGCTTTTATATCTATTGTCAGTTATTATGAATAATTATTTATCTTCTAATACTTCCCTAGGTTCTTGACAAAAATGAATGACTCATTGCTTCATTTGAATTCTCTGGGTGTTAAATGTATCCACTACCTTCAACAAAGGTGATATTAATTTCTTTTCTAACAACTGTGTAAGTTAAATTGTTACAAAATTTTATGATGTTTTACTGTAGGTCAATTACGTGTAAATAACTGCACTTTATACGTGTTGAAATTAACGTGAATAATGAACAAATGCAATTATATCATGATAAAATCTTAAATATTCAAAGAAGTGAGTGAAATTGTTGGAAGAAAAACTATTTTCAGTGTTGCAAGTGTGAGAAGAAAGAAATTAGTGATACCCTTTCAGTCAAGAAAGAGTGAATATAATCTGGAAAATTCCTGGATTATCTTCTGTAAATCCTAAAATTTGAGGAACCCCTTTAACATATGGAATTCCATAATTGTAACCCAAGAATCATTTATTTTCAACATTTTATGCAGAAGTGTAATAATATTAAGACCAACACATTAAAGCATATAAAGCTTTATCAGGTGACAGTTATTTGTTACATTGAAAAAAATCATTTTTGTGTATAGGCCTGGCATGGCCAAGCGTGTTAAGGCATACGACTCCTAATTTGAGGGTTGCAGATTTGCATCCCCGTTGTGCCAAACGTGCTCACCCTCCCAGCCATGGGGGCATTATAAGGTGACAGTCAATCCCACTATTTGTTGGTAAAAGAGTAGCCCAGAGTTGGCGGTGGATGGTGATGACTAGCTGCCTTCCCTCTAGTCTTACACTGCTAAATTAGAGATGGCTAGCACAGATAGCCCTCATGTAGCTTTGTGCAAAATTCAAAAACAAACATCTTTGTATATATTAACCAAAATATTTTGATTGTATTTAAATGTTATGTAAAAATTTGTATTTATAAGATTTCATTGTTTTTTACATATAAGGACAATGGTAACAATTTTCTGAGTGTTGTAGCAATTGTTTTTTGTAGTTTAGGTTTATAAGTTTTTTAATTGTGAAAAAAAAGTGAATTAAGCTTCTTCTTTTTATAGTGAAAAGTGAAATACTTGTGTAGACTACTCTAAATGCACTATGCCAGTAGTTCAGTAATATTCTTTAAACATAGGTATTTGTAGGATAGGACAAGAGATGCCTCTTGCCTCGCTCCTTGCATTTCAGAACAAATTGTATTTCAGTAATTTTTTCTTAAACTATAATAGAATGTAATGCAATTTAGATATAAATGATAAAATAAGCCATGATCAGCCAAGGCATCAGATTTAAATTTGAGGGCAAATGAAATGGTCTTCACTCTGTGACAGCTTTCCCCACCTGGAGAAAATTTTTTTGACACTTGCTTCTTTGAATCTTTCGTGCATCTTTGTATTGTGAGAACAATAGTCAATAGAGAGTGAAATATGATTTTTCTGAATCATTATTGCATTGTGATTTTTTGGTGCTATATATCATTTTTAAAACAATTGTTTGGAACTTCACAGGTATAACAACCTTGATGAATTGTTTCTCTTTGCTTGTTACATGTGGGATCCACGACATGCCTATGTTATTTATTTTCCTTTAGTCTTTTACTTCAGCCATTCTATTGGTATAAAAGTACTCTGGGCTGCAACATTGTCTGAGTGGTTGAATCTAGCACTAAAGTGGTAAGTTGTCAAGTTTTAAGTGAATTGAGTCTAATCTGAGTCATTATTTTTCAGTATTTTGTTTGCATTATGCATCCATCAAACCTACAAAAGAAAGGGATTATTGATTCATAATCACAACCCACTTAAATATTTTCGTGGTTTGTTTTTCTCCTGGGTAATTGATAAAATATACACTATAGTATATAAACATTATATCTGTTTATGTTGATATTTTTTAACTACTCATATTTCATGTTGAAATTGTATAATTTGAAAAATCTCTTTCACATAACAGTACCATTTTATTTTCTTTATGTATTTTCTGTAAGATAAGTGATTGCTGTCCTGCTACTTAATATTTTTCTATTGTCACTTTTTAAAGACCCCAGAGGGACAGCAGTATATCTATGGACTTTGTGCTAAAATCAGAAGTTTGGTTCCCTTTGGTGGACACAGTAGGATAGCCTCATGTGGCTTTGTTATAGTGACACAAACACTTTTTAATGTAAATTTGCTTTTGAGTAGTTTGTTTTTTTCTCTCTCTCTTTTTATCTAAATATCTTTCATATTATGCATGAGAACTTTCTAATTTTTTTTCAGCCTTTTAAATTAATGTAACAGTATTTTCTTCATGTTTAATATTGTAAGTAATAATGCTCAGAAATCTGATCTGATATTATTGATAATATTTCCATGTTTTGAGTCATTACAATAATATACATTATTTTACTTGCATGTAAACTATCTGCAACAGTCTTCTACCAATAGAAGTGAGGCACATCTTCCTGGTTCATGTGACTTCCTTTATTTGTTTCTATTAAACTGTTACTTCCCATTAAGCAGTGACCTGGTTCAGAAAATTTTTCAATTGTGCTCTCTTCACACATTCATTTAAATTTTTGCACTATAGTGCGTTATCTATTATTCATTTACTACAGTATGTTTTCTCTGGTATTTTTCCACAATATCTTACCTTTGCTTATCAATATTTTTTGACTTCTTCCCAGTTTAAGATGAATTCTAAAGTCTGTGTTACAATTTCTGATATGCTTAGCATTACTTCAAGTGCCGTTACACAGGTTTCAAGTCAGGGGGTCTCACCTGATGATTTGTGTACTTGTAGTTTCTTTCACAGCTGCAGAAAACCATAAATACTTATTTGAAGAACTTTGCGATACTTTGGTCATTGAACTTTTGGTACTCTGTTTTCTCATTGTTTCCCAAAGCTTTCTTTTGAGTCTTGTTGTAACCATTAGTATTTTATATGGATTTTGGAGAAATTTCACTATTAGGTAAAAATAAAAAATCATTAGAAATATGTGTGTTTGTATGTATTTGCAGTTTACCAGAAGAATATTGATACTTTATGACAGAGATAAGCTTCTGTTAGTTTCAAAATATTAAAAGTTTATATTTGAAAAACTACAACAATCTGAATCCATACTTAAACCTTCTAGGAATATTTAACCTAGCAAGTATTGTATATTTCATTATGTTCATATCTTTGAGAGATGAATTATACTGTAGTAAAATTCTCTAACTGAAAACTGTGCAACTGCTTGAATTAGTCACTGTTTAATTTTGGGTTTTTTGAACATACATAGAAGTGTTTATAATGTGCAGTTACAAGAAAAGATTTCTCTTTATCACAAAAAGTTGCCTATACTTGTAGGCTACTTCAGGAAGATCGTCCATATTGGTGGGTTTCTGAGGATTCTGATGGCCGTGAACTAAATTTGACACTTAGGCAGTTTCCTATAACATGTGAAACGGGACCAGGTGATTTGTTGTTGTTTTTCTATTTTCTATTGTATAAAGCTCATGGCAATTTACTGAACTAGGTTCCAGTGATAAAATGTTATGCTTTCTTATATTACACCATTTCTAAAATATAAATATACTGCAATAATTCAAATGAGACCATATTAAACATTTTTTTTATACTAATGCACAATATAAATTCATTTCTTCAAGTAAACAGGTGATACATTTTTAACATGATTCCAAGTATTTAACAAATTACATGTACTATATTTTAATGCATTTGTTTCCTTAATAGTCTGTACCATTTGACAGCTCTGTTGTTTTACTCTAAACTTCTGCATGTAAATTAAACTACACCTTGGGCTTTTCATGAAGAGATGAGCCTTTATTATTTACTTAATGTTTAAAATAATACTTGTCAAAATATTGAAAATCTGTATTTGTAATATTCTCAAAGTAAATCATATATACATATAAATTTCATAAATGAATGCAAGCATATAAAGATGTTGCTTGGTTTTTAAATTTTAAGGTGTGGTTATGTTTCTCCAGACATTATAAGGTGCAAAAAAGAAGTGTTCAATTTTGAGGTCAGACAAATTTAAATTTTCAAAGACTTTTACTCCATTCAAACACTAAATACATTATTTAGGTTTTTTACACCGTAAATTCTTATTTGAAACACTGAATAATAAAACCATTAAACAATATCAGAAAAACAGTTAGTTAATTTATAACAATAACAAGGTAAAAATCTGTTTATAAAATACAAGATGTGTTCATATTCCAAAAAAGTTGAAGTTTATTTTATTCACAGTTTGAGTGTTTTTTGCGATTTATGTCATATCAGTATGTGATAGTGTATTAACAGCTTTGAATATTTTAAGGAAAGCTGTTAATACTGGCATTTCAAAGTCTGGTAAAAGGTATTGTATAGTAATTTTTGAAGAAAAGTAATGTATAAAAAAGGCTAAAAAACATTGTAAGTGATTCAACAAAGTTTTATAAGTAGCATTTTCATCCCTCTGATACTACAAGGACTAGGTTACAAAGATACTCATTAAAACTAAAGGAAGATAAGTGTTTTAAATGATAAACAACTTTAAAACATTAGATTATCAACTTGTCAATCATGAATTATTTATGATCTTCCTATAACTCATGAAGGAGGATGTCTGTTACGACCTGTAATTTTAAATATTTAAACTTACAATCATACTTTGCCTACTTGTTTTCAATTGGTTCATTTTATGAATGTCTTTTCTAATGAATGTAATTTGAAAGATGGTTTTGAATTTTCTGATGAAGTACAAAAATTCAAATTTAAAAGTATTGTTCATTGGACTACCTTTAAGGTTATAACTATACAATTAAATGCTAATTTGAATTTTAACAACAAGTCTGGTGGCTTGAGCATTTCTAAATTAGTATTTTTGAAATTGATCAATTTTGCAACTGATAAATGTCATTTTCTGCCTGATAGAAATAATTTGGCTAAACAGGAAGCATATCTGGAATTTACAACCATTCTATCATTCTAATATCAGTCTTAAAAACCTTTATACTACCATAGGTATGTAGGTGCTTCTTTAACCATCTTTAGAAACTTTTTATTGTATTTATTTGTTTGGAATTAAGCACAATACTACACAATGGACTCTGTGCTCTGCCCACCACAGGTATCAAAACATGGTTTCTAGTGGTGTGAGCCTGCAGACATACTGCTGTGCCACTGGGGAGCATTGATCATGTTTCTCAGTTTATGAAGTATTTGAATAGCAAGTATAACAGTATAAAATTCACTGTTGAACATCAAGATTAATAAATTCTCATTATTGAATAAATTTATTCATAAGAATAATGATAACTTCAGATATAAGTATACCATAAAAATAAATGTTTACTGGCCTATATTTTAAACTTTCAAGCTCTGTATTACCAACTTTGTTTTAGAAATTTGGTTAATATATAATCTTATTTCCAGTACTTTAAAATCTTGCACAAAGAATTTTAATGATATCATACAGTTCTTAAGCAAAGAGAGGAACTGTTTTTCCTATACTTGTTGATCAAATACTTTGAACAAGTAAATGTTTAGTAAACCAACTAAGCGAGAAATTTTTAAATACCCATTAGTTATATCTTTATCAGATATTTTAAATATTCTCTAAATATGAAGTATCACTTATAAAATACATTTCATAAAATATATCATCAAATACATCAAATAACTGTTGCTTAAGGAATGTTTTTAATATTAAAGATCATATCATTACTGTGAAATCACCAAGTGTTGTTTATAAATTCAGGTCCTTGCTGTTAGCAAGATTTTATTGGTTCTATTAAAAGAAAACTGTTAGCCTACCTGAAGGAACATTAAAATAAAAGGTTTATGAATAGTTCAGCATAGATCAAATGTGCTGGAACAGACATACCCTAGGTGAGTGTGATGTAGTCATTATTTATTGCTGTTTGATCTTCTCACTTTCTATAAGAGCCCATACAGTTCTTATTAATGTTTATAACAGGACTTTGCATAGGCCAAGCCAGGCTACAGTTATTATTTTTTCATTAACCTTGTTATTTTTTAAACCTTATGGATCACTGTCTACTCAAAAGATGAATCTCTGCCCAAAAGGTTTTATTCCTTAAGTGGGTGACTTCATGAATAAAAACCAATTTGTATCTGCCTGAAGTTAGAGTGCTTTCAGTTTTGTTTAGACCACCAACACCATTGGTTGAAATGTGGCAACATTTCTGTTGTTGTGCTGTATAACATGGCTCACTTTGGATAGTTACTGCTTATCTCTCTACCATTAAACAAAGTATTGTTGATTGTTGCCAATGGCCTGAATTTAGATAACTTGTTAAGGCTATCCTCCTCCAACTTTGCTGAAATCATTGCTCAAGTTTTCCAATGCATTTCTGTTTTTTCATTTAATTTTCTTTTCTGTGAACTAATTTTAAGCAGCCACACACTCATTTAGGGTACTTCTTACTAATGTGCTTCATAGTATTCTGGAGGTAGCATTCCCATCCATACGTACCAGCCAGGTCATTGGCAAGATCTCTGTTGGATTATCATGCATCATGTGAAGAATATACTCTTGAGTTTCTTAACATCACATTTGCCAACCGACACTTTAACTTCTACACCTTCATTTGGCATTCTAGTGCTCATCGTCATGAGTGCATTTAATCACCGCATTACAAATAGAAATATTATGACTTTCTATATATATATATATATATATATGTAAAGACATTATGCTGATGTGGTGGTCTGATTGATTAAATAACTGTGTGTGTGGGTATGTAATATCATCCCCAAGTTGGACTTAACAAGATGAAATGGGAAAAAATCTTAGGATTTTATTATTTATCAGTTCACAAATATAACTGGAACATGTAACATCATTAATGGTAAGTGCCTGCTGTAATATATGATAATGCCATTTCTATCAAATCTGTATATGCAGCGACTTCCAGTGGTTAAGCAATAAACCTAAAATAAAAATAATGCCAAAATGGTGCAAGGTTTATTCTCTAGATGTGGACATAATATCTGTGTTTACATGATGCAACTTGCAGCAAAACAGATGCTAATTTAATTTAATATTTATCAGTATCTAAGGGGAAAAACAAGAATCACCCTTTCAAGAAAAAAAGAAAAATTAACAATTATTAAGAAAAGAAGGGATATACAGTAGGATGTATGGTTTCTTCTTATGGCTATTTCCAAATCAGAATATCTTTGTATGCTGGTTATATATGATATATAAGAGAAGAAAGTAAAAGTGCCCATTGACCTATCAGAGTGGTTTTAAAAATCTTGAAAGGAATTAGAGGGAGACAACACATCTTCATAAAGCATCTCATCTACACTCTTTGAGAATGAGATTGGGGTAACATGTTGGCCAGTTCATGTGAGTGATGGTGTAGTCATTCAAGTGTTAACTGATAATGTGCTTTGTGCATATAAGCATTATTGTTTATTATAATGAAGTTAAACAAAAGGCCAGTCACAGTACCACCTTTGAACTCATTGAGGTCCAAACAGCCACTCAAGCATCTTCCTCCCTAAACTATCAAATCTCTATTGCCATCTGTGTGAACTGGGTATTTATTCCATGTGTGCTCCAGATGAGTGTACACCATAAGCCACATTATAGATTGAATCATGACTTATCTGTAATAATAACATTAATCCATTGGTCTGATGTCCAGAAAACATGTTCATGGCACTACTCCAAATGTTCCTCTTTGTATTTTTTGATCAAGAGAATACACATCACTGAGCCCTCATTCATGCAACCTTTTATATAATGTTAAAGTTCATGCCTACCTCCATGTGGTTTTGCACAAGTGAAAGACACTTGGGTTGTTATAAATGATCTGTTTCATCAGGCACAAGGTGACACATAATGGTAACCTGCTGGGGATGTTATCATTCTTGTACTGATCATTGATCACTGATCTCAGTAAAGTTTAAATTGTATCCATAGATGGAATACAAAATTTCAATTTATATTTAACCATTCAGCCATTTAAGTCTGTGATGAGCCAGCTTCAAGCCAATAGTAGTTCATCTTATAGAAACTTCTAAATTATGATGGCTTCACATTTTGATGAAACTGTATAGAACAGATAGCAACTGCCTGTTGTGTATACACAAATGTATAGGATGACATTTCAAAAGTCTTCCACCTTCTGTCTTCAAGGTGGAAGACTTCTGAAATGTCCTCTACATTTGTGTCTCCACAACAGACAATTGCCATACATTCTACAAAGTTTCATTATGAATACTTTTGCTTCACATTTTGTTCAAGTAATATTAAATAGTTATTCTCCTAGTGTCAAAGCTAAAGTGAATAAGAGTCAGTAGCCGTGTGTCCTTATTACAGACACTAATTTACATTTTTTGACAAGAGCAACTTTAGATATTTTTGTATTATGTGCAAATGTGTTCATAATGAAATTGACTGATTAAATCTTGTATCATTATGGATACATATAATTTTTGACATTTGTTTGTAAACCTTTGGAAACCAGTGTAGTACCAATATGTGAGAAATGAGCCTTCATGAATCCAGTTTAAAAATGGTAATGTTTACATACCTTATATCTGTTTTATAGAGCTGTTGATTTGTACATTTATACCCTTAAAATGTTTTTATTAATATAATTTTATATTTAGGTACTTTGAATAGTTGAGCAAAATAAATCACCTTGCTAAATGGACGACATAAATCTTTCATTCTGACTACAAAATGTTAAGCTCTTCAATGCCAGTGCTCTGTAAATAAAACTTTAAAGTACCATCGATGTTCTCACTGTTTTAATACCAAAATCTAAAATTAAGTAATTTAATATGAATACATTTAACTTGTAACACATTTGCTTGGACTAACTTAGCCACTCTTCAGTACTTAGCATAAATTTATATGATATAGATCACATTCGTTTCATTACCTACTGATATGTAAAAAGAGGTATTTGGGAAGGTTTGCAGGATAAAATATGGTAAAGCACTAACACATTTCAATCAAAAAAAGGATTTATAAAATAATGATCCTGAAATGTTCTTGAACAAATAAAGTAAAAATAAAATATAAGAGCAGTACTAAATTTTGTTCAAGTATATTAAAATACTTGCATTAAATTAAACATTAAATCCAGATCATTGTCTGGCTATTCAAATAGATGAGTTAGGAACCATGCTTTAGATAATATCATACTAAATTCAGAAATGTTTATTTTATACAAAGAGTTGATATTGCACCATAAATAATCCAAATTCACTTTTGTAGGAAGCCCTTCAGGACATGTGATGGTGACAACATGTGTGCTGTTTCAGATTATTAAGGCTCTGACAGAAAAACGGGGGTATGAGTAATGCAAGTTATTAAAATATCGGTAGCTCTTCATTACACTAGACTACAATAGTAAATTAAAATATTAATGTATTATTAAGTTATCATACTTTGTAAAAACAAAACTTGTCTGTTTTCAAAGAATGAATTAATCCATTATCATGAGTTTATATGTATTTTTAATTTGGTATCAAATATTTACTAAGTAACAGCAAAAAATTTAAAGTACTTTTTTATAAAAAGATTTGTAAAAACAAGCTTGACATTTTTTCACAAATTTACGTACTTGAAGTGACCAATATACTGCTGAAAATAAAAAAGTATAGTAGAATAATGTTTTATGAATTTGCAGGAAAACATTTTTCTGTTTTGAATTAAGTTTAAATTACTGTTTATAGTGTTCTACTAGAAACTCTTAAGTTTCTCTCATTTTGAAATGAAACATTAGTTTAGTATGATAGTTTTTAAACTAAATGTGCAATCAATCCTCATCAGTTTAAATTTGTGTTTGTTTTGCTATTATGTACAAAGCTACACAAAGGGCTCTTTATATTTTGCACATTACAGGTACTGAAATCCAATTTATAGTAGTATAAGTTCATAGACATACTACTGTACCACTGAGGGGCATTTAAATTAGTATGTGACACATTATTATATATAAAAATGAGTATCGCTACATATATTATTGATAAATATATAATTAATTTTGTTCCATATTATTTATTTTTAATTAATTTCCTTATTAAAATGTTATACTTTTGCAAACTTAAATAAATTAACTTTAACACCCACTTTCAGTAAATATTTCCTTGAGTATGAAGGTAGTTTCTTGGATTCTTTCAGTCATGCAGGTAGTTTATTTGTTTTTATTTTAAAATTATATTTGTTGTACCAGTTTAGTCTGTTCAGATTTTTAAAATGTCAATGTTTCATTGAACAGTAACTCTAAATTTAACCGAAGTTTAAATTCCTACTGTAATTCTTTCCATGCATGTTTTTGTGATAATTCAATACAATGATAATAACATTACAGAATCCTTGTAAAAGTTGGAGGCTGGAGTATTTATACTGTGGTTATACTGTTTGTTGGAATTGCTCGAGTGTTTATTGCTGCTCACTTTCCACATCAGTGCTTACTTGGCTTTATAGTTGGTAAGTTACCATGTATTTTTCTATGACCTGTTTAAAAATAATTCATTCCACAAGTTCATATAATAAAATATAATAAAAAAAAAAACACCTCAACTGTGAAAAAAGGTGTAACCAAGAAAGGACTGAGCATACGACTTAAAGAAATGAAATCAAAATTTAGCAGCCAGCCTTGTAGCTACATTTATAGTAATGATAAGAATTTTACCACAAATGTTCATTCATTAGTTAGTCAGACTGCATATTTTGTTCAATGTGGGACATGAATGTGGGTAAGTAAAATATGCATCCTAGCTTGCTAATGAATAATAGTTGGTATAGAATTCTTATCAATGTTATAAATATAGCCACCAGTTTGGCCACCAATTTTCATTTTATTTTGTTAAGCTGTATGCTCAGTCCTTTCTTGGTTAAACCTTTTATTTTATGCTTCAGGTGTTTTTTGGTCAAATGTCACAACTTTTTGTCATTATACACCAACAAACTGGAGTAAGTAAAAAAGTGATACTCAGTGGTGACCATCACTTGCTTCAGGATCTCAACTGTGTGATACTCAGTAGTAACCATCACTTGCTTCAGGATCCCAACTCTGTGATACTCAGTGGTAACCATCACTTGCTTCAGGATCCCAACTCTGTGATACTCAGTGGTAACCATCACTTGCTTCAGGATCCCAACTCTATTATTTAGAACAGAACCAATGCTCTTAAATTAAGAGAATTTCATAAAGTTTAGCAAATTAGTACTGAAAAGTTAGCAGTGAATAAAAACCAGCCACTCACATGATTCTTTTGAAAGCTTGAACTAAAACCTGATCTAATTTGCTTGTCCTAACCATTACTTGTGTGTCTACATGTGTTTTCATCCTACAATTTTACTGCTCAAAATCAGCCATCTCCAGTTGATAAAAAACTAAGTATGGTGCATTTAATATGTGACAGATGTGCACAAACATTTTGGTAAAAAATGAGCAGGTTTTGTGAAATAACTTTGCATGTGTGACTTATATTTAGACAAAATCTAGATACCTAATTGTGGGTTGTAAAGATCTCTCGGTGTACCAAAATTGGAAAAAGAATCCATGTTTTTCTGTCAAATAATTTCTGTATTTTCATTAAAAAACAAGAAATTCAATCAAAATTGGAAATTTTATATCATGTACATTTCTTAATGGATAGCCTTGACATATGATATATGAGGTACAAGTCCAGTAGAGAACATTCCATTGAAAATATGTGATAGTTTAGATTACCAGAGTCTGATTAACGAAATGTGGAATATTTCTAAACTATCACTCATGTTAATAAAGCACATTGTGTCCTGCGGGTTGTTTTGACTGTGCAACACACTATCATGTGTTTTGATCATTCATTGCTTTATCATATTCCTGAACAGTTACTTTTTAATAATATTTGTGGTAAAAGTGAACTGTTGTACAAAAAATGAATAATAGTGTCAAAGGCTTATTTAGATTTTGTCTTCAAGAAGTGGAAGAGATGTTCACCTATTGTTTGTGTGCAAAATTTTAATTTTTTTATTCCACTCTTCTCTTCACTTTTTTCAAAATCTTTTTAAGATTGTTGTTCCTTTTTTTAAATCTTTTACATATTCAAAGGCCCAGTATTAGTATTCATCAGATTATTTTAAATAATGATATAAGTTTAGTCTTCCATCCTTTGTAAAGATAGCAAAAGCTGTGACATCAGAGAATTTTAGTAAAATAAGGAATGTGGTGATTTTCTGTGCCAAGATCTTTGGGTTTTTGACGGGAGCTGTTATCATGATACTCTTCTATCCACACATAGTGTCTGGTTTTTACACTGTGCTCAAAAGGGATTCTTTAGCAGAAAGATCGGATTTTGCAAATTGTCTTGATGGTACAAGGTAGTTGACCTTTAACTTAAGATAACAGCTCTTTCTTGTTTTCTATTTCTATTTTTATTCAGAACTTATTTTTGAGAACTTTTTGTTTAGACCTTTTTAGAAAAATCTTTGTATTTAAAACACTACTTTTAATATTTTTACGACAAAAATAGAAAAATGTTATCTTTTAGCTTATTTCAATAAATCTAAGGTACTTAAAACTTGTTATTTCTCCTTCATTAATTATAATGTGAAATAGGATGGTGCATACTGATCTTCTGCCTTGTTTTTCATGTTTGTTTCTAGATTATATCTTGTTCTCGAAAATCCCTTTAGCAGTAGGTAATCTCTTTCTATTACAGCACTTTATTAACTCTTTGTAATTGTAGCTAAATTTCTCTTTGCACAAAAGATATTTGCTGTAATGTCTCTTCTTGCTAATAAAAATTGATAGACTTAGTTTTTCACACCTTAGTTTATTTTTTTTACAGATATGTGTAATTATATTGTTTGATTTGTTTGTTGTTTTTTTTGCTTTGTATTACAATTATGACAGATATTGTCTCAGGCTAAACTGTTTGGTGTCTCTGATGTTAAAATACATTATTCATCATACATTTAGATATCAAATGTTACCTCTGATTAAAAGCTGAATGACTGAACCATTCTTATCACATCACGTCTTCTCACAATAAATATGTATAACATTGACATACAGTGTATTATATGAAAATGCTGCCTTTCTCTGAACAACATTGTATTTCACAAATTACTGTACAGATAGACCAACTACTTGTTCAATCTTATTTATCAGGGATTCTTTATTAGCTGCTTTCCATTGCCTGTTTCCAAATGATTTATGCAAGTGCAAGGTTTTTTATGCTAAAGAAATACTTGGTGTCATTTGATTTATTATGAATTTATTGATTACTAAACTGACTTGAAAAAAAGTTTAAGCAAAACTTAGTAATTTTACCTTTAGTGCTGGACTTGTTTTCACAACATTTTACAATGTGTACAAATAGTCTATCAAAAAGCAAATAAAAAGAATGAGTTATTTATTATTAGGAATTAAAAATAATAAGAATGCAGCATTTTTCTAAAGATAGATTTTTCTGTAGATAGTCAGATAATGCAGTGTTTTAGTACACAGTATAATAATAGTTATTGTGGATAACAGTTCAATACAGATAACTAAAAAAATTTTGTATGTAAAATAATTTATTCATCAATCATACTTATTTTATAAGAAAGATAAAAGTTTAGTACAGATAACAAAAAACTGTTTTGTTTGTGTTTCATGTAAAATGATTATTTATTAATCACACTTATTTCATAAAGATCCACATACCACATTTTTACTATATACATACAAATTATCTTACACAAGATTTATTTCATAAAAAAAAAAATCCATCTTTGCTTTGCACGTTTAACAGAGTCACTTTGAATGTTTATGAATCTTGGAGGCATTATATCAAGAAAAGTTTTAAGTGCACATTGTAGTAACAGTTTATAAAATAACATGAAGTAAATCTCCAGAATTCTACATGAGGGAAAGTTGAAGTAATTTGGAAGCAAGATTCACCAAACATAATAAAAAAATCTGATTTCCCACTACTCGAACTCAAAATATTTATAGTATATCTGTGCGAAACCCTCTAATTTTAAACAAAGAATTATACACTGAAAGCTACATATCTTAAATGAACAAAGTAGATCCACCCTAAACTAAAATTTCACCTTGGAAGTTGAATCCTTTGATTCTAGCTATGAAAAGGGATCATTCAATAAATTTAAAGTAACCAGTAAAAAAATGAGAGTAAAACATCTAAACTGCATTATTGCAAGACTCTAGCCGGTACCTATTAAGGTACAAATACTACATAAAATGTAATATGTTGCAATAAAACAGTTTCAGTTTGTCTAAAAATTCTTTCATTTCCATGATTCATATTTTTTGTTGCTTTTGTCATAACTTTGGTCTATTATCATTGTCCACATCACATTTCTCTATCAACCGTTTGTGCCTTCTTCACAGTGACTTCATATTCGTAGCTTGAGATGTTTGCAGCTTTCCTGGATGGCTTGATGTATTTCATTAGCCATACTTACTACACAGCCAAATTTATCGTTCAACAAAACATGTGTTAATAATCTTCACACCAAGCTAGTGAATTCATTACTTAACATCTAGGCCACTCGCTCAAAATCTTATTCGACTCACTAGATGAAATGTTAGGCATAAAGCACAAATCCCTGTTTCACTTACTTTTGTTTGTTTTAAATTAAGGTTCTGTAGAAATTAAAATTTATTAGGTCTATCCATTGCATTGATACGTGATCTCACGTGCACATTATTGTATGGTCATGTGAAAGTAGTGACATTGTAAAACTTCTGTACAATGCAGACATATCCTATCACATTGCATATGATCTCATGAAACCATGTATCACGCTGCAACAGCCAATCTTGAGTAGTGCGTGTACACTAATGTCATACTCTAATAAACACATATATTTTACTGCCATAGCTCTTTCATCTAAAAATAAGGATTATTATCCAGTGTAAGCAACAAACACCTCTTTATCTGGATGAATTACAGTATTTTCACTTGTTTTTTCAAAAAACACTGTGTTCTAAATCATTGTATAATCATGAAATAACATAGGGGTGAATTAATTATGCAATGTAATACAAAAGTGGAGGAAGTGATTTTGAATTAACCATGCAACTCATAATAGTATGCAAAGGATGCCAGTGTTAGAGGGGAGTTCTGGGGGTGTACCCTCATGGAAAAATTCTGAAAACAAAAAAGGTGCCCTGAGATTGAAATTTGTGCTAATTTTACTATAATTCATTGAAAATATCAATATATTGCAAACACCTCTTTCTGATTCACAAAAATAGGTGCTGAAACACCGACATTTTCACTGCAGCTATAACCAAACACAAGCATGTAGGCATACAGATTCCACGTGTGATTTGTTATGCATTGTCACACTGATCCATACATACTGCTAAAATACTATAAATCTATTTACCTAGAAACAAACCATGTGATAAAATCTTGATCCACGTGATAGACCTGCTTTGGCACACGTGTAATAGACAGAAAGATAGCATTTTTGTTCTTGAAATACACATTCTAAGTATTCATTGGTCAAACAGTCTGGTGGAATCCCATTGGTTTAGGCAAGTACATTTGAAATGTACAAAAGCAACCATACACTTAGCTAAAAAATAAATATATTGTAATTTAGTAATATGATGACTTTACTCAACAAACTGGTTAATGTTGTCATTTGTCAATGAGTTTAGATTATTGTAATATAAAGTATTTTATGATTATTGAATGAATAAAATATCTAAATATGAAACTAGTGAATCTTACTGTACAAACACCTTCTTGAGTAATTATTTTTTTCTTTACAACCTTGATAACTTTTAAAGTAAGAAACAGAAAGTAAATAACTAGTTAATTCATCTGCACACCTCATCTTTATCACCATTTATCTCTCTTGATTTGCAAACAAATTTATGAGAAACTAATAAAAACATTTACCTGTGTGTATTTTGTGTTATTAAAATAATTTTCCGAGATAATTAAATAATGGTTTATGATAAAAGAATATTTTTGTTGCATTATTTATAAATATTTATTGCAAAAAATTTCAATTACAAAATTTTATATTCTCAAAATGTTTAAGTTTACTTGATTTTTTTAGTTTCTAAAAACCTATGCAGTTCTGTTTCTTTCATTTTTATGACAAATGGAAAGTTATGTACTATGTGCCTGATTTGAAAATTGGCTTCATAGGAGATCATAAAAATAGATCTTATAAGAACATACATAAACTTCCTTGAAAGGTAAGGTATTGTACACTTTATTTGGTTGCAAGAAACAGTTACTGTTTTAGTCTACAAATCAAGACTGTAATTTATCAAGTTAACCCTTATGCCTTTTAAGTTATTGAAATTCAAACCAAAATTGTTCACATGTACAAACATTGTCATATCAGTTGTATTTTATAATAGGTAGGCAAACCATCAATTATAATGGTAAGTAAGAGCTTTATTGATGGTGGAACATTTGTTTGTTTTTTTCAAGTACATTGTGCATTAAAGAATACTGAGTTTATATACAGTTACAAAGACAAAAGACACAAGGATTAAATATAACCAAAATGATGTCAGCAACTGACAAGATTATAGATAAATGTCAAATGTGATGAAGTGTATGAGCAATGAAAAAACTTGCCAAGTATGCCTGATTTTGTTAGGGCCATTTTGGTGGTTTTATGAAAGATTGTTTGCATTGGTTGTATCTTTAATTTCTAAACAATCTTTCTTTTTATGTTGGTGTGGGAGACAAATTTCATCCTAGAGTATTTTGTGACTTGTTTCATATTGATGATAAAGCAGATATCTGAAGTTCATCTCTATGCATGCAACTTTAGTGTTCTCTGCATCTTGTTTATAAGAAAATTAATGTTTGTCTAGCCTATTTTATTATACATTCACATGGTATGCTATATATATATATACCTTGTTTTTGTTCCTCTGGTAGAAATTCTTTTAGGTTAGGCAGTAAGGTGTTAATCTTATGTGAAGACTTGAATAAAGGTTTTACTTCAGTGTTCAAAGTCCCCAAGAAGCACAGTCTGCAGACTTACAATGCTAGAAACTGGATTTCAGTACCTATGATTTGCAGAGCACAGGTAGCCCATTTTGAAGCTTTGTGCTTAACTTCAAACAAACAAACAGTAAACAATGCTTGAATTATTAAATAGGTTGGTAATTCCATTAGTAGTTTCTGGCCTAAATTGAATGGAACAAATTTGATATGTTTTATGTTGTTGAAAGGCAAAAGGTTTAGAAATAACATATTTTTGATGGTTTTGAAGCTTAATTAAAACCCTCTCTGTGCTATTGAGGTGAAACCTCCTTACAGTGCTTTGTTCTTTAAATAGTTAAATTCAGTTAGTAAGTATTCTTTGCAGATGTATATTTGTTAGCATGATTTATACAGATGAAATTGGAAGATATTTTCTGTGAGAGATGGTGATTAAATCTTGTGTGGTAGCATGGTTACAGAATGGGATATCATGCACATGCAGGTGGTGTCTTTATTATATTTTTTACGTTAACATCTAAATTAGAGAGATAACTATTAGATTCTACTTGATGTGTGAAAATTATTACATTGAGTTTCAAATAAATAAGCATGGGAATGAGACATGAAGAACATTTAGGTCACATGGGAAGAGGTGAATTTCAGGTATCTAGTTTAACAAGTCAATATATTTCCAAATGAATTTTGTTTTCTGCTACAGCAACCCAAAACTAAAAATGAAAGGCACTGTTTAGACTGTTGAAAGCAAACAATATTTCACTGAACTATCATAATGGCCAAGCAACATTAGCCATATTTGGCAAGTTATCTTTGCCACTCACACACCAATTGGACATAATTGATTTTTACCTCTGATCTTGTTACCTGCTGACATCATTTGTGTCTTTTGTTGTTGTAACTATATATAAACCACTTACTGCTTATTATATACAACACTTGAAAAAGACTGATCAATGTACTTTCAAAACATCAGTATGTTCCATGATCAATATCATTTTTCTTTATGCTTATAAAACTCTTACATTATATTAGCATATTGTGCTTCCTTACTCATATATTAGCAACATATGTATCAGAATGTGGCAAGGACCCTAAGAAAATGTTAGCATTATAATTGATCAAATCTTTCTTTCAAAAGAAAGAATTGAAGCTCCTGAGTGTTTAGAAGTGATGTGTTTTGCTTGTTAATAACAATGTACCAAATATCTGGATTACATAAAGAATAATTTTGCTCTCCAATTTTCAAATTTCATTAAAGTTTAAATGTCATATTTTCTATTTTTAATAGTTAGCATATGAAAATTTAAAGCATCTACTGTATGCTCATATAAGTATTACAATAAAGTTTTGGTATCCTTGTAAATACGAGGTCTGTTCAAAAAGTACGCGGACTGTTTGAATAGTGAGGCTCCAGTTGGTTCCAGGGGAATCCACGTGGTGTCACTAGGTTTGCACAGAGCAGCTGATTACGACGCCATTTCCCGATTGCAGATATCTTCATTTGTATATGAGCTATGCAGTTTTAAGTGAAGTGCAATTTTTTCCTTTGGCAGATTTCAGAATGAATGACCTGAAGGAACAACGACTTACTGTGAAATTTTGTGTTAAACTTGGAAAATCTGCAACTGAAACTTTTGCTATGCTTAACATGGCTTACGGTGATGTTGCTATGAAGCGTACGGCATGTTTCAAGTGGCATGAACGTTTTAAGGATGATCGACAGTGCATTGAAGATGATGAGCGTCCTGGACGTCCTTCCACGTCAACTGACGACCCACACGTCGACAAAATCAACACCCTGGTGCGGGCAAATCAGGGAGCTTACTGAAGAGTGTGGGATATCAGTTGGATCTTGTTACGAGATTTTGACCAAAAAATTGAAGATACACTTCGTTGCTGTGAAATTTGTGCCTCAGAACTCGTGAGTTTTTGGCCAAACACTCGATCACTGTTCTTCCCCACCCTCCCCTTCTACTCACCTGACTTTGCTCCTTGCGATTTTTTCTTGTTTCCCAAACTCAAAAGACCCTTGAAAGGAAATAGATTTGAGACGATTCCCGAGATTAAGGCAAATGCGACGAAGGAGCTGGAGGACATTACAAAAGAAGCGTACCAAGACTGTTTTAACAAGTGGAAACACCATTGGGATAAATGTGTGCGTTGGGGAGGAGAGTACTTTGAAGGGGTCCTAGACCTGTAACTTCTAAATAAAGTACATTTTGTTTTATGACGACAGTCCGCGTATTTCTTAAACAGCCCTCGTATGATTTCTTTTTGCTTGAAAGGGGAACTCCAGGCTTGATGCAGCAGAAGTTAAGAACATTAAATAGGTGCTAAAATTTAGGTGCAAGGTATTGGAAATAGTCTAACAAAATTTTACAATTAAGCATGAATATTTTTCTTTATATAATGGCAAACTTTGGAGGCTGCCATTTTTGTATCTTCCACTGTACCATGGCATACAAATGTAGAGAATGATATGCTCTTTTAATTGGCTTAATGGGACACACCACCTCTATATGGTTGAGTCCTTTACCATGTGATGTTAAATGCTGTAAGTTGTAGCAGACAATATCTGTGAAAAGTATATGTCAAAATGTGTAAAATTTTAAATAGGTTATGATTCAAAGATATTTTGAAGTGATATGGAATTTTGATGGGGGCCCAGACCTGTAACTTCTAAATAAAGTACATTTTGTTTCATGACATCAGTCCTCATATATCATGCGATTATTTTAAAGAGCTAGCTAGTTCATAAATACAACACCAGTTTCAACAAATTTCTCTCCAATAAACAGGGAGAAAACTAGTAGTTCATAGATTTATGGGAAAGAAAAATGTTGGTAAAATAAAGAGTAAAAGAGTTTTGAACTTTTAAGTATGTTGAACTGTGTTCACTACATAAAAGTTGCTGGAACCACATATCATACATTTTTGCTTGTAAACATCAGTGTGCCTCATTGTTTTTAACTATTCCTATTTCCTCAAGTGTTATTTGCTTAATAATTTTGTACACTTTGTTGATTTACTATAGTTTATGTATGAAAGTTAATTTGATGTTTTACTCTCATTTAAAAAAGAGAATTATTGTGTTCTTTAAATTAAGTTTTCTCTGTGACTATGTGACATGTTTCTAAACCTGTGTTGCACATGTTAGTAATGAGATAACCTGTAAAAAATTAAGTATTTTTAACACGATAATTGTATTACTGGTAAAAGTTTGTATAGACTGATATTGTAGTGTAATTAATTCTGTCCTTGTCATTTTTTGCTCTTAAATTCTTTATGATTACTGTCTTTGAGGGCTGTTTAAATTATATTAAATTACTTAATATTGTTATTTTGAAAAGTTTCTAATGTAATTTAACAATTATTAATATAAATGTATGATTCCTAGGTATAGGTCTCGGAGCTGCAATCAATTCTCTGGAAGTAACACGCTTAACATTTTGGCACCACTCTTTAGTTTCTTGTTTGTTGTTTGCATTAACTATGGGCCATTATAAAGCAATGCAGATTATTGGATACAATCCAAATCATGCTCTTTCTCTAGCTCTGAAGTGGTGTGAGAAACAGGAATATGTTCATGTGGATACAACACCTCTGTATTGTTCAATGAGATATGTTGGTTCTCTGGTTGGTCTTGGAGCAGCTTTGGTGCTAGGAAAAAAATATAAGCTTGTGCCTGTTATTGATGTAAGACATTATATTCTCAAATTAGTAACTGCATTTATATCAATATTTCTTACACGAGTAATGTTTAGCATGGCTCTCCCAGAAGAAGTTATCTATCTTTACATTATTGCTTTCATACATTACTTTCTATTTCCTTTTCTTGTTGTTGTTTATGTCCCACTATGTTTAAAGCTATGTATTTCAAGATTTTCTTAATTAAATTGGTATTAATAAATAAGCTTTTGGTGTTGAAATATGAAATATAAATATTAAATTTTTGGTAGATAGAAACAATATATTAAGTATTAGGAAGTTATTATCAGTAAAGTAAAATAGTCATACCATGCATTCTCTGTAAATCATTGCATAATGGACAAATTAAAAATTATAGTTTATTTATGTCTTAATCAAGGTGCAATGATTATTAACTGATTATTTCATCGTATGTTTCAAAACAGATTGGTCTAAAAATTATTAAAACTTCCTTTTTTATAAATTACTAATATAACAACTATTTGTTATCGAGGCATAAAGTTCAACAGTAATAGCAAAGTTTTAAAACTAAATACAGTTTAATTTGTTGTTGTGAACATTTCCTATTAGTTTCATTACTGTTTTGGCATAATACATTTAACCTTATTTAAGTATTATATAAAATTGTGATATTTTTAAATATTTGTACATGTTCAGAACTGCATCTGTGAAAATGAGTTAAAATCTCTTGAGAATTTTAGCTTCTTCAATAGATCTAGTCAAGATTCCTTCATTATGTAATTTCTGGACATTTTTCTTTTAAGAGTAGATATTTTGAAAACAAGTGTTGCTTTTGCATCATTGCAGTGAACCTATTCAAGCATTTTACAATAAATTCCTCTTTAGTTTTGCTGAATATCTGAAAACTGTTTATTCAATTTTCATTGTGTTGAATAGAGTTTCCAAGAACTTAAAAAGTTGGCATCACTTTCTGTTTGCATAGAATGCTGCTGTATCAATTTGAAATACGTGTCTGTGTTACTTTATATCAGGTTAGTTACCTGCATGTGTTTCAGTGTGCTTAAATTATTTCCTTCATTATTAAAACTATCATCATTTGTAATTAAATGATGTTGGTTGTTTAATTAATTAAAAGTGAAATAACATACATTTATTTCTTGTCAAATGTCTTTTTGACACATCTAACAGAGGTTATAATATCTCACAAATTTCAATCTTGTTACTAAATACTGAGCCAAAAGTAATAAAATCCTAAGTAATTGGCATTTTATTAGATAAAAGGTAAACAAAATTTGTCCTTTTTTGTTTTGATAATTAAGTTAATGGTAAGCTTAAGCCTACACTGAGTTAAATTTCTTAAATAGTTTATTATTAACTATGAAATAGTATTTTTTTAATGTATTGTTTACAATTACTATTATGTTAAACTTTTTCTTTTCAATTTTATATCATGCAATTAGTTTGTACTTAATTTATTGTTTTAAAAGTGCTTCTGTATCTTTAACATTTTAGAGATATTCCCAAACATTTACTTGGGTGCAAGTTCTTAATCAAAAGTGCATTTTATTCTATATATTGTGTATATCAAGTTGAATTTCTAAGTTGATATTGGTCAAATAAACTTCATATTTACAAACACTGAGTGACTGGATTTTATATGTTTAAAGCTTGAAATTTCTTAATATTTTATACACGTCCTGCTACACATGTTAGTCATTAAGCCTTAATCAAAGACAGAAATTATGGTGCACTTACTGTTTTAAATTATTGGACATTACTTATGAGATTATCAGGTATCTTATTCAGAGCTGAGTGTCATGCTGATTCCAGTTTTCCATATATCCACTTTATTGTCTTTTCTTCAACTTGCTGATTCTTCAATGATGCACAATACTCCACCAACAGTTCCAGTGATTACCTTAGGGGTTAGGGTCCAGTGGGAACTCGCCTTACAGTCTTCTTCCTTGGTATTGCCTTTTCTTTTCTGATATTTGGGTTCTTTGAACTTCATCAGATGAATTCAAAATTCTCACAGATGTCTGTTTAATTAGTTTCTCCTCAGGATCCTATAACTTGCTACTATCCATCAGAGGCAGTACAGGATTTCCTTGACCAACACTATTGATCCTGTTCCTCATTTTCACCAGGACTTCTCTCTGTTTGTTGTTTCCAGAAAGATCAGGGAGTGGAAGCCTGTCATCAATCTTTTCTGCCTCAATTATTTTGTTTACCTTCCATGTTTCACCATGGAGGCCTACCTCAATCTTTGAAAAAGTTTTCTCCAGGTCTATAAATGACGAGAATGGATATCTTCATTGCCTAGCTGCATATTCCCATCTTGGAGTGGTCTTATCATTATCTTTAGGTCATCCATCAAAAAGTAGTGTCCCAATTTTGCACCCTATATTTTGGGCTGGCTTTGGTTTATTATGTTTTTCTGTTGATATGAGCTTTGTTCTTCATCTTCATATGCAGGGTCAGCATTTCAATTTTACTTGAGTGACTGGCTACTTTTCACCCATTCTGAACAAAAGTTGGTCAGTCATACTTATCAGCTCCTCAAAACTGTTCAGGTTGGGTATTAGTCAAATTGGATATGTCCATTCTCTGTCCTACATAATACCTTGTTCATTTGGGTGTTTTTATTAACACACTTCAGTTGAGCCAGACCTTTTCCACTCAGACTCTGTGTAATTGTCAGCTCATCATGCTCTGTCTGCTCCCTCACTTTCTGCATGAGAGGTTCTGTCTCAATTTGGGGATGTGATATTCTGTGCCACCACTCACCCTTCAATTATACACATGTTTCCTTGGATGCTCATATTTATCTTCCTCCTTTCCTTGTACATAATCTTTGGTGGGTTGGACAAAATTCACACATCGACGTGTGTCACACTTCTTGTCTGGGCTTACACCTGTTTACAGTCTTTACACATCAGTGTTGTAGAGCTTCTAGACATTCATTGGACTTTGGGTCATTTTCTTTTTCTTCCCTTTGCCAGACATTGTCTATTGAGGAGCCATTCCAACAATTCCACAATGGTGGCTTATATCAGCCACCAAAGCAGCGCCCAGTTGAAATCTCTGTTTTCTTACATTGAAACTTCTGTATTTGGCCCATATGCAACACATTCACTTAATTACGTATCATATCCTGAGTGCTTTCATCCTCATGACAGATTGTCTTTCCCACCTCAATAAGGTTTCGTTGATGTAATGGTTCCTTCATTCTCTCGTTTTCCTATGGGTTTGTAATCTGTTGGGTTTTCCTAACATTGGTGCATTATCTACTGTCCTCAATCACGAGTTACCCTTCATTTGTTCTCTGGTACCTTAGGCTATGGCTGTAAATTTCTTAAGCCAGGACAAGCAAAACAAATTCGTGTATGTTTATTCTCCTATCTGATTCCTTCGTCATGTAGTTTGCTGATCCATGTCTTGTCTTTCATATCACTTCCCCACTGGCCAACTCAACCATAGTTTTCTCATTTACGACACACAATTATTCCCTGCAGTACCACTTTCCTCAGTATCCGGTCCTCGTCAGCAATCCCAGTCATCACTTTCACATTCTGCACATCATGTCTGGCTTTTGTCTGGTCCTTGGTAAGAAGATTTGGTTTTCTCTTTGTGTAGCTACTCCTTTGGCCAAGTCTATCTATCCTTCCTCCATAAAGTTGTATCAGTGAAAGTGAAAAGTCTTTTGCACACGAGTCCAAACTCGTGTATTTATTGCTGCATACTCAATTGTTCCTTGTATCCAAGTTTCTTATGTGACGTTTTGATCACAGATCTTCAGTCTCCTTAATGTCAGGTTATTGAGAAGCTTTATCCAATATCTTTCCAATTACCACAGGGTATTTTTCCCACTCACCCTCGCCATGTTAATCCATTTCATCCAGATTAATCAACATCCTTGGCAGTCTGCCCTGTCAGATTAGAATATTAATATTATCATACATTTTGTTTACCAATAATTGAGCCTATATCCTCGTGCTCTTTGTCCTAGCAAGTTTTAAGGTGCGTTTTCTTATCCTTCTGGCCTGTGAGTGTAAATGGTCTGACTTGTTCGCTATCAACATTATATGCAAACTTTATCGTTATATTTATCTTTCGTTTTGGTGAGGTCTGACATGGCCAGGTGAGTTAAAGCGTTCCTCTCATAATCTGAGGGTCGTGGGTTTGAATCCAAGTCACCCCAAACGTTCTCGCCCTTTCAGCCGTGGGGGCGTTATAATGTTACGATTAATTCCACTATTCGTTGGTCAAAGAGAAGCCCAAGAGTTGGCAGTGGGTGATGGTGCCCAGCTGCCTGCCCTCTGATCTTACACTGCTAAATCAGGGACACCTAGCACAGATAGCCCTCGAGTAGCTTTGTGCGAAATTAAGAAAAAAATCTTGGTGATCATTTTTTCCTAACTTCAAACCTCGAACATTGTAAGGGTAACTTTTTCCTTTTTGCCAATTTTCCTATCCTATATTTCTCATCTCTAACCCAACCCAATCCAGATAATTTTTGTTGTTACATTGCCCATCTGGCTTCTCTCTGAAGTTTATGTTCTTATCTCTTTATTCCTCGGCAACACTCTTCATCCAGGAATCTCTGTTTTTACCATCACAAGTTTGGTCGTCATTTGTCCAGTTGGCTTATTTTCCCTTGTCCACTTCACAGTGTACTTTGTACATGAGACTGTTCCAGTTCTGTTTTTAGCTCTCACTCATTTTACCTTGTTACATGAATGATCCCTCTCTGTTTCACAGACACAGGAGTTGTTTGTATGCAATAAGCTTCCTTTCAATACTGGGTGACACATTTCTGAATTGTTAACTCAGACCTACTCCAATGAAATACATTTGAATCGAAGTGATGCTAAATTTCATGGTTCTTGGGTTTGAAATAACTTCAGTATAATTCTTATTTCACCCTCATGTGGATGTCAGTACCTTGCAAGAAAATTTTGGAAGTAGTTGATTTGCTGAGTATGGTTTGCTGCACACTAGCCAATCAACATCATGGAAACATTCTTATTTGCCTACTTTCCCGTTGTGAGATTGGATTGCTATATTTGTCTTTGATTAGGACCACTTTTCAACTTAGTGTAAACAGTTTTTTGTGCTATGAATACAGAAGTTCACGTTACCATTTGGGAGGGTTACAGTCCTCAGTTTTGGGTGATTTGCATGCTAGTAGTTGAAGGGTCCAACCCCAACACACCACTTTAGCCTTGAATTCCTGTAGACGGGCGGCCTTTGGGTGGCCCCCTTGGGTCAATCGACTGGTCCACTTGAAATAGAGTCAAGCAAGTCAGTGTTGGAAATTTTCTACGGGTGTTGTGGATATTGTGCCTGATGATGGTGTTTGGGTATAGTGCTCACGAAACCCTGGGGTTGCTGCACTGTCCTTGCATGACATTGTAGTGCGTCCCCTCATAGGGCTCCATGGTTGGTGGGATCAGTGGGCACCGAAATTTTTTTTTTTTCCTATGAATCCTCCTTCAAAAAAATTAAATAAAATAGTGAAAAAACAGTCAACGGGTTAGCGACCACGTTTTGAAGACTCTGAGCAGCAATCTTCAACATCTGTAACACACATACCCTATTTTCTTAAATTACATTCTCTTTCAGAAAAGCCTTTAGGGCAATTGTCTCTCTTTTTTTATTCAGAAGGGACAAGAGGGTCTTGCTGACTCTCCAAACTCAGTAAAGAAGCTTCAATCTAGAGACATATCAGTTGAAACATCCACAACCCACCATGGTGAACTCCCGTTGAATTCAACGGCAATTGGGGATATACCAATTGAGGTTGCCTCTCATGCTACCTTGAATTCTTCACAAGGAGTTATTGTTGAGAGGGATTTGAAGAACGCCCCCGAGTCAGAGATTCTCACTGGTCTCTGCACTCGAGGAGTTTCTGCAGTGAGGTACATCTCCACTCTCAAACATGGAGTTACACTGTTAACATATACCCTCGTTTTGACATTTACATCATCACGTGCACCTGCCACCATCAAGGTAGGTTATCTAATTTGTAGGATATGGCCATACATTCCAAACCCTCTCTGATGTTTCCATTGTCAGAGGTTTGGCCATTCAAAGACATCGTGTCGTGGTTCCCAGACATGTGCTCGTTGTGGTGGCAAGGACTATGATTGCCTATGAATGTGACATAAATCCACATTGCGTCAACTGCAATGGTTCTCAACCTTCCTACTTTCGTTCTTGCCCAAAATGGTTGGAGGAAAAGGAGGTGCAGCATTTGAAAACAACTCATAACATTACTTATCCTGAGGCTCGGAAATTGCTGCCTGCCATTCCATCTCGGACATATGCTGCTGCACTTCATTCCACAACTATAGTGGGAGTGCAGACAGATCCCTCTGTGCCTCCAAAAGATTAGTTTTCAAAACAAATGAAAAGCCTTTCGACCTCCATGATTAAAAAGGTTGATGAATCGACTTTCACACCAGTCTCTGTTTCTCCCATATGTTCCAACAAATCTCAAGATCTATGCAGGTTGATAGACCTCCTTCCATTAAGGACAGTAAGGAAAAAGACGTCGTCGTAAACCAGAAGGGTTCTCCAGCCATTTCGCCTACGTCATTAAAAATGACCACCTTGATACAATGGAACTGTCGAGGTTTACGTTCTAATCTGGATGATATCAAAACAGTGATTGCTTCCTACCATCCTGTCTTTCCTCACAAGAAACATTTCTTAAACCTGCTGATGCAGTCACCATTCGGCAATATTCTCTGTACAGAAATGACAGGCTGTATGGTGGACGAAAACATGGAGACGTGGCGCTGTTGGTTGATCAGCATGTGCCCACCCTATCTTTGTCACTCAACACACCCTTGGAGGCCGTAGCCATCGTGTTTCCTTGGGTCATACCATTACTGTTTGTTCTCTCTACCTGTCCTTTGGTGAGATATATGATCAATCACACCTTGATTCTCTCGTTGAACAGTTGCCGTCTCCTTTTCTTCTTCTGGGGGACTTTAATGGACATCATCCCCTTTGGGGGAAGTGCTGTTATGGATGGGAGCGGTCGCTCTGTAGAGCTTATGCTCTCTCATCACAATTTTTCTCCTTTCAATACTGATTTTTCCACTTATTTTCATGCACCTAGTCAGTCCTTTACCGCTATTAATCTCTCAGTTTGCTCCCCTTTATTATTTTCCCATTTTTCTTGAAGGGTTGACAGTACTCCACTAGGCAGTGATCATTTTCCTGTACTTTTGAGAGAGACTGACCGTGGTCGATGCCACCCTACTCGCGTGCCCCGATGGAAGCTGAATCAGGCAGACTGGTCCACTATTACTGCTCTCACAGAACTTGATCCTACCATCATGAATCAGCCATCGATAGACAACTGTGTGGCAGCAGTAACTGGCTGTATTATACAAGCAGCTGCTTAGTGTATTCCTAAAACCTCGGCACGTTTTCTACGATATTTTCGTCCGTGGTGGAATCCTGCTTGCCACTTAGCACGGAAGGCTCAAAAATGGGCCAGGGATACTTTCCATAGATATCCCACACTTTCAAACCGCATCACTTTCCAACGGGCCCATGCACATGCTAGGTGGGTAAGACATCAAAGCCAGAAAGAATTTTGGATTAAGTTCAAAACTAGCATATCTTCTACCACCAGTTCCAAAGTCATATGGGACAGGGTTCGAAAGGTTAATTGGCACTACAATTCTGTCCCCCTCTCGATCTTACTCTCTGATGGCCAGGAGGTGGCTGATGTCTGGAGCATCGTTGATACTCTAGGTGAAAGCTTTTGCCAGGTATCTAGCACTTCTGCTTGTTTCTCCACTGTCTTGACCATCAAGACTTAGGCAGAGCATTCACCTCTTTCCTTTTGAACTGACTGTCTCTTTAACTATAACTGTTCCTTTACACTGGCGGGACTGAAAATCGCCCTTCATCAGTCTGGCACTACATCTGTTGGACCTGATGATGTACACTGTGACATACTGCACTATCTATCTCCTGCTTTTCTTGATGTCCTTCTAATTGTCTTTAACTGGATCTGGCAGAAGAATGTTTTTCCTGATGCCTAGCGCCAGGCTATTTTTTACCTTTCTCTAAACGAGGGAAAGATCCCAAGATTCCTTCAAACTACCGTCCAATTGCTTTGACGAGTTGTCTCTGTAAGACCTTAGAAAGGATGATTAATGTTCGTCTTATTTGGTTCCTCGAATCAAACAACCTCCTCTTGCCCACCTAATGTGGGTTCCGACGACAGCACTCCACAACAGACCACCTAATTCGACTTGAAACATCAATCAGAGAAGCCTTTCTCAAACGCGAACATCTTGTGTTAATATTCTTTGACATTGAGAAGGCTTATGACACAATATGGAAATATGGCGTTTTGCGAGACCTCCATACATACGGGTAACGTGGCCATTTACCTATGTTTATTACAAATTTTTAATGGACAATAGATTCCAAGTATGTGTGGGTTCGACACTTTTCCGTTTTTTGTACAGGAACTTGGAGTCCCTCAGAGCTGTGTTTTGAGTGTCACACTTTTCAGTATAAAGATAAATGCCATCACTGAACAACTCCCTCTCACTACTGCAAATGGGCTGTATATCGACGACTTTCACATCTCATGTCAGTCGTCAAACATGAGATATATTGAGCGGCAACTACAAACTGCCCCAATCGTGTACTGAAGTGGACTAAGGAGAACAGCTTTAATTTCTCTCTCTACAACCATATGCATGCACTTTTGTCGCCAACGGGGTATTCACCCTGATCCTGAACTTCATATCGATGAATTTTTGCTGCCAGTGGTCCCTGAGACCAAGTTCTTAGGGCTTATCTTCGACTGTAAGCTGACCTTTATTCCACACTTAAAGCAGCTTCAGGTTAAATGCACAAGAGCACTTAACATCCTTCGTGCCATCTCTACTACCAGTTGGGGAGCAGATTGATGTTCTATGTTAAAGGTATATCGTGCTCTTATTCGATCAAAACTCGACTATGGATCAATGGTCTATGGCTCTGCCAGACCCTCGGTTTAAAAATGCTGGATCCCATTCATCACCAAGGACTTTGACTCTACACTGGGGCTTTCCGCATCTCTCCTGTTCAAAGTTTATACGTTGAATCTCATGAAGCTTCTCTGCAGCTTTCTAGTCTTATACTGCTAAATTAGGGACGGCTAGCACAGATAGCCCTCGAGTAGCTTTGTGCGAAATTCCAAAAAACAAACAAACAAACCCTCTGGTCTTACACTGCTATGGCCTGGCATGGCCGAGCGCGTTAAGGCGTGCACTCGTAATCCGAGGGTCGCGGGTTCGCGCCCGCGTCGCGCTAAACATGCTCGCCCTCCCAGCAGTGGGGGTGTATAATGTGACGGTCAATCCCACTATTCGTTGGTAAAAGAGTAGGCCAAGAGTTGGCGGTGGGTGGTGATGACTAGCTGCCTTCCCTCTAGTCTTACACTGCAAAATTAGGGACGGCTAGCACAGATAGCCCTCGAGTAGCTTTGTGCGAATTTCCAAAAAACAAACAAACAAACTTACACTGCTAAATTAGGGATGGCTATCGCAGATAACCCTCGTGTCTCTTTGCGCGAAATTCAAAACAAATTAAAATTCTTTAAAAGTAATTTGTAAATCTTTGTAAAAACATGCATTGAAATCTGTAAAAGGAATCAGTTTTTGAACATAACTTCGTGTCTTTTTTATTTAAAATTTTAAATTGATAAAATATTATGGAATCAAAATTCTGAAAACATTATTCTGTAGGTGTGTGTTTCTGAAACAATTATGTAAAACTTGGAAAACATGATTTGAAAGTGGTAGGTAGGACTAGTTTTTGTATATACATGTAATTTGCCTTCTTTTTAGTTTCAAAACAGTATTCAAGAGTAAAACATCGACATTTTACAATCTCTGAATATATCAATTTATAATATTATGCTCATAAAATCATTGTATGAAATTTCAATAATCTGTCTTGCAAAATTTGCAATATTTAAAAATGTTTGCATTAAAAATTGGAATAACAAAATGTTTGAATATACAGCCCTACTAATCCTATTATAAAGGTTAAAATTGCGAAATATTAAAATGTTTCAAATTTCTAAAATTGTAGTGGTATGTACTTATAAAATCATTGAGCAAAGTTACATAAATATAAATTGAAAACGTGAGTTTTTCTGGTGATTTTTTTATTTTGGAGTAAACCATTCTGTTTCGTTTTTTGTTTGTTTGTTTCTAAATTCGTAAAATATTCTAACATCGATAGTTAAACAAGAACTTTCTGCACTTTGTAAAGTCCACCAACAAAGAGGTGGAAGATGCAAGCATGGTCAGATAGACCGTAGAAGTGTTGAGCTTGGAAGCAACTAGGACAATCTTCAATTAAAGACTTACCGCGAAAAAGATAAACGGAGAGACTCACTCACATATGGAATATATTTTAATATTCACTGCGTATAACTACTTATAATGGTGGGGCACAAAAATAAAAAATAGTGTTTTTAGGAATAGGTCCGCCAAATTAGAAACGAAGATAGATTTTGAAGAGAGCCATTTCATAAAAATTCAATAAACATTGTAAAAACTACTAAACAATTAGGTGTGCATGGCCAGGTGGTTAAGGCGCTCGACTCGTAATCCGAGTTCCAATCCCCGTCACACTAAACATGCTTGCCCTTTCACCCGTGGAGGCGTTACAACTTTCGCTCAATCCCACTATTCGTTGGTAAAAGAGTGACCCAAGAGTTGACGGTTGGTGGTGATGACTAGCTGCCTTCTCTTTAGTCTTACACTGCTAAATTAAGGACGGCTAGCACAGATAGCCCTAATGTAGCTTGGCGCGAAATTCAAAACCAAACCTACTTAAACAATTAAAATACAAAAAAATGACATATTCCAAAAGCATTGTATTTATGTGTATAGGCTTATGCCTCCAGAATTACTCTGCTATTTTAAGAATTCTACATTTAAAACTATAAGTGATGGACTTAGAAAACGGCCATCTCAAACAGTTTGTTAAAATTTCAAAAATATAAAACTCAGTAGCGTAATCCTTGCTCAAAGTCTCGGATTTCTACATTGAAAACTGTCGTAAAAGCTAACTCTGAAGAATTGTCGACAGACGCTGAAAAATAATGCACAGATCAATGGAGCAAAAGCTTTATTTTGTTTTCGAGAAAGGAGGGGCTGAAAACAAACTAGCACACACACTCTCATTTGTTCCCCTCTTACCCTTCTCCGTCATTACTGGCTTATTGTCAATATTAACTGCTATTTTGTAGAATGTATTGTTATCAACTTACATTTTTACACCACATCTACATTTTATCATGAAATGTATCGTCCCTAAAAGACCTACGTGCTCTTTTTAGCATATTTTTTTTTAAAATATGCTGTTTCTTATCAGTCAGTGTATATATTTCTCATGTATAAATCTTTCCTATATTCATATTTTTCTTTGTTATCTCTTGTGAAATCGAATAATGTTGTAAACCGTTTAAAAATCATCACTTTACCTCTCTGTTCATTTGTCAGTTTTGGTAACTAGTCGATCACAAATTGCAAAGAAAATATGATACATGAAACTATCTCTTCTCTTAACAATACTTCATTAATAGTATTTGCATTAAAACGATACTTCCCGTGTTTTTGTTGTTTGTTTTTGTTGCTTTTTTCATCGTAAAATATTTTGTCACTGATGGGGAATAAATTACTTGTTTCATTTTTAACTGTTTCAAAATCATTTCTTAATTCAAATGTGCATTCTTTCAATTATTTTAATATTTTTTTCCTATCAGAATATTCAGCTTTGGATCTTGTAATGATAGATTTGTTATATTTACTCGTAATATTTTGTACCAACGTGAACTCATCCGTGCTGCTTCGTAATCATCAAACTGTTTAAATAAAAATGTAGCTTCTGTTCTAGTAGTTTTTGTGCAGTAGTTTTACAAATTTTCGAAAGAACTTCCTTGATATTGCAAAAAATTGTTTTTAAGAGCATAAACAACGTTTCCTTTTGCAAAACATTTGGCTTCACAAACTTGTTAATGTTGTATTATTCTCTCGACAATCCGAAAGAATGTTTTTATGTATGTAAAAGCAGAGAGAAACAAATAAGTTTTGCTCAAAATTACGGTGTAAAGCCGCTTCAAAACATGATTCTGGTGTATAATTACCAACTAGATTTAACGCATGGCTGGTGTAAATAAGGCTGATGCTGCTTGCTATTTAATCCTTACTTGAATTCTCGAATATTATCAATCCATTTTTGAACCATCATCGCAGGTTTGTCATCCACGGTTTCTGATGTCTAGATTTGATAATTGCAAGAAATTTAAAACAACTTCTTCTATGGTTTCGACAATGTGGAATTTTATAACTATATATCCAAACGATATTTCTTTTATTTTCTCGTCCTTTCCCAGTATATCTTATAACAAAAAAAAAAAAATTGATCAGTGTAATATACGTTCGGTGTTGAATCAGTAATTATGGGAAAATATCCCACACTTTTAACTTCGTTTGTGAATTTAAGCTGGGGCTAATTTGCCATTAATTTTATGAACTCATCACACATTTGCGTAATCCGAGGATTGCGGGTTCGAATCCCGGTCGCACCAAACATGTTTGCCATTTCAGCCGTGGAGGCGTTATAATGTCACGGTCAATCCCACTATTCGTTGGTAAAAGAGTAACCCAAGAGTTGGCGGTGCGTGTTGATGACTAACTGCCTTCCCTCTAGTCTTACACTGCTAAATTAGGGACGGCTAGTACAGATAGCCTTCGAGTAGCTTGGCGCGAAATTAAAAAAAACAAACAATCACACATTTGTGTAGCAAATAACAAATATCAACTTTATTCAAACACCCAAGGCAGCTAACATACTTACTTTTTCTGTTTGAGTTTAATCTTTCGTCGTGGCCTTTAAATTTTAACCGAGAAGTATATTACGAGTTACCATTCGTTTGGAAAATTAACACCAAATATCTTTTGTTCGCTATCCATTCATTTTCTTATTTCAGTGACAATGTGGCAAAAATTAGTAAAAAGCCTTGATAAATTTGTACACAGTTGATATGTAGTTTCATATATTTCATGCTCAATCAATTTACTGTGTGCGTTTTTACAGTTACAAAAACCTGTAATAATTTTACTTATGAGGTTTACTCTCTTATTTGGGAATAATGTTCAACGGTCATAATGCAAACTTTTAACTGTACTTAAAGTTGTAGTGCTATAAAGTATAGAGCAGCGTTTCATAAAGTGTGGTCCATGACCCGGCACCAGGTTCGTGGAAAAAAAATGTTGACTCACAGCAAATTAAAAAAAATAAATTAAATTAATATACTTTTAATCCTTTCACTAACAAGATCCATTTTCAACAATCTCCAATCTCTTGTTGTATATTAAAGAAAAATGTGATTAAACCACATAATGTAAATATATTCTAATAAAATTAATATTTTCAAATACATTATAATATATGTTTTCATTTCATCTAACTTGAATTTCTCAGTATTTTAACGAAGCTAATATAGTAGGAAGGAAAAGGCTAAGAAACTACAAAATTCACAAGTTGGCAGTTGCTTTTATACCTTCATTCCCTCAGGAATTGCAATTTAAAGAACTTGAGATTAAATTTTACGGTTTTGATAACCTTAAGATTCTTATGAAATGCCGTAAACTTAAACTGCTTGTTAACTAACCACGCCCCCTGCTAAGTCCAAGCCGATATTTCCCTGTGTGCAGGTAAAATCAAAGGAAATTTGTCTCACATGAAAGAACCATTTGTTCAATCAAGTTAACCGGCCCTTCGATACCAAAGTTTTTGGAATTTTATTCCAAATGTATTAATTTTACTTACTCTGTTAATGGAAATTGACGCCCCCCAGTGGCTCAGCGGTATGTCTGCGGACTTACACGCTAAAATCCGGGTTTCGATACCCGTGGTGGGCAGAGCACAGATAGCCCATTGTGTAGCTTTGTGCTTAATTCAAAACAAAACAACAACAAGAAATTGACAGGCATGGGAGACCTGAGTCTTATGTTTGGTAGCGTCAGAAGGCAGCAGAAGAATTGTTGGTGGCCAATGCTAGAAACGTTAATTTGTTCTAAAAGGCATAATTATTTGTGGTTGAACTTGTACTAATTAAAATTTGTTAACTTGTTCATTTTAAAGAAAATCATTTCCTAATATCGATAGATGGATAAAGAAACATGCATCACACAAGAAAACCTCAAGTGATGTGCAAATGCAGCCTAGTTTTGGTAAAAATAATAGGCTAAATTATCAATGTCGAAGTGATGTACATCTTGAAATTAAAGAAAATAAAACAAAGACTTCTAGGACTCGCCAGTATTGCGATGAATACTTGAAATATGGTTTTATAAGTGGTGGTAACAATAATAATTTACCGCTATGTGTTCTTTGTTGTTTAACATTATCAAGTTAGAGCATGAAACCATCGAAACTGAAGCATCACTTTGATACCAAACATCCAGAATACTCGAATAAGCTGATAGATATTTTTCATAAATAAGAAAAATGATTTTTTCCAAACAAATACTTTCACACACTTTTTCCACGAGATCTTCCAATGAAGATTAGGTTATGACCTCATGAAATTTCAAAACTATTAGCCGAGACAGGTTTTCCATATACTATTGGTAAAATGTTAATGCTACCTGCAGTGAAACTAATTACGTCTCGTGTTTATAAAAGAAAAGTTGAAGTTGCTGTCCCACTCTAATAAAACAGTAAAGCATAGAATTGTGAATATGGTAAAAAAATATTGACAAAACTTATATGCTTAATTCACTGTAGCCGGATTTTTCATTATAATTGGATTAAAGCACAAACATGACAGATAATGCCTATTTAATGTGCTTTATAAGATACGATTATAAGAACACAATTGATAAACATTTATTGTTTTGTAAACCACTACCAACAAGAACAACGGCTGGCGAAAATTTTAATTTAATCAATAATTTTATAATTCAGAATGATATTCAATGGAAGAAAAATGAGTCGGATTGAGTATCGATGGTGCTCGCTCAATGGCAGGTTCCCATTCAGGAGTTTTCCAGAGGATCTGAGCAGTAGTATCAGATTGTGAATAAGTGCATTACAGCATTCATAGAGAGGTGTTAGCGGTGAAGAGAATGGCTTTATTTTTGAATTCCACTATGCAAGAATGTGTTAAATTCATAAATTGCATAAAATATCTTTTGTTATAATTTTGATAAGTTAAATAAGTTAACAGAGCCTCAGGGAAGTCAAACCTGATACCAGATAAGCTGTATTTCAGTTTTTGGCACGTTTTTTGTGATACTTTTGAGGGACTGCTAAATTTGCTAACACTTGAGCATTTCATGATCACACTGTTTTACTGACATGTCACTGTTCCTTAAAGAGCCCCCCCCAGTGGCTCAGCGGTATGTCTGCGGACTTACACGCTAAAATCCGGGTTTCGATACCCGTGGTGGGCAGAGCACAGATAGCCCATTGTGCAGCTTTGTGCTTAATTCTAAACAACAAACAACAACAACAAACATCCTTAAAGAGAGAGCACTAAAAGAAGTAGACGAGATGGTCAAGCTCACAGAACAGCATATGGAAGCTCATGAAGGAAGTATAACTGACAAGTCTAAGGATAACGAGTTGAGGTTGAAAATTTTAGCGACCAACTAGAAATAGTCAAACAAAGATGACAATAAGCTGACAGAAAAAAGGGAGAAAATATGCTATATTTGTGACAAAATAAAGCACATTGCAAGGGCGTGCAAGTCTGTCATTAAAAGTAACAGCAAAAATATCAGTATAAAGCAGCTGGAACTATCTATAATGATGATGTCGACAAGGAACAAGAAAAGAGTGACTAATACCATGAATGCTACCAGAAGGGGGAAAAAAGAATAGAGAAAACTCATCATATTCACCACGAGGAAAAAATGCTGTCACCATTATTAAACTGTGCATGATTGATGGTCAGCTCAAGTATGCAAATGGGCCAACAGTACCAGTAGCAACTGAAGCATGTGGCACACATTGAGAAGTGCCATTGAACCACAATATGCCAGAAGACAAAAATATTAAAGTCCTATGAGTTACTGGGTGTAGGAATACAGTAGCAAGAAACAATCTAGTACCAGAGGGTAGGAATGTAGATGAAACATATAGGAATGAGACTAAAAAAAACAAAATACATGAAACTCTTATAAGTCTCAAAAGGTAGCATCCTGAATGTAGGTCTACTGGAACTGAAGGAAATATAGACTACATTGGGACAGAGCCTGGAACAAAATAGAGCACAAGACCAACAGTAAAGAGACTTACAGAATAGAGGACCAGTGGGTGTGTTGTACTGGATCTATCATGGCAGCTCTACTGGGAAAATTAAACAGATCATAGTACCAACAGAATACTGGACTCAAGTGATGAAACTGGCTCACGAGTCTGTTATGAGAGGACACGTAGGAGCAAAGACCACTGTAGAAAAAATCATCAGAAATTTTTGATAGTCACTGGTGATCAGAGGTGTGGTCAAATTCTATAGGTCACTTGGCATGTGCCAAAAGATAGTACCTAGAGGGAAGGTAGCTAAGATTTCACTAGGTGAAATGCGTCTTATAGAAGAATCACTTGGTAAAATAGTTGTGGTCTTCCTTGGACCACGAGCACTTGTATGTGATAAGGGCAACTGATATGTTCTGACAGTAGTTGATGATACAACACCTTATCCAGAAGTCATAGCACTGCTGAAGACAGAGACAGAGAAAGTAGCAGACTTCCTAGGAGTATTATACTGGAGATATTTACCAGAAGAAGTAACTGCACCCAAACTTACCATATACTCTTATCTTCCACACATTAGTAAACAAAACCATTTTTCTACTTCGTTTTTTCACTATACTCTTTTGCACCTTTTTTATATTATTTTGGACCTCACCTTGTGTAGTCTTAATTTAAAGTAATACGTACAGCTGGGTTAACAGCTCTTGTAAACTTGCCAGCCTCAACCTTATTTGAATGTAAATAATACGTTCTGCCCTAGTTTTATTTTCACCTTAAACATAAGTCTCGGTGGTATTAATGACAAAATTAAGATATTATGTCCTTTTTCTTGAAATGCTTTTATCAACACCCCGCACTTAGCCACTGGCTCCCTTGCATGCATCATTAGCTCCTATATGCACTATAGACACTGCATCACTGGTGAGACTCTTTACTATATCGCTTGTTCTATCAGTTGTGGCTGGAATAGATCCATTCAACACTAGATGATGAGTCTCAGCAACCTGGCACCCAACTTGATTAAACACTTGCAGTTTCTTGGACACAGTCATAGTTAAGTTGAGGCAACATTTTGACCTGTTGGAATCGACCTAATCAATGGGCTGAGAGTGAAGATAAAAAGGTTTTCTTTCTGGATAAGGCTGTTGCAGGTGTCTCAAGTGGAAAGATGTGACAACAGCAAAGGGTGCACTGCACATGTGTAGTAATTATTATATAAGTATACAGAGACTGTTACTTACTAACCCTCCGCACTTGGAAGTATATCAATGTAATTGTCAGATATATATCTCATAATAAGTCTGCTTAAATGCAACATTCAGAGGTGCTTGGGAAATATTTTCTCTGGCATATTTACATGCCACAAAAAAATCATTTGATTGGAACGAAATTATTGTAATTATTATTATAGCAATGCAACATTTCACCTACACTTCTAGCTAAAATTTTTACTCATCAGACGTTAACTCAGCATTTTAAATATTAACGTTAGCTCTATTCGTCAAATTCTTAACTCTCGTAGCTATCTCGTTCTACATTAAATGTAGCTGGTCAGTAAAATTGGCTTGTCTAATTGCTTTGTGCTGTTCAAAATGAAACTTCATGCTGCTCCAGAGTAGTTAAAATAACCTTTAAGGTTATAAAGAGTACAAATGTGTCCCTTTATCTAAATACTGCAGACATTGCGCTCATAAGGTAAAACCCTGTAGCATGGTGGACGTAGCTGACACACAACTTAGAACTAGATGCAAAAATACTGTTATCTAAACAGACAGTCGATAATTAAATCTCATAATATGTCACGTTTTATATAATAACACTGGTTTACAAAAAATATTTTTTGTCTGAGGCAAGAATGTGAATAGGTGTTTTTTACTAATTTGGATGTTCTGAATTCAAATTTATAAACAGTTTTGCTCTATCACCTCTAGTTTTCTGGCTTTTAAATAGTCTCATTTTTGTATATACAGAGTATATACGTGCTTATTTCAACAGTTGCAGCAGCTTATTACAGATAAAACAGGATAGATAAAGAACATTGACGGAATAAATATATTTGGATGACACAATGTACACAATTCATAGTACTGCAGACAGTTAGAAGTGTGTTTTCTTAGATGATCTGGTGTATTTTGCCTCCGGGATGTCGCGCAAGAGCATCCAGCAGAAGTCTCTCATCATGCTGGGGTTCCACTTGCCTTGGTAGTTGCTCTCCATCTTCGTAATGTCTTGGTGGAATCTTTCTCCGTGCTCATCACTCACTGCTCCAAGGTCTGGAGGGAAGAAGTTGAGGTGGGAATGGAGAAAATGAATTTTGAGTGACATTCGGCATCCCATATTCTCATAAGTCTTTAGCAACTTCTCAATACATGCTTGGTAATTTGGTACGCGTGTGTTACCAAGGAAGCCACTACAGACTGACTTAAATGCTTCCCATGCTCTGAGTTCCTTTAAGGTAAGAAGCTCCTCAAAATCAGTATCCTTCAGCACTTCTCGGATTTGAGGTCCGACAAAGAAGCCCTCTTTGAGCTGAGCAGCACTGAGACCTGGGAACACAGTAGACAAGTGTTGGAAGGCAGCACCATTTTTGTCCATGGCCTTCACGAAATTCTTCATCAAACCAAGCTTGATGTGAAGAGGAGGAAAAAGCACCTTCTTCATGTCAACCAGAGGATTCTCCTTGACGCTGTGTTCACCAGGAACGAAAGTGCTTCTAGACACCCCCAGTCTTTCTGCTTGTAATGCTGGGATACAGCTCAACTATCCCAGAGACAGAGAAAGCAACAGTACTTTGTGAAGCCCGCTTGCATACCCAGAAGAAGACCAATGACCTTGAGGTCCCCACATAGACTCCACTGGTACTAGTTGTACTTAACAGCTTCTAAAAGAAGCTCCATATTGTCATAGGACTCCTTTAGATGGACAGAGTGTGCAGTGGGAATTCTGGGATGTTTATTCCCGTTGTGCAGAAGCACAACCTTGAGACTTTGCTTGAAAGAGTCTATGAAAAGACGCCAGTCTGAAGGATTATGTGGCAAACCAAGGAAAGTGAACAAGCCAGGTACATTTGTGCAGTAGCACAACTTGTTTTCCATGTCGAAAAATGAAGCAAGGTCTTTGTTCCGATTCCTGAAACTGGTGATCCTTACATCTTCCTGAACTAGGTTCCACTGTTTAAGCCGAGAAGCCAAGAGCTCTGACTGCTGTTTTGACAGATACAAATCACGAGCAAGGTCATTCAGGTCTTCTTGCGTGATCCAGTGTGGCTCGTTGCCACTTGTTCCTGAATAAGAAGAGTCAATATCTTCGGAAGAGATTGACTTGGCAGAATCTTCCCTTGGAGGCATTTTTTGATCTGATTTATTTGCGTTTATTGCATAATAACTAAAAAAGAAGAGATAAGTCACACAATATTAGAAATTAACTCTGATTGCATATACGCCTTTATGTACAGTATGTGTACAAAATGTACAGTATGCATATCTAAAAAACTAGAGGTGATGAGTAAAAACGGATTTCAAATCTGAATTCCGCACCCCCAAATTAGGTTAAAACAACTATTTTTGTGCTTGCCTCAATTTATTTGTAAACCAGTGTAATGGGCAGAATTATTTCGCAATAGATATCTGTTGCTTGTTATCGATAAATTTCAACAATATACAATTTCATCATCATATAGCCAATTTGTTTTAAAATAATATGTTAAAACAAGGCAAGCATGTAAACAAATGTCCATTACACAGTTAGTCACCACAGTAGTAGCCAGAGCTTTAAATAATTGTCTATTTCCATTAAAAATCCACACAGGCTTGTTTGACAATTTATTCTTATCTTTTCTGTTGTTACATTACAGTTTACGATAATATATTTATGAGAAAGGGCCATTATAAGCTCTTTATGGATAAAACTTACAAAAATGCAATCTAGCTAAATGATTAATTGTCTATCTTTTTTGAACTGCATTTTTTATGAGTATACACTGATATAGGCTTTGAACATTTTACACTCTACATTATAATACGATTCAGTCATACTCAAACAACGAAAAAACTTGAACAATTTTAGTAGCATAGTGCAAAAATACAACAAGCGCGAATTCACAACAATTAAACAACACAATATATGATTTGTACATAGTTACATAAATAAACCTGTGATAAGCTATTGCTTCTGAAAGTAACTAAATGTAACAATCATGTTGTACTTAAACATAAATGTATATCAAACAATAAGAACCTCTTCAAAAAGTATTTACAATATTTTTATACTATGTACCAGGGCTCCTTTCAATTCATTATAAAATCTTTACATATAGTTTACACCAATATTTGCAGCCCCTTTCGTGGCTTTAATGTAGAGCTGATAGTTTTGGAGATACAACATCTATCCCATGATTTTTGCACTGTCGATTTTGCACATCCATGTGTAGGTGGTTGATGGTCCATCTGGATGACGAACTTCTTCCTCTAAAGATAGTTCTTGAATGTTTCATTGTTTTAGGGTTGAATTCAGCCACGAGGCTCAACGTTTTTATGTTTATGCAGATGCAATTTAAGCCATTCCTGTTCTTCACGATTACAATTGAACAGTAGGCTGAATTCGAAGACTCAATTACTTCAGCTTTTAGCATTTCTTCGACTCGTGCTTGACCCTGTATATCATCACTTAGGGCATCTGGTAAGACTTCACCTTGACTGGATCCCTGGTCCTCGTCTCAACCTTGTGTTGCACTAGGTCCGTCTTGCTTGGTCTATCTGTGAAAACCCTTGCATACTGGCACAGTAGATCTTGTAGCTTTTTTCCTCTGCTTGCCAGTCAGTTCACTGACGTTGAAGATTTGTACATCTCATCTTAACCAAGTGGTTTAGGCTTAGTTGGTCTTCATCTTCCATTGCCAAGCCACTGTCTTCTAGTTCTGCTTCTAAGACAGCCACATCTTCAATGCTCATTTGCAAATAATGACACCAGTTTTTCTTCTTCCCTTTCAAAGTAATTTTTTCAACATTTTGGTTCGGTTTATCTTATAATCTATTATGTTAACAGCGTCCCACACTTTAAAAGGTCACTTCCATTTCAGGGCAAATTTATTGTTGTTTGGGAGAGCAGAACCAAGACCTCCTTCCGACCTTAAAAGGTCAATCCCTGTCCTTCTTGTTATAAAGTGCTTCTGATTGTCTTGAGAAGCATACAAACTCTCTCAAGAATGTTGACGGGTCTCTTCCAGTCATTTTCTGAAGTCTAACATGTACTAGTATATTTTTCTGACTTCTGATTCTTCTCCTTACACAGTTTTTCAATATCTGCATTGGACCTCATGCCGTTCTTCCATGCGATAACTCAAAGGGTAAAAACTTGTACTTTCTTGTGAGACTTCTCAGTAAACAAATAGTATTGCCTTCAGGTACCTGTTCTAGTTACGTGGTGTCTCTTGGTAAACCTTCTTTAGTATGGTCTTTGAGACTCTATTAACTCTCTAACTAAGTCCATTGCATCTGGGATTGTGTGGGATGATAATGAGCTGGTTAATGCTGATGAGGTAAACTTTCACTGGAGATTCCTTTTGGAAAGGCTACTCTGCACATTTAGAAAAGCTTCTGCTGCTATATCAATCTATATCTTTTGCAATACTATAACTTCTGGGTAACGTGACACCTGGTAAACTACTGTCAGCACATACTGATTGCTTTCGTCAAACAGAAACATTTGTTTGCCTGCAGAACGCACCCAATTGATTATTGCACTGTCATTTTCAATAAACAGAAAACTCTGCATCTAAGGGGTTAATACAGGATTTGGTGTTAAGTTTATATACAGTTTAATACCAGTTAATTTACAGTTTGACTTAGTAAGTGCAATCTGACTTCAGCTGTTATTCCGATATTGTATTTCTCTCTGATCAAATCTTCAGTTACGCTGCTGAATTGTCCTTGTATGAAAACTATTTTGCTCAGTAGCACCTTAACTACCTTCCCTCTTGGTTTTATCCTTTGGCAGATATCATGTGACTTTCAGAATTTGGTTAAATCTCCAATGACTCTTGACCAGTAGAAGTTGTTAGTGATTCTGTCTACTGTCTTCCTTAATTATAGCTGTTTCCAAACATCCAACTGCTGTACCAACTTTATCCCTTTAGTCCAGTATTCTGTTTGTATCATGATCTTGTTTACATTCGGAGTAGAATTTCTTTGATATATCTAGTTCAGCACCCCTTCTACTCCTCTGTTTAGTAAGTTCTTGGTCTTGTGCTTCTTTCAGTTAATTTCGACCTATACTGAGGATATCGCCATTTGAGACTTGCAGAGGCTTTATGTTTTACGTGCTCTTCTTCTTTTGAGCTCTTTTGGTAACTTTATGTATCTCATTAATCTTATTTCTGTATAGTTCATCCACAATTCTTCTGTCTAGCATATTGTCAATCACGAAGTCACAGGCAGGTGCCTTAAGCATACCCCTTATTGCACAGTGGTATGTCTTCAAACTGACACTGCTAGAAATCGGGTTTCAATACTCATGGTGAGCAGAGCACAGATAGCCCTTTCGGTACCTTTGTGATTAATATCAAACAACTACAACATCTTTCAACACATGATCTCAAGTTCTCACACGTATTGGTTTCCACTTTTCTTTCTGCTGTGAGATATTTTTTCACTGTCCTGTTAATTAGCACACACAGATGTTCCTTTTGTGTTATCTAGCCATCAGATATTAAAATGGTTCTCATTGCTACACTGCTGCACCAGGTGTCTTGTAGGACTTTCACTTTATTGTTCCTAAACATATTCTTCAGCTACTGGCATGTTATGGTTTGCTGACACCTCCCAATGTCTATCACATACTTTGGACACCACTCATTGACATTGTTGGGCCATTTGCTGACTTGAGCTGACCACCAATGGTGCACTATTTATTCATGTAGATGACACTTCTTGTGATGAATTTAATGAACTGTCTCTATTATGTTTTTTTCTGCTAGTGGTGCCCATGGTGACAGTTTTTTTCTTATTTCTTGCCATTACCATCTTTATAGGTACCTGTAGCTGCTTTATATTGAGATTTCTGTAGTTGCTTGTAAGTGACACTCACAATTTGCCCATTTTTTACAAAAAGCATAACATCTCTTCTCTATCTGGTCCTTAATTTCTTATCACCTTCAGTGGCATCATGCATCTTGTCAGTCACTCGTAGTTTTCTTTATCCGATTATTCTTGGACTTGCCAGTTCCACTCGCCCCACAGTCTTACATATATTATTCTGCCTGCTTGATCATTTTTGTCCACATTTTTCTGCTCTCTCTTTTAAGAACAGTGAAGCTCATGATAAAGAACTGTTAATAGACCTGCCAGTCCTACAAAACTATCTTTACACTTAGCCATGCCAGTCAATTTTGTGAAATATTACTATAGATGTGTCATAAATTGAAATGCAGCTTCTCTAGCATCAAGTTTAATTTTATTTAACTTCTATCAAAATCTTTTCCTGTAAATTCAAATAATTTCAGCTAATTTTAACTTGTCGTAGTCCGTAACATCTTCTGATTACATACCACGTGTAATTAAAGGGCTGGTATGGACTATCTAGTTGTCTTTGTCCAAGTTCTGACTTTAGGAAAATCTTTCATTTCTCTCTAGAAAAGTATCATTATTGTCTTTCTGTTCATTAAGTTTTGGCAGTTTGGGTCAACTGTCACTACTCCACTGTCATTCTTGACTCATTCATCTTTCTGTTGATTGAGTTCGAAATCTCAATTTGTACTCTTATTCTCTCTCTTTTCTTCTTTCTAAATTTATATTAATATTTTCTCTTTTGATTTACTCCATTAACTTTCTTTCATTTCTAGGCTTTGCATTTATTTAACAAACTTTCACACACTGCTGTCTTTTGAGCTCAGGTTGCTTACTCTTCATTATCCCTTATCAAATTCGGGCGATATTGTAATGTATAACATGGTTGTAACCCCTACAATATTTTCGCCATCATTACAGCTGCCCTCACCTTTTTTTCTATCACCATTTATCATTGTATAATCCTGGCTGGCTCGCCAATGTTAAGTTTATACATATATATATATGGATGGATAGGGTTCTTTACAGTGGGTCCCCTGCTAGTACTCGGTAAGTCTACTGATTTACGACGCTAAAATCACGGGTTCGATTTCCCTCGGTTGGTTCAGCAGATAGCCTGATGCGGCTTTGTTTTAAGAAAAAACACCCAAACACATTTTACAGTGGATGTCTGTGATTTGTTGGCAATAAATCTCAACAAAGACCATACAGTCCACTTGTTTTAAAGTAATATATTAAAAGAGTTCAAAGGTATACTCAAGTGGGCATTCGACAGTTAATCACAACAATATTATCCATAGCTTTAAGTAATTGTCTTTTTTTTTGTAAAAAATCCACACAGGTTAAGAAGATAATTAATGATATAATATTTTTCTACTCTTTTGTTCAGTACAACATGCGATAATTTCACTCAAAAAATGCCACAATAAGATCTTTATGACTAAACTCACAAACATAAAATCTAGCTGTGACTAACAAACTAATTGTCTGACTTTCTTGATCCACATTTGTGAGCGTATTTATGAAGTATTTGATTCCTCCAATATTAAATACAATACACGGTAATATGATTAAATCTGGAAGAGCTATTGCTTCTAAATAAAACTATATTTAACACTCGCGCTATAGTTAAACAGAAACAGTAGTGTGTATCTAACATAATATGATTTTAATTTTTTCCCCATATATACTTTTATTATTATGTACGGGATTACTTTTATATTATGCTTATATAAAGTGTGAGAGGGCGTTATATACACCCTTGACGTAAAAATACTTTGCACCAAGTTACACCAATGATTTTGTGTAAATATTTTGCAGGCTTAAAGAAATGTGTATCAACTCTTCGACACTGTGTAGTTATCATTATAATGTTAGTGGATATTTTAAATTTAAATTTAGAGAGAGCCTCGTTGACCTGAAAAAAGAGGACTAGAAGAGATTTAGTATGATTCATATCAAATTTAATAATAGTGAGAGACTATTTCAAAAATGGGGCTAAATTATTGTTAGTCTCGGTAGACATAGTTAAGAGTCGTTCTGTTTTGATAGTAGTATCACCAAGTTCTTCTGCAGAAGATATTGTCGTTGTAGATGTGGCCTATTTTTATATATTTTGTGCATTAACGTTGCTATAAAGACCATAATCATACAGCGAGGTCAATCGCATAAAGCAATTTACCATTTTATAAAAATAAATATTCTCTCAATTTTTCATATAGAATGATCAAAACTGACGTTGGTAGCACATGTATTCTGAATTTCGCGCAATTTAACACTGTAAGACTGAATGGAAGGCGGCTAGGCTAGTTAACCAACTGTCAACTCAAATGCTACTCTTTTCCCAATGAATAATGGGATTGACCGAAAAATTATAACGCTCCCTACGGATGAAAGGCAAGAATGCTTGGTGTTACGGTGATTCGAACCAGCAATCCTCAGATTACAATTCGAGCGCCCGAGGCCAGAGATAGTTGGCTTGAGTTTTACATTTAATAAATAATTTTCTCATACAGTCTTATTTATATTTCAAACTAATGCAGATCTTGATCTACTAAAACGATTTGCCTTTTTCAAAATGAATAAAATATTTATACATTGTTTGAGTATAAGATCAGACCACAAACTCCATTTTCAAAGTCGAAATTTTCTTCCCCATTTGTTCACTTATTTCTAAGTCCTTTGGTTGGAGAGTAGTAAGTTTATGAAGTTATAACGCAAAAATTTCGATTTCGATTCCCTATAGTAAACATAGCAGATAGTCCGATATGCAGAAGCATCATTAGGCGCTGATACACATGGACACATGCCCCCAAACCCTAGTTGGTGTTTTGAAAAATTAGATCAGTTTGTTTGTTTGTTTTTGAATTTCGCGTAAAACTACACGAAGACTACCGTATATACTCGTTTTACCGCCCGATCTTGATTAAAGGCCCGTTTGAATAGCCGCCCGTGTGAACAGAACATAAAAATAAATAAGGGCCCGTGCTTGAATACCCGCCCGGGCCCTAATCATAACTTTTAGGAAACTTTGTTTTTCAGTATGAAGATGTCAATTTATGATAATGAATCACACACGATATTAAAGCATATCTTCTTAGCTTTCATTTAACACATAGCTCGTTAAAATCCAATTTGGGGAAGCTGAGAACGACAGCCCGAAATTTTCCCATTATTTTCGCCTATCATCGCTGTAACAGTTTAATTGTTGACTCATTTGGCTACACCCGCTTGCACTTGATATCAATGTGTTGAAACCAGATGGGATTTTGTATGATTCATGTGACGATATTCTTTCCAAATTACAAAAGCTCACAGAGGCTAAAGGTGACTTGTCCAGCATTACTGAGACTCTACCCACTGAGGAAGAAGACGTTGAGGCTACAGCAGAAAACGAGCTTGGTGTTGATGAGGATGATGGCTTTGATGAGAAGGACAACATACCACTTGCTGAATACGGTAAATATAAATTTTGATTTGTTATATGGAAATTATAAAACATAATTTAATACACATTCTTGTTATTACTGATATTACATTGGTATTTGTTGTCTGTGATATTTATATGGGAATTACTCTTAAGACGTGAATAACATAAAGACTGGGTACAGATTGACATATATAGACATATTTATTAATAATTCGTCATGGAAAAATTTGCGATCAAAGGCCATATACTTCCCAATTGAAAAAGATTAATGTCGTGAAATATTTGTCTTCAACGATAATTTTTGTGCATACCTAATTTTACTTTGAAAATAACAAGCGCCCGTGCTTGAATAAGAGCCCGTTTGAATAAGTGCCTGGTATTGAGTTTGGTTGAAAAAAATAAGGGCCCGGGCTATAAAACAAGTAAATACGGTATTTGCGTTAGCCGTCCCTAATTTAGCTTACTTCCTGGAAGGTGGATTTTAATATTTCCGGGTTTGAAGGCATCTGCTTGCCACTCCTTCATTAATCTGTTAAGGTCAGCTGCGTCATGCTCTTGAACAAGGACACCGCCTCTGGACAGACGCTTATTGTTAACTATGGTGACGTTTGGTTTTCACCGTTTAACCGCTGTGGCAAGCAGGGGTTGGTTGTACTGGCCTGGAATACCTTCTATAATGGTTGTGAATTGTGGTGGTTTTGTTTTTTGTGTTATATTGTTACTTGTTTTCTGTTGTTTCTGTAATATTTTTTTTTTCTTTTAGATGTTACTGTGATAAAACCTTCTTGGTCTTCTGTGTCAGTTTCACTGTCTGTGGTATTTTTCGGAATATTGTTTTCAGCAGAATTACTAACATCCACAGTGTTTGTTTCAATTTCTGTTTCTTCAGTTTTGTTAAATATTTTATTATTACCGTTATTTGCAGGGGAAGCTACCTTTACCTCGGTATTAGTAGCAACAACTGCTTCTTCATTTTCGGAATTTTTCGTTGAATTTGCTAATTTAATAATTTTTCTTTTTACTTTTCTTTTTTTCCTTACATTATTTTCATTAGTTTTTTTCCGATGTACTTAATTCCTTTTTTGCTATATTACATAATGCTAACAGTGGAGAATTAGCTAAATTATATTTTAATTTGCCATCAACAAGACTTGACTTATTTGCTTTCTGGATTTCTTGAGGCCTTGCATGGCCGAGCGCGTTAAGGCATGCACTCTTAATTCGAGGGTCGCGGGTTCGTGCTCGCGTCGCGCTGAACATGCTCGCCCTCCCAGCCGTAGGGGTGTATAATGTGACGGTCAATCCCACTATTCGTTGGTAAAAGAGTAGCCCAAGAGTTGGCGGTGGGTGGTGATGACTAGCTGCCTTCCTTTTAGTCTTACACTACTAAATTAGGGACGGCTAGCACAGATAGCCCTCGAGTAGCTTCGTGCGAAATTCCAAAAACAAACAAACAAAGCATTTCTTGCTCGATGTCACTATGTTTGTCCATTGCCTTTCGTAGTCTTTTTGTCTGATCTGGTGAGATCTGCGCCGCGGTTTTCCGCTCTGCTGTCTTTGTTTTTTCAGGTAGTCTCCGCTTGTAATATAGGTCTGTGTGGTCAATCGCACTTGTAATAGAATATATCTTCTACAACTGTGCTGGTTGGGGAAGCGTATCTATTTAAATACGTCTTACATGTTTCACTATCGCCAACAAACTTTTTCCTCATCTGGCATTCTTTTTTTTTGTTGTTGTTTAGAATTAAGCATAAAGCTGCACAATGGGCTATCTGTGGTCTGCCCACAACGGGTATCGAAACCCGGATTTTAGCGTATAAGTCCGCAGACATACCGCTGAGCCACTGGGGGGCCTGGCATTCTTTAAAGTTAACAAACATTTCTGACTTGAAAAACCCGCGATACGGAAAATGTATTTAAACCAACCCTGAACACCGACTCTCATAATATTTTTTTTTCTTTTTGAGTAAAAACAATTATTGTAAAAGTTCTCTTTATGTTTTTACAACTTCTTCACTTAAAATGAGTGATCGAGTAATTATATTGCCTCCGAGAATACTATTCATAGTAAATGTGGTCAAATAAACATTGATAACATTAAATTAAATCAACTATTTTAAAACTAAAATCATTACATGTATAACTGTTTACCATTCACATCCGATGATGCTCACGTATTGTATTGCATTTGGTGATTTTATAATTTTGCCTGTTACAACAAATAGTGAACATAAATAGTCAAAAAATGGCGGAAACACTTGTTTTCCATGATAACTTGAAAGAAATCCCATCGATAATTAGTGAAATTACTGGTAATGTTTCTAGTAACCCATATGTATGTAAATTCTTTCACCAACAAAGTCATAGAACCAGAACTAATTTGGTGTATAAATAGTCCAGGAGGGTATCTTTGTTGTTGATTGTGGTGTTTTAAACAAAGATACACAATGGGCCCTCTTCGCTCTATCCACCGTGGGAAATCAATCCCCAGATTTGGGAGAAGAAGTTAGTTTTTAGAAAGTTCATAGGATGGGTGCTTCTAAAGTTGGTCAATTTATTTAGTTTTAATGGTAAGTGAAGATTTCATTTTAAGGTTAATTTCTGACTCGTTTATATTGATGATAAGACATACTGACGAGAAACAAAATGCAGATTACTCAGACCTACATTCACTTCATAAACATGAAAGTTAGTGTAAAAAATTAAACACTAACACTCATTATATCGTCATTTGCAGAACCGTTATGTAAAGCGCTGAAACGTTGTGAATGTAAAAGGTACCTCTAACTGAATTTAATTTGTTTGGAATTTCGGCTGAAAGGGCGAACATGTTCGGTGTGACGGGGAATTCGAACCCGCGACCCAAAGATTATGAGTCAAATACCTCAACCATCTGGCCATGCCGAGCCCGTATTTATTTAAAATTACTTCCTGGAGATATTGAATTCCTCTATATTTTTCATACTTGGTATTCAAAGATATTTATGTTATAACTCTTTGTGGTAGAGGGCCTGGCATAGCCTAGCGCATAAGGCGTGCGACTCGTAATACAAACATGCTCGCCCTCCCAGCCAAAAAGCCAATCATAAGAACACGATTCAAACAGTTTTATATGTACACCAAAACATATACGAAACAAGTTAAACGAAAACTTAAAAAGGCCCTATGTTACTAAAAAATTGTGTAAAATGCATGATACCCTCTATGTCACATTTTACCCTATGATTAGATCTTAAGATAAAAAAATAGTGTTACTTTTTCAAAACCTTTCACACGTTTAATAAACTGTGTGAATTAAAAACTTTTTGAAAGTAGAAAACTGTCTAGTTGAACTCTATAACGTGGAAAAATTATTTGTTTGTTTGTAATAATGCACAAAGCTACATAATGGGCTGTATCTGTTCTGCCCACCACGGGTATCGCAACTCGGATTCTATCGTTGTATGTCTGCCGACCAGCTACTGTATCATTGGAAGGGGGCTGTTAAATGATTTATAAATAATCAAGTAAATTGTATTAAGCCTAAACATCGGAAACTGCTGTTTTGATAACTTATGAAGGAAATCATTTTTTATGTTAGGTATAAATTTTACATATATAGAAAAGAAAGAATATGTAACAACATCAATACAAAATTTGTAAACGGAAAAAAAAGGATGCAGCGTCAACAGTGTGTTGTCAAAAGTACAGTTTGCAAATACAAACAGAAATAAAGATGCATTAGGCCTATCGTTTTTTAACGCTTTCCCAGCTTTCGACATGCAAACCGCAACTTATAATTGGATAATCTGTGAACAGTGAGTACAAATATATTTCGAAGTACTTTATTCCTAAAGAAACAATTGGATTCTGTTAACTTATTCACAATTATTTGCCTAGTTGTCAAAATTCAGTTGTTGTGGTTAGGTAGTGACAAAGAGGTGTCAATCGCTGTCAAGATTAATCGCTTATGCGGCGACCAAATAAAAATTAATAATTTGGGCCCATGGGCGTAGATTTTTTTCACCCGATGGGGGAAATGATTTTTGCAACCACTTATGTGGACTGTTCAATTTGCAAATTGGTAATCAGAGATTGAAAGCTGTAAACATGCAGTCACAGAGTAATCTTGTTGCCACAATACTTGCATTTATACTTAGGCGTACTGACCAATACGAACTATCGCTTAGGTCGAAAAGCTTAGAAGCATATCTATATTAAAGATGTGCATTTCGGCTACTGAGAAAGCCTACATCTAGGCCTAACTATGTAATTCGATTGGTAAGAACACGAGAATCACAAGAACAAACACCATTTTTTAGGCCTGTGATGCAATAAAACAATTCAACAGATCAAACTGTAGGGATAGTGATTGTATGCACCATACCCCCACCTAAAATGAAAGGGATGTGTCCCCCATTCCCCAGGATCTATGTCCCTGAATTTGGCTATATACTACGTCACTGATCAATTAAGAATTGAAGTGATAGGTTAAACCAAATTAAACATAAGAAAATCCACTTATATATAAATTCCAATTATATTTCATGTATAAAGTTTATACATATAAAAAGGAAATGATACGTCATGCAAGTAATAGTAAATTTAAAAACAGGAATGAAAAGATGTATGATATAGTTTCAAAAATAAACTTTGAAGATATGTGGAAGAAATAATATGTATTAAAGCATCAATAGTTAAGTCTACAGTTGCAATAACTTATAAAGTAACGTGAATTTAACTTTTCTTTAACTTTTAGTATTTCTTAATAAGTTAAACTTAAGGTAACGTGTAAGTTTAACATAACACTGTTTTGATTTTGTTGAGCTTGGTTGAAGTTTGCTTCGTATAGGAGCGTTTAGCTTTTGGCCAAGCGCGTAAGGCGTGCGACTCGTTATCCGAGGGTCGCGGGTTCGCGCTAAACATGCTCGCCCTCCCATCCGTGGGGTTGTTATACTGTTACGGTCAATCTCACTTTTCGTTCTAGTCTTACACTGCTAAATTAGGGACGGCTAGCACAGATAGCCCTCGAGTAGTTGTGTGCGAAATTCCAAAACAAACAAACAAACAAAAACGTTTATCTTTACTTTATTAGGTTTAACAATGCCATTCTTGTGATTTCGGTGTACGCGTGTCGGTCGTCAATGAATCAAATTTTATTTTAACTTTCATTGTTAACTTTGGGACAATTTTATTTTTACTTTTAGTGATAAATGTACTCATGGGGTGGTATATCGAGTTGATAAAAGCTTTTGAATAAGGTCTTAATTTTTCGTTTATCAGTTAGACTTATACCACTGAAAACATGGCCTTGTTTTAGCTTTATTATTTTTTCTCTAAATAAGAATTTGTTCGTTCGTGAATCTGTTGTAGTCAAGCCCTTTTTTTAGATGAACCTAGTAGCAAACAAAACAAAATATTATATATCCTCCGTTGTCCGGTACTTTCCAAACCCTCATTTATGTGCCTAACTTTCGCCTTTGTGGTAAACCACCTCATCACATAATGTGTAACAAAATGTACAGAAATTGAAGCGTTTTTAATAAGTTTAATTTTTAATAACATATATTGAAAGATAAATAATTTTCTATACAGTGAAAGAAGATACGATATTGCACCTCAACATCTCAGTGGATATGGTGGTTTAGTGTGATTTAAATGTGTATTTTAGTATTCTGTTATTTATTTTAAGATTTCATTGTATTTCAAAACATATATTAATATATTTGTGACATTCTGAAAATCAAAACTGTCGTCGACAATACATTAAGGCCTGACATGGCCAAGTGTGTTGAGACGTGCGACTCTGAGGGTTTCGCATCCCCATTGCGCCAAAACATGCTCGTCCTTTCAGCCGTTGGGGCGTTATAATAATATGATCAATCCCACTATTCGTTGGTAAAAGAGTAGCCCAAGAATTGGCATGGGTAGTGATGACTAGCTGCCTTCCGTCTCGTCTTACACTGCTAAATTAGGAAATGGCTAGCACAGATAGCACTCGAGTAGCTTGGTGCGAAATTTAAAACAAACAAACAAACAATGCATTAACCGCTTTCACAACTTCCATCATGGATATAATAACAATTTGTATCTCAGGGCAGCTGGTATGGGTATTAACACTTTTACTAATAAAACCGAGACACCTTTTCGACTTTCTTAAGTAATCTTGAGATTGAAACATTGTTCTTTGCTTTATTTGTAAATGCCCTGTCACTCCTCGCCATTGAAAGTGATATTGTTTGTAGAATAAACTATGACGATGCAATAAACATGTTTTCGGAACAGAAAGCCAGGAGAAAGCCTGTATATTCAGCCGCAGAATAATATTTAGTGATAATTGATTTTGATGTTTCATTTTTTATTGTGTTGGAAAATAAACGTTGTGTTGATTTTGAATGATAACAACTGTGTTTGTCTGTTGTTGTGATGGTGATGCTTGGTGCAAGTTGTGGCACGGAGGGGGGGGGGCGGCAAAAGTATCGACCTAAACTTGTGCCTAGGGGCGCCGAAATCCTAAATACGTCTCTGATTGTCTTAATGTATACGGGCTCTTTTCTGAAGCGCTAGGACTGAGAAAATTATTTTTAAAATTGTATTCTGTGTTGGTACGAAACACACAGCTAATGTCTTGTCGTGTTTAATGTGCTGATGAACAAGAAAGAGAAAAAAGAAAAGTTTTATATTTATAAAAAAATAAATAAATATTAACGTTTACGTGCAATAAGTTGTATTAAATCGAGTCATTATGTGTCATTATTCAGCTGGTTCACAGCTCGACTTTCAATGGCACTTTTATTCTCGAAAATACTGTTGAAAACACGCAAAAAGTATTTGATACTAGTTCTTCTATACCAACCAAATAAGATTTATTACGTAAATACAAACTATACAGGCAGTTGTGAGTGTATACAAAAATTCCCCTCGTTGGACAGAACAATACAGTTCTGTCTCACACGCTATCATTTTCAGCACACTGCAATAAGTTAAGACTTTTGTGTAAATAAAGATACGATACTAATACTCGGGAAGAATTCGGGTTTAAATAGTCAAGAATTTGAAGCTCAGAATGTTAGTAGCTGAAACAGAATATTCTTTAAGATAATTCAAATGTGTATACATTGATGTATCTTAATGAAAGGACTATAATACATGTGTGTATTTAATGATACTTCAAGAATCCAGTTCCATACACAGGATCCCTATGGATACCAGCGGCGTGAACAAGATTTCCAAATGCATAGGCAGAGTCAGCAGCAACACGAGCCTTCACTACGGCAGGTCCGTGAGCGACAACACCTGGTTGGCTGGAGGTCACAACGACTTTAGCAGGAGCACTAGTGGCGGCTCCTGGTTCGTTGGTCTTGACCACAGCACAGAAACCACCACCATCAGCAACGTACTCAACTCTGCGGGCACGACCGTCGATGTCAATCAGACTGCAGACTCCATGTTTGTTTCCGTATCCCGTCTCCAGCTTTCCAACGGCCATTGGTGACCCCGAGTGGGTCAACAATGTCGTAGTTACCAAAGTCCTGTAATATTTTTAATTGTCTTTATAAAATTAAGAAGCAATCGATAAACATTTGCCTTCATTAATTTTCATTCGAATCGAGTTAAATCAATTAGCTATCCTAAAATTTCATGTGTGCTTATACTAAACGTTGGTGGGTAAATATGTTATGTAATTCAACTTATTACCTTTTGCTGAATTTCATTTGTTAAATATATTGTTATTACTCTTTATGGCAAAATACGTCACTTTATAGGATAATAAAATATTACTTGCATCCTGGCGGCGAGAACTGACACTAGAACCGCCTGCTAAACCATGGTACAGACCATGGGGGTGACAGCATCCCGCCTGTACAGCGGTATGTCTACGGATTTACAACACTAAAATTAAGGGTTAGATTCCTCTCGGTGGGCTCAACGGATAGCCCAATGTGGCTTTGCTATAAGAAAACACATGAAAGAATCTATATAAACTTAATAGTGCATAGTTGTTCTATATCCAATTAATCTATTCGCAGTGTGGAAAGATATTCCTCAAATTTATTATGGACGTTTATTGAGGTATCTGCGGAGGTAAAAACAAACTTTCAATTTTGCGTTTTACTGTTTTTCACCACTACTTCGGAGGTCTGTTGTATTCATGCAGATATACCTGCAAATTTGCGTTTCACATTGTATTAAAGTAAGTGAACTGGTTCTCTGAAGTCTTGTAGTCCTACAAAACTTGTGTCTCTTCCAACTGCATGATAGTAGTGGTGGTATTAAAGTAAGTGAACTGGTTCTCTGAAGTCTTGAGGTCGCTGAGACTGACAACTTGATAAGAAATTTCTAATACCTGCCTCTCGCACAACGTGGATTCAGGTTTTACATGGATACTTTACTGAGCCTTCCAGTCTGTGGTGTCAATACCCGTGGTGGTCATAGTACAGGTAGCTTTTTGTGTAGCTTTGTGCGTAACAACAACAAAAATAATACTTTCCTGGATGTGAACGCCGTGACACTTGTTGATTAAACTTCTGTGTTTCTGACAGCAGAACGATGTGTGAACTCAGGAACGTTTCTCTCTCTCTCTCTTTTGTTTTTACATCGCAACTGCTCATAATGTATGTGTGTAAGCCATATCTTGCTTACATATAACTAACTGCATGTATCTCACATATACAGTCTAGATATCTAGTTTCAGTGAAATACGTGATAGTGTGTGTGTGTAAATATAAGTGTGTGCATACAGATGTGTTTTACACAGTGTTTCACTTGGATATTACTCTGTATTTTATAATTTATATATGTATAAAAGAGACTCGTATTCCGTGTTTTAATAACGTACACACACGTACACGTAGGCACTTATATTGTACATTTTACCCGGAAATGTAAAAATTGTTGTCAGCTCACGTGAACGTGTTGTTTAAATAATAATGCATGTGGAAACGACCGTCGTATCAAAAGTTGAGTTTTACAAACTAGTTTTTGTTTGTTTCTCTCTCTCTCTCTCTTTTTATTGCACAATTTTCCACTGGACAAATGATTTTCAATGCTATATTTGTTTTAATATTTGCAAAATCATATGCAATAGAGTTTAGTCCTTACAGTTTTAAAAACAAAACAGAAAAACATCTCGTAGAATATATTCTGCCATTATGATTTGGTTTTACAATTTCTTTAAAATCCATGATTTTCTGCTAGACGAAGTAGTGTTTTGAAATATTTATTTTGTATTCATTTCTCCAGGTGGGTACTTCCAATGATCGTTTGTCCTTGCAGATATGGTCCAGCATAGCCAGATGGTTAAGGCACTTGACTCGTAATCCGAGGGTCACTGGTTTGAATCCTCGTCACACCAAACATACTTGCCCTTTCAGCTGTGAGTACATTATAATGTATCGGTCAATCCCACTGTTCGTTGTCGGTGATAACCAGCCTTCTTTCCTCCACTCTTACACTGCCAAATTAAGGAGAACTAGTGCAGATAGCCTTCGTGCAGCTTTATGCGAAATTCAAGACCCCATCACACTGGACAAATTTGCCCTTTCAGACGTAGCGGCGTTATACGTAACGGTCACTTCCACTATTTGTGGGTAAACGAGTAGCATCAGAGTTGGCGGTGATGACTACTATTGTAAAGTTTATTCATTGTTAAAATACATTTTGGGTGATTTCTTTGAAGAAACCAACCGTAAATGTCTAATTCAATGTTTTAACATTGTAAGCCCTCAAGCTTACCAATACGCCAAGGTTGGAAGAGCATTTTTTGGATAATATTCAAGGTTCTGTTTTCAATGATTTAAAAGAGAGAAACTCGCACAAACGAACATAAATATGTCAGTAACATTTTAGTTATTAGTCGTATTAAATGAATATCCAACTGGAACGCCCCCTACAATTCTGTACCCGTTCATACTCTTGTCCCTGAGGCATGCTTCCAGCAACGGTCACTTGCAAACTCTTTCCTTCTCAAGCTGAAGATGATCTAGGAAGGTCGAAACTTTGTTCTTTCCTTATCGATAAAAGTGTTAATACCCATACCAGCTGTTCTGAGACACAAAGTATAGATTATTTTTACAAAGTATCTTTATTCTTTTCCAATATGTACAATTTCTTAAACATATAAAGTAATACAGGAAAGAAAGTTAATTTAATTTAATCACATGGATAACATAAAAGTTACTACTGAATGCAGCAGCTCACATTCTTTATCATTTAGTACAGTACAGTTTATGATATGAGAAAATTTATTAAAGAAGCCAAAATGTAAAAGAAAATGAAAATTATGCTGATGTAAATGAAAATTTTGCTGATATTTGTGAGTGTGAAGGTGAAACAGTTTTTCAAATTACTGACCATAAGGAAAGAACTATGTGGTGTCACTGATGATGTAGATGCTGAAAATAACAAAAACAAAACTAGATTAACAGGAACTGTTTCACCAAAACAACGAAATCTTTGAACAAAATGTTACAGATTTCTAATCTTTGATTAAAAATATTCTGTAGTAATTTCCATTTGATCAAAGCTAACCAAGCACCCGGGTGTTAATAACCATTATCACAGTAATTAAATGGATTCTTTTTTGTCTCCAAATAATAGACCAGTCCGATACTAATTCAACTTTACACAATTATATTGCCGTTCTTGAAATAAATTCAGTTATGCCAAATAGTTGTAATTGGATTGCTGATTAACCACAATGTAACGTGTAAAATAACATTTGCGAGTTTTAAGTTATTGAAATTAATTACCTGAACGTACTTAAAAAACAGACACTACAAGCCAACCATCCAGTCAGCAGGGGCCGCTACTAACAGTGTTTTGTATGTGTGTTTGAAAATAATAACTGTATTCACTCTCCCACAGTATGGAGCTTGTTTAGTGGAATTTTCAAACTTAGATCTTTCTATTTCACATCTCGTCACACTAACGTTTAGGCCATGACCGACTCACAATGCATTACATAAACTATAAGGATATTTAAAATTATCTTACCGATTTCATGTGTTAGAGTTTTGACAATCATATTCTTTCGCTTCGTAATATTGTAAGCTTCACTTGTTCTGGGTTTCATTATAAGTATCCCTGCTGTTTGAACGAGGGAATAGCCACCGTTGTACCATAGATTTCTTTTTATTTTCAGGAAGATAGTTATATATTCTTGTAGTTGACTGTTTGTTTGTGCACAGTCAACAGTGGCTGATAGAGTTGTAATATTTCCAAATTGTAAGATATTTTTAAAAATTTCTTGTTCAGTACAGCTGCACTCTAATTCAGAGAGCGTTGTATGAAAAGTGGAAACGTAATGATTTGTTTTTTCTTCGACTTCATATATTTCAACTTTTGTTTCAAATGTAAATGATCTTTCATAAATTGAAGAGACACTGTTACACCTCAAGCTGGTTTCAGAAAATATCAACTTAAATTTTTCATATTTCCGTGGTTGAGTAGCCGTGGTTACCGGAAAACAAGCTCCCACAGTCTCTTCTGTGAAGTTTTCAAATTCTGCTTCTTCCACTAGATCTTCTATCTCTTCCCCTTCTTCTACCTCTGTACCATAACTTTCGTTTTCTTCATATCTGCCGGTGAAGCTATAAAATAAATTAGTAAAAGTATTTTTTTTAATTAAGGTCAAAGCTACACAATGTGTTGTGTCCATCACGAATATCGTAACCCGTATTTTGGCGTTTTGAGCTTTCAGACTTACTACTGAGTCACTTGGGGCATGACACTAATATTACGTATTTAAAAAATAATTTAGTAAAAATCAACAACAGCTAAACAAAATAAAAAAAAGATTGAATAAATATAAATGTACATTTATTAATGTAAGTTGTTTAATAGATGGAAATCTAATTTTGTCCACAATGCATATTGTTATTTTTTTCACTTTGATATAAAAATGTGAAAAATTAAAGAAGTGACTGCTTTTAATCACATATGTCCCCTGTGGGACAGAGGTAAGTCTTTAGATTCACAACTGTAAGATCAGGGGTTCCATTACTCTCGGAGGATACAACAGATAGCCCGATGTGGATTTGTAAAAAGAAAAACATGTGCACTCGCACACATAATCATGGGCCCAGCATGGCCAAGTGGTTACTGCAATCGACTTGTAATCTTAAGGTGCGGGTTTAAATCCCCGTCGCGCCAAACATGCTCGCCCTCCTAGCTGTGGGGGCGTTATGATGTAACGGCCAATCCCACTATTCATTAATAAAAGAGTAATCCAAAAGTTGGCGGTGGATGGTGATTGCTAGCTGCCTTCCCTCTAGTCTTACATTGCTAAATTAGGGACGGCTAGCGCACATAGCCCTCGAATAGCTTTGCGCGAAATTAAAAACAAAGCAAAAAAAAAACACATAATAATGTATATAAAACTGGCCCGGCATGGCCAAGTGGGTTAAGGCGTTCTACTCGTAACCTGAAGGTTGCACCAAACATGCTCGCCCTTTCATCCGTGGGGGCGTTATTATGTAAAGGTAAATCCAACTATACTTTACCCACTAGGTAAAAGAGTAGCCTAAGAGTTGGCGGTGGGTGGTGATGACTATCTGGCTTCCCTTTAGTGTTACACTGGGAAATTAGGGACAGCTAGCACAGATTGCCCATGAGTAGCTTTGAGCGAAATTAAAAAAAAAACAAATGTATAAAAATATGAAAAAACGAAATTTAAATATATTAGTGTTATTGAAAGATGTTGGTTAGGTCATCTATTAATTCCTCGTATTATTGCTTTCTTTAATATGTTAACAAAATTTTGTAAAGTGTATTGGTCTGCTACAAAAAAGTTAGTACAGTATCACCATATTGACACAGCAAACATATAGATCCAGAAATTAGATAAGCCGAGCACGGTAATTCCATTTGAAAAAGAAAATAAGAATATCATAATGCTATTACTGATGTTTCCTTTGAGCGTGTATTAGACAAAATATGTAGCGGTGTAACAAGAAATGACTGTTGCATTTAATTACTGTTTCACGTAATTACAATAATAAAATATTTTTTTATAATTATCATCGTCCACTGTTTTCTAATTACTCTTGCAGTAATATTTTGTATTAAATTTTTAAACTATGCGATAAACTTTGAATTGTGAAAATAAATGTTAATGTCTAATAATAATATGTGTAATAATAACGAGAAAGGCATAATTAAGCAATAGGATTATCTCGCAAATGAAGGCTTAGGGAGTATCTACGCACTTTAGATCACATAAAAAACCACATACCAAGATGGAACCAAACACAAAAACAATTTTCGTAACTTTCTCCTCATATATTTCCCTATTTTTCCCATATTTAAATAAAATTAGTAGATTGCTCACAAGTAATCGCCTTTCACTAGATTTTTATTTTCAATGATAAAAGTAAAATTCTGTTGTCATAGTAATACCGAATTGTAATACTATTACAACAATATCTTACAGTGACGCTTAAACAAACCCTTAACAATGTTGTTTATTTAGTAACGGATAATCGAATGTACATATTTAAAAACTTTAAACAATACTTTCTTTCACGTGCTACTTGTTGTTGTTGTTTACAGTTAAGCACAAAGCTACACAATCGGCTATCTGTGCTCTGCCCACCACGGGTATCGAAACCCGGATTTTTTGCGTGTGAGTCCGCAGACATACCGCTGAGCCACTGGAGGCTTCACGTGCTAACATATCACAATGATGTAACTGAAATCAACAATATTTAAGTGAGAAGAGCAAAAATAAGAATAAATATAAACACACACTTGCATATTTGTTAATGTAAGGTTTTTGTCTTTTGATAAAGATTGTTTATTTTTTGGATTTCGCACAAAGCTACTCGAGGACTGCCTATCTCCGCTAGCAGTCCATCATTTAGTAATGTAAGATTAATGGGAAGGCAGTTAGTTATGAACACCCACCGCCAACTCTTTTACCAACGAATAATGGGATTGACCGAAAATTATAACGCCCTTACGGCTGAAATGGGGAGCATGTTTGGCGCGACGGAGATGCGAATCCGCGACAATCAGATTACGAGTCGCACGCCTTAACACGCTTGGCCTTGCCGGGCCTTTTTGATAAAGAAAATTTTATACGATTTATGTTGTTTTGCCAGTTATTTCTTCTCTATGAGGGCCCGGCATGGCCAAGCGAGTTAAGGCATGCGACTCGCATCCCCGTCGCGCCAAACATGCTCGCCTTTCGAGCGTGGGGGCGTTATAATGTGACGGTCAATCCCACTATTCGTTGGCAAAATAGTAGCCCAAGAGTTGGCGGTGGGTGGTGATGACTAGCTGCCTTCCCTTTAGTCTTACACTGGGAAATTAGGGACGGCTAGCACAGATAGCGCCCCCCAGTGGCTCAGCGGGATGTCTGCGGACTTACACGCTAAAGGCCGGGTTTCGATAACCGTGGTGGGCAGAGCACAGATAGCCAGCCCATTGTGTAGCTTTGTGCTTAATTCAAAACAACAACAACAAGCACAGATAGCCCTCGAGTAGCTTTGCGCGAAATAAGTAAAAACAAACAAACAAACAATCTACTCTGAAAAATCATAGAAGTGATTATGCTTAACCATGTGTTCAAGCTGTGAGAAAGAGCTTTGAAATATTTTTTCAGTATTGTTGGAAAACATCTGTTAGTTTCTCTGACACAAAATGTATTATTCTTTATATCGAATTTGTTAAGCCGATCCAGCATTTTTGACGAGCACGCTTTATCTGGTGTATTAGATAATCTACGCTTGTCATTAAACTGCATATATTGGAAAACTCTAGTGATCAGTATTAGTTAGGCCTGTTGTAGTTTATTATACTATATTCTTTATTTAGTCCACTAGAGCTAACAAATAATATGAAGTGTTTAATAGCATTTCAACCATTTGTTGTCCGTCCCATCCATTGCCGACGGCAGATTTCTTGCTAAAACAGAACTTACTTTACTTATCATAGCGGCCCGGCATGACCAGGTGGGTCAAGGCGTTTGACTCGTAATCCGAGGGTTGCGGGTTCGAATCCCGGTCGCACCGAACATGCTCGCCCTTTCAGCCATGGGGACATTATAATGTGACTGTCAATCCCACTATTAGCTGGTGAAAGAGTTGGCGATGGGTGGTGATGACTAGCTGCCTTCCCTCTAGTCTTTCACTACTAAATTAGGGACGGCTAGCGCAGATATCCCTCGAGGAGCTTTGAGCGAAATACAAAACAAACATACAATTCGATGTCGTTTAAGCATATGAAGATAAAGTGAAGGAAAACCTTACAATAACGAAATATTTTCCATATTGGCTAAGAATGTTGAAAACTACCACATACTTTAAGTTCCGTTAATGTAATGTTAGATCTTCGCGATTCTAATTTCACAATACATCAATCCAGCTTTACTGCGTTGTTCTTACTTTATAGGAGTTGGAATGTTATATTCCTTATTACAATTCTACCTTTTTCACCTGGCCCGACATGGCCAAGTGGATTAAGGCGTTCGATTCATAATCCAAGTAATGCTCTTCCTTTCAGCCGTGGGGGCGTTATAATCTGACGGTCAATCCCACTATTCGTTGGTAAAAGAGTAGCCCAAGAGTTGGCGGTGGGTGGTGATGATTAGTTGCCTTCCCTCTATTCTTACACTTCTAAATTAGGGACGGCTAGTACAGATATATCTCGAGTAGCTTTGTGCGAAATTCAAAAAACAAAACAAACAAACAATGTATTCAGCCCTCCAGTGATTCTGCAATAAGCTTGAGGGTTTCCAGCACAAAAAATGGAGTGTTAGATATTGTAAAAGATCATTCTCTTGCAAAACAAAAATAAATTAATTACATTCAAACACAGACGTTTTCTATTATACTTTATTTTAGCCGCATATTGAAGCATTTGGCTTGAATGACACATATAAATGTATCACGCGAATGTGTTATGTGTTGACTTTTTACACAACAAAGCCATTTTTAACAGCGTCGAACGTAAAAAAGGTTCCTTCCAGTGTCACAGTGCTATGTCTGCGGACCTATAGTGCTAGAAACTGGGTTTCGATACTCGTGGAGGGAAGAGCATAGATAGCTCTTTGTGCACAATACCAAAACAAATATAAAAAGATACATAAATTAGAGTACAAACTTGGGTGTGAGATAGCCACAGAATGTAATCCAAATAGTTGTAGGTATACACACAAAAACAAAACTTAATCTCTGTTCGTAAGCCTGACACGTGAAAAACAAACAAACTATACATATATTATAACTATTATAAAACTTAAATGTGTCAATATGCACCGAGAGTGGAAAGTATACTTTCTTGAAGATACCTCAGCTCGCATAGTTGTAAGAACATCGTAAAGGAACGTAATAACTGAACATGCTCACTCTCAGTCGTGAGGACGTTATAATGAATTGGTCAATCACATTATTCTTTTTAAAAGATAGCCTAAGAGTTGGCAGTGAGTGTGTGTTAAATTAGGGACGGATAGTGTAGTTGGACATCGAGAAGCTTTGCGCTAAATTCAAGATAAACAAACAAACCTATATATTGTGATAGCTGCAGGCTTAAGGCTATTGCAGCTGTTTTATAAAAATGGCTTTCCTTTTCTCATTGTAAGAGAATCAGTAATTGTACTTTAATTCAAGTTATATAAGAAAATTTGAAGAAAAAGACTTTGGTTTCGCGCATTTCAGTTTCTTAAGCTGACTAACTATTTTATGTCAGCAAAGAAACGTAGTAAAAACAGCGTTCATTATGGAAACATGTTATTAAACTTCGATTAAAATCAGTTATAGAAAAATATAAGAAAGAACAACGTATTCAAAGATTTGTTGGAATATGGTCTAAGTAAAAGGGCACATTTCCGTTTTCCTGTAATTGGATGTAGTGCAAGCGTATGAGTTTAGGAAAGGAGTCAAATTCGTTTTACTTAGGCTTTTTTGTGCAAGTTTTATTAAGCTTAATAATAGTTTATATGTGTAAAGCGTTTACTGAATGACGAAAAGTAAGCATTATCTCCATCAGTGAATATTGTAGCTTGAATTGTTATTCTGAAAATGTAATGTACTCAATGTGATAATGTTTAAGTTAACGATTCCTGTAAAAAGTACTTAGTGTCAACAAGTATTTTTAGAATCAGTATTTACAAGATGTTTTCTAAGAGTAAATAAAACCAAAATTATGAGTAACAAATAATTTTATTTCTTGCATTTAAAGTTCATATGTCATGCTGTGTTCTAGTCTACAGAGGGCATAATTATTTTTGTAAATCATGACAGGTGTATGTTTTATTGGCGTCACGACAGTACAGATTACAACGTAAGACGTATATTATAAAACGGCCCGGCATGGCTAGGTGGTTAAGGCATTCGACTCCTAATCCGAGTGTCGCGGGTTCGAATACACGTCAAACCAAACATGTTTGCCCTTTCAGCCTTGAGAGCGCGTTACATTGTGACGGTCAATTCCACTATTTGTTGGTAAAAGAGTAGCCCAAGAGTTGGCGGTGTGTGGTGATGACTAGCTGGTTTTACACTGCTAAATTTGGGACGACTAGCACGGAGTAACTTGGCGCGAAATTCAAAACAAAGCAAGCAAACAAGAAACAAAACTAGGAATCATCCATATTTATCTTTGCAGTCTTTCTAATTTTGTATATAGAACCCACGTTACCAGAAGAATTTATCAAAATTCTAAATGAACTTCATTTTCTAAGTAAATTTACGTTGTATGACATAATTAGATTGAGTAGAATATTCATAGAATTGTTTAGTTGTATGCATGAACTAATTAAAAGAGTTTTAACTTCAGAGAAAGTCGACCATACGTCAGACAAAATTGAAGTTTTTATGTAATTAACCTGCTCTGTTCGTTATTTTCTGTTGCTTTAATTGGACATCATACTAATTATGATATCTCTAGTGAATTAATTTGAAGTAGTTGATCAGGCGTTTTTGAAGGGTTCTCAGGTGAACATATAATGACGTATTTATTGTAGGATATTTTGTTATTTATAACATTCTACTCAAGTCTGCGACAGCAGAGAACTGAATGGCTTTTGTATTATCTTGGGTCAAAATAAAACTTACTAACATTGGAGCAACCTTAATTGAATGATGTTTTGCAGTACCGATTACAAGACCGTGTTTTTGATTAATAACTAGGCATAACATTAATAGTCGCCTTATAATTGCAGCTGTCTACAGGTCTTTTAAACCCCTACTCTCACCTTTCACATTCTCGAATTTCCAGATAGCATCTAGCTACGCATGCGCGCCAAATGTTCGCTCATGGCCAAAGTTAATCTTGCAAATAATCCACCTGTAGGCGGTTCAGTTATACTACTGATTTTTTTGGACCTGAAAAAAGGGCTTGTGACTCTCAATTTTTTCCCATGGTTTCTGATACTATGGATCGTATTATATTAGAGATCGCCCTATAATCGGTAGTTGTAGCTTCCAACATTTATGGTGTATATTTTGTTTTTATTGCAGTTTGTAGTTGTACTATTTATTACAGTTTATAATTGTACTATTTATTACAGTTTATAGTTGTATTATATACAGTAACATTTGCTTTGGTACGTAACAGTAAATTTTAGTAATGTTCACATGATTTTTCACCTGTAATATGTGTATAGTACAAAACATGATGAGTTACAGTATAATTCCATAATTTAGCCATTTTGTTACATAGTCGTCCTGGAGATGCAAACTTTATTCTGTGTTTTGCATTGTTATCTGTCCTATGTTTTTAAGATAATTTTTTTATGTATGTAACAAATCATATTTAAGAATGTGGTCTTAATCACACTTGTGGTATTTCCAAGACAATCTAATGTTGAATATTTTTCAAATTACTTATTAGGTTGGAACTGAATTAAAGATTGAAAGAAGCAAGTGTTCTATGTATAAGAATCGAGAAACAAAATGCACTTCCTGGTTTCCGTAAAACTCGTGTTTCCCTTCGAGACAGCTTAATTGGAAATAAAACGTACTTTTGCGTTGAACAGTGAAATATTCTCTTCATGTAGGTGTGTAACACTTCATCTGTTAGACCGTAATGTGTATGATAAAGTGTTACGTATTTTTTATGTTTTAAGTTCTTCGTAGACTAAACGCAACAGAAAAACGCAGATAACAGCTTGTATAATTTATTACACTAAACTATTAACAAATATAACAGATATAACATGAATTATATAATAATAGTGACAGATATTAAGTTACAACATTCGAAATTAATTACAAAACAAAATAATATTAGTTTCAAACTTCAAAATAAATCACAACACAAAACGGTACTGGCCTGTATCTAATGTAATGATCTAAAATTACAGTCTCAAATTCCAGTCTAGGGTGTGAATTTGGTCCCACGAAGAAATTCCGAAACAGTTCACAGTTCAATGAAATCGCCGTCTCTCAGCTCAAGCAGTAATTCAGATGTATCGTAGAGATTGACGAAATAAAATCACAAATCCAAGTTGAATATTCACAGCAAACACTTAATCTTTCTCAAATAACTAACTCTCTTCTTTTGTAATGAAACTGGTGTCTGATTCTCACTCTTTGTCTTCGAATAAAACTAATGACTGAATCTCTCTCCCTCGAATAAAACTGATAACTGAATCTGTCTCTTGTCACCGTCTTTTATACCGATAGGCCTATTTCTCGAACAATCTTGCAATTTCCATACAACTCCAGAGCTATCCACGCATATCCGTTCTTGCACGAGACTACACGTCCAGACAGGAAGTCACCAGCACTCATTTACAAACATGTGATTGGTCTACTTAATTCGAGAAAGTTCTAAAATGTTACCCTAAATAAATAACATATTTTAGTTTAAACTTCGAAACAATAATATCAATATGGAAAAATGAATAATACAAATGAAAATTCAAACACAACACGACATGTTGTCGTTTACAAAATATTTACACATATACATAACATAAAGTCACTATTAGAAGTAGCGGCATTGAAAGGTAAGAAACTTGCCTCATTAGACTTTCGAGTTCAACGTTCGGCTATCACAGCAATCATTTGTGGTAACAAGAGAGTCATAATAATTTACGCATCGCGTGCTTCGTTCAACTTTGTAAAGCCCACATTCTAGTGTGTGCACGTGCGTGCGTATGGTGCATGGAAATTCTTGCGTCACTAACCGTTTTAATCGTGTCTTTGGCGCTTGTGTAATTTGCAGCAAGAGATGCGTGATCGGAAACGAAGAAAGTGAAACGGACACAGTGTTAGTCAGTGCTTGAATCCTGATCGACCTGGTTCTTTCTGCAATAATACCAGATGGTTTAAGAGATTAATGGAAAATACCGTGATTAATAAGTGTTGTGTGACATGAATTCTCACTTTCTCGTAAAGTAACTTAAAATCTGTTATTTTTAACCTATATTTTACAATGCTGAACCTTGTTTTGTTTTTGGAATTTCGCACAAAGCTACTCGAGGGCTATCTGTGCTAGCCGTTCCTAATTTAGCAGAGTAAGACTAGAGGGAAGGCAGCTAGTCATCACCACCCATCGCCAACTCTTTCACCAGCGAATAGTGGGATTGACAGTCACATTATAATGTCCCCATGGCTTCATTTTAGGTGGGGGTATGGTGCATACAATCACAATCCCTACAGTTTGATCTGTTGAATTGTTTTATTGCATCACAGGCCTAAAAATTGTGTGTTTGTTCTTGTGATTCTCGTGTTCTTACCAATCGAATTACATAATTAGGCTTAGATGTAGGCTTTCTCAGTATTCGAAATGCACATCTTTAATATAGATATACTTCTAAGCTTTTCGACCTAAGCGATAGTTCGTATTGGTCAGTACGCCTAAGTATAAGTGCAAGTATTGTGGCAACAAGATTACTCTGTGACTGCATGTTTACAGCTTTCAATCTCTGATTACCAATTTGCAAATTGAACAGTCCACATAAGTGGTTGCAAAAATCATTTCCCCCATCGGGTGATAAAAATATACGCCCATGGGCCCAAATTATTAATTTTTATTTGGTCGCCGCATAAGCGATTAATCGTGACAGCGATTGACACCTCTTTGACAACCACAATAACTAAATTTTGACAACTAGGCAAATTATTGTGAATAAGTTAACAGAATCCAATTGTTTCTTTAGGAATGAAATACTTCGAAATATATTTGTACTTACTGTTCCCAGATTATCCAGTTATAAGTTGCGGTTTGTATGTCGAAAGCTGGGAAAGCTTTAAAAAACGATAGGCCTAATGCATCTTTATTTCTGTTTGTATTTGCAAACTGTACTTTGACAACACACTGTTGACGCTGCATCCTTTTTTTCCGTTTACAAATTTTGTGTTGATGTTGTTACATATTCTTTCTTTTCTATATATGTAAAATTTATACCTAACATAAAAAATGATTTCCTTCATAAGTTATCAAAACAGCAGTTTCCGATGTTTAGGCTTAATACAATTTACTTGATTATTTATAAATCATTTAACTGCCCCCTCCAATAATACAGTAGTTGGTCGGCAGACATAGAACGATAGAATCCGAGTTGCGATACCCGTGGTGGGCAGAGCAGATACAGCCCATTATGTAGCTTTGTGTATTATTACAAACAAACAAATAATTTTTCCACGTTATAGAGTTCAACTAGACAGTTTTCTACTTTCAAAAAGTTTTTAATTCACACAGTTTATTAAACGTGTGAAAGGTTTTGAAAACGTAACACTATTTTTTTTCTTAAGATCTAATCATAGGGTAAAGTGTGACATAGAAGGTATCATGCATTTTACACAATTTTTAGTAACATAGGGCCTTTTTAAGTTTTCGTTTAACTTGTTTCGTATATGTTTTGGTGTACATATAAAACTGTTTGAATCGTGTCCTTATGATTGGCTTTTTGTATTTCCTGTTGTCAGTAGCAGTTAATACCTATTCTACTCTGCTCTAGGACCTCACCTTTCATTGCCGTTTGAAGGATATCTGTATGCTACAGCCAAAAGATACTATACGACAATGTCCAATCACATGGTGATGCTATCGTGAAAGAAATGATACCACGTTTATTGCAAAGTCGCAACTTTTATTCTCTCTCTCAGGTGTTTTTGGTTATCTAAGAGTTCAGTTTCACCAATGACTGTCTTGAAAAAAAGCTGTTGACCAGTTCACTAATCCAACAGAAGTAGCACACTGTCTGTTTGTTTTTTCTTTTTGTTGCTGTACCACTTATCAAGACTATTTCACCTAATTTTAATTTCAGTCCCATTATTTTTCACTCCACTTGAAACTCGGACACTTTAAATTCTATCACAAATTCCCTGTTCGATCCTCTAGTTATAAAGCGGACATATATGATATTAACAAGGAAATCAATTGATCTGAGAGCACTGCAGAAGTATTTAGATATATATATTTCTTTGTGTATAACATTTACATTATTTAATTGGTTTCATTTTATCATATTGTCATACTTGTGCCATGGTACCTTATGTACATTGTAGTCTATTCCTCGTTTTGTATCGGGGATTTAGTGTCACTTCTCTCCACCAAGACGTAATAACATTTTATTTCTTTATTTGTATTGTATTATAAAAAAATACAACAAAGCTATACAATGGGTTATTTGTGCTTTACCCACTGTGGGTATTGAAACCCTACTTTTAGCGTTTTAAGAATATTGACTTATCGGTGAGTCATCAAGGGTGGAGAAGAGTTACTATCTTCTTAACAGATGTTATTGGAAGAAATCCTGCTGAAGGTAATAAGGTAAATTATATAGAATGCTTACCTCTCAAGATTTGTTGCTATGGTTATGCATTATATTTCAGAGAACCTAGTTAATTTAACTTAATTCTGAAGAAAACTGTTGAAGAGAAATATTTTTATATTATTTGTAAATTTCTGAACAAAATTCAATTGTTTAGTAATTTTTTAGGACTCTAGGGGTGACGACATTGTTGAATCACTTGGGATCACCAGTGGCCGTTGGGAGGTTTGTGATGGATATGGAAACAAACGTGGAGCCTACAGCTTCACTGACATCGACGGTCGTTCCCTCGAATTTGAGTACATTGCTAATGGTGTTGGTTTCGGTTGGTAAAGACCAACGCACCAGGAATCGTCGCTCACGAAACAACTGCAGTGCAGGCTCGTGTTTCTGCAGGCTTTTTATGGATATGAAATCACTACATATCATACTGGTATCTATGGAGCCCCTTCCTCCAATGCTGGAATATATCGAACCCTTGTTTATGCGGCTACTGTCTATGAAGCCCCTGTCAACGGATTTGGATTGTTTGAAATATTGTTGATTGCTGATTTCTCCAAGCCCGTTCCCTTGGCTGTGGTTTCCCTAGATAGTAGATAGGGACAGTGGGAATCTTGTTAATCCAATCATGCGCGTCAATAATTAGATGATGAAGCACTTGGCTACTGTTACGTTTTTTTTATGTGAACTGAACGCAACAGAAAGACACAGATAGCAGCTTGTTTAATTTATTATACTTATCTACTTATGTGATAGACACAAAATATATTATCTAATGGCAATAACAGATATCCAGTTTCAACCATCAAAACAGCTTACAATAAAAAAGAGTACTGGCCTGTGCTTAATAATATGATCCAGAAAAAATGTCCAAATCCGAAATCCAAAGTTCTAATCTAGGCGTTGAATTCAGTCCCACGGAGAAATTTTCGAAGTTTGAGTGGGTAATTTCAAACAAAATTTCACAGTCCAATTCCTATTGACTTTCGATATAATCCGTAATCCAACTGAATTGTAAAGGTTGACGGAATAAAATTTTTCACCGCTTTAGTCGATCTAGCTCTATTCACAAATTGAGTTTAAATTTTCTCAAACAAGACAAACTTCCTGATCCGAATAAAATGGATGACTTACTTCTTGACCCGAGTAAAAATGGATGCTTCCTTCCTGACCCGAGTAAAAGTGGATGATCTACCTCGCATCGCCGTCTGTTTATATACTATATCGCGTAACTTCCCAGAATTCCACAGTACAAACACCAGGCCAATACAAGTGATCAATCTATTTAGTTTTAAAAATTTCTAAATGAATTTTAATTAATTCTAAAATGTTATTTTAAATTTCACCGATTTAAACCTCGAAACAATAATATAAATATAGAATTATAAATAATAAATATGGGAATTCAAATACGACGTTATATGATATTTACATAACACTCTCCCCCTTAAAAGTAAAAAAAAAGTTTGAACTTGTGAAAATCCTTTTTTTTTGTTTTTTGTTTTTTTAAACCAACTCAAAAGGGTTGAATCTAGTAGATTCTTGCATAACTTCACGAACTGCAAACAATAACAATGGAACACCCTCATCTCAGTTCTTTGAGTGTTCGTGGCAGTCATTTGATGGAAGCGTTCAAGAACATCTTGTGAGTCAGGATGGTATGCACTGGATGAAACTTGATGGATGTTTAGTTCAGGTATGGCTTGTTGAAATATCTTGGACATAAAATTTGATCCTTGGTCTGACTGCACAACTTTTGGAATCCCGAACATGGTAAAGAATTTGACAAGAGCCTTGACAATGTTGGGAGCAGTGATTTTTCTCAAAGGGATAGCCTCAGGGAAACGTGTATAAGCACACATGATCGTCAAGAGGTATTCATTTCCTGCTGTGCTTTTTGGCATCGGGCCAACACAGTCGATAATGACTCTTGAGAACGGCTCTTCAATGGCAGGAATAGGCTGCAGTGGTGCTTTGGGAATCCTCTGATTTGGTTTTCCAGTCATTTGGGAAGAATGGCATGTTTGACAATAGTCAACTACATCTTGGCGCATCTTTGGCCAATAGAAATGTCGTCGGATACGATCTAGGGTCTTTCTTATACCTAAGTGTCCTGACAACACATGATGATGAGCAAGTCTAAGAATATCATTCCGATAGCATTTTGGAATGACGATTTGGTGAATAACATTCCACTCTTCATGAGCAGCAACGTCAGGAGGTCTGTATTTTCTCATTAACACACCTGACTTCTGGTAGTAACAAATAGGGACAGTTCCTATTTCATTTTCATCAACGGCCAGTTGTAGAAGAGAACGAGTTTCAGGATCATTGTCCTGTTCCTCAACGAGTTTGTTACGATGAAGAGAGTTGAAAAATGACTCGGAGTTATCAGCAGAACTTAAAGTTGAGTCAGAAATCTCATCGATGCGAGACATGAACGTATCAGATAAAGGGAAATCCTCTTTGGACTCCTGAGAACGTGTTTGAGAACGAGTAACAGCACAGGCGGGAAAAACATCAGGAAACTCTTCAAGGAGTTGCTCTGTACTCGGAGTATTAACAGGTGCTTCAACAACATGGACCTCTGGTACCACCTTACTACCAGCCAAATCATTTCCCAAAAGCATAGACACACCTTCAACAGGTAATGAAGCTTTAATGCCCACAGTCACTGGGCCTGAAACTAATTCCGAATGCAAATCCAATCTATGAAGAGGGATAGAAACGACGCCACCTTCTACACCAGAAATGAGCACATTGGCCCCAACGGATGACTTTTCAGAAAACGGAAGTACACTGTCCAAAATCAAACTCTGAAAAGCTCCAGTATCCCGCAGGATTTTAATTGGTTGTAGATGTGAATCGCCAAAAAAAGAAACAAAATCTTCAGTGATGAAAGGCTTAAATTTGTCCTCAACAAGATCATCAGGTACATCAAGAATATTGGAATCCACAGTGGACTGGATAGGGTCAAAATCATTGGGAACCAATGATGTATCCAACGAGGGTAAAATGAAACTATGGGGTGATGGCTTGTTTTTGAGCTTATAGCACTCAGAAATCAGATGGCCAGGTTTCTTACAATAAGCACATGTTTTGGATGAGAATGGCACGTTTTTTGTAGATGATGAGCTTTGAGAATAAGATGAAGCCTTTGTTTGAGAATTAGAAGTTTGTTCTTTTCTGTCTTTGTTTACATTTGCATAACGTTTGAATGAGTCGTTGGGTTTCTTCACTGTGTGATTTGTTTTTCTCTTGTACGAGAAATCTTTGTGAGTCAAAGCATACTCGTCTGCCAAGACAGCACCATCATAAATTTTGGAAGCTTTTTGTTCATCAATATAAGTTTTTATCTCTACGGGAATACATCTTTTAAACTCTTCGACTAACGAGTTCTCTGAGTTTTGTACAATCATCTTTGATTTCTTTGGAATCACACCACCTGTCGAATAGAGTTTCTTTTTCACGAGCAAATTCGACATATGTTTGGCTGTCAAACTTTTTGTCACCACGAAAGTTTTGTCTATACGCCTCTGGCACTAATTCATAAGCATTCAAAACGCATTTTTTGACGTGCTCGTAATCATAACTTTGCTCGGCCGTGAGTTTGGAAAATACTTCCTGGGCTTTACCTTTGAGAACACTCTGAATTAATACTGTCCAATATTCGGTAGGCCATTTTAGCCTAAGGACCAATTTTTCAAATTGTCTAAAATATTTATCCACAGCCTTCTCATTGAATGGAGGCACTAAACGAATTTGTTTGGAAGCATCAAAATTTTCCAACTGCATTTGGACAACCTTTTCTTCTGTCTGTGCCCTTCTCAGACTGATTTTCTTATCAGCTTTAATGCGTTCTATTTGTATTTTGGCATCAAGGCGTTTGTTTCCTTGTTCTGCCTCAAGACGTTTGTTTTCAATTTCTAAACGAAATTTCATTTCCATTTCTATTCTTTTTAATTCAAAATCTGGGTCAAAATGAGAGGCAGGCAATTGTTGTACAACTTTCTGAGGTAAAACTTTTTGGTTAACCAAATGCTCAACAACAATTCTTTTGATATCTGTTTTCTTCATTGCTTTCTTTACTTCCAAATTGAAATGTTTTCCAACATCAAGCAATTCAGATTTTCTTAATTCACTGATCAATTCCAAAGAGGGATTCTGATTAAATTTGTCAATAAAATCTGCAAGTGGGAATGCCAATTTAAATACACAAGTTGTCTATCTGTATAGAATATAAATACAATATTGGAATAGGATTAAACTGTTTGTTCCGATCCCGGACGAGCCCCCAATTTTCTGTTACGTTTTTTTTTTTATGTGGACTGAACGCAACAGAAAGACACAGATAGCAGCTTGTTTAATTTATTATACTTATCTACTTATATGATAGACACAAAATATATTATCTAATGGCAATAACAGATATCCAGTTTCAACCATCAAAAAAACTTACAATACAAAAAAGTACTGGCCTGTGCTTAATAATATGATCCAGAAAAAATGTCCAAATCCGAAATCCAAAGTTCTAATCCAGGCGTTGAATTCAGTCCCACGGAGAAATTTTCGAAGTTTGAGTGGGTAATTTCAAACAAAAGTTCACAGTCCAATTCCTATTGACTTTCGATATAATCCGTAATCCGACTGAATTGTAAAAGTTGACGGAATAAAATTTTTCACCGCTTTAGTCGATCTAGCTCTATTCACAAATTGAGTTTAAACTTTCTCAAACAAGACAAACTTCCTGATCCGAATAAAATGGATGACTTACTTCTTGACCCGAGTAAAAGTGGATGATCTACCTCGCATCGCCGTCTGTTTATATACTATATTGCGTAACTTCCCAGAATTCCACAGTACAAACACCAGGCCAATACAAGTGATCAATCTATTTAGTTTTAAAAATTTCTAAATGAATTTTAATTAATTCTAAAATGTTATTTTAAATTTCACCGATTTAAATCTCGAAACAATAATATAAATATAGAATTATAAATAATAAATATGGGAATTCAAATACGACGTTATATGATATTTACATGACATTTACATAACACTCGACATGGTTGTCGTTTATATAACATTAACATAACACTCTCGACAACATTTACATGATATTTACATAACAGCTACCTTAAGAGAGTCATAGTTACTTAATATATATATACGTATATATACTTTCACGCATATATGCGTGTGTGTTTCTTATAGCAAAGCCACATCGGGCTATCTGCTGACACCCACCGATGGAAATCGAGCCCCTGATTTTAGCGTTGCAAATCCGCAGACATACCGCTGTACTAGTGGGGGCTGCATACATGCATTTACTTCTTTCGTTAAGAACTTCTTATATTTATAATAAAAGTTGGAAATCTGGCTGTAGTGATTTTTAAAATGAATAAGTGCACAAACAGTTGTGGAACAAAATAAAAATCTATTTCACTTTAAAGCTTATAAACCAACCAGACAAATTAAACACGGCGAATAAAATTGATGCATTGACTGAAAAAAAATCTGTATTTACAAATAATCAAAAATTAAGGGTTTCAATTAATTGACATTTCAATGTTTAGCTAATTCAACCAAGCAACATTCTTAGGTAAGAAACACTTCAAGAGTTAAACTAACTCAGGGAAACACCCCAGTTTTCTTTCTTTATTACTGTAATTTTATCGCTGAATATATAATTTAAACTAGTTAACTTTCTTGTTTTATTCATATACAAGAGAGTGAAGTTAAACCGTGTTTGAATTTCCAGTTATAACTTAGCAGTGTAAAACTAGAGGGAAGGCAGCTAGTCATCACCACCCATCGACAACTCTAGGGCTACTCTTTTACCAGGGAATAGTGGGATTAACCGTTACATTATAACGCCTCCACGGCTGGGAGGGCGAGGATGTTTGTATTGCGAGTCGCACGCCTTATGCGCTAGGCTATGTTAGTGTTCAATTTTTTACACTAACTTTCATGTTTATGAAGTGAATGTAGGTCTGAATAATCTGCATTTTGTTTCTCGTCAGTATGTCTTATCATTAAAATAAACGAGTCAGAAATTAACCATAAAATGAAATTTTCACTAACCATTTAAACTAAATAAATTGACCAACTTTAGAAGCACCCATCCTATCAACTTTCTAAAAACTAACTTCTTCTCCCAAATCTGGGGATTGATTTCCCACGGTGGACAGAGCGAAGAGGGCCCATCGTGTAACTTTGTTTAAAAGACCACAATCAACAACAAAGATACCCTCCTGGACTATTTATACACCAAATTAGTTCCGGTTCTATGACTTTGTTGGTGAAAGAATCTTTTATTACATACATATGGGTTACTAGAAATATTGCCAGTAATTTCACTAATTATCGATGGGATTTCTTTCAAGTTATCATGGAAAACAAGTGTTTCCGCCATTTTTTGACTATTTATGTTCACTATTTGTTGTAACAGACAAAATTATAAAATCACCAAATGCAATACAATACGTGAGCATCATCGGATGTGAATGGTAAACAGTTATACATGTAATGATTTTAGTTTTAAAATAGTTGATTTAATTTAATGTTATCAATGTTTATTTGACCACATTTACTATGAATAGTATTCTCGGAGGCAATATAATTACTCGATCACTCATTTTAAGAGAAGAAATTGTGAAAACATAAAGAGAACTTTTACAATAATTGTTTTTACTCAAAAAGAAAAAAAATATGAGAGTCGGTGTTCAGGGTTGGTTTAAATAGATTTTCCGTATCGCGGGTTTTTCAAGTCAGAAATGTTTGTTAACTTTAAAGAATGTCAGGCCCCCCAATGGCTCAGTGGTATGTCTGCGGACGTATACGCTAAAATCCGGGTTTCGATACCCGTGGTGGGCAGACCACAGATAGCCCATTGTGTAACTTTGTGCTTAATTAAAAAAAAAAACGATAACCAAAAAAAAACTGTGGTCGGTCTTAACAAAATATTCAATTTGATAAAGGAATTAGACTTTTAGAGTAAAATCTTCCTTAAAAACTACGATTGTAATATGGTTACGTTTCGGGCAAATGTTGTCACATAAATAAAATACCACCATAGTTTTTAATGGTGATTTTTCTCCAAATATCTAATTTCTTTATTCTATCACCTTCGCATTTAACTACTTATTTATCCAGTTTTATATATAAGTAAACTATGTAATAGGGGTTAGTAATTTATGCAACACGAAGAACATCGTTAAACTTAAAAGATATGTGAAATATGCAGTGAGTATAGATTGCTGTAATTTGACAGTTGAAAACCCTCGTTATTAATGGTGTTTTTGACTACAATTTAATAAGATCTAATGAGGTTGGTCACCTTAACGGTTTTATGTTAAGCCTAAATTTTGTATATAGAGATAATTCGAGATGTTTGTAATTCATCGATTTTTAGAGAAGTTTAAATGTTCGTAGCATGTAATATTGTGTAACTACTTTGGTTAAAGTGAGAAACTTGAAAAGTGACCATGTGCTAAGAAATACGAGAATCTTGTTCTTGCTAGTGTTCACTGTTCTTGGACTGTATTAATGATCCTTTGTTACAAAACATGCGCCGCACTTTGTAACGGTGTTTACGCTCTAAGACGTAAAGTCAGATCTCACCATTTGGTCAGAGATGGTCCAATAATTAGCGGTGGGTGCTGTTGACCAGCTCAGTGCCTTCCTTCTGTTCTCTAAGTTGAAAATGAAAGCCAGTTGCGCGAGCACATGTAACTTGTGGCGAAATTCTGAAACAAACAAGGGACTCCCCTCTTCAGCTGTAATTCAAAAATTTTAAGCAGTATTTGACAAAAACAAAGCCAAAGTTTGTCATAATTATCTTTAGTCCTACAAAACTTGTATCTCTTCCAACAGCCTGATAGTAGTGGCGGTATTAAAGTAAGTGAACTGGTTCTCTGAAGTCTTGTAGTCCTACAAAACTTGTATCTCTTCCAACAGCCTGATAGTAGTGGTGGTATTAAAGTAAGTGAACTGGTTCTCTGAAGTCTTGAAGTCGCTGAGACTGAAAACTTGATAAGAAATTTCTAATACCTGCCTCTCGCACAACGTGGTTTCAGGTTTTACATGGATACATTACTGAGCCCACCAGTTTGTGGTGGCAATACCCATGGTGGTCAGAGTACAGGTGGCTTTTTGTGTAGCTTTGTGCGTAAGAACAACAAAAATAATACTTTCCTGGATGTGAACGCAGTGACACCTATTGATTAAACTTTTGTATTTCTGACAGCAAGAACGATGTGTGTACTCAGGAACGTTTCTTTCTCTCTCTCTTTTGTTTTTACATCGCAACTGCTCATAATGTATGTATGTAAGCCATATCTTGCTTACATATAACTAACTGCATGTGTCTCACATATACAGTCTAGATATCTAGTTTCAGTAAAACACGTGATAGTATGTGTGTGTGTAAATATAAGTGTGTGCATACAGATGTTTTTTACACCGTATTTCACTTGGATATTACTCTGTATTTTATAATTTATATATGTATAAAAGAGACTCGTATTCCATGTTTTAATAACGTACACACACGTACACGTAGGCACTTATGTTGTACATCTTACCCGGGAATGTAAAAATTGTCGTCAGCTCACGTGAACGTGTTGTTTAAATAATAATGCATGTGGAAACGACCGTCGTATCAAAAGTTGAGTTTTACAAACTAGTTTTTGTTTGTTTCTCTCTCTCTCTCTCTTTTTATTGCACAATTTTCCACTGGACAAATGATTTTCAATGCTATATTTGTTTTAATATTTGCAAAATCATATGCAATAGAGTTTAGTCCTTACAGTTTTAAAAACAAAACAGAAAAAACATCTTGTAGATGTATTCTACCATTATGATTTGGTTTTACAATTTCTTTAAAATCCATGATTTTCTGTTAGACGAAGGAGTGTTTTGAAATATTTATTTTGTATTCATTTCTCCAGGTGGGTATTTCCAAAGATCGTTTGTCCTTGCAGATAGGGTCCAGCATAGCCAGATGGTTAAGGCACTTGACTCGTAATTCGAGGGTCACTGGTTTGAATCCTCGTCACACCAAACATACTTGCCCTTTCAGCTGTGAGTACATTATAATGTATCGGTCAATCCCACTGTTCGTTGGCGGTGATAACCAGCTTTCTTTACTCCAGTCTTACACTGCCAAATTAGGGACAACTAGTGCAGATAGCCTTCGTGCAGCTTTGTGCGAAATTCAAATCAAACCTTGCAGATATAAAAAATAAAATGGATTTTTACCATTACGGTCTTGTATGTTTTTTTTTGTTAATTTGGCATCTTACACAGCACAGAGGATTTGTTAAAAGTTATATTCTCTATTAAAATCCTGGGACAATACTTAGAATAATTAAAAGTTTATTAAGGCGTTTGTTTTTCCATTAATATGTTGTTTAACAGAGAGTTTAAGATGTATCATATTTGAGTCATTTATATTTTGATTTTTAAAAACCTGCCAATGCTACTGCATCGTCTTCGGTGATTTTGTACAACATATTTAAAGTGCCATATGATGTAATTATAAAATTTTGGTATTATTAAAAGGTTGCACTAGTGAATAAATGTGCAAGACATTTTAGTGGTTGAATGAAGTGTAACCGCAAGCGTAGGTGCTTCGTTTACAGGATTTGGCGTAATTTGATTTTTGTCAATGAGTACAGGTGTTTAAGTATGGAATTACACAGTACTGAAGCTGCGTATTTGAAAGATGGGAGTAAATGCTTACAAAGTGTGTGTAACGTTAAGCACACAGTGTATGAAGGTGCTTTATTTAACAGGGCTGTATGTAACAGCGATGGTATTGTGAAGGTGGTTGATTCATAAGATCATGTGTAAGTTGATGTTTGTAGCGGAATGGATGTTATTGTTTTTTGTTGTGGAAATATAATCCAGGTGTCTGAAAGATGCTTGATTCACAAGGCCGTGTGTAAAGTTTGTTTGGAATTTCGCACAAAGCTACTCGAGGGCTATCTGCGCTAGTCGTCACTAATTTAGTAGTGTAAGACTAGAACAGTGGTTCCCATACTTTTTTAGCTTGTTAACCAATTTAACATGCCACATTAAGCATGTGCCCCCTTTCACAAAATGTTTTCAACATTGATATATATGGCTAAATTAAACTAGAGATATATTGCACTTTATTTATTTACAATTTATTTACACTGAATTACACTTTTAATTATTGTATTTGATCATTGCGCATTTCTAATGAATATTGCCAAAGATGTCAAGAACATAAGTGGGATGGATAGAGTTGCATACTTGAAGCTAGTTTAGGAATTCTTGGCTTTGTGGTTGAAAGTGCCAGCCTGGCGTCGTTTGCAACTTTCAAGTGAGTCCTCTTTTTTGTTTTCATCTCCTAGACGGTTGAAAACTCCTTCTCGCACAGATACGTTGTTGAGAATGATACCAAAAACTTCAAGGCTCTCATGGACAGAGTTGGCGAGTCAGCTAGTTGTGAAATCCAAAAGGAATCTGCATTTTGGTTTTGGAATTTGATTTTCAAGGCTTTATTTGCTCGCATTGTGATCCACTCCTCCTTTTCAGGGAAATAATCATCATGAATGGCCTCATCAGGTACAGAAAGGGAAGAATGATTCACTGAAGACTGGCTGTTTTTAGGTCAATCTCTGGAAAGTTTTGCTGCATGCTTGTTTCAAGCCCCTTCAAGTGGTCGCTCATCTTTTTGTTGATGGTCTGTAAAAGTGATCCAGTATCATAACCATTCTTCTCAACAAACTGCTCTAGGGTGGGAAACTGAACGATCACTCCTTTCTCCAAGCGTCGAATCCAGAGTCTCAGTTTTCCCAGAAATGCAGTCACAGTGTGATGGGCATCAATTACAGTCGTGTTTTGGCCCTGTAGTTGCAGATTATCACTGTTCAGCTCCGCAAATATGTCAGCCAAGTAACAAAGTCGAGCAAGCCACTCCTTATCAGTGAACTTGGTAGCAAAAGGAGATTCTTCTTATTTCAGAAATTCCTGAAGAGCCGTCGGAGCTCAATGGCTCGACGTACAACCTTGCCTCGTGACAACCAGCGAACATTGGTGTGGTAGAGCAGAACTTGATACTGCTCTCCCATTTCCTTGCACAGCTCCCTGAATATGCGCGAATTCACTTCCCTGGATTTGATGAAATTGACGATTTTCAACACATCTTCAAACACTAATTTCAGATTACCAGGCAGGCTTTTTGATCCAAGAGAGTACCGATGAATGATGCAATGATCTACAGAAATTTCTGGATTCACAGCTTGTATGAAGCCCCGTAATCCACGATTACGACCCATCATCGACGGTGCTCCATCGACGGAGACCTAGATTAAAAAAGAAAAACTATTATAGATTGCGTCAGTTAGTCATTCTAACTTATTTTTTGCGTTATAATTTTGTGGTTTTAATTTAATTTAATTTATCTTGGTACTTTAGTATTTCAGTACGACAGGCACGATACTTTTTTGTGAATTATGTATAAAATATTAGCCACACAACAGCTACTTGTACAATAAATAAAACTATATGACTATATGCCATGTAATTCATTGTATTTATACTAATCTAGACTTTATATAAACATCTCTCCCTACCTGTTGAACGCTGTTCCAATCCAATCCATTCGTGGTAAAGAAACTGTTGATGATATTGAAGATATCTTCTCCCTTCGTGGTTGTCAGCAGATCTTCGCATAATAGGAACTCTTCTTTGATCTTGTCCTGGTGGACGTAACGAACGAACCCAAGGAGAACAGCACAACTGGCTACGTCACACGATTAGTCATCACCGCCAACTCGTTTTCTACTCTTTTACCAATGAATAGTGGGATTGACCTTAACATTATATCGTTCTCACGACTGAAAGGACGAGCATGTTTTGTGTGACGGGCAATTGAATCCGCGACCTTTAGCTTACGAGTCAAGTACACTAACCACCTGGCCAAAAAATTAGAATAGAAAACTATGATCGTTATCACATTGAAACGCCGAAAGCATGGCCAAGCGTGTTAAGGTGTGTGACTCGTAATCTGAGGGTAGCGGGTTCGCATCCCCGTCGCGCCAAACATGCTCGCTCTTTTAGCCGTGGGGGCGTTATAATGTTACGGTCAATCCCACTTTTCGTTGGTAAAAGAGTAGCCCAAGAGTTGGCGGTAGGTGAGGATGACTAGCTTCCCTGTAGTCTTAGTAACACCGCTAAATTAGGGACGGCTAGCACAGATAGCCCTCGAGTAGCTTTGTGCGAAATTCAAAATAAACAAGAAACGCCGAAAATTCCTGCAGTTTCTTTTCCCGAACACCAAATATTTTTAGCACCTAACGACATCTCTACCAGTTTGACATTGCTCTGAAACGAGCAAACTAGGTTTTCTACATGACACAAAAATGTCAGGTGAGGATGGGCAATGACGTAAAAGAATGTGACATGCGCATTAATAGCTACTTGTTTGATATGTTTACTGTGTTGATTATAATAGTGTGACGTTGCTACTAATGTTTACGAATTGGATAAACAACTGGTTATAATTTTATGTGAGTCAAAAACGAAAGTAGAGAAATGGACGATCGAGATCAGAGTAGGCGTGCAACAAACAGAAGAAGAAATGAAATTATGGATCCTAACGGTGCGAATACTATGATTTGTAATTGTACTTCATATTGCTACTTTACCTTGGCCATCGTTTTGTTTACGGTGGGTTCCGTTATTACAATACTGGCCCTAGATGATAGTGATAATATGTTTTCAAGTTTAGGACACATGTGGCTTGTTGGCCCTATTTTTATTAGCTCAGGATTAATGGTTGCCGTGAAAACAATTATCTATCTTCGTAGGGAAACCATGCTTACATTTTTAGCAAGGCAGCGTTCATTCCTTCGGGTAAGTGACTGTCACTACAATGTCACATAACAATGTTATTAATGCTTGTGGAAATTGAGGACTAACAGTAAGATTATCAAAATCTGAAGTTAAATATTTTCTCCTAGTATATATTAATTCGTTTTAGTTTTAAAGGATTTCTTATAGAATATGCAACAGAAAGTTGTAGCTGTTTGACTTAACTGTTTAATGGTATGTATCTTAACCATCACAGTGCCAAAATACTTTCTTCAGACGTGCCTTTGTTCTCTTCTGTATTAACGTTTCCTTGCAACTTTGATACACCTCATGTATTACCTTGCAATGATTATAGTTAAAGGTCATTTCTCAAATATTTTGCTGGATTACTAGTTGATTCAAGGTATTCTGTAATGCCTCATCAACTGAGAAATGTGTAAGAGCTTCATATCATCAGCACACTTTTATAGCTTATCATTAATGCACGTGAGAAAAATAAAGATCCAAATACTGACCCATGAAGCAAAGTTTGAGCCTTTTTTTAATGTTAGTATTAAATAAAAGTGACTAACCCTGTATTGTTGAAATAATGTTTACTGTTATTTCAGATATTTGTGAAATGTCGTTATCAAATCTGTCATAGACTGTACCAAATCAGAGGTCAGGGTGATGTTCATTTGGAGAAGAAAAATATTTTGTCAGTTGTATAGTTTAAAAATTGTATGTGCATAACCTCAGTAATTTTGTAAATATGTGTCTTGAAGTGTTTTTATTATTATTCCTATGTATTGTGTTTGATGTTTTGCTAGTTTAATTTGAACTGTTGTGAAATTAGCAGTATTAATGTATCATAAAAAGTTTACTCTAACATCAGATTTATAATACCATATTCAATGGCACTTTGTAAAATTTCAGAGCATGCCTATTTTGACTTCACCAAACATACACTCTTGCGTACATAGTTAATAACAACGATTTACATCCTCTTAACCAGTTAACTGTACCATTTCCAACTCCAGTCATTGTTCTTTTCTTAGTTAATCTTTTGCCTGGGACTTTATCAAACCCTTTTAGTTTAAATATATTAACTACAAAAGTAAACACTCTTGTCATCGTCCATCTAACAGATAGCATAACAGCATAGTAAAGCATAGAACCTTATCAAAACCTTTTAGAAAATCTCAAATACAAGAATACACATTCTTTCCATTATCTATCTAATTAGTAATGAAGTACTAAATTAAGGTTTTCCTTTGGCAAAACCATGTTTATTTTGTGCCATAATACTGTATTTTGTTAAATGGTTTTACAAAGCTTTATTTTTCAAAGTAGACTTAATTTTTTTTTCTCAGTACTAAAGATTAATTTGCTTATAATTTCTTGGGCATTTCTCATCACCCCATTTAAAAATTGGAGTAATAGTAGCGACTATCTAATTCTCAGGCATTTAGTTTCCTAACATTACAAATAACATATACTTGATAAGAGATCCCCCAACTGTATACATTTCTTAATGATTACTCTCTTAGAAGGACAATCTCTACTTTAACATAGTATCTTAACATACTGAAAATAATAATTTACCGTTATCATTCAGCTATTTCTTGTAAACCTATTATCTTGCCAGGTTCAAATATAACAGAGTATAATGAAAAATAAGCTCATTTGTTACTATTTTGGTGTTAAAAGGAACCAAATGCCTGATTTCAGTGCTTTAGTTGAAATGGAAGAGTATTAAATAACAGGAACTATTGCACATAGTTAGATTTGGTGAATATTTTTAATAGTTTATGTTGAAATTTCAAGTTATAAAGTACTTAATCATGACACTTTTTTAAGAGACAGTGTATTGGGTCCATATAAAGAATAAACTTCAGTCTGTTGAGGTTGAAGAAATTAAGAATAATAGTAAAGAGGTTACATCTATATGAATTACAATCAGAGGTTTCAGAGAAGGAATTTTTCATTGTCATTTGTTATACACTACATGATTATACAACTCAGGTCAAAGAGGTAATGTGACATTGGGAAATACTAATCAGAATACTGGTGCAGTAATTCTGCAAGTCTTTAATTTTACATACATTAATTAGGATAGTATATAATAAAACAGTAATGCAGAGAGGTGAACACTGATTGTAACTTATTTTTATAAGATAATCCTTTCATCCACAGAATCATCCTAATAGCTAAGGTACTTCAGATTTTATAGAAATGTTCCATACTGTAGAGGAAGCTTTAAAAAATAGCAGACAGAAGGTCTGAACCTGGAAACAAAGATGTAAATGTAGTTGTAGGTTGTAATATTCTTTTGGAAAATGTAAGTATTATTTCAAAGTTTTAAACCCTAGAGTTCTTGTTTTGGTGTATTTTAGGCAGTTTAGTTGGGATTGGAGTTTATTGCTACATGTACATCTGAGTTTAAAGTTATGACACTAATCTTAGTACTAGATCATTAGGCAATTTTGTTTCTTTATATTTAGGTTACTGCTACTTGTATTGGTTTATAGGGTAATAAAGATATTAAGAGATTGAGATAAGTAGCTTTCACTAGTGTTAGCCAAGTAAGAAGGATAATTTAAATGTTTAAATTACTGTTATTATGTGATAGTTGTTGAGAATTTAATACATTAGTAAAATGGTCAGATTAGCATTTAGTTCTGTGTAATTAGAGTGTGCTGTACATCATAGCTATGGTATTTCATTGATAATTAGTGGCTTAAACATTAACTGGCTTCTTAGCTGAGGAATGGGCCATATGGTGTGATTGTAAACTAACAAGCAGTTGTGGAATGTGCCACATGGTGTAATTGGAAACTGACAAGCAATTGCATAGCATACCATATGGTATGCTTTAAATATCTGTCAAGCAACAGCCTGCAGAAGGCATTCAATTGATTACTGCAGTCATTTTCAATAAACAAAAAACTCTGCACCTAAGGGGTTAATACAGGATTTGGTGTTAAGTTTATATACAGTTTAATACCAGTTAATTTACAGTTTGACTTAGTAAGTGCAATCTGACTTTAGCTGTTGTTCCAATATTGTATTTCTCTCTACTCAAAGATTAGCTATTCCCATTTGCTATTGCCCTCTATACCTGGACTTTTTTTTTACACATGTCACAAGACTTCTGTAACCTCTTATAGAAGTCAAATACTTTCAATGTGTGTCTATCATACAAATTATCATGCATAACTTCTTCACCAATAGGAACATAGTACACTTATGTGGCACATAACTCCCTTTGTGTGCCTCTGTTAAACTACCACAAGTAGTGGGTTTAATTTTGGAATTTAGGGCTGATGTATATTTAAGAAAAGTAAAGTTGTAAAACTTGTAAGTAGAGTTTGTAGGTTAGAGGAGAAACTAGAGGCTGTTCTAAAGAGACTATAAATAAATAGAAGAGGAAATGGTAACAGGACTGAAAGATACAATTAAGCTATAATGACCATGTTCCATCAAATAACAGATTTCAGCCTTTAGTTTCTCCAGATGTTGAACTTCAGGAAGAATGAATAACAAAAGGGGCTGATAGAGATAGGAATGAAGATGTGTGATTATTATTATAGGGGATTATTTAGCATGTCTTGTGGATATGGTTTTTGTAGGGAGGGTAATAGGGAGAAAAGAATGACATTTTATCCAATGACAGGGGTAAAGGGTATATGTAGCAGAGCAAGGGGTATAGTAAATGGTGCTAGCAATGATGCACACTTTGTGGTGCTTGCAGGCACTAATAATTAAGGGAGGTTAGGTCAGAGGAACTTATTTTCAAGTACCAGACAATAATAAAGGCATTCAAAGAAAAGGGCCATAATAGCTCAGTTCTGTCAGAGATATTATAAAGACTTAACTGTGGAAATGGATGAAATTATAATTTATCAGTAGTGTTCAGTGGTAGTAACCAGGTTGACTGGTTGGATTTGAATGTTAAGTTCAGTGGGAAAAAGGAACTGTTTGGAATAGATGGTTTATACTTGAATAGGGTAAATATTGACTTATTTGTAAGGGCTATTAACTCAACTGTAACAGCAACTTAAATTATACAGTGAAGATGGCCAGAATAATGAAGAAAAATTAAGTTCTAGAAAGGTGTATAGTCTGGGAATAAGTTACAATAGTCGTCTAAATTATGTCACTAAATTGGTAACAACTGAAATCTGGCTAAATGTGGGCAGTTGTGATGACAGGAATTTCTGAAATGAAAGATTACATGATATTTAATGGGAATAAGAGTTCTGATAAAATGGAGGAAAGTGGCTTTATACAGAAAAGTGAGTTGCACCCTGTTCAACTTGATATCAAAGCTAATGTTAAATCTGTTTGGGTTTCTGTAAGTGGTTGTTACAGGAGAAAACTTTTAGTTGGAGTTTTTTTTTTATGGATCATAAGATGAAAGTAATGAGAAACACTGAAGTGAGACAAAGAATTCAACTTTTAATGAGGTTATAATTATGAGAAATTTTAATTTTATGCAAATGTTGGAGCCAAATCATGAGCGAGACAGGTCTAGAAACTGTCCAGGATGTTTTTCTTCAACAATTGGTTAGGGATATTGTTAAGAATAATGCTATTTTAATTATGTTATTAACTTATAATAAAAAAAATAGTTAATAGGGTAGATATTGATAATGTTTGGGCTCAAGTAATTATTGCTCAATTAGAATTGACATTTTACTGCATATGGACCAATGAGATTTTAGTTCCAGATTTCAAAAAAGTAAATTTCAAAGATTTAATACAATAATTGTCTTTGAGAATTGGGTAACTGAACTGGAAATTTTGATCAAATATATAAAATTTTTAAAATTAAAAATATTCAAGATAAGAATGTTCTTTGTAGACAAAAAAAGATGGCTTTAAGAAAAAAAATCCAGGTTGGCTGGTAAAGGGTACAAAGAATAATATTAAACAAAAACATCAGAAATATAAGAAATATAAATTGATTTTGAGATAGGAGATTTGGAGGATGATAGAAGACAAAGAGAGATGGCAAAATGGAAAATTAGGAAAAAAAATATATGAAAAAGTATTGACTTAAAATTTAAAAATTAATTGTAAGGAGTATTTCAAATACATTAAAGATAAGCATGATATTTGGGAATTGGAGTTTGTGACAGGTGATAAAGGAAGCCAAATATCTGATCATTATCAGATGAATGGGTTATGAAATTCTACTTTTTTGCTCAGTTTTTACTGACAGAATATTATGAAATATTTTCCTTCCAGAACAGTTGCTATAAATGTGAACAAAATTACCACATTCCTTCTTACCGTGGTAAGAAAAAAAAACAAAAAACGTATAAAGTTTGAATATTATAAAACTTCTGGACCATATAATATCTAACCAATGTCTCTGAAAGTGATTAAGGATTGGGTGTATGAGCCACTTACAACTATTTTTATGAGTTCTTGAATAGTGGGTAGGTACTAATGTTTGCTAATGTCAGTCCTTTTTTCAAGAAACGATAACAGTTATTTTAATAATTATAGGCCAGCACCCCAGTGGCTCAGCGGTATGTCTGCAGACTTACATGCTAAAATCCAGGTTTCGATACCCGTGGTGGGCAGAGCACAGATAGCCCATTGTGTAGCTTTGTGCTTAATTTAAAACAACAACAATTATAGGCCTGTAAGTCTATACATCAATGATGGGTTGGAAGGGTTTTTGAAAGTTTGTTTTAAAGACATTTTACAGTCATTTAACAAAAATTTAAAATTTTGTTGGATAATCATTATCAGCATAGATTTATTAAGGGAAAGTTATTCTCATTAATCATTTGATGTTTTGTAAAGAGTAGATCAGTGTACAGGTGTGAATTTGGTATTTCTAACTTTTCAGAAAGTATTTAATAAGATGCCATGTGAAAGGTGTGTTAAAAGCTGTGCAGGTATGAGGGACAGGTTGTCTCATAAAATAAAAAACTGGCTAGATAGAAGAAAGTAGAAGATTGTTATAAATGGAACTCAGTCAAACTGTATTAATGCTACAAATGGGATGCCTCAAGGTTCAGCATTAGGTTCATTGTAATTTTTATTATTTGCACTCATAAAGTGAATGAATGCTCAATATATTTTTCAAATTTGTTGATGATATGGAAATTTTAGGTCTTGCTGGCTGTGAGGAGGATATGACTGCTTTATAAAAGGATTTGGATTACTTGGCGAGATGAGCAAATAAATGACAGATTACTTTTAAGTATATTAAATGCAAAGTATTGTATGTGGAATATCAAAATTTCAATTATGAATATAATTTGGGTGTGAATAATTTTAATGGTGTTGATACATCATCTTTTTTACCCTCTTTCCTTTTTATACTTAATGGTGAAAGTGATAAAAGTTGGAGACAAATTTTTCATGGATAGGCATCATCTTTCAATTAAGTATAGTGAGGTACTTGCAATTGATTTAAAGGAGTTTAAGGATATGATTTATAAATATTTCTATGTTAGTGGCTGGCTTTAAGTTTTTTATTCATTTCTGTATAGCCAGTTGGACTCGGTAGATGGATCAAAAGTCTCCTCATTGTTTAAAATGCAGCTGTTTGTTTCATATAAGAAGAGATCACAGTTTGCTCTATATTTTGCTCAGGTTTCATCATGTTTTTGAATCTTTTCTTTATTCCAATGTTAAGACTTAAAAATGTGAAAGCTATCAAGTAACAACAGAAATGTTCTTTGCTTAACACACATTCAGGAAACAACCCTACTTGTAGCCTTCCTCTAAATCCATTCCAGTAAGTTATAAAAGTTTTATTGTTTAATTGTTTTGTTTCAACTCATGAAATTCTCTAGATTTAAAACAATCTTAGGAGATCCTCATTAAAAGTAATAAAAAGCACAAATGTTTAAAAAATACATCAAATTTCATGTTTCAGTTAAATGGGAAAAAAATTTCACAATAAACAGACAAATTACCATTTAAACTGAAATTGGTTTTTAAGACCAAAGATATGCAAAATTCTTATCTACCTTAAAATTGTTTCACTTAGCATATTTAATATTCGTATTTTAAATGCTGTCTCATAAACTGTAATGATAAAGATAATTGAATGTATCCTCCTGATACATACTACTCAAAACATTTTTAGATCAGTTTTAAAGATTATTATAGCAAATAATAAGTTAATATAAAGTAAATGATGGTTGAGCGTCTATGTTTTTAGATGTTTTCAAATATAAACTACACTCATTATTCTTAGCATGTATTCATAAAGCTCTTATCATTTTATACTTAATATTATCTTATTGAAACAATTCAGAGGATAACTGCTAGGATGAAACATGACTCTCTAAGTACTACACTTATCAAACCATCTCTGTAATTTCTCCACTCTTGTTGCATCGTCCATTTTTTAAAGCAACCTGTTAGTAAAACTGACCTCGTTTGAAAAAATTAAATTTACAACCATCTGTGAAAAGACTGCAGCAAAAACCTAACATTTAACACTTTAAAACAGTAGTCTCTGGAACAGACAAAATGGACATTAAGAAAAAGGAAGCCTTTCTAATTAATAAGTTAAAAATAAAATTCTGCACATTTCAAATGGCTTTTACTCTGCTTAATCTTAAATGCATGTCTCCTAGTCCTACCATTAAATATCTGAAGTAATGTGACTGGAGTTTGCTTAAGGCTTAATAAAGATATGTGTTTTTTTTAAGTTTGGTTCTATGTTTAAAGTTGAGGTGTTTTTAATATTTTTAATAGACATGTTGTGGTTTTATTGAGTTGTAAGCTTGTGAACAGTTTTCTTAAATTTTGTTCACCAAATAAAATCATCAAATCAGATATGTTTACACTTTGGTGATAAGGGTAAGCATTTGTAAAATATTGTGATGTTTTAAATATTTATTGAATATCATTTTTATTTATCCTACTCAAACAACAAACATCAATAAGTTAGACTGCCCAATTAGTTACTTAATTATCTGTAATTATAACCATGATATGTTTTAAATAAAAACATTATTACCCTTGTGAGAGCAAAACATGTTTTCATTATGTATAAATTTATTTGATTAATAGATAAATGTGAGGTTCCTTTATATTTAAAAAACAAACAATGGTGATCTCCTAGGGTATTTAATATATATTAGTAATTCATTTGACAAACAGGATATACTCATAAAACATTTTGGAAATTCTTTTTTAGATAAAAATATATTTTTTCACAAATATATAGCTGTTTTACCTCTAAAATGATCAATCACATGAACTCAATAATAATAAGAAAATTAGTTTAAAAAGCAAAACAGCATAAAATAAAATGGTAAAGTTAATACCACATTACAAAATTGTAATGGTTGTAAAAGTTAAGATGGTAAGCATGAGTTCTCTTATTGACTGTATTTGGTGTAGGAAGTGTGGTGTACCAGTATATTAATTAAATAAATGTAATCAGTTAATTAACCTGTTGATTAACTTATTAGCAAATATTACTGAACTTTTGGAATGATTTGCTTTCAGATGTGGTGTATACATATACATTTAAGAGAGTTGTCGGGTAGATTTGATAAGTATTTGAAGGATAAAGATTGGATTTGAGTGTTTTAATTTTATATTTTGACATTATAGATGGGATGACCTAAATAAGCCAATAGGTTTTTGTTTGTAAATTATTTGTGCATTTATGTATTTATAAATATGTGTATGTTCCCTGCTGGGGCAGCTGTGAGTCTTTAGATTTACAACACTAAAATTAGAGATTTGATCCCTCTTGGTGGACACAGCAAATAGCCTTATGTGGATTTGCAATATGGAAACACACAAAGAAATGCAGATGTATATAGATATATATGTACACATATTAGTAATTATGTATTTATAATTCCTAAAGACTTGTAACATACACACAGAAATGTTTATGATAAAATAAGTAAAATTAATTTAAAATAGAAGAACCAAATGGCCTGAAAAAGTTTCATTTTCTTTAACTTGAATTGATGTTTGTGTCAAAATGCTGTTTTAATACTCAAAAGGTTTATTTTGTTGTTAAACACTACATGCAACACATTGTATATTTAAATACTTATACCAATAACAGAATTTGGATAATAGTATTAATTTGTGTACTTGTGCGCTTTTGGTGCTGTGATTTTTGAAAAGTGCAAATGTGATGTTTTACCCGTATTCAACTTTGAAAAACCACAAAACTAACCTCCAAAGAGATGTAATTAGAGCTTGGTAATTTAATTGATGTAATTATCTATAATCAGTAATTATATAAATTAATGAATGAAAATAGCAATTAAACCTATTAATCATAATTAGTGTTTCTGATTTTTAATGTTTAGATTATTTCAACAACAGAACTATTTAAATGGCCTGTGTTTCAAATTACAATAATTGGCACAAATATAATCAACCAATTAAAATCAGTATTTCCAGTAATTAAATTATCAAAATTACTATGAAATCAATAGTTATGAAACTGACAATGAATTAACTTTATGGATTCCAGTTATTTTTATCTTTTATTCTTCCAGCTTTTCAAGTTATTGTTTTATTGCTTTTTTATAAAACACATATTTATGTGTTTTAGTTGTCAGTGTAATTGTAAGTAAAGACATGCATATCTAAACCAAAGAAAATATTTGTTGCTTTATATAAATATCTGTAATCGGTTATCTGTGATCTGCCTAAGTGTACCCTTATAAGCTTTTTTTTTTATATTTGTTTAACGTTTTTGGTGATTCAGTGGTTGGGTTCTATGATTTAAGGGCAAAGCAGTTAAGGTTGTTTTGGATAAGTGAAGATGAAGTATAAATTTACACATCTAAATGAAAACACAGCTTATTTTTGTGATGTTTCAAGCAACTACTCATCATCAGATAGTGAATTATCTGGTAGCACATGCCACATTTTTCATTTTTATTTTGTGAATTTTGACTATAAGGACAGAAAAAAAGATGGCTACATCCATTAACAACTTTTTTTTTGACATTTCTTGTAAATGTTGTGAATTTAGGAACAGGATATTAACCAATAAATTAATGTAATTGACTTATGTGGTTCCTTATTAGTTGGTTATGATGCGACTACTAATTATTTAGCTCTAGATGCTTCCATCTTAAGACTAGTTTTAAAATTTTATTTTCTGATGCAGTACATTACCTCCTCTCACAATTGTGAAAATATGTTTTTGTATGCTACAAGCCTTGAGCTCCCACATACCCTGTGATCAACATGGTTTAACTATGTCGTACATGTAAATCATCATGTGATACACCCGTCTGATGCATGGACCCTATCTTTCACTTTTCATTTGGCAGTACTTATGCCAAAATGTTTTTTTCTTGTGCTCTTCAGTTGTGATGTGACTACTAATTACTTAGCTCTAGAATGCGGCCAGTCATGGCCAAGCGTGTTAAGGCATCCGACTCATAATTCGAGGGTGGCGGGTTTGAATTCAGGTTGCGCCAAACATGCTCGCCCTTTCAGCCGTGTGGGCATTATAATGTGACTGTCAATCCCACTTTTCGTTGGTAAAAGAGTAGCCCAAGAGTTGGCGGTGGGTGGTGATGACTAGCTGCCTTCCCTCTAGTCTTACACTGCTAAATTAGGGACAGCTAGCACAGACAGCCCTCGAGTAGCTTTGTGCGAAATTCCAAAACAAACAAACAAGCTCTAGATGCTTCCATCTTAAGACTAGTTTTAAAATTTGTTTTTTTAATGATGTTTTTTTAATTATAGTGAATTTTTCCACATTGATTGAACTGTTTTGTAATTCATTCCAAAGTGGAATTGTTATTCTCCTTTTTCAGATTTTCACAAACACAGAAGTAATTTACTTTTTTTCTAGTTTTTCATTTATTTATTCAAACACATGAATTCTAAAGTCAATTTTATTGCATTCAGTGGTAATACAATTTACCAGCACACTTATTCAGGTAACAAGTGGAGAGACTTGACAATGGAATTACCTCCTGTTATTCAACAAGACATTAATTGTTATAGGTGTTGAACTCCTCCTCCTGATTTAGCCCATTTTTTTCTTGAACATTCCAAGCTTGTTTGGTTGTTCAGAACAAGGAGAAATTTGAGAGCCTTTTTCCTCCACCTGATTTTGCCCTATCTTTCTAGGCCTAATATGACTTTTGTGGATATGATTTCTCAGAAGTGTTCTGTTTTATCACTTTTCTCAGTTTCTTATAATACTTCTCAATCCTAGTTTGTCTTTTTCAGCCCTTTCCCTACACATATGGTTTCTCTTTTTTTAAGGTCTTCTGAGGAAAGATACTTTCTAAGTTCATTTCATACGTATTTATCTTTGGGTCATACATGTTGTCTTTTTGGGGACGTTCCTGAGACTTGGGAATCCTGTGTGGAATCTTTGTGACAGTGATTGACCCTTCCTTTATTGATGTATCAGGTATTTCATCCTGAGTCAAGACAACCCCCTGCTACTGTTTCCTGTCTTGCTTCTTCCTAGCCTTTACAAGTTTCTACCTCTAGGGGTTCCTCAAATCATCATATTATTCAAAGAAGATGGACACATTGCAAACATTACCAGTGACTATCCTGTGGGTTCTAGTCCAGTTGGGGCTCTTTACTAATTTTGTTCACCTATGGCATGTTTTCACCTTAGACTTTGGTGTTATCTGAGGGACTTATCATCAACTTTCTTTTTCTCCTCCATTATCTTAAGGTACCCATATCTTTCTTGCTGCCTCAGGATACTACCAGTAGTCATCATCCATCCAAGATAGTACAGCATCTTCTCTCCCATAAAGCTACTGACCATTAGATTTTTATTCCACGCTGTTTTTATACCCAATAAAATCAGGGATTGGGAGCATCTAATAAATCTCTACTGTCTCGTTCACTTTTTAGTTTTGCTTTGCTTCACCATGGAGTTTTTACTCTCCCTCAAGTGGGTTTTTACTCCAGGTTTATGGATAGCTAAGATATATAGATGCCTCATTTGCATATCTACATACATCTGTATCTTGTCAGATAAGGTGCTATCTTTGATTCATTTATCACAGGGTAACATATCAGTTACTAGCTCTATCCTTCAGGCTTGCTTCAGCCCTGTATGTCCTATGTCAGTTACTCAAGGTGTTTTTTACCATATGCTTACTCGGGGGTTGTGCTTACACTATTATATGGATGATTAGCTTTTGTTAATTCATTAAAAATTAGAGTCCTTTCACCATATTCATCTTCTTCATTTGATAGTACCTCATGTGGGTTGGTTGATTAATGCAGTTGGAGAAGTCATTCTTTATACCTTCACAAATGCAGCTTTGAATTCTTCAAGTCATTATTGCTTTCTCTGTTACTGCTTGCAATGTCCTATTGCTTTTGGGGATGTGGTTTTATATAGAAGTCCTTATACCCTTGGGTTGAGCATATATGAGATCAGTGAAATTGCATCTAGGATCCATTAGATGCTACTTTTGTCCTTCCTCTGTCAACAGTCTGCATTGGTGGTTGGACAACACCCACATATCAGTGGGTGTTCTTTTTTTTCCCCTTTGTCTGGATTTTCATATCTTCATGGATCCATTTGTCCATAGCTGGGCAGAGGTGAGCACAAGTCAATCAGAAGGAAGCTTCAGGTCCGTGGTCTCTCTCTATGTCAACATCATGGAGCTTCTGGCAATATATTGTACTTTGAATCCTATTCTCAAAAATGCCAGGAATCATCTGATTATGATCCATTGTGACAACTCTATAGTGGTAGCTTATACCAATAACCAAGACATCACCCATTCTTGTTCTCTTTGGGGTTAAGCATTGGATTTCATATTTTGGCCACACATAATCTGTAATCATCCCCTTGCGTGTCATGTTCATGGTGTATTCAACCTTATCTTGGATTGTCTTTAAAACTTTATGTAATGGAGCAGAGTGTTGATCCTCACCTTTCTCAGTGGCTATGTTTTCTGAGAGGTACTTTTCATCTGGGTGTATTTATCACATCCTTCAATACCAGGTTACCTCTGTTTTGATCTCCAAGCCCTTCTGATTGTTTATTTACTGGCTGGCATAAGTATGGTTTTCACAACTGCTCCAGCTCCAATCTACCCCACCATTAACTATTCCTCTTATGGATTGTTTTTTTATCAACCTTGGTCATTGGCATTTCATTCAACCTTTCCCATCCTCTATTTTCACACCTGTTGTTTTTTTTATCTAATTCTTAATAATGCAATTCATATTATCACAGATTGGACAGGTACCAGAGGATTGGAAGTTAACAAAGGTTAGAATATTATTAGACAGTTGACATGGTTTCACATAGGGAAAATCTTGCCCTACAAATCTTTTGGCATTCTTTGTGAAAGTTACCGCCTGTTTACATGAGGTAAAAGTGTAGGTTTGGTTACATCTGAAATTTCAGAAAGCATTTGACAAGGTGCCACATAAAAGGATTGTGAGAAACAGTATCTGTGTAAGTATAGAGGATAAATTAGCAAATTAAATAGAAGAGGGGCTTTTTTGAAGAAAGAATGTTGTTACATATGGGGCTCAGTCAAATTGGATTAATGTTACAAGTGGGATACCTCAGAACTTAGATCTTTCTCTTTTTGTTTCATAATGACATAAGTAAAGGAATGGTCAATAATGGTCAATTTGCAGATGATGTTAAGGTCTTGGGTATTTAAAACAGTGAAGAGGATGCTTCTGCTTTACAAAAGGATTTAGATCATTTATTGAGTTAAGCAGATAAATACCAGATAGGTTTCAGGTATAATAAATGCAAGATAATGCAAATCATAAGTTGAATTATAATTTGAAGAAGAGTAACCTTTATAGTATCTTGAAAGAAAGGGATCTTGGTGTTATGATTGATCAGTCTCTTTAGCCATTCAAGCAGTATGCTGTTGCTAGTGGTAGGGCAAGTAGGATTTTTAGGTTGTATCTACATAAATAGTGAATAAAAGTCTAAAGAGGTTGTAATTTTATTGTACATGTCACTGGTTTGGTTACTTTTGGAGTGCAGTTAGTTTTGTCTCACTGAAAATATAGTTTGCTAAAAGATGTTTCATCATCATATGACTCATTTTATCCCAATTTATTAAGTACAAATCTCTGAGTGAAGCAGTATTCTTATTGCTATTCAAACACACTTGGTAACAAATAACTTGCTGAAAACCTGGGATCAAAAACATCAGTAGATGGCAGTAAAATTGTCTCAAATTTAAAATTCCATAACATTTTCTGAGGGCATCTTCATTATGGAATTGGACCTTGGTTAAATCTTTATAAACACCTTTTACAAGTGCCTATGCATGTTTATAATAATATCCAGAAATTATAAATCCTACTTTAACCCTCTGGCTGCATGTCCAAGTGCTCAAATTACAATTTTTTAGAAAGTTATCTTCAAAATTTAATTAGAAAACTTTATTATTATTGTATACAAGTAAATTTAGCATCAGAACAGTTAATAAATCAGATTTTAATATTATAGAAGTTTAAGTTCTTAACTTTATAATTTTAATATTATAGAAGTTTTAATTTATTAACTTTATGGGGAAATATTTTACAAATCTTTAATCTTTCCTGGAATGAGGATTGACATTTGCTTTTTAGGGCTAACATCTTTTCTAATTCATTTATCACCTTCTCAAGAAGCATGAAAATTGACATTAAGTACTCGTCCCCTCGGAGTGGATTCCTGTACGTGGTGAGGAGACCTCCCAGGGAAGGTTCTGTTCTGTCTGGTTACCTTCTCTGGGATCTAAACATCCACCCACGTGTTTGCCGTGCGTGGCGACCTGTGAAGGGGAGGAGAGGATCCTGGTGGTTGAGGGGTCCAACCCTAACACACCACTTTGGCCTCGAATTCCTGTAGACGGGCAGCCCTTGGGTGGCTCCCCTTGGGTCAATCGGCTGGTCCACCTGGGCTAGAGCCAACCAAGTACCAGTGTTGGACGTTCTCAACGGGTGTTGTGGACATTGTGCCTGATGCTGGTGTTTGGGTATAGTGCTCACAAAACCCTGGCGTTGCTGCATTGTCCTTGCATGACTTTGTAGTGCATCCCCTTGTAGGGCTCCATGGTGGGTGGGGTCAGTGAGTACCGAAACTTTTCTCTTTCCTATGGATTCTTCAAAAAATTTAAATAAAATTGTAAAAAACAGTCAATGGGTAAGCGACCACGTCTTGAATACTCGGAACAGCAATCTCCAACATCATTAACACACGTACCTCATTTTCTGATATTGCATTCTCTTTCAGAAAAACCTTTAGGGCAAATGTCCCCTTTTTTTATTCAAAAGGGGCTAGAGGGACTTGCTGGCTCTCCAAAGTCAGTAAAGAAGCTTCGATCTGGTGACATACTGGTTGAAACATCCACATCCCAACACAGTGAACTCCTCTTGAAATCAAAGGTAATTGGTGATATACCTATTGAGGTTACACCCCATGCTACTTTGAATACTTCACGAGGAGTTATTGTTGAAAGGGATTTGAAGAATGTTCCTGAATCGGAGATTCTTGCCGGTCTTTCCACTCAAGGAGTTTCTGCAGTGAGGCGCATCTCCACTCGCAAAGATGGAGTTACACTGCCAACAAATACCCTTGTTTTAACATTCACTTCACCACGAGCACCCACCACCATCAAAGCAGGTTATCTCATTTGCAGGGCTCGGCCATACATTCCAAACCCTCTTCGATGTTTTCAATGTCAGAGATTCGGCCACTCAAAGACATTTTGTCGTGGTTCCCTGACATGTGCTCGTTGTGGAGGCAAGGACCACGATGCCTATGATTGTGACATAAACCCACATTGCGTCAACTGCAATGGTTCTCACCCCTCTTACTTTCATTCTTGTCCAAAATGGTTGGAGGAAAAAGAGGTGCAGCGTTTGAAAACGACACATAACATTAGTTATCCTGAGGCTCGGAAATTGCTGTCCACAATCCCATCTCGGACATATGCTGCTGCACTCCATTCCACAACTACAGTGGAAGTGCAGACAGATCTCTCTGTGCCTCCAAAAGAATCATTTTCAAAACAAATGAAAAGCCTTTTGACCTCTGTGGTTAAAACAGTAGATGAATCGACTTCCACACCCATCTCTGTTCCTCCCATAACTTCCAACAAACCTCAAGATCCATGTCCTTCAGTTTCAAATACAGGCATTTCTTCTGACACATCATTTTCTCCCACCACAATAAACAAAACAATTATTCGTCCGCGTCCTCAGTCACTTGATTCCTCTTCCAATAACAAAAACCTGCCCACTCGACCCAGAGCAGGATCCATGGAGGTTGATAGACCTCCTCCGAAGAAAGACAGTAAAGACAAAAGACGAGGTCGTAAACCGAAGGGTTCTCCAACCACTTCACCTGCCTGTCCTTAAAAATGGCCACCTTGATACAATGGAACTGTCGAGGTTTACGTTCTAATCTGGATGATATCAAAACGCTGATTGCTTCCTACCCTCCTGTTTGTCTTTCTCTACAAGAAACATTTCTCAAATCTGCTGATACAGTCTCCATTCGGCAGTTTTCTCTGTACAGAAATGACAAGTTGTGTGATGTTCGAGTACATGGAGGGGTGGCACTTTTGGTTGATCAACATGTGCCCACCCTGTCTTTGTCACTCAATACACCCTTGGAGGCCGTAGCCATCCGTATTTCCTTGGGTCGTACCATCACTGTTTGTTCTCTGTACCTGTCCCCTGGAGAGACATATGATCAATCAGACCTGGATGCTCTTGTTGAACAGTTACCATCTCCATTTCTAATCCTGGGGGATTTTAATGGACACCATCCCCTCTGGGGAAGTGCTGTTATTGATGGGAGGGGTCGATCTGTAGAGCAGATGCTCTCTGATCACGATCTTTCTCTTTTCAATACTGGTTCTTCCACTTACTTTCATGCACCAAGTCAGTCATTCACTGCCATTGATCTCTCAGTTTGCTCCCCTTCATTATTCTCCCATTTTTCATGGAGGGTTGACAGTAATCCACTAGGCAGTGATCATTTTCCGATCATTTTGAGAGAGACTGGCCGTGGTCGATGCCACCCTACCCGCGTGCCCCGGTGGAAGCTGGATCAGGCAGACTGGTCCACTTTCACTGCTCTCGCAGAACTTGATCCTGTCATCATAAATCAGCCATCAATAGACAACTGTGTTGCAGCGGTAACGGATTGTATTATACATGCAGCTGCTCGGTGTATTCCTAAAACCTCGACACGTTTCCCACGATATCCTCGTCCATGGTGGAATTCTGCTTGCAACTTAGCACGGAAGGCTCAAAAACGGGCCTGGGACACTTTCCGCAGATATCCCACACTTTCAAATCGGGTTGCTTTCCAGCGGGCCCGAGCACATGCTAGGTGGGTAAGACGTCAAAGCCAGAAGGAATCTTGGATTAAGTTCACAACCAGCATATCTTCTACCACCAGTTCCAAGATCGTATGGGACAAGATTCAAAAGGTTAATGGTCACTATACTTCTGTTCCCCTCTCAATCTTACTCTCTGATGGTCAGGAGGTGACTGATGTCCGAAACATCGCTAACACTCTAGGTGAAAGCTTTTGCCGGGTATCTAGCACTTCTGCTTGTTCCTCCACCTTCCTGGCCATCAAGACTCGGGCAGAGCGATCACCTCTTTCCTTTCAAACTGACTGTTTCTTTGACTATAATAGTCCCTTTACCCTGGTGGAACTAAAAATGTCCCTTCATCGGTCTGCCAGTACATCTGTTGGACCTGATGATATTCATTATGACATGCTACACCATCTCTCTCCTGATTCTCTTGATGTCCTTCTGACTATCTTCAACCGGATTTGGCAGGAGAATGTTTTTCCTGATGCCTGGCACCAGGCTATTATTTTACCTTTCTCTAAGCCAGGGAAAGATCCGAAGATTCCTTCAAACTATCGTCCAATTGCTCTGACGAGCTGTCTCTGTAAGACCTTAGAAAGGATGGTTAATGCTCGTCTTGTTTGGTTCCTTGAATCAAACAACCTCCTCTCACCCACCCATTGTGGATTCCGTCGACAGCACTCCACCATAGACCACCTAATTCGTCTTGAAACATCTATCAGAGAGGCCTTTCTCAACCGCCAACACCTTGTATTGATATTCTTTGACATAGAGAAGGCTTACGACACAACATGGAGGTATGGCGTTTTGCGAGACCTCCATACATATGGGTTACGTGGCCATCTACCCATGTTTATTAAAAATTTTTTAATGGACAGGAGATTCCAAGTTCGTGTAGGTTCGGCACTTTCACGTTCTTTTGTACAGGAACTTGGAGTCCCTCAAGGCTGTATATTGAGTGTCACACATTTCAGTATAAAGATAAATGCCATCACTGAACAACTCCCTCTCACCGTTATGAATGGGCTATATGTTGACGATTTTCACATCTCATGTCAGTCATCAAACATGAGATATATTGAGCGGCAACTACAAACTGCCCTCAATCGTGTACAGAAGTGGACTCTTGCGAATGGCTTTAATTTCTCTCTTTCCAAAACTGTATGCATGCACTTTTGCCGCCGACGAGGTATTCACCCTGATCCTGAACTTCATATCGGTGAAGTTTTGCTGCCAGTGGTCCCAGAGACAAAGTTCTTGGGGCTTATTTTTGATCGTAAATTGACCTTTATACCACACTTAAAGCAGCTTCGGGTCAAATGCACAAGAACACTGAACATCCTTCATGTCCTCTCTTCTTCCAGTTGGGGGGCAGATCGCTGTTCAATGTTAAAGATATATCGTGCTCTTATTAGATCGAAACTTGACTATGGATCAATGGTCTATGGCTCTGCCAGACCCTCGGCCTTAAAGATACTGGACCCCATTCATCACCAAGGTCTTCGACTCTGCACCGGAGCTTTCCGTACCTCTCCAGTTCAAAGCATATACATTGAATCTCATGAACCTCCTCTACACCTTCGCCGTTTGCAACTGTCTTTACAATATACTTCGAAACTTCGTTCCTTACCAAAGCATCCCACCTGGGAATGTGTTTTCCTTCCTCGGTGGGCAGTACTTTTTCAGAACAGACGATCTGTCATTGCTCCGTTTGGCCTTCGCTTCCGGGCGCAATTGGATGAATTGTGTCTGTCCTTGGATAATATTGCAGATTCCACATGTCGACGCATCCCACCATGGCTTATTACAGCCCCCAAGTGTGACCTTTCTTTCAATCACCTAAAAAAGGCAGATACTCCAGACTGGAAGTACCGTCTTTTATTCAATGAATATCTTTCAAACAATCATTCAGTTCCCATTTATACAGATGGTTCCAAATCAGGAAATTCAGTGGGCTCTGCTATGGTTTGCTATGGGTCAGTAGTTGCACACAGAATCCCCTCTACAGCTTCTGTGTTCACTGCTGAACTGTATGCAATATCTCTTGCCCTTGATCATATTGCAGCTGAGCAGTACTCCAACTGCACTATTTATACTGACTCGCTTAGTTCTATTCTTGCCTTGGAATCACTTCACATTAGCTCACATTCTAGTCTAGCAGATATTCGAAACTGACTGGCCCATTTCTCATTAGCAGCTACTTCAATTCAGTTTTTCTGGATACCAGGCCATGTTGGTATTCATGGGAACGAGCTTGCACACATGGCAGCTAAATATGTATGCCTCAGCTCCATCACCCCTATGCCTATTCCGTACATGGACTATGGTGTTGTCTTCAAAGCTCGGCTCCGTGCCAGTTGGCAGTCCACTTGGAGTGAACAACGCGACAATAAACTTTTTCAAATTAAACCCAAAATTGGAGTTTGGCCATCTAGCTTCCGTAAAGTTCGGAGGGAAGAAGTTGTTCTCACTAGGCTACGCATTGGTCACAGTTTTTTAACTCATCATTTTCTTTTATCTGGAACTGATGCACCAATGTGTAGTTTGTGTAACACTCAAATCACTATCAGCCATGTTTTACTTTCTTGCCATCGTTACAATCCTCAACGACGGCAATACTTTAAACATATTTTTTCCCAGCGTCAATCTGTAACATTGGACAGAGTTATTGGTGATGGTGACTATGTCCACCTTAATAACGTTTTTAATTTTTTAATGGCCATTTATCTTTTTAATCTTATTTAAGTGTGGTATATTTATTTATTACACCTTTTTAATTGTAGCTCCTTTTTAAAGTTTTATTCTCTCTCATTCAATGCGACATTAAACAATGGCCAGAACATTAAATAACTCAACACCAGGACTGGAAAGGCCAACTTCAGGTGACTAACGCTTCTGTTTGAACTGTCTGTTTGAACTACTCGTTAGTCTTCCTGGCGAGTTACTGTTATACTTTCGCTGCTTATCATTTCGTACTTTTACAACCTTTTTGTACTGGCCATATTGACTCATAACCCGGAACCAGGACGGAAAGACCAACTTCAGGTGGCTGACGGTGGTTTATATACTACCTGTTAGTCTTCCTGGCGGGTTATGATCATTCCCATTCTGCTACAGGTTGTCCTTCACAACTTTGTTGACTGGATGTCGTCATTGTTTTTTGCACCATTTCCTGTTTTAATTGCCATTTTGTTTTTATCTTCAATTACCTTTACACATTTTACTCCATTTACTTGACTTTTATCTTTTTACTGGACATTTGGCTACTCTTTATTATGATTTTACTGAGTGTCTTTTTAAACTTTTATTCCATTACATTTTGATAATAGCTACTATGACACATAACCCAGAACCAGGACTGGAAAGGCCAACTTCAGGTGACTGACGATGGTTCTTGAACTTGTTCGTTAGTCTTCCTGGTGGGTTATGATCATTATTATTATGCTAGAGTAAATAGTTTATAACTTTGAAGACTGGGTGTCACCATTTGTTTTTACACCATTTTCGGTTTTAATTGCTGTTTTGTTTTTACCTTCATTTTCCTTTACAAATTTTACTCCATTTACGTGACTTTTCTCTTTTTACTGAACATTTGATTACTCATTGTTGCACTTTTGCTGTGTGTTTTTTAATACTTCTATTTTTTTACATTTTGATACTAGTTGCTATGACACATGACCCGGAACCAGGACTGGAAAGACCAACTTCAGGTGACTGACGGTGGGTCTTGTACCTGCCTGTTAGTCTTCTTGGCAGGTTATGATTATACCTTTTTGATAGAATACCTACCTTACAACTTTTTACACTTTGCCTTCTATCTTAACCTTGTAGACTAGGTGTCAACACTGGTTTTATACATTTTTTTTGTTTTACCTTCATTTCCATTTATGTCTTTTACTACATTTTTTACCTGTTGTTTGGCGCAGATAGCCTTGTTGCTTTGTGCCATAAAACACTAAATCAATCAATCAATCAATCATTAAGTACTCGTTTTAATGAAAATGTCTTCAAGCAAAACATAATTTTTATAGCTTTCAACTTTGTGTTTGTGGAGCCATAAACTACAAAATTAGGTCCACTTGTTTTATCCACCTCACAAATCTTTTTCAGTTTTTCCTGACATTTCATACCATTTTATCAATAACTTATATAAAGTCAAAATTTTGATTTGTAAATTGTCATATGTCATTGTTTTTCTGTACAAAAAAATTGCTTATTTCTTCTCAGTTAAAAGTTATTCTCTTGAGAATCCAAGTGAAAAGGTTGGCTGAATTTTTAAAGGGTCGTATCAACTGGTTAGAAAGCCAGTTTTGTGCATGTTAATATGCCACATTGGAAGATGTATTATTTAATTGAATAAAAATTTATTGTAGCTGTACTATTGCTATAAAAAGTAGGCATAAGTTTTATTGACATAAAAAGAGAGACCTTGTTAAGTACTGTGTGTTTTGTTTTTCATGTATGCTCTTTATTTATTATTACAATAGTATCAAACATGTAAAAATTGTAACTTGAGTTAGATATGGTAAGGTAGTGAAGTATAATAATTATAATAAATATTCTTCTTGTAGTATGTTTTTAAAGTAGGTAGGAGTAATACAGAAGTGTGAGCTGCACATATGTTGAGCAGTTTATGAATTTTGTCAATAATTCTCAGTTTCTTGAAATGTTCAGGTAATATTGCTGATATTGCCACTACTTTGTCTGTGGCCACTGGAGGCACATTTGTTGTGGCATATGTTAATTTTATAATTTATCATATCATGGGTTTGTTGCCTTTCTTTTCTCTCTACATGCTGAAGAACTCTCTAAGAATCTGATTATTTAGGTTTGTTCTTTACTTTCCTTTCTCCTGAGACTTTTAATTTTTTTTTCCATTTGTTATTGCACAACTCACACTGAGGATTATTTGTTTTTTCTCTTTTTACAGATATGTAAGTCCACATTGACATGTTCCTGGATCAGTTTCTTTCCCTCAAATGCTTCAAACCCCACAACTTCATGGTTTATGCAAGAGAGTTTCTATCTTTCATGGAAATTCTTGCATTTATGGAACATCATGTCTCATAAGGCTGAGCTCACATGAGGCTTCTTCAATGGATTTTGAGCTACCATGAGAAAATATATGTTGATCCTACATCGATGCTCTATTGTGATGCTATTCCCTTCCCCTCTGAGAGACTTGTCTTGATGGCTGCATCATACCAATGATATGGTCATTTCTCACCCCCCTGTTTGTATTTCCATCTCTTCCCTCATACATCTCTTACTGTTGGACATGTCTCTGGATGACCCCCAAACTTGGAACTTTAATTTTTTTGTGGAATGTACCTTCTAAATCAGTGTTTTATGGAGTACTTTGTTATGATCTGCATAAAAAATTCTACAGTTATTTTGAATATCAATTGTGGCATAAGTAATTGCTCCAGGGTTATTAGGTAAATCTGATAGCCTGCCATGTTTTGGGAGATTTGAACTTGACCAGACAGGATTTTCATGTAGAGTTATCACTCCACCCCAGGTATTTTGATATATTTTGTAATGGATGTAATAGTATATATTTATTTTAATATCTATCTTTGTTTCAGTGTAATATGTATTCAGAAGTGCATGTATCTTATATTGTTAAATGTGTATTTTAAAAATCCTGCCTGTTTTATAAATTTGTAGAAAATTCTTGAGTGAAAGAATGAACAATATATGATGTATATATGTAAAATATTAGAACTGTTGCCTTTGCTGAAATTTCCAGATAACCCTCTCTCAAGCTTTTAAAAAGTAACCAATGCAACACATGGGGAGACAATATAATATTGTTGGTCTGCTAAAATCAGTATACTATTAACCTTAGAAGCTATAACTGTGATAAATTTTTATTAATTGGAAAACTATGGATATGTGATTAGGAAGGTTTATAGATTTCGAACATTATAACCACTTCATTTTCAGAGAATTAACTTCAAAAGTTAGTATTTTTATGAGGACATTAGATATTTTCCTCGGTGAAAAAGTGAGCTTGTAAACTGCATGAGACCACCCAAAATAGAGCTTGCTAGCTCTTCTGTCAAGAAAAGTGTACCTGTGAATCAACATAAAATTTATTCACTTTCTGTGAACCATAAAAGAATCAGTTCCAGACCATATAGAAGACTCATTATTGTATGTAAGTTTGTAAAATTCTTATACATAAACCATTATTTGTAATAAATACTTGTGATAATTTGTTCCCATTTGGGCATATCAGTGATTGATGGTTCTGCTGCTCCTCTTAACTCCACCATTCAACATTTTATTGAACTTCTGTTTTATAAATGTTTGTGTATAAGTTTGGTATCAAATTGTAGAGTGTAATTCAAATTTTAGAGATGTACATAAGTTAATTCTTAATTGAAAAGTAAATATTAAAAATGAAATCCTAAATATAACTTTTGTGTTTTTACATGGTATGCTGAATGGAACATTGAATCAAACTAGATGTCTTGGGATGTCCAAATACAAAGTCTGTAGTTTCTCATGAATTAAATACTCAAATTACTGATATTGACAAGCTATATCACCAAATAAAAACCTATATTTTCTCTTTCCTGATATATTAATATATTTATTTAATCAATGTTGTTCTGTCCACTTCTTCAATTTTTGAAAATACTTTTTTTGGCAAACCTTTTATTTTCATGCTATATTCAACTTTCAAATTTTTTTAGACCCAAATACAGCTTAGTTATTAAGCTTGAAACTTGTAGTGCAATTCTGTTGTATTGATATAGTAATTTATGATCTTTGATTATTTTGGAGTTTATATATATATGTATATAAAACCTAAAAAATATTATTCCATTTCACATCCTCCATGTGAGAAATTTGATAAGGCTTAGCAACTTATGCTAAGCAGCAAACAAGTGTAAAGTTTGTCACTAGAAGAGATAACTTTATGTTTAAGAAAAATAAAGTTAAGGACTTCTTTGTAAGTAGTAGTAATGTATTATAAGTGAAATGTGACTGTATTTTACAAAGTACTAATCCACTAGATGATAACCAAGTCAGTAACTTTGAAAAGGCCAGTTTGATATTCTTGAATATGATAATATGAGTGCACGCATGGTCTATCATAACAACATTTGTAATGCTATTCAGACACAGCTAATATGTCAGTGTAATAGAAAAAACAAAAACAAATATGTAGGTGTACAATGTTATGAGAGTTAAGCTATTTATACTGAATATTTGTGTTATTCTAGAGTGAAAAAGCATGTAATTTATGTTTACTTTCTAATTATTTATGGTGATTATGAGGTTAATCAAACTTACCAATCCTCTACAGTGATACAGCTGTGAAAATAACAGGTAGAATGTGATGTTTTTCTTTAAAAAACATTTCAGAATTATTTGAGGTTATAAAGTTTTGCATATTTTCTGAAGCATCAAAGTATTTTTAATTTCAAAATTAAAATTACTTTGCATTTTGGATTGTCAACACTCAGAAAAAGAAAAAAAGGCATGAAAAACATTGCTTAAAAATCATAATTTTATTTTATATGAAAGCCTTGTTATGGTTACTGATAATAAGAAAAATTTATGCTTAATAATTTAAATATTATAACATGAAAATTATAACAAGTGCAAAATGATTATGAGATTGGATTCTGGGAATGAATTTGTTGTGAAACAGTTAACACTAAACTTTCCCTTTTCTGATCTTCAGTATCTCATCCAGCATATGGACATAAACTAATGGAACTATGACTAATAATTCAATTAATAAATTTTACATATTGGAGGAATTACGTGCTTACTGCCAATATTAAATCTGTAATTTGCATTTTATGACTATATTATATTTTAGAGAATTAAAATTTGTTCTTGTATAGCTATATCGTGGTTTATAAGTTTATTTTATTTTAAAGTTATGGTTATTATATATATATTTTATAAGTAAATTCTGAATGTGTTATTAATGGTTGATTTTCTCACAATAATTATAGCCAAATGTTTGGTTTTATGTCTCTAACACTTATTGTAATAAATTAACCTGTAATATAACTTCATTTTTTCAGGTGACCCATGACTGTATGAAAACCTCCATTGCTGTCAGAATATTTCTTAGTATAGGAAGCTAGGCTCAGTCAACTTACTTGCTAGTTGCATGCAGTGTTGACAAAACACTACCAAAGTTCTTGCATGACAGACTATTAGTTATTATTACTGATGAGATTATTGTTGTAAAATGTAGCTTTCCAATGAAAATCAGTATAGCTCCACAAAAGGGATGACAGTATGTCTTATTTGGTATTCTAGTTGCTGTGTTTGTTACAGCAGACTGTTGCCATTATATGCAACAAAATAATAGTATTGAATTCAATACAAAATTGTATATGATGCTGATAGTGCTAACTATATGAAATCATACAAAGACTGGGATTGTTGTGAATATGTTCGTGTGGTGTATGTTGCATAGTTTGAATATTTTGAGGTGCATTTATTTACATCAACATCTATGAGATTTTTCGTATTTTCATATTTTACATGAATAGAACACAGAATTTTAGATAGTTTGTGTATTTATTAAGAAAGGGCCAGACACCAGTTATAACACATTTTTCTTGCCTGTGAGATGAAACTCTTGGTTCAGCATATTAAGAGTAAACTGCTCAACACCTGTTAATGTTGAAATGGAATTTTGTACAATACCTTCAAAGTTTTATGAATCTTTGTAACTTGTTAAAGGATGACAGTTCATGCATTGTTTTATAAGTTTAACTTACAGTGAATATTAATGAACCAGAAAAATGTATGGAAATAAGTTTCCATTCTGTTGTTTGCTTTTAAAGGTTTCCAAATGATTAAACCACAAGCAAAGTGATGAATCTTAAGGCCCTTTGTTCTTTTCTGCATATTGTAGATATGTATGACATTCCTCCAAAAAGCCAGGAAGCTTTATTACTAGCTATTAAACTACTTTTAAAAGGAAGAATCTAAAGAAGTCATTAACTTTTTAAAAGAAGGTGGACAGGTTGTTTTTTATATCTGGAACTAAGCTCAGATATTCAGCTAAAGTAATTTTCTTGTATCACAAGCATAGCACTTACTGTATCAATTTTGGATGTGATGGTGTTCTGGTAGAAGTATTTAGGCTCTACACTGAGAAATTAGTGCTTGATTTCTCTCAAGAAAAATGTAAGGCTGGCAAATATTTAATTATTTTTCTACATCTGGGCAAACCAAAATAACCAAATTTTTACAGACTGATAGCAAATTACTAAAATGCTGTTGTCAATATTGCAGATACTGAAAAAGTTTCAATTGGTATAAATTGATTTCTCTCAGAAAAATTCAAGTAACTGGTATGATATAACTACAGTCTGTTCTTCTTGACAAGCAGTTGGACCTGAATCCTGAATTACTTTATTGTTTCTATGAATTGATGTTGTAATATTCATGGCAAAATAAAGTATACTGTATTGTATGTGTCTGTTATGTGAATTTTTACAGGTAGAATTATTTTAGTTACATATCAATATATCTCAACATCTGTTCATGCTGAAATATGGGTACTTTTTAAATAGAAACTAAATTGTATGATTTCCTATTCTACATGCATTTGGTTCAAAATGAAACAAATTTTCTAACAGAATTTACTGTAATAATTGGAACTGTAACTGTTTGAAAATGTGCACAAAATTTCAAAGGGATTGTAATGTACACAAATAAGCATTAAACTAAAGAACTGTTTAATGTGTTTTGATTTAGTACGATAAATTCACAATGTATACATACATATGTATCAGTTACAGTTATGTTCACTATTATACACAGAGAAAACATCAATTGTTATCTTTTACATTTCAGCAATATTTCTTAATTAGGTAATTTAGCAAGTACTTTCAGGTAGTCTCCAGTATCTTTCATAGTTAATCCAGGTTGATTGGAATGATACTGATTTCCTGTTTTATAGGTAGTAGCAGTTGCCTGTTACTTTGATGATGATGTTATCTGGGCTCTGGACAGGCCATTTCATAACTTCAAGGAGGCCAGCATTTTCTCTACATTGCATGTAGTATTTATTTTTTCTAACTGCTCAGAATGCACTTGTACTTGAGATCATTAGAACCCCATTGATTTTGCAAATATGACCTATACTAAGAAATCCTTTGTTTTTAATCCATTCCATATTAATCCATGGGTAGACTTTGGCATGTGAAAGTGAGTGTTTTTCTTGTTCTTACATAAAATAATTTCCTAATTACCAATTTCTTCATCAACCAGATTGAGATAATCAGAAACAGAGTTCTTATAATTATCTAAACCATTAATTTTTTAACTCCTGATTGACTTGTCAATTATATTCAGGACCACTTACTGATTTACTTCTGCACTTTTTGTAAACTGGTGAAGCTTGCAGTTCAAAAAACCGAGGTGTTAAAGCATAAGAACGTGTTCAGTAATAACTGATATGTTGTCATGCTAAACAACTGTACACTGAGCTTGTCTCCTCTTCTAAACTGCATTCCTTTATTATATTTGCATAACCTCTTTTCTGATGCATGACCGCTGTACTTGTGCACTGAATTGTAGATTTTTGTGCATCAAGTAATTCTGACTTCTGATGCTTCACACATTTCTGAAAACACTGAGACATATCTGCACTTTGTGGCATACCATGTATCATTTTCATCCTGTGAGTGCCAATAAACTAGATTAATTTCTTTATGAATTCTACTCATTGCTCAGATTAGTTGTTCTGACCTTCCAGTTGCAAATTTTTTTCATAGATTGGTTTTCTTTTATTTAATTCAAAAGTTAATTACACCATTAAGAAACAAAATAGTTACCTGCCTGTTTTGTTTTGAATATTTTAAGTGTGTTTGTTTTTGCTGCTAAAGTCATTTTATAATTCCCAGGTCTAACAATTCACTTGCTTCTTAGTGTGTATGTGTGTGTGTGTAAAAGAAGCATATGATTGAATTGGGACTGTTTTCTCAGACTAAGAAAACAACAAGTAAAACTCTAAAAGTTATCGAGATTGAGAGTTGGGTAAGAACAGAATGACTCTACTACTATAATTCAAATCCTGAGCAGTGGTACTATCTTTGTCTGTATTTAAAGCTTTCCTATGGTGATGACTGACACAAGTTCAATAAGTATTATTTCAGTGAATGCTCAGGTTTATATAATATAGTCTACTTTTAATTTTTTTATAAACAAGGCTGTCACCATTGTATAAGACAGGGTTCTGAATTGTAACTTATTGTGCATATATGTAATTATTTTTTTTAATATGTACAATATATGATTGAATTATACAAATTATCCAGAAGAAATTTCAGTATCAGACTTAAAGATTGGTGCCTAATTGGTAAATTATCTCAAACCTTATGATCGTTCAACATCTGTCATATCATTTCAGAGACATTATATGCCTTAAATGTGTTTAGTACAACATGAATGTGACTTCAAAATGTTACTTTCCAAGTTATATTTTTAAAAGAAATTTGAGCATCACTATCAGCAAATAACAAGTGTTTTATGAACATTTAATTTGTATCACTAAAGTAAAATGAAACTTCAGTAATTGTGGAATGGTCATCCAAACTTTACTTAGTTAATTCTGTTTATTTACAGTACAACTAGATGTGAGATTGAATTAGAGTGTCTGAACTTTTTTTCATTTTAAATAACTTTTTTAACTCTTATTTTTAATAACTTGAGTTTATATTTTAAATACAGTCATCAGCAATGTCACTAAAAACTAGCATCTGACGAAAAAATAATCAGCTGTTAATGATCTTTCTTTTGTCATCATTCGCAGTTCTTCCCAATATCAAACTGCATTACATGTACTAAGTTTTCAGTTCAAAAGGTAGCACAAATTATGTTCAACACATTTGACACTTTGAAATATACAGGATCATAATTTCTTACTTCAAGTTAAAAAGTAATTAACTTTATAGCATCATGTCTTTTTAATTTTGGAGTTTGTAAAACAAAATTTTAAAATCAGAAGGTAAGCATGTTTCTGCTTGTTAAGTAACTGTTCATTTGTTATGTTGTTTTAAGGCAAGGTCTTATTACCTCAAGTGAAAGAAAGAAAGTCATAGTACTACTTTAACTTGTAATTTTCAACCTGCTATGACATATATTACAAAGCCAAATGATCTTTTTCATACAGTTGTAATATTAATAATAGCATTAGGATTAATATTATTCTGAATATTTGTATTTTCCTACTGTTGGTTTAAATTGTAAAAAGTTCCAAAGGGAAGAGGCCTTCAAAATGCTGTGGAAATGTTTGGTTTATTCCTGTGGCAGGTGCCACATGTTAGCATCCCCTGATGGGACAAGGATAAGTATATGAACTTATTCTAAAATTTTGGGTCTGATTCCCTGTGATGGACACAGCAAGTTGCTCAATATAACTTTGGCCTAAAACAAGCCACCTATTTGAATTTTGGATAACTTCATTGGCCAATAACTAAGTAAGAATATACTCTCTCCCCCTATTGCCTCTTGAACTTACAAATATCCATCTCCTTTTCAATAATCATGACTCCTTTTTCCTGTTTTACCTATATGTTTCTGACCAGTGGTTTTGGAAATATTATTCACCTCTCCATGGAATTAAGAGCTATTACATCACATTGATGCTGAGATTTTTGGGCATTTTGTAAACCTTGAATAAAACTTCCACTCCTACATGTATTAATGTAGACTGAATCACTCAGTGATGTAATCCTCTTTTGAGTATAAGCCTTCACCAGAAGTACTGCACCACATTCCCCCTTCACAGTAAAGACCATTAGCACTAGTGTTTCAACAAAGTTTCATTCTTTTACTTCACAGTGTTTTTATCAAATGTTCTCTTAAAAATATGGAATTTCGCAATCATTATTTTAACACTCTCTGTGGGTTTGTATTTTATACAATCTTCAAAATCATAACACTTTACTTACTAAAACTCTTAAATGTACTGAGTGTGTTCTTCACAAACTTGGGTAAGGTTTTAGTTAAAGCACAAGTCTCTTGTATGCAAAATATTTGAAGTTTTAACAAAGTATTTACAGTAAAAATATTATCTGTGATTTTCCAGAATTTTTTTATTGAACCAATCTCAATGTTAACTTACTGAATTATTGATGGCATTTTTACAATTACAAAGTAAAATAAACATGTCTCCTTTTTCATTTAGTACATAATTTTTTGACACACTATTTGCTAGTGTTATTCAAAATTTTGAACATTTATCTTTTCACATAAAACTTTTTCATAAATTTATACTTTTATTTCCTAGCTTCTACAAGGTACAGCTTATTTTTCCCTTCAAATAAATATCTCGCAGTGGACAGACATTAGCAGACTTTGATACATCCAGTTGTTGAGAATGTGAAGTTCTGCATTTGTAGCCTAATGAATTAAGGCCTTGTTTAAATTTATTCTGATTTTTTCATGAAAAAAAAGAACTTTTAAATCATAAAGTATTATGATTTATTATGCTCATAATTCACTAAAACAGAATATCCGTGACCAGCTTTGTAATTTATCTGATATTTTATTTACCCTAACACTGTAAAGACTTGATCTATTTGATTGACCTTTAACATAAAAATACAAAATCTAAATCATCATATTCTTTTTATAGAATTACTTTAAATTTTAATATAATTTTATTATTATTTATCCTAAATACATTCAAGCTTCTAATGCTTTACACCATTTTTTACTTAATTGTTTTATTGCTCTTTGAATAGTGTTAAACTAGAAAGTCTGTATAACAAAACTATAAATAACCTCACAAATACATTGTTGAAGTAAAATTAAACATAGCAGTGAATTACATAATATAAAGAGTAATTTGCATGGATACATCACTGTTTTTGTATAATAACATTTTTATGCTTTCTTACCTGTCCTAATAAATTTCTAATTTTACAGTTTAGTTACTTTTATAAGAATAAACAGTACCCATAGAATAACTTATTCAATATTTAATAGGAGTTTAATTATGCTCAATAAAAGTTCATTAGTATCCAATGGTCTGTTTGGTTTTAGGTTTAGGCTTCTAATAGTTAGTGTTTCGTTAATTTATAATAAATAATTCTTTTAAGCAGTGCCAATAATTTGAAACTACCCAGTGGTTACAGGATTGTCAATACAAACTAGCACATGTTTCAAAATGTTTGATGCTTCTACATATATCAGTGTATATATATATGCATATAATATGCTTTTTTATTTGCCAGTCTTTATGTAGCAGATTATATATATATATATATATACCTTAGAATGCTCAAGACATAGATGACATTTAACATGTTTGGTTTGTCTGTCCTGTGTGAAAAATAAGTACTTATTTCATGGTTAAATACAGAACAAGAAAAACCAGTTTTTTTAATTAAAAATTGAGAATAAGAAAGGGAAAACTTGTATCACTTACTAGGGTAAGGTACCTTGTGTTCTGTGGTAAAGCAAAAGACACTGCCATTATACCTCAGGTAGTAGACAAAGAATGGGATTGTACTGTTGCTATGGTGTAAGTCAAACTATAGAGTACTGAAGAAATACTTATCAGAATTAGCAGATGGACAGAGGAATTACCCCAGATCTGCATTCTGAAAAGAATGCAAGAGACGTCCCTTTGGCATAACCACTAGAAATGACTGGGTTCATAGTGTAATGTAGTGGCTTATGCTACATTTCCAGGTAATATCCTCGCCATACTTCCGATTGAAAGGTATGCCCATTCTTGTACCAATGACATTATACTAATCTAAAGGGGGAACTCTCCATAGTGACCTCTCTAGTGGTTTGGGACTGAGGAAGCAAGGGTACTTCTTTTATTCCGCTAAAAGAAACTGGAAGAAAGTTCTTTTGTCACAATGGTGTAAGCACCAAAAATCTGTTAGACAAACAACTGTTATGAGTCAGGATTTTTAGTATAATTAGTTGTAATTTGCTCTCATGATCTGCAGCCATTCTATCAAAACAAAAGGTAATTGATATTTATTTCGTATTTTTGTGGTTGTTACAAAATCAGTCAAATGAACTTAGTCCTTATATTGTTAGGTTAGAGAAAATAACAAATAAAATACAAAGGTTTACTGAAGAAAAAATTAATATTTATGTAACAACTTCTAGCAGTTACATAAATTTGTAAATTAAGATGAAAATATATTTTTTATTTTAATATGAAAAACACGTTGCAGACAGGTCACTAAGAGTGAGTCAGACTCTGACTTCATAAATTTGCAGACAAATCTTCAGTAAAAATATTAAAGTAAAGTGTCTTATGTTTTGTGTACAAAAGACTTGGAATGTTTACTAAAAGCTTTCTTTACTTTTTTAAATACATTTATAACATTAAATATTCCAGTATGTATTATGGTAATATGATGGTTGAAGTTGTTGAGTGACCAAGCCCATATACATATGATTAAAGGCAAAACTAAATATTAGAATAATAATGTATGTACACAAAGAGGGGAACATGCCCCTCCTTGCTTACATATGTTAGGCAGCTATGTGTGCTTGACAGTTTTGAGTGAAGTCATCAAATCAAGAAGAATATGATGGAGGGGGGTATTTTCGATCTTCCTAATAAATAATGCAACTTTGCTAATAACTAACTGATTCTTGACCTGTGTACATTCCTCTAGCCAACCACTTTTTATGAATAATGTCTAGCTTCAATGACAAACTTCCTTTTTGGTTCGTAAGTCCTTCTACTTTTGCAACAGGTCATTTTCTTTTTGTGAAGATATTTGAACTTAAAATGCATTTAAAAAATGGATTGAAAACAAACATAGCAAAATGCACTTGTTAATAAAACAACCTATAATAACAAACCTTATAATTTTCGCACCAAAATATCTCTTATCTGTCTTACTCTGAGGTACTTACAGATAAACTGTTTTCCTCAAATAATTTGGGAGAAATCTGAAATAACAAGAGGTTTAAATAGAAAATACATTGAAAGTTAAACTGCATTCTATTATTGTAACTAAGTTTTGAGAAAGTTTGAGACTGCACATCTCTGTGTAAAATTTGTATAAGGGATTAAGACTGAGAAAATGTGTTATATATATATATAATTTTGAAATAAATAACAGCATTATTGTTACAGTTCATGAAATTATCTCTATTTGCTACCAATTTGAAAATACTTTTGAAGAAGTTGGAATAGAAAGAATGTTTATTTTACTCCTGTGAAATGGATAAAGGTTGAAGTACATTTCGTAAAAAACATATATATGTCAAATTGTTTTTGTGAGATACATTCACATGTACGACAGACTTGCTTAAAATTTTGAATTTAACATTCTGATATTTGTATATGTGTACTATGAAAGTAACAGTAAACTCAAAAGATATTTGTAGTTTCAAATTAAGTTTCCTTTCTAAAAGTATGTTTTATGAACTATTTTCTGATTTTTATGCATTAATATATCAATCTGTATGTTCAAAATTGTGAGATAAAATTTGATTACAACATAATGAAGTAGTTTGGAAGCAAAATTGGATTAACCAACTAACAACAAATTGCAAATCTTGGGTGTGAGAAAGTTTACAGATTGATGAAGCTTGCAGATAGAAATTTTAATATGAAAGTTTATATTCAAAAGCAAAAAAACGAGTTTTACATCATTTGGTAGGTAAATGTATTCAATAAAAGCTTTTCATGATAGAGAGGATAATTATGTGTGATGATAGAGTTATGACATAAGTCGGTTTTTTGAAAAAGTCTTCTTATGTATAACTTATAAATATTGCATATGTCTTGCCTTACTGATATTTCTGTGAACATGTTATATAATAAAAAAAAGATTCTTATTATTGTTGTTTCTAATATTCTTCCAACAGGATTGGCAGTATCCATCCTTAGAAATTGATGGATTACCAAGGTAAGTTTAGTTTCCTGTAATTCATTTGAACCTGCATATCCAATTTGTAAAGTGACTTAAATAATATTCTTGTTTTAGCAGCTTAATGTGTTTGACCTGTATTTGTTAGGTTCTTATTATTTAGGAAAAAAACGTATTGTGTACAAAAACTGTAATATTCATATTCACTCACAATTGCATTTTTTGGCTTGTGCTGCCCTCTGTTTACACAGTTTCACTTGCCACTAGCGTTTATGTTCCCATCTACATTCATGTAGTATGGCAAATGACCATCCACCAATAGGAGTACAACACATCTTCCTTGCATAGCTGAATCCCTTTATAGTGTATAACAATTTCATCACTTCTTAATTTGACATTCAAGTGTGAATTTGTGCTCAATTTTTGCTGCTTGTTTCGTGTTTTTGTACATAAGTCCACTAAATACCACTGTATTAACAAATTAAATTTGTTGTCATTTCTTTTTTTTCAACATTTTTTTGTGGAAAGTTTCTTTTATTTTCCACATAATGAACTTGTAATTTAATATTGATACAATGGCTTCTTTTGGTTATGAATCCTGCTGCTACTGATCTAATATTATTTACAACATTCTTGGCTTCAGATTCCACACTTTCATTTGGGGAGGTATTGATTTTGATGCATTGAGAATAATACAATATCATATGGCTAGCTATGTCTCCAGAACCTTGATTGGATTTTGCTTCTCTTGAAGAATATATTTCCAAAGAGAAAGGTTTGAACAGCCCTTTTCCATCTTTTTGCCTTCCTGTTTTACCTGTGTCAATCTACCTTGTCTTTCATCTACATTTTTCACATGAATTTCCATGCGTGTAACCTATTGGGTCTTTCCCCTTTGCCTTATATTTTCCTTCTTCGTTTTGCCATGACATCAAATTATTTAGGTTTCCTCTTTCACCCAATATTCTATTCCATGTTGAATGGTTTCTTATCCAATTATATTTAATTGCCAGCACATCTTTGTCCCAAAATTTGACTAATTCTCATGTTGTGGTAAATTACAGCTTGAAAAGTTTGGTTTTTGAGTTCTCAGACCTTAGAGTTTTTGATTCAGGCATGGGGATCCAATCTTTCCACTAAACTATGACTTCCTTTTGCCCAATTCTTTCATATGTATGTCACCCTCACTAATCTCTACCATTATCTCTCATCCCTTCAACATTTTTACAACGCTATCTACTTCCCTAAGGGGTTTCAATAGATAACAGTACTCTTTTCTTTTCTTTGTTGGTATTCTTATCTTTTTCAATCATTCCACTTTTTACATGACTCCTATGTTGCTGAGATCTCCTTAGCAGGGATGCCCTGTTTTTGCATGTGCATCTGCCTGCTTCCTGCTAACATTATCTCCATATGACTTCTTTCTTGCACTACTCTGTTTTGGGAATCTCCCTTATACTTAGTATCTTAAGTAAAGGCTGAAAATAAACATTCCTTCCTTGTTTCTTATCTTTTCCAGTCTCCTCTTCTGTTCCTGTGTCTAGTCCCCCTGCATTTTCACTTCCACTGATACTGCCTTCCTGAGCTTCTGTGGGAAGTCTCCAAATCACCCATCATTGCATTTTGTGATACCAGTTTTATCAATGACTATCCCATGAGTTCTCACATTGTTGAGGCACGGATGGCTAGACTTGTTCATCTGTGGTGCCCTTTCACCTCAAACATCAGGGTTCTTTAGGTTTTAACATAATAATTTTTCCTTCATTTTCTGCTCCTCCTCCATTATCCACAGGTTCTTTTTCTTTTCCCCTTCTTAGGATCCATCTACTTGCCAGCATCCTTCTAGGGTGGTTTAAGATCCCTTGAACAAGTATGCTATAGAAGAAGTGTTTCACCTGTCTCTGGATTTTAATTCTCAACTATTCATTGTTCTTAATAAGATCAGGAACTAGCATCCTGTTCTCAGTTTCTCTGACCTCAATCACTTCAACTTCTTGAGGTTATTCACTTCATGTCTGTGGATGAGCATAGTTGACATCTTAAGTGCTTCTCTTCATATTCTGATTTCTACAACATCAAGATGTTACCTTTGGTTTATTCATGGGGGTGGAATGTTTTAGTTACACAATCTACCATACAATCTGGCATTGGTGCCATATATCTTATGTCGTGTGGTCAGAGCCTTTGCCAACCATATTCACAAGTAAAATTTTCAGTTTTATCATCATATGGATCACTGGCTCCTTTTAACTCCTTCCTAGCAAACCACCTACAATTCTATCATTTCCTCCTGCAGGAGACAGCTCATGCAATTGGTTATCAAACTGGAGAAGTCTTATTTTAGCCTCACACAAAATGTTACTCAAATAAAGGTGTTTCACAGCATCTTCCTCAACAGAATTCAGCTGTCTCCTCTTCATTTGAGGGTAACAAAGCTCTTGATTTCCAAATCCAAGTCTTCTCCTTCCCTTCCTGTACATAAGATTCTTTTCATTTTGGGAATGTGGGCTTACCCTTGCTCCTTGGGGTCATACCCACATATGTTGCCTTCAGTTAGCACTGTACAATCAAAGTAATCTTGTTCAGGATCCTTTGGACACTATCATTTTCCTTCCTTCTTTCCTACAAGTCAACTTTGTCTGGTAGCTTGATGGGCATTCCTTTATATCCTCTTCATTCTGATTTGCATTTCTTTACAAATACTTTTTTATGGGATAGGGAGTGTACTTGGATTCTAAAAAGATATCCCATCATTGGTGCATGATCAAATCTTCCCTAAATATCAACCTGTTCGAATTCCTGGCTATACATTAAGCTTTGAATCTTTTTTTGCTGGTTATATGTAGCCATCTAGTCATAATTCATTCCAACAATTCAACTGTTATTCCTTACATAAACCGTCAAGTGGGTATCTGATCTCAATCGCTTGGTTTTTGAAACTAAATCTTCTCTTTTTGAATCTAATCTTAGCAGGTCCATCTTCTTGGTTGTTACATCCCAGTGATGTGAATCTTGTGGTGGATCAGCTATTGCATTCTTATAACATCGTGTCAATGGAGTGGTCTCTTGTTTCTTAAGATTTTCAGTGGTACTTGGAGTGTACTTGGATTCTAAAAAGATATCCCATCATTGGTTCATGATCAAATCTTCCCTAAATATCAACTTGTTCGAACTCCTGGCTATACATTGAGCTTTGGATCATTTTTTGCTGGTTACATGTTTCCATCTAGTCATAATCCATTCCAACAATTCAACTGTTATTCCTTACATAAACTGTCAAGTGGGTATCTGATCTCAGTCGCTTGGTTTTTGAAACTAAATCTTCTCTTTTTGAATATAATCTTAGCAGGTCCATCTTCTTGGTTGTTACATCCCAGTGATGTGAATCTTGTGGTGGATCAGCTATTGCATTCTTATAACATCCTGTGAATGGAGTGGTCTCTTGTTTCTTAAGATTTTCAGTGGTTATGCTCCAACTTGGTACCTTCCCCTTGTGATTACAATTGCCACTCAGCTCAATATAAAGCTTCCTCTCTTTAGGTCTCTGGTTCCACATCTTCAACTCTTGCAGTGAATATCTTCAGTCAGGATTGGATCATTCTTTATCTGTATGTTTATTTTTTGTCAATCTTCTTCCCTGTGTTCTCTCTCTGTCAAGTACTTCTTATCACTCCATTTTGATCTGCACAGCCATAGTTTTCTTTCTTCAATCTCAAATAAATCTTCCACTTTCCCAGTCCCTTCTTCAGCAACCTGAGTTCTCTGTCTTTAATCATACCCTAGCCAAACTTCATTTTCAGAAGTGGATTTTGTTTTGTGTGATGATTCAGACTTTCTACATGAGTAACCTTCCTTCCTTCTCACTCAGTCCACAATTTTTCTTTGGTGTATCAGCATAAATAGTGCATTTTCCATTGTTGGGCTTTATGCCATGCCTTTTTGCCTTCCCAACCAAGTGTTTCTTACCTCTCCAATATTTTTACTTGGCTTTTGACCAGTGGTTTGTCTGTTTCTATCATTTAAAATTTGTCCAATATCTTTTATTGTCTTCACTTCTGTCACATTATTCAATACCTTATTTTGCTCCATTCATTGAATTAATTCACCCTACTCAATTCCCCTATTCAATTAGAATTCCAGTGTTGTTCTTTATGTCTTTATACTTTCTCACTTTGAACCTCTGTCCCTCAGTCCCTTTCATTTTTATTATGTCTCTCTCTCAAGACATATTTTTTACTCCTCTTTGAGTGTGGATACTACAGGTCTGATATCTTTGCTATAGTCATCTCTCATATTCTTTATTATCACATGTGTTCTCCTTTATAAGGATCATAGGGTTTTTTTCTCAAGATGTTAACAGTATATGAAAGGAATGTCACCTTCATCTCTCATTTGTATTCCATGTATAATCCATATTGTCTTCTTTGTTCAGTACAGGTTTTGCATTGTTATATTGCCTGCACAGTTCCCTTTCATGGCTTTCATTCCTCTCTTGTATCATGGAATTCCTCTTCTGCTAGTAGTCTTTCTCCTGTTACTCTTACCAGCTAAATTTACAAGCTTATTTTTCTTGCATATGCAATAATATCCAAGGATTCTCATCACTGTTGCCCTGGCTGCCCACCTTCATTCATTAAATGAGATTTTTTAGACTTGCATGTGGACTGTGCTTTTCATATTTATTGATCACTGCTTGCATCATTGAGCTATTTCCTCCTCATCTGACTATCTCTTGCTACGCATTACTATTCTCTATACCTCATTTCGATTCTGTAAGGCTAAGTTCTTACTTTTTTTATTTCTTTCCTTTACAGTGCTGCCTTCTCCTCTCCTGAATTGCACTCTGTGGTGAGTGGTGCTGTCCAGGTGTACGTAAATGTAAATCTTCATCATATAGCTGTATGTGTTTATAATAGTCACTGAAGAGATGGGTGTTCTCCAAAATCATTGGAGGCTTTCACAAATAATGTCTACATGTTATCATACCAACTCCTGGACTGTCATGAGCAAAACAGTGTAAGGGTAACCACCCATCCTTTAAGTTCTAGTTGAATAAGGGGGGTTTAGCTTGCTTTTCAAAATATGATTTTTGTGGTCAGTCATTGTACTGTCATATGGACTTCCCACCACAATATTACTTCCTCTCTCAGTGGAGTATTGCAGTCCTTTTCACTCTTGTGATGGACCATCAATATCTCTGATTGTGACCAACTCCATTCAGTCAAGAGTAGGGTAAGGATGTTGTGTTGGTGTAGATGGTGAGTAGACTCATTCAGAAAATAAAATACTTGAAGCTCTCTGTTTTTTAGCTGGATAACTCCACCACATACAGTTCACCTATATGGCTGGACTTTCCTTATCTTATTTCTGCCTGGATATCAAATCCCAAGTGTTCTGATGTTGGATCATTGTAGGACCAGCCAATATGACTCCTTACATGTGTGATTAGTAGGGACTCTCCTACTACAAAATGACAAAAATATTCCAGACACTGCCTTGTTTTGAACTGTAGCCGACCCATCATGTTTGCATTCCCCCTTCCCACACTTTTGTGGATGTTAGGTTCCTGGGTGGCTTAACATTCATTATGTACAGGATATGCATACATGCATTAACTGGTTTGTCAGAATGGAAGTTGTTTATCCATTCTGCTTTCTGGTTTTGAGGTGAAGATGTTTGGGACCTTCCTCTTACTGTGGACCAAAAGACAAATAGCCAATCACACCCACTTTTATAATGGATTTGGCCCACTGAATACAGTCTGATGCACCCAAGCCACTCTATACCATCTGGCATATCCAATTACAGGTTATACATGCATCTTTTCTGCCTGTGTGTACCTGGCACAGATAGCATGTAATCTTCCACATGTGTGGCCCTATACATTACAGTTTCACACTAAATGGTTTCTCTGCAGGTGCTTTCCAAAGTGTTGCCATCTGAGTAACTTTTTGCATTAGTTCCTCCGTTATTATAATGTTGTATCCTAGCTGTATGTGTGAAAAAGTTTAGGTATTATGACATAAGTTATCATTTTCCTACACTGAAAATGTATTTTTGGTAAATACACACACACACTTGTGGTGCATGTTTTCTTGCCTAATCTCAAATTTATGAGAGTAATCTACAGTGCACAAGGAATCATCTGTAATGGGAGGGTGTATCAAACCCCACTTGTAGAGGGCTGCTTCTTGATTATTTGCATACAACAGTGCAGCTGTGAGAAATCACGTGATTGTAGGTAGGAGCACCAAGGATAGTGGTGAACAACATTGTCAAAATATAGGGCAGCCCAAGTTGAGAAAAAGTATTACGTGAGTCTAGATAGGTATCTCTTGAAAATACATCTTCAGTGTAGGAAAATGTTAACTTTGAAAAACTTTTTTACTCTAGTAGAAGTGCCAGTGTTGCTACACTTCCACCTCCATATGAATCTGTTTCTACAATGGGAAACAACAGAGATGCATCTCATCTCTTGAACTTACAGCCCAATGCATCACAAGATAATCACCTTGAAGAAGAGCCTCCACCAAATTATGAAGAAGCAGTTTTACTTATTGGGGGACAGCCAGAGTCTGGCACTGTTGTACCACTAAGCAGATCTTTCATTGCCATAGAAGAGCAGGAGAATATTTCCAATTCTCAAAACATAGGGAGTTCTTTATCAGAACAAGAAATGAAGTAGGTCATCCATTTTTAGTCTAATTCATTTTGGATTTTAATTAATGTAAAACTGACTTAAACATTTGAATGTTTTGGATTTTTTCCTACCAAATTAGGAAATTAAATCCACAATACAATGCACAAACAATATATCTTGAAAGGCTGTTTAGAGTATAAAACCATAATAATTACATTAACAGTATTCAATTCACTTCCTTCTCCAGATATCTGTGCTTGTGCAAATTATTTTAGCACTTCTTGAAAATCTACTTGTTGGCCTTATTCTTCCAGAGCTCACCATGCAGATGGTGTTTTGGATGGATCCATTTCTCCTGTTTATTAAATTGCTTTTAAAGCAGACTTTCTTGTTCATCTCCAGAGAGTTAATCTGATATTTCTTTTATTATAAATTACCCTGTATTTTGAGTTATGATGGTTCCTAATAAAGGTGGGTGATTTGTGGGATTTGATAATTAATTAATCATAAGGTTTGCTAATCAGTTACATTAAACTAATCAATTATTCTCATTTGAGACATTGGATATTTTGAATAATTAGAAACTAATTTGAGTTATTTAATTATTTTCATGAATTGTGACAGTAACTAATCAAACTGATCAACCTTGAATTAATTAAAATACCAATGAAAAATCACAATGGCAATGTTTTAATTATTTGGATAGTTGGAATGATTAAAAACTAATTATATGTAACACTTATATAAGATGGTTAACTGATTTCATAGAATTTATCTGTTTTATAATAGATTTGATTAATAATTTATTTTGTGTGACACTGGATAATGTGATTGATACTCATAGCTACCTAAGTGATTGTGTTTCTTAGTGGAATTAATCATGCAGATCTAATTCTTACTCATCTGTATTTCAGCCCATTGATTGTATTTGTGAGGATATTAAATTTTGTTCAAGGCATGTTTTATTATGGCAAAAACCTTTTCTTCTCGTTGCAGTTGGCTTTTACATATGTGTGTGTATATATATATATACAGTTTGTCTGCTCAAATTCTTCTTTTATGCACAAACAGTTCCTTTGTTTTCCAACTTAACATCATTAAATTATCTTTTCTTTCCTCTGGTATTGTAAAATTAAGAGGGTGAATTTAGACATTGATAGGTTCCCGCCAGCTGTTTTTCATATCAGTCTATGAAGTTGTAACCAGTATATATTGGACATTTTTATTTATTTTTCCTCTTTTCCTATGTGATGTTCTCATTAATTTTTACCAGGAATTCTTTTCAGAAGAGTAATTTGTTTCCTGTTGTTTTTATGAGTCAGCTGAAAAACATTGTTTCTTGGATTAAAACACAGTTTGAATGATCTTAAAATTGCAGAATACAAGACACAGTTACAAACAGTTTACACCTTTAGAATTAAATATGTAACCTATTACTACCTCATAATATACAACAGAATATAAAGAAAGTCGTTGTCTGTAGACTTTCTAACCTGTTGACCCACATTCATATTCAAAATACTATAATAATTATTATATATGCTCTAATATTTCTAGCAGTTCTGTCATTCAACTGAGTCTTAAGTAACAGTTTTGTCTCATTAAATAAAACGATTGTAAGATTTATGTGGTAGGCATTTTTTGGCATTTCCGTGAAATGTTTTTTGTGGTTTAAGTTTAAATGTGCTTACGTAGTTACTTCAACAAGAAGGTTGCCTCATCCCTTTGCCCTTTAATTCCAGTTTAATGTTTTGTACTGTCATTAATTTAATGTGACTAGAAATTTATAAGCCTTCTTGGACAACAATTCCTTCTTTGTTATCTTATTAACAATCTCATAATAAGAATATTTTTCTTCAATAATTTTTAATATTTCTCAGACTTGTGTAAATGAAGAACTGTATAGGAAGGAGGGAGAACAAAAGGGACAAAGAAGGAAGGAACTGCAAAACTTGAGGTTGTAGTGGTAGGAGATTCTTTGATAGGATAATCTGTAGGGTGTATTAGGAGAAAAGATTTTGTTTATGCTATCCAAGGACAGGGATAGAGAATATAACTGACAGGTCAAGTGCATGAGTAAAGGGTGCTAGCAAGGATGCAGTCTTTGTTGCACAAATATCTGCTAATGACATATGGAAGGGATTAATAAAGGCATATAAGAAAAAGAGCCACAGTTCTGTTCTGTCAATGTTACTGTCAAAACTTAATAGTAAGAAGAAAATGATAAATATGTCACAAGAACTAACATACATTTAGATTAAGTAAAAAGGTATGGATGAGGATACTGATTAGATGAACTTGTGAGAGAAGGCCAATACCAAAAGTGAACTCTGAAAAACATAATCCTTCCTTTCACACTTTAGCTGTATCCAGGAGATTTCTCTTCTCTTTCTATATGAATCTTATCTTCCTTGCTCCAGTCTTTGTCCATAACAGTTTAAATCTTGTGATTATCTCCACCTATTTCAGTTCACCTATTTATCAGGTTTGCATATAAGCTTATCTTTGTTATTTTCTATTCCCTTATCTTAATGTCAGTACATTATGGCAAATGGTTTTGTGTTATTACTGTAGAATCCTCTTACATGTGATACAACTATAGTTATACCTATGGTTTGGATTTTTTTTATCCATTTTATTGGGTATCAAATTTATTATTTATTTTAAACAAAATCTGAAATGTTTTGGTTATGAATTCTCACATTCGTATTTCTGACACAGAGTCTCCTAGTACTCCTAATCAGCCACTTCTGGTATCTAGCATTGTCTGGGTATCAGGGAAAAGCCCCTTTCAATAGAGGATATCCTATCATTCATGCACAGAGGGGTAGAGTCTTAAATGCAGTACCAACAACAACATCAGTAACCACCCTATGGGGTCCAGTCCAATAGTTTCTCATCCCAGATGTCTCTATAAAAGATCTTCATCACCAATCAGAGTGTCATTCAAGTTCTTTGAGTAGATTGGCCCTTCATTATACATCTCTCTCTCTGTTATCTAAGGATCTTCTAAACTAAGAGGTTGTAGAATGTGCTGACTTCTCTCTTGAGGGTTTTTTATTCACATTTGTTTGTAGTATTATAGAGTAATTTATTTCCTTCTAGTGGCATTCTGCACCTTGTCTATGGATGACAAATGACTCACCATTATATGAATGACAGACTTCTCACTCCAAGTGCTGTGTTTTTAATCAAAAAGGACAAATCTGTTTTTACTACTACATAGTACTTTGTCCATTTATGTGTATTTTTCAATTCATATCTTCACTGGCACATACAGTTCTGTTTATGGAGGGGGTTGTGAGCATTGTTGGACTTGCTCATTCCTTTGGGTTTTGCCCATATTCATTTCTCTCAATGGGCATTATGAAAACAGTTGATCATTTACACAAATGCATTGAATTTTCTGCTGACTCTGTTGGCTTCCAGCCAGCTTGTGGTTAAACAGAGACAACGAGACAGTAGGTGTCTCTCTCCCACAACTACCTCCAGAGGAACATCTTTCCATGGATGTTTCTCTCTAGGGATGGAAACTTTGTGTATAGGATATGGAATTCAAGTGCCTCTGGACAGAAGAGGAATTTCTTTTCACATCAGTCTTTTAGAGCTTCTTGCATTTCACTGAGCTGTATCTTGGACACTCAAATTGTTGCAAGGAAAGACAGTAATGCTTCATTTAGACAGTTCCACTGTAGTCTCCTACATCTTCAAGGAAGTGGACACTCACTCTAGGTCTCTCTGTCTTCAGACATTTGTTATGTAAATGTCGTGTAAATATTTTGTAAACGACAACATGTCGTGTTGTGTTTAAATTTTCATTTCTATTATTTATATTTCCATATTTATATTATTGTTTCAAAGTTTAAACTAATAAAATATGTTGTTATTCATTTAGGGTAACATTTAGAATTTTCTAGAATTAAGTAGACCAATCAAATGTATGTAAATGAAGTGTTGGCGGCCCAGTGTCTAGACGTTTAGTCTCGTGCAAGAACGGACATGCGCAGATTGCTCTGGAGATCTGTAGAAGTTTCGCAGATTTTCGAGGAGTCTAGGCCTACAATATATAAACAGACGAAGATGCAAAGAGAGTCAGACATTAGTTTTATTTCAAAAGAAGAGAGTCATTCGTTTGAGAAAGATTAAGTGTTTGCTGTGATTATTCAACTTGGATTTGTGACTGATGTTAGATCTACGGAAGCTGTGATTTTATTTCGTCAGTCTCTATGATTCTTTCGAATTACTGGTTGTGCTGAAGGTCGACACGTCCGGGCAGATTGGAAAAATTGAAGGCGACAAATTTGTGACGTTCATCGGAGGCATCGTGAAAAGAACTTTGTCGAATTTACTGAACTGTGAATTGTTTCTGAACTTCTTCATTTAAGCTTCGGAATTTCTTCATGGGACCAAATTCACACCCTATACTGGAATTTGAGACTTTCATTTTAGATCATTATATTAGATACAGGCCAGTACCATTTTGTATTGTGTTTAATTTTGAAGGTTGAAACTAGTACTATTTTGTGTTGTAATTAATTTTGAATGTTTAAACTTAATAGCTGTCATTGTTATTATATAATTTTATTATATCTGTTAATAGTTTAGTGTAATAAATTATACAAGCTGTTATCTGTGTCTTTCTGTTGCGTTTAGTCTACGAAAAACATAAAACATAAACAGAAACGTAACATACTGTACTTTCTCCTTTGGGAACACAGTCATCAGATTGTTCTCCTTGTGCTTGTCATGGTCCAGGTGTTCAAAATTTAGTGGCTGATAATTTATCTAGTCCCAGCAGAGTTCTTCACACATATGCTTTACCCACAAGTTTTTCATTTGATTTATTCTTATTTTTAATGCCTAAGATCAGTGCTTTGGCCACATGCTGGAATACCCAGCTCTAATCCTCAAGCTCTTCTGCCTTTTACCCTTGGGCTTTGGGCATATAGATGCTTTCAGTTAGGATTAGACAGGTTTTCATTTTTATGCACACCCTCTGATTTGTCTGTTATTCAAGATTATTGTACTGATTTGTTTCTTATCCTGTCTCATTCTTCTGGTGGCTTTATATTGGCCAGGTAATTCTTGCTTTCTACTCCTTTATTATCTTCAGGAATCGACCACTTGGGTGTTATTTCATATACATAATTCATTAGGCATTCTCTATTGGATTTTTATCAATGGAAATTGTTTAATTATAGTCAGTGTATTGTCATACATGGTTTTTATCCGTCTCGTCTCCACTATGCCACATGTTTCTCAAATCTGACACGTGTGGATGGTAACTGGACAAATTCCTGTTCTAACAGTGAGGTTCAGATTTTGCATCTGTTACTAATAAGTCTTTAAAGTCCAGGAATTAGATTTCACATTTTCCAGATAAAGAGCATACCTATTCCAAAGACAGTGTGAAGCCAACTAGTGTACTATTACTACATTTCATTCTTGCACACCTTTTCTCTATGCAGATACTTTCTGGGTGGATATCAATCTTCTATCCAGTTTTTCTGGATACAAGGCCACGTTGGTATTCGCAGGAATGAGCTCGCTGACACCTCAACAAAGTTTATCTGCTCTGGCACTATCACTGCTATGACTGCTCCATACATGGACTCTGGTCCTGTGTTCAAAACTCAGCTCTGTGCCTGCTGGCAGTCAACTTGGAGTGAGCAACACAACAACAAGCTTTTCCAAATAAAACCTTATATTGGACTTTGGCCATTTTGCTTCCATAAGGATCAGAAAGAGGAAGTTGTTCTAACTGAACTATGCATTGGTCACAGTTTTATAACTCATCGTTTTCTTTTATCTGGAACTGATGCAGCAGTGTGTAGTTTGTGTAACACTCAGATCACAACAAGCACATTTTACTTTCTTGTCGTCATTATGACTTTCAACGACAGCACCATTTTCAACATGTTTTATCCCAAGGTTTGTCCATAACGTTAGACAGTGTTATTGGTGATGGTGACACCATTCACCTTGGTAATGTTTTTAGTTTTTAAAGGCCATCAATATTTTTAATGCCATTTACGTTTTTTAATTTATACATTAGACCTTTTTAATGTGTCTCACTTTTAAAAATCACAGTTCATCTAGTTCAGTTTGAAATCAAAAACAGTCATCACATTAAATAACTCGAAACCAGGACTGGAAAGGCTAACTTCAGTTGACTAACGCTGCTGTTTTAACTACCCGCTAGTCATCCTAGCGAGTTATTATTATAATTTTGCTACCTTTTTATTGCTTTCCTTTTTGAAAATGGCCATAACGTCAAATAACTCTGAACCAGGACTGGAAAGGCCAACTTCAGGTAACTGAGGGTGGTTTTTGTACTTACCTGCTTGTCTTCATGGTGAATTATGATAATTATTGTTATGCTACAGAAAGTCCTTTACAACTTTAATCACTGTAGTGATTTTAGTATTGTAGACTAGATGTAAACATTGGTTTTATGCTATTTATGTTGTTTTTTTAATTTTGTTTTGTTTTACCTAAATTTCCTTTTATAAATTTTACTAAATTTACTTTTAACTTTTTACTGGATGTTTGGTGCAGATAGCCTAGCGGCTTTGTGCCATAAAACATAAAATCAACCAACCAACCAATCTAGCAAGTATTAATGAATGAAGGGATAAATTTGAAACTAAGAGTGTAAATTAAATAAACTACATACTAGACAGGTTAATAGCATTAATTTTTTTTTATGATTGGTAAGAGCTAGATGAATGTAATTTAACTTACATAAATGCTAGTATGTAATGTATTTACTTTATTGTAATTTTTATTATGAACTATAGTAATATCAGATGTTTGCCTAATTATTTAATGCATTAGTTAATTAGTGTTGTTTTGTAAATTTCAAGTGTTTTCATTATTTCAGTGAATGTAACACCGTGCAGAGCCAGAAAGCATCTTGAGAAGATCTGTTTCTTCTAAATTCTGTTTTGGAAGCACAGTTGTATAATTAGTGATGTCTTTTAATTTTTTATGCAAAGGTATTTTGTTGTTTTTTTATACCCCATAAACTAATTCTACTATCTAAAAAAATGTAAAATAAGGTCAAATTGAAACACTTTTAGTTTCAACAAGTTTTTTTTCTTAAATGTATAGATGTACATTTTTAAAACTCAAGATTATGAAGGATTTCCTGGTATGTCCAACTTTTGTAATGGTGTTCATCTCGCATGTATCTAACATTTCTTTGTGTCAGGGATAGTGAAATATTTATACAAACATGGATTTGTGGGATATGATAGATTTGAATCTCAACTTATATACAATATAATATAAAAAATTGTGTATGAAATTGCACATGGTGTTTGTTGAAAAAGGAAACACAAGGAGTGTGTTGTAGTCAAATTCACAAAAGACCACAAGGTGTTAACTACATTTGTTTATTTTTTTTTTCTTTTAAATATCTGTTATTAACACCAGTTGGTTAACCTATAACATATCCTATTATTATAAGATACACAATTTGTTCATTTGTGTGGTAAAAAGTCTAATGTATATAATATTTAGAAATATGGAATATGAAAAGCAATCTCTTTTTTTCTAAAATGAATAAAAGTGTTATTTGTTTAAGGTATTAATACTGTGATGTGGAACTTTAAAAGCTACAATATATTTTTTAACTCCTGTTGTAGGTCACTTTTTATTTTACAGCCTTATTAAGTCAACTATATTATATCAGGCTATATTTTCAAGGACAATTTCAATTCTTTCATAAATATTAAATGTATCTTAAAAGTATTGTACAAAACTGGCTACTATGAAAAGTCTTTTTTTTTTGTTAACCAGTTCTAATCTGTGTTCTTTGTTTGTAGTGTATAATTACATCAAAACCTCTTAGTTTGTTTAACAAGTGAAATGATGTAAATAAATCATATTATTTATGGCTGTATAAAGAGTAATTCTGTGGTAAACTGCACTTAATCACTATTCCTTTGACATGATTATTGTTCTGTTATTCCCACTTTTGTTTCGGAAAGATTTCCTTTTTTACTATCTTGTATAGTAAATACTGTCTTATCTATTTGAAATCTGCTGTATGTCCCATTGAAAAGTTGCGTGAACTAACTGAGATGCTGAAGTTGTTAGTACCATAAGCCTTAGACGAGCAAGGACAGAATGACTTTTGAATTCAAATGCTTTGCAACCATGATTGTCTTTTTCATTCATTAATTGGAACAGTTTCAAGCAGTTAAGGTAATTTTATTTTACTGAAATAATTTTTTTGGTCTCAGGAGCATCATTTGTTATGTTCAGCTCAGTTTTACACAAAATGGATGAAGCCTCATTGGAAAAACTATTTATAGCATGATCCAGTTTACTGTTATACAGTATGTCTGGGATTCTACCTACTTCTAGCTGGTAAATAAGTTTGCAATTAGTTACTTTAGTATAAGAATATTCTTGTTTGCCATTCCAGGGTTGTTTGAAATAAGTTAATTTGAAATAGTCTACCTTCATGTAATTTTAATGAAATTTTAAAGCGTTACTCCTCACGTAATTCTCATTATTTTTATTGTCGATATTTCTTAGGAGAGAAAAAGTTTGCTTATCTTATTTTGTCCTTTTGTAATCAATTTAATTTTCAGTATACAAAAAACAAATCAAGAGTATGTTAAATTTTTTCACTTTGTTCTTCATTTTTAAAATTTTTCTTACATTTTTTCTCTCAAAAGTATACATTTTGAACACATATTGCTTGTCAGTGTGTGTTGTTTTGATCAGTTCCTTTTATTTTAACCTTACTTGAGAGAAGTGAGTGGAGAAGAACCAACTTTGCACTTTACCAGAAAGTTAAACCTACTTATTTGAATTAGTAAACTACCCTCCCTGTATCTTTACATAATTGTTTATTTTTCTTGTTACACTCTTAATTTTTGACATGTTTAAAAATATTTTTATTCTGTGTGTTAAAGAAAATTGTTATACTATTGTGAATTTATCATCTCGATCATATTAAGTTACTTGTATTTGTTACTTGAGACATTTTCTCTGTTTGTGTGCATAAAACCCTGACAGTTTTCTTATTCTTTTGATAAAATATTTTCTAAATGATATAGTATGTACTCTTTCTGAGACATTCTATGTTGTTGTAGTGTAGTGTCATAAGCATTTGTAACACAAAATTGAGATATTGCTGGTTTATGAATTAAGTAGAACTTCTTTATTTACTGTTGACAGCAGAAGATTGGAATGAAATAAATTTCAGTTAAGATCCAGTACAGTTAGCCCATCAGATGCTCTTCTCGATATAATATACTTTTGTGGTAAATCCATTTTTGTTAATATTAATTCAATAAATTTTAAAACCGCTAAAGGAAGGGCATCACAACCCAAAATGTTGTGAGTATTAACAATCTATTTAACATTATCCATTTTTCTGAGGTATAGGTTTTCAACATTTTTTTTGTTTTAAATTTATCCAGTTGATGCATGGTCATAAGACACTTTGATACAACTCAAATCTCCATTTTATTATGTAATTTTTGTTATGAATGCTTAAAAAAGAATTAGAAATTATAACTTTTAGCATGTTGGCTCTTTTAAAGCTTTGGTTTCTACAGTTTGTACTTACTTGAGTTCTGAACTGGTAAATTTATGTTGTTTTCTGTTGTATTCGAGTGGCTATTATGCCTATTACTCTCTGATGCGAACACAAAAAATATGTGCTTCTAGTGACATGAAAAAAAATAAGGGTAGGGTAGGTAAGTTTTTTTTGTTATCTGAATAACATTTTATAAAAATAAAAAGTAGTCACTTCTTGCATTTTACCTTTACCCTTCTCATTGTGCCTATTTAGACAGTTTACCTAGACAACTTCTGTTGATACCATACTGGAACATTGGAAGAATAGTGGCGTAACCTGATAAAGATATCTTCAAGGGGAACAGTGATTGCTTGGAAGGGTTTGAATATGGAAAAATATTTTACACTTCTTGGATATAATTTTGATATCTAAGAAGTATGTCTGCTTAGTCATAAAGTCAAACAGTTTTTCTTTTCATTTCTATTTATGTATTTTTTATTCTGAAAATGTGGTGTTCAAACAGATATAAATCATTAAAAATATTTGTTTTAACTTATAAGCTCATAGGAAGTACTTTAGAAAATGTTTAATGTATTATTTACTGCAGCTTTAAATTGAATCCTAATAATGATTTTTTTATGTTTACATGCCACATTTCTAAGCCTATATATATTTAATATCATCTTTAAAGTAATATTTATTTACAGTAGTAAATGTTACAATGAATTATTAAATTAAATTTTGAATAATGAAGCACATAAATTATTTTAACTGTCAACACACAGTTCGTAGGTTATTCATGATTATTATTAAACCATAATGTTTTTATAACCCATATCTACAGTTGAAAAGCTATTATTGTTATACATATTTTATGCTCTCTATTTATTCATTTTGATGCCATAAGAGTAACTGACAAAAGCAGTTTAAACAAAAACTTAAAAATAGGATGTGATAAATAAATTTATGAGTAATTTTAGGGTTGTAAAAATACCTAATCGTATTCAGTGCTATATAAAGGCAATATAATTAATTTCCTAAGCCTTTATGCAGAAATACATCGACATATAATCGCTGTATTTAAAATGTTCATGAAAAATGCAGTCCTTCATGCAAAGTACTTATAGGCAGTATCGATGAAATGAAATTAAAAGATTTCAGAAGTTGTTTGAGAATTTCATATATAAAATGAAGAGATAACAGGAGATCTGGTTGAATTGTTCAAGGTTATCAAGAGAATCAACAGTGTTAGTGCATCATTTCTTGTTTCTTACTTAATCTTGAGAATGGTAGAACAATGGACACAAATACACTTTCTGATATGATACCTCACCTCTCTAACATATTAGCTTTTCCTGAGTTTGTACTGCTCTCTACTTGCACAATTTTTCATTTACTCTTGAGGATCCCACTTAAACTCATGTTTCCACTGTAGCACGCAAACCCACTCCGTGCAGCTTACTTCTTCTGTACTTATTATTCAGTCACAACTTCTTGATTTAGCTTTTGTTAAGAACATTTCTTTTTTTCATTCATGAACGTTTCAGATATAAGCATTTTTGTGGAAGTATATACAAAGACATTATGTGTTGTGCATGTATTTATTACTTATTTATTTTTTATTTGTTTGATTTTATTTTTCCAACATTTCCTGCACTTGTAGAATCTGTGTCTTTTTATTTACATTTTGTTATTTTCTAAGTGTCAGTAGCTTTGACTTTGCCCAGTTTAAGACAACAAGTCATTGTTCACACGAATCTCATAATGGAACTGGCATTAGGTTTGGCTTAGTCTGTAAAGGAAGTGATGCAGTTTTTGCAGTAAATGGTGAAGTTTTTCATGGGACCCGAATTTTCTTTTTCACCTGAAATACCTCTGACTACATCTCTCATCTGGGACAAAATGTATTTTGCCAGTTTTTCTCAGTTTTTCTAACTTTGCTTAATCTTATACTGTCTTGATACTACTTAAGCCTTTTTTTGTATTCTCAGAAGAGGGTTTCTTACTTTCATGTTTTTCACTTTCTCTCTAGATATGCAAGTCCATATTCAGTTGCTTTTAACACAACTTTAGTGCATGTATGCCTCATCCTCCTTTTTCATTACCTCCTATGACAAGAACTAACATCATGCTGTATCACCTTTCTTTGACTCCTAAACTCTAGATTTTCTTCAGAATTTGGAACAGGTCCTTTGTCTTTCTTAGGCTTAATTTTTTCACTTTTTTCATATACTCTACCTTTTTACATTATGTTTCCTCCATTTATATTCTTTCTGTGTGTTTTGATGAATGCTCACTCACTTATACTTTCTTGCATGGCATATTTATTTTCCTGAGCCTTAACACTTCACATTTGGTTGTTCTGTCACTAGAGTTTTTTTTGTTGTTGTTGAATGTGCTTGTTATTCAAGTTCTTTTGCCTTCCTTTTATCTCGTATACCTTTGTCTAGCTCCTTTCATCTGCAAGTGTGGTTTTCCCAGATTTATATGTTGGGAGTGCACACCGGTGTTCTTCCTTTTCCTGACTAGTTTCTCATCTCTTTTGTGCTTTTTTGTTAACTCTTTCTGTGTGCTGTTTTCCTACCTTTTTTTCACTTCCTATTCTTTTATTCTCATCTGTTTTCCCACTGCTTGTTGGCTTCAGTGCTGTCTGTCTTATAAGCTCAGGAAGAGTAGAATTAATTCAATTCAGTTTTTCAACCTGTTTGTGGCCAGTTGTTGGGAGTTCTGTTAATGAACCTTACCATTATTTTTTTTTCCTTTTCTTCTACATTGTCTCTTATTCCCATTATCTTCCCTCCTGTTTTATACTTGTTGGTTTTAGAGAAAAAAATGAAGCAAATATGAAGCAGTCGTAGCAAAGGTGGCAAAGTGAAGTTCAAGGTTAAGTCCTGTTTGAGCAGAACTAGACTCCACTTTCCCTTCAGATATATGCTTAAGATGTGTACTAAACTGAGAAAATAAGAGCTGAAGCACCTGAAGATTGTGATCATTACTCATAACTTGAGTGATGAAGAACTCAAGAAGTTGATACAGGGTATTACTGTCATGGAGGAAGACATTCCACCAAACAGTCAGGCTGTCTTACTGCCCAGGAAGTCAATAGCTGTATCAACTTGTTGAGTTCTTTATCGTTAATGGCAAGTTGCAAATGATGTGAAATGATCCCAGTCTTTTTATTATCATGGGCAACATTACCTGCTGACTCCAAAACTTTAGCTGTCATGCATTCCAAGGTAGTGGTGAGGTAAATAGGTGCTCCAGCTGCTACTCACTTGGAGTAGTTTGCCTTTTGAAGAAAATGATGTATACACCCATCTGGAAACTGGAGCTTTCAATTTGACATCTTTTCCTTGTCCAGACTAATCTGTTTCAATTTTTCTTTGAAATCAACAAGAAAAAGATACTTATATATAGTACTCACTATGTTGAAGAAATACATACTGCATGTACATAGAAAAATTCCAAAATCAGAGAAAGCTGATGTGTGAGTGTAGGTAAGTATCTATCAGAAATACATTTGCAATATTGGAAAATGTTCACTGTTAACAGGATACAGAAAACATTTAACTAAGACAGCTTTACTTTACTAATAGGGTAGTTTGCCTTTAGATGCAGTAGAAGCAGTTAATTTAAAGGAACTTAAGAGAAGGATTGATAAATATGTGAATGATTGAATGGTAAGGACTGAATTTCTGTTTTTCTTATGGTTTGATTTACTGAAGGAAGCAACCTAAATAAACCACTAGGTTCCTCATTGTGTCTACATATTATTCAATGCTTGTATTTAAATTTTTATGCATTAACACAATTTTAGGAACAAGTATGTTTCTGAAATGATACATCACTTCTACATATAGAATATCTTGATCTATTACACATCTGCCTGTGATATTTGCATGGCTCTTGAGCTCAATGACACTTAAAAGACATGTTCAACATAAATTGCCATAGTGCATGCTGATATCATAATGCAATGATGCCCTTCACCAGTATGGTGCAACACAACCTTCTCATTGCACAGTAACTTCCCATAAGCACTTGCACCAGAAGTAACTTCACTTTTTTTCTCATCAGTGTCTCATTGTATGTTTAAAACTAGTAATAAATAATGTGATACTTGTGATAGTTTACAAAACTTGAATTCAAATTTAATTACTTTACTACTAAAGAAAAAATGTATTTTTTATCCTTCCACATTCTGAACCCATAAGCGACTAATGTTTATTTCCTCTTGTGATTATGGTAATGGTACTAATATGAGACCTATGACTATTGGAGTTTGGTTCTCTTTTGAGGTTGTGATAGCCATAGTTTACTGAGTTGTGGATTCCCTCCTACATACAAGGCCTTGTCATTTTTATTTGGTAGACATTCCTTCTCAGTTTGAACATGACCAGAATGATGATGATTACCTCACACACACACACCCATGCATGCACTAGAGTTTATTGTAGATTCTATATTATCTGTGTAAGAAAATTATTATCCTACTAGTGTCTTTATTGACATAGTTTCACAGGTATATTAATCTATTTCTCTCTCTATTTCAATTCCTCAAATTCTTGATGACATGAAGCTCATACTTAAGATAACTTTGTTTTCATTCCTCTGCCTGATATGAAGGTCCTTGTAGACTCATCTTTCGAAAAATTCTGCACCTTTACTCACATGTTTCTTTTTCATTGTTTATTTGCAACCATTCTTCATCTCCATTTTTGGATTCCCAGTTATTGGAACTTTTTATACTTGTTTGTAAGGCCAATTCCTTAATTTAAATTTTGCTTTCTGGTGCCTAGTTTTGATATTTCTGACTCTTCACAGTGCTCTCCTGTGTTATCTGTCATCATTTTACCTTATTTCTTAAGCACTTTATTACATTCTGGAAACATTTTCAAGAGAGGTTTGTTTTCTCCTTTCACCACTTTAATCTGTACTTCTTCTGCTCTATCCCTTCATTCTTAGTTCTGCTGTTGGGAATTATTGGATCAAGATGTTAGCCTAACTGATGTTTGTCTACTTTACTCTTATGCCTGTGATCTTCACCAGAATTCATTTCTTTGTCCAGAGGTCTTCAGGAGAGTTCTTGACCACTTCATGACCCAGGCTAAGGCAGTTTGGATCAGTTCTTGCCTTTTTTGGTTTCTCATCTTTCTTCACCTTGCCCTTCTTTTAATACATCAACTTAATCCAAATCTTCCCTTCTCAACTGTGCTTCCTGATCTGTTTTTCTTCCCATCCTCCCATTTCACATTAGGGTTGTGGTTCATCTCAGCAGTAACTGCCCTGTCTTCTCTGACCCAGTAGGCACCTGTCTGTCTAACTTTGCCAGCCTTTGGTCTGTATTTTTGGCCAAAAGGTGAGATCTCCAATTTTTTACCCATGACCTATCTTTTCACTTCTTTTACTCCTCTTTACCTTCCTACTTCCTCTGATCCCATTTATCTTCAGCATCTTGAGGATGCATTCTTGAATTTTTTAGTCAAGAACACCATCAAGGAATTATTTATCCCTACTCTGGGACATTACTTTCCTCTCTTGTGGTCTCTAAGAAGATTAGGGACTAGTATCTGGTTATTGACTTATTATCTCTTAACTTGTTTTCTAGTCATCCTGTGTTTAGAGGTAGCGGGTTTCTATTCTTTCCAGTTCTTTTCACTAGGTATGTGCATGGCAAACATGAGTGAATTCGACACATTTTATATATATTGTGAATGCTTTGTCTTTTAATATTTTTTTCCATTTCATTCACTGGAACCAATTCTTTCCATTTCATGCCCTTCCTTTTGACATTGCACCTGATTTTTGTGTCTTCATTTAAGTTATGGTGACATTTGCTTACTATCTTCAGAGATTGGAACTGAAGTTCCATTTACTTTTGGATGATTGGCTTCTCCTTATCCTTTCTATGGAGAATTTATTTTGCTGCATTCCACATCAATGTACCTGATGTTCCCATAGCTATCAAGTGCATTACTATTTCTTCTTCCTCCTTCTGGACAAGTTGGTCACTATCCACTCCTATAATTCCATGATTGTTCCTTATATTCACCATCAAGGGGTACCTATTCTGGGACTCTCTACTTCTATGCATCTAACCTGCTATTTTGAGCTCATTTCCATAAAGTAAATCTCATAGCTTGTCATACAATTAAAGCTTTGAACCTGGCGACTAAAGACTAAGGTAAAAAAACTAAACCTCAAGTAATGTTTTACTTTTGGCAACAATTGGGAAAATAATACCCATATATTTGCAAGGCTAATCTACAACTTAATGGGTAATATTAGATGTTTCTTGAACAAGAAAAGTGGTATACTATTACCAGGACAAGATTTAGCTGTGGTACAACACTTGAAAACTTGTTGGAAGCCTCCATTATTATGAGCAGTGAGTTTTATTTAAATCTTTGCTGTGTCATTTATTTTCTATCAAAAACTCAGAAGGATAGAATTCTTTCCTCCAATGCAATTTCTTTTGTCTTTGACTAGATTATTTTTGTTCCTGAACTTAATTTTCTCACAGTGCTCTTAAAAAAACGTTTTTAACTTTAGAACTTTCCACTTTTGATGCTTATCCATTTCTGTCATTCAGATTTGGCATAAATGATGATTATTATATTAATATGAATGTCTGTTTGTGACAGAAATTCCCATAATTTTCCATCTTGCTACAAGAGTAAATATTATCTGTAATCCCTAATATGTTCTTGAGGTGACATTATACTGCATATCTCATTATTTTCTTATTTTTTCCTTATCTTCAGCCCTTTGTTTCTTACAAGTTAGCTTGAGGTAATAACTAAAAATCCGTGTTTCTTTCATTTACTTCAATCTTGTATGTATGGTAATTTAAATCTGATTTTATTTTATGTTACATTTGTATATGAATATTTCTTTTTATAGAAGTGTAGTACTGGTGTTAACTTTCTACCCAATATCAAGGAATTCCTACTTAGCATCTGTAGGATTTCCCCATACACAGTTTCTTTACTAACTGTGTGCGTGTGTAAAAGATTTTACCTGGGCTTCTAATGAATTTTGTATTTTACCCCAACCTTTTGTGTATTGGTTTTCTTTGCTGTTTTTCAATGAAGGATTTGCAACTCATTCATGATAAAGAACTTGAACTGCAATCCAATAAAATTTAGAAATAGAGAGATGCTGTTAAAATACACTAAGAGAAAAGAAATGTCAACAGTTTGAACAGCTTTCATACTGTTGATAAAAGCATTAAACTTTAAAATGTCACAAATTAAACAGACTAATGAAAGAGAATGTATTTTTTTTACCTGTTTTGCATCAGTGTCTTTCTTATTACATGTTGATAAGCTTTATCACTTATTATTTTTATGTTTGCTGGAAAATGTGTAGGAAAAAACGCAAAAATACCACTGTTCTTAAGGATTCAGAAGTATTGCATGTTTTATTTCTTTTATGTTGAGTAATCATTGAAGTAAATTATGTTTATATAATGATGTTAATGTACTTGAAAAGGTGTTGGAGTGTAACTTTCTTCTATATTTTGTTAATACTGTTTTGTCACAAGGGCCTTTAAAAATAATTTTCTAAATATTTATGAAATCTTATACTAACCTTGCTTTTGTAGAGCAATATGTAGTGTTGCAGTTAATATTATATATTTGCATCTATTCTGGCATCTTATTGACTTGTTATTTTGAAGATTTTGTTCCGAGTTCCTAACCATTACTTAACTTTACTGTATTATGGCAATATTTCTGTTATTATTACATTACATATACCTTTGAAAGTATCAAAGAATCAAGTAATACAACACAAGCTAAAAATTGGAGTTATAATTTAAATGAGAATTATTAGGAGGAGAAAATTATCATTTTTTAAAGATAACTGAGTGTAAAGGACTAAGCTTTATTTGCAAAATATTTCTTAATTTAAGCCATGATTTGGTGAGAGATGGTAATCTTTGTAAAATTTCATAAAACGGTTTAGAGAGACCAAGAGAAAATTTAACAAGAAATTGGGATTGCTTTCTTTGTGAATCATTTCTATAAGTATTCATAAAAATATATAGAGAAATTGACAAATCTCAACACACTTACTGTAATGTACTTATTGCCATAAGAAAAATTGCTATTTTTGTGAGGCCCATCCAATAAAACAAATTTAAATCTTGTACGTAATTTTACAAAGTAATAAAAGCACGTTTGTTAAGGTTTTTGTTTTAATTGGGCATTTTAACCACTGTAATTGGTGTTAATAAATATTTGTCAAAGTAGATTGCTTTATTGTACTGAATGGCATCAATAATTGTTTATATTCTTAATTTCATTCAAGAATGCCTATTGAAAATGTAGTAGTAAATCTGCTTTCAAATTATTTTATAGAAGTATTACTTAATATCTTAAAGACACCATTAAAAATTCATAATAATTTGTAATTTATTATTCAATAATAATATATTTAAACAAATTTAAATACATTTAATAACGATTTATAATTGTAATTAAGAATGCTGATAGGGTATTTTGTTAATTCAAGCTACAGTAAGACTTTGAATAATGAAAAGAAATATGTTACTGTTACAACTTCAGAAGTATTTCCACAGCCATTTTAAAAAGCCACAGTTTTGTTGCGAGTGATCAGCAGAGTGGGCATGACCAAGTACACACATTGAATACATTTTGCACTTATAAGTATGAAAGCATTGTAATGTTGACGTTAAGTTCCACAATATGCATAAAAATGGCTGTAATTTCCTTTTATATCTAATAAACAGAGGGATAAAATTACCTATTTATTGTTGACTTTTGATAGTTAGATTTTATTTTAATACACACTTAATGTTTCACTTAATCCATGCTTTTAAGTAGTTGTATGGTGATAATGGTCACATTTTGGTAGCTATTAACATTAAGGTATTGGTTAATTTGAACGTAATTATCTTTTAACATAAATACATATTCTAACTTAACACTATTTTTTAAAATATTAAATTATTGTTATATTTAGAAAATATGTACATTTTATAATATTTTATTACTGCAGATGTTGACATATAATTTAAAATTTTTCATTATGTAATTACTCAAAATATATTTAAAATTATTTTGATAATGTTTCAGTTTGAATGGTGTTGGCTACCAACGTTTATATGCCATATGTTTTTTGTTATTGCTGCTGTTTTTTGTTTTTTTATTCTTGTTGTTGATGTTAACAGCTCATTTGAAGTAGTTATGAACTCTTATTAGAGAAATTAGTATATTTGGAGTAAAACGAAATTAAAAAAAGAGATCAATAAATTTAACCAACTTTTAATAAATAACATGGTTAGAAAAATTTTGTTACCCTTGAATATTTAAATTATAAACTACCAAGGAGTTTAAGCACATGTAATATCAGAGTTACAGTACACATGCTGAAAAGATAGTAGGTAATAATGTAAATGCTTAAAGATACAAACACAAGTTATTTAGTTGATGAAACTCCAAAAATGAATCTTGTGAGAAATAAGATATATTCTAGAATGAAAAGTAACTGCTTTTTATGATAAGTTTGATTTACCGTATGAAGTACAATAGCATACTCGATAAAACAAAAACTAATCAGTATGAAAGTTAATTGGCATAACAGTCATAGGCGACCAGAGTTAAATTCTGGAAACAAGCAATTCCATGATCTAAGAACATCTAGCTAGGGCTGTTCAAAGAGGAATACCCTTATATTGACATTGTTATGGTCCTTGTGTTCTTCATCTGTGTCATACAACAATTTTAGGAGTCTTTGTCTTGCTTCACTTGAAAGATTTTACACACTGACCCTTGCCCAGAGATACACTTAAATATTCACGGATGATTACTAGATATGTCATATACACACACTTCTGCAGTTCTGGCTGAGAAATTTGAAAAAGAATTATAAAAGATTAACTGTAGAAAAAATAAATTTAAGTTGCATTCTATTACCAAGGTTCTTTATGTTTCCTTACTTTCAAACTTTGAAAAAGTGCTTGATGTAATTATTCATAATGTACACAGAAGAGAACAATGTAAACCAGAACTATAGAACCTGTTTTACCTACCATTCTTACCTTAAGTTTAGGAGAAGATACACTCATGATGAAGACATCCTTAGACTAAATACTGTTATTTTTGTTGGAATTTAGAATGGTCAATTAAACACCAGTACCAGTTTCCATCATTGATTAATAAGTCGAAGTATCTTAGGCAAATAAATGCTAAGAAATCAGTAGCAGCTGACATCAATGCTGAGTTTTGATTTTCCATTTCTTAATACTTAGATCAATTACAAGACTGATTAGGGTACAGTTATGTAGAGTTTTTCAAATGTTCCAATCCTGTGGAAAAACAGTGATTTAGAGGATTAATTTACACACATCTGAAGACAGAAAAGAGATGGTAAACAAGTCTGTGCAAAATATTGCCATGAACATAATGTATGCCATCAGGTCTAAAATACAAATTTCTTACATATGAAGAAAGGTTGAGGTTGTAATTAAAATTACAATTATTACAAAATTGTAATTAAAATGCTAAGGTGCTATGTTTAGAAATTTCATTCACCTGGCTACAAAACCAATTTTAAGTTGAGCTTTTGCATAAGTTTAATTATTTGGTAAGTTCTCAAGAAATTAACCAATTTTTTTATTGAGTGGAAGTCTATAAGTTGTTTATGTTTTACCATCACTCATAAGATTAGATTTATCTACATTATTATTGATAATTCATGCTTCAGCAAGGGAAGCACATGATACATTTCACTGCTTTCTATGAACAGAAAGTTCTGCATTATCTAACCTATCAGATACTTTCAGCTTAAATCTAAAGAAGGATGCATCATATTTCACAACTTAATATTAAGACATGTAATGTAAAAAATAGATCACTCACTAAAAAAAATTGGAAATTGCTTGTGAATACTATGACATTGCATAAACATACACTTTATTAAAGATAATCTCAAGAAGAAGATGGTATTGCTTGAGCAAAACTAAATGTTTTCTAGTGCATGAACCAAGGAGTTGGTAATTAGTGATGTCAAGAAACCCACTTGTTGAGAATTTTATATTCAAAAATGGCTTGTTTGGGTTGAGAAAATATTTTACATAGAAGAGCAAACAACATTTTGACCTTCTTCGCTCTTCTATGTAAAATATTTTCTCAACTTAAACGAGCCATTTTTGCATACAAAAAAAAAAGAGTTTGTAAGTTTTTACAGAAGTAAGTCCACTAGTACTTTGTGACCATTACTAACTAAATATCCCAATGTAGCATTGCTATAAGAAAACACATACTAACTAAATAAAAAATTGGCAAACAATAACTATTTTGAATCAGACTTAAGGGGTTAAAGTAACTGGGCCTCAGAGAAAAACTGTCACAACCTAGAACCCTTTATGAGAAGGTTGGAAAGCTGGAAACACTTCAGAAAAGTGCAAGAAAAATGTTGTTCCCAAATGGACAAATTTTACTCAGTTCTATGCCAAAGGTTATCAGTCTGTGTGCAAATGGAAAATAGTGGAATTTATGATGTATTGATAGATACAGGCATGCATGAATAAAAAGTAGCAATTTCTAGTGCAAAAGCACCTGAAGAAGGCAGAAAGTACCCATATGAAAACTACTATATTTATTTGCTTAAGTGTTTGTTAAGTTGCATTCTTTGAAGAATATTCTGAACAATAAGAAGTTTTTTTCCTTGTGTATCGTGTTAGGCTTTAATGTATTCCTTTGAAACAGCCACTTAAATATTATGCAGATGTAATAACTTTCAATTGAACTATAATAACACAAGGTAAAGAACCAAAAATTTATATAATGCAATTAAAAAATTACTTCCCCTAAAAATATTTGTACAGAAATAAATTCAACTATTTTTAGTTCAGAATAACAATCATTGCAGTACTCCAAAAGACCTTTCTCCATATCCACATGTTGAATATGTGATTGTGAGCAGGAATGGATTAAGGGTCAGGCAGATTTTTTTTCAGGCTAGTTATGATCATGACTGTAAACTAAAGGAAAAAACTCACAATATGTTTTACTTTTAGGGACAACTGTAAAAGAATACCCACAGATTTGCAAGACTCACCTACAAAATAATGAACAGTATTAAATATTTCTTGAATGTAAAAAGTAGTGTGTTAAACAGATAAGATTTGGATTTAAATAAAAAAAACATACAGGTAGAAAGATACCACATACACACAAACTCAGTAACTCTCACATTCATATGCACATACATGCTCAAGCACACAAATGTGTAGATCACACTAATCAAATCATCTGCACTTGGTTAAACTCTTGTTAACCTGGCTCTCTCTCCTTTTTTTTTTCTTTTTTTTTAACAAAGATGTATATGATCTGCTTGGTATCAAGTGATTTTCCATGTACAAAAGTGCTCGTGCATGTATCCTGTCTTTGCATGTTGTTGATCCAAGGTTGTTCTTTATAATATAGCATGATCTCTTTCCTGAGCAGCTGCTTGACATAAGACATAGGTGCATCCTTAAGATAACTGGGATGTTTTGGGGTAGTTGATTTCAGAGATTAGTTGCATATCATTCTCAGCAAACTTTATTCCTCGAATGCTGATGGTTTCACAATGAACCCTGCCTTGCAGAGGGTGGCAAAGTGAACAGTTTTTCCAACTCTATAAAATATGTACTAATCAGCTTTTTTATTGCACTGCACATACGTTCTGTAGATATGGACTCTCTGACTTATAAAAATTCCTAATTTGCACCTGTGTTGAATATACAAGGCTGTGTAATTTTTATTATTCAGTTTATTTTGTGACTTAATTTCTAATGAGTATTTAATTTCTTTACAGGAGTATTGAAAATTCAAAAGTGTTAGTTGTGACAATTTTTTTGTTTTGTAACTGTGTGAGTCACTTGTTGTGTTTGCAATTATATTGTTGTATAGGCATTAGTAATATTGTCAGTGTCACATTTGTTGAATCTTTGGTATTTTCCTCACTTCCTCAACTGAGTTTTGTTATGTTATATTGCCACTCGATAGTTCATAGAAACTTCAAGGGAACAAAACAGATTACTCACAAGCACAAGTGAAGCAGAGAAAAAGTAAAAGAAAAGTTCAGTCAGGAAAAAAAATATTGTAAGCAGAAGAAAGCATGAAGTTAACTGTTGTGTAAGTGATTAGCCATAAGGGATGATTTCTGCAGTATTATGTGTTTCACAACCGTATTGTAACGAAAGAAATAAAAAATAATAATTCATCTTTGTCAGTTGGGTTCTGAAACAACTGAATAAGCCTGTGTGGACTCTTGACAAAAATAAAACCCTATCAAAAATAATTACCTAAAGCTCTGGATACAACTATGGTAGCCAAAGAGTGAAATTAAGTCAAAAAATTTTAAGTTAGTTAAAGTAAAATTAGACTGCATAACTGTAAGTTTACCATAATGGACAGTATTTTACATTGAGTTTCATAGTTTAACAGAGATAAGGAGAATAATTTGTTTTGCAAGGTTTTTTTTTTTTAAGTAATTGAGCCCATGTGTGTGGATTTTGATAAAAAGGAAACAATTATTTAAAGTTCAAGTTACAACTGTGGTAACCTATGAGGTAACATAAGTGAATTATTCATGGATAGGAGTAGAAAAAATAATTCATCTTGCAACTTTGATTTGAAAATAATTTATCCACCTGAGTGGACTTCAATAAGAAAATATAATTATTTAGAATTTTAGATAAAATTGTAATATCTTATATTGTGAAGAATTGCTGTACACGCAACTAACATGTTTATAATATATTATTTTTAAAAAAGTGGAATTATGCTGTCCATTTATTCAAATTTATTGCCAACAAATCACTTCTAACTAGTTTTACTCGTGTGAACACTTTTCAGTAAGGAAGTGAAAAATCTCTTTTTGAGGAATATCCTCTAGAAACATATCTGTAGATAATTTGTTAATTGGTCTCTCTTTTATATGTCTAAAGTACAATCAACAGAATCTCTGTAACATTTGGATTCTTCGATTATCCTTGATAATAACAGTGAGAACTTAATTTGTTTAGGCTTTCTATAAATTCTTCACAATGACAGAGAAGTAAGAAACATGAGTTTTTCCATGTTTTTGAATGTTCAGCAAGAAAATATATCATGTTTAGTCAATTCTTCCAGTATTCCTTAATTCCAACTACTTCATCACTACCTATGGGAGAATATGTTCCGGAACTTGGTGTCACTGATTCCATATATCATGTTAATGTCTTTTGTCTGTGTATACTGTTATAAATAACTAATCTTATTCCTTTACAGATTTTTAGGCAGAGTATTCATGATGAAACTTTGTAGAATGGACGACAACTTCCTGTTGTGGAGACAACGTTTCAAAAGTCTTCGCCCCCCAGTGGCTCAGCGGTATGTCTGTGGACTTGCACGCTAAAATCCGGGTTTTGATACCCGTGGTGGGCAGAGCACAGATAGCCCATTGTGTAGCTTTGTGCTTAATTCAAAACAACAACAACTTCAAAAGTCTTCCGCCTTTCGTCATGTGGGTGGTGATGACTAGCTGCTTCCCTCTAGTGACTAGTCTTAGGCTGTTAAATTAGGAATGGCTAGTGCAGATAGCCTTTGTGTTGCTTTGCGCAAAATTAAAAAACAAACAGTCTATTCTACCATCCTAGATTACCTATGTTGGCGATAATTCACCACTTCCACTAAGTCGTATAAACTACCATACCTCCACTTTACCAATATAGCCCACATCACAAAGGAGTAGTGACTTAGAAGAATATACAAGGAAGTATAAACTTTGTGGAAGAATTACTGTGTTATAAACCTAAGTTTAAGGAAAGGGTTGATGCAAGTTTACAACTGTTAACATCCATTTCACAAAGATGTTAACTGTACAAATAATTTTGACATTTTTGAATGTATATCAATAAAGATTTATTATTTTTATCGTCATGAAAGTAAAATATAACAGTTTTTGCAGCTCGATAATACAGATTTAAATAGTAAATAACCTTAAAGTTGAAAGTGAGTATAAAAGTTTTGTTTTGTTTTTTGTTTCACGTAATGCTACACGAGGGCTATCTGCACTAGTCGTCCCTAATTTAGCAGTGTAAGACTTGAGGAAAAGCAATTAGTCATCACCGCCAACGAGTAGTGAGATTGAGCGTCACATTATATCGTCCCCACGACTTAAAGGGCGAGCATGTTTGATGTGACGGGAATTTGAACCTGCGATCCTCAGATTACAGATCGAGCGCCTTAGCCACCTGTCCATGCTGGGCCTAAATACAAAAGTCAATACAATTAGTTTATTACATATGCACTTATTTTAAAGTTTGAGGAATGAAGCCTCAATTTTTTTTTCTTAACAGCGTTTAGAAGGAATTAAGGATAGGGTAATATTATTTTTCTTTAAAACAGTTTTGTTTTTGTTTTCTATCAATAGTATTCAGTGTTAATCGTCATTTGTCACGGGCGTGCTATAAAGCTATGTAAGCATCATGATTCCTGAATAAATAACCACTCTCAGGCATAATTTCTTAGCAAAACATCAGTTTCTCAAATTTAAATGTCACAGTGAATCAAGACTCTCCTGAGTAAATAAATTTACTTCGTGAAATACATCGCATGGCATAACGTTTGGAAGTTAGTTGTGTGAGTTTCAGTGGTATTATTAAACATGATTTGATGTCATGAAAACGTTTAAATTTAATTCGACAAGGATACCGTATTTATTTATAGAATAATAAAATCAGAGAAAAGATGTGTAACTTTGCGCGAAATTTAAACCAAAACCAATTTTTTTCGGAGAATTTTGAAGTGTGTAAAAGTAGGTTCAGGATAATCACGAGAAAAAAAAAAAATTGTAAAGCTTTCTGATTTCGATGTGGCCTGGCATGGCCGAGCGCGTTAAGGCGTGCACTCGTAATCCGAGGGTCTCGGGTTCGCGCCCGCGTCGCGCTAAACATGCTCGCCCTCCCAGCCGTGGGGGTGTATAATGTGACGGTCAATCCCACTATTCGTTGTTAAAAGAGTAGCCCAAGAGTTGGCGGTGGGAGGTGATGACTAGCTGCCTTCCCTCTAGTCTTACACTGCAAAATTAGGGACGGCTAGCACAGATAGCCCTCGAGTAGCTTTGTGCGAATTTCCAAAAAACAATCAAAACAAACTGATTTCGATATAATGTCACCTAAACTACGTTGTAAGAATAAAGACTGAGAATATGAAATAGAATGAAGTGAAAGGAGGTGTTCAATCACTGTTAAATGCCCGTGTAGAGACCATGTATCTTTGTGTTTCTTTCAGTAATTGAAAATTTTCAGTATTACGTCAAATATGTTTTGTCATTTTATGCCACAACTAATAAATTTAAGCAGTGTATATAATATATCTTTGGAGCCAAATCTTTTACTCGTGCCTATAATTATCATCTGGTGTCGTTTAAAGACATAGTAGAAGAGTTATCATTCCGTTGGCATCAAAGATTGTTGAACGAAATATCACGTTTTTCAAGCAGTTTTTAGCTGACTGAACATTTAATTTACTTTATTATCGCAACACAATTATAAAGATACATTTACTTCTCTATTTTCGTCGACTTATCCGATAACAAAAGAATGTTGATCTTGAAGGCTGTGGTCTGGTGTTATATCTGAACAAGTGGAAAAGTGCTGGAAAACCAGTAAGTCTACGGATTTACAACACTAGAATTGGAGGTTCGATTCCATTTGGTGGACAGAGCAGATATCCTGATGTGGCTTTGCTATAAGAAAACACACACGCATCTTCAGTGTCATGACAGCTTCATGAATAATGTCAGCACTAACACGAATCATTTCGTTTTGATGAAGGTGAGATTTAACCAGGGAATCCATGGTTATTAGTTTTGTTTTTATGAAATATTTAAGCCAGATATGGATTCCAGAAGGCAGTAAGCTGAACAATCTCAAAAATTTCTCTGCCGGATAAAAATTCTGTTTATTTTATTTTGGAATGGAAAGTTTAGATGTGTCAGAGTATTTATAATATCAAGTAACAGATATAAAATATGATGTATCTGCTGCCTCTTCTTTAATACTAGTAATAGCTGTGTCTTCTGTGTATGTGTTTTATTTTTCTTACTGAGCAGTGTATATATTGAGAACCTAATGGACACAAACTTATTAGACTGGGTTAACATAAGAAATACAGAAGACTAGAGGGCATTAGTTTTTAGACGATTGGAATCAGAACTGTAGCAGCTTGAGGACATAAAGTTATTAAAGTAAGTTAACATTCGAACTGAAGCAGCTGAAGGATATAAGCTTCCTAACTGTTGAAGTTTTAGCTGTATAGAGAGTAGAAAATGTTGCATTTTAAGAAAATTAACCAGAAAACTTCTCATGCCAATTGGATTTCCTTAAAATTTTTGAATAGGTTAGCGGTTTCATTAATTATAATGAGACTTGTCACTTATGTTCTGTTGGTTCTAGGAGCTACATCTTTCGTCTTTTAAGGCTTCGACAGTAAAGTCAAAAGAAAGGATTTCAAGTCTCCAACTGATTGTATAAAACTCTTTATACAGTACCCCTTGAACCTGCGTGTTTGTCTACCAGCAGATTAAAACTTTTTATTTCAACTAATAATTTGTTACATTCGTTCTTAATATTACAAACTGTGTTATTAGCACAAATACGAGCGACAGTAAGGATGTTCGAAAAGTTTGTGGCCCGACTTATGAAAAAGAGAAACACTGGTTTAACAATTATTTTGTATTCAATTGAACAACCCATCAGTGGCACAGCGGTATATTTGTAAGCTTACAACGCTATAAACCAGGTTTAGATACCTGTGGTGAGCAGAACAGAGATAACCCATTGTGCAGCTTTGTGCTTAACTATGTACATAATCTTTTCCTGATTTTAAACACTTGTGGAGCTAATTTCATTAAGTAAAGAAGTAACTGAATAATTCAAAGCCAGCATCAGGAATAGCGTTAAGAGCAACACATGATTTGCAAGATAGAGCATTGTTCTGATAGACGAGCATATATTTTTGAACAGTTATTTTCTCCTGTCTATGATTTTTTACGCAACTTGTTGATTAATGATCAGTAGTAATCTGTTATAACAATCGGACTTTTTTAAGTAATTAACTAGTAAAACGCTCTTAGCATCCAAAAAATATGATGCCATGAACTTCCCAGCAAAGGGATTTGAATTGCTTTGGTTGGGTGACCTTGGTGTTTCCATTTGTTACTTTGCATTTTTATCTCTTGGTTGAAAAGAGGAACTCGCGCTTTATTCATAATTTCGAATTTATTGAAATCATTAGAATAGCGGTTGGCCTTCGACAACTCGGATGACAAAACTTTTGGAACCAATTTATCACTAACCTTATTCATACATAACCTATCACTAAAATGCTTGTTGTAGTACTTTTAACTATTCCCATTTCCTCTGCTAACTTGTTTATGATAATTCTTCTATCATATATAACCAAAACATGAACTTTATCTGCAATTTCTATTGTGGGAGGTTGGCCAGCCTGATCTAGAAATATCTTCACATGATTCCTTATACCCAGAACAACACTTTCATTTCTCACTGTTGATATGCCAGAGGACCATCTACTAATGTTGCTTCTATGACTTGGTGAATATTTTTTATGTCATATTCTTTCTAACAAAATATTTTATCACAGCATGAAATTCGATTTTCTCACTTCTTTTCTTCAAAAACCCACAACACATAAAACAAGTTCTTTAAATTATGTTACGTATTGTTACTCATAAAAAAAAAAAATTTTCAGACAACCCTTATACGAATGAAATAATTTTGTTATATAATTGATTTTATTATTATTATTTATTGTTATGCCTCTCAATTCCATGAAAGAGCATAGGGCCGCAATCGTTTGCGGATTCATTAACAGGCTGGTTTTTTAAGTGAGTAAGATTGTTAGCCCACTGCACAACCCTCAACCAGGATGATAAACCTGAGCCGTTCCTAATTTAGCAGTGTAAGACTAGAGGGAAGGCAGCTAGTCAACCTCACCTACCGCCAACTCTTGGGCTACTCTTTTACTCAAATCCCCATCACCAAATACGCTCGCCCCCTTTAGCCGTGGAAATGTTATGATGTTACGATAATCCTGCTATTTGTTTGTAGACGAGCAACCCAAGAGTTGGTGGTAAATGGTATTGATTAGCTGCCTTGCTCTAGTATAGGCCCTGCATGGCCAGGTGGTTAAGGCACTCGACTCGTAATCTGAGGGCCGTGGATTCGAATCCCTGTCACATCAAACATGCTCGCCCTTTCAGCCATGGGGGCGTTAAAAAGTCACGGTCAATCCCAATATTCGTTGATAAAAGAGTAGCCCAAGATTTGGCGGAAGGTGGTGATGACCATTTGCCTATCTCTAGTCTTACACTGCTAAATTAAGGACGGCTAGCGCAGATAGCCTTCGAGTAGCTTTGCGCGAAATTCAAAACAAACCAAACTTATGCCAAATTAAGTGCGATTTCTAAAGGACCGAATTTTTCATCTTATTTTACTCATACTCTTAAAGCTAATATATGGAAAGGTTTCTTTTAGACGCTGCTGCTTGAAATCACATTTTTCCACTAAAACTAGTATTGATACAACACCTACTGACGCCGTAACAACTAATCAAACTGCTACCACTGGCATATTTACTATAAATTTCAGTATTGTTGGTAACACCACATCTGACTCTACACACAATTTTTAAGTCACTGGAACCGAAACAGCACGAATGGACACCACCCGAAGGAGAACTACAAACTCAATAATACCATTTATCTTCGTTGAAGTATTTGTTTGTTTAAAATTAAGCACAATGCTACGCAATATGTCATCCATGCTCGGTCAACCACAGACATCGAAACTTGGTTTCTACCGTTGTAAGTCCGCAGACATGACTGTGTGCCATTCAGGGGCTCGTCGAACTGAAATTCATACACTAAATCGAAAACTCCACAGCCCACTATGAATAAAGAAAAAAATGATGCTTTATCTTTACTCCAGATTTGCACAAACATGATGATTAAATCAGCTGACAAGGATGCAACTTCGGTCACATGGCAATGATATTATTGCATGCAAGAAACCTTTAAAAAACTAAATAAACGACAACTTCTGCAGGACATTTCGTATGTAAGAAACACATTCAGAAGACTATCCAAGAACTTTTAAAATGCAGTAAACTTCCAAACAATACCAAAAACCTAATTTTAAAAATTCCTAAAACAGAAAATTTCTACTTGTTGTCCAAGACTCATAAATTATTTAACTTTTGTCCAACAACCTCTGGTCGTCTCTCTCCTCTGCTGTGTTAAAGATGCCACAGATGTTCTGAACCTCCATAAATATTTTGATTACACAAAATCTGTAATTTATATCTTTATTATGGAGATACAATTCCTGTACACTATTGTTCCTTTAGGTGATGCCATGGTAACTCTAAAACATTCCTTGAACAAACGATAAATTAAAGTTTCGACCGCTGAAACCCTCCGTCAACATACAGAGCTAGTACTCAGAGTGAATACTTTCTAATTCAACAATTTACCGGTATTTCAAAGAGTCGTTTCCTCGCTAATCTGTTTGTTGGCTACCCTGAGGAACGCCTTTTGCCGATTTTGATATTTTCCCCCATCTCATTATCTGTTACATATACTTAAACCTAAGTAGAGAAGTCCAACAACTCCACAACACAGAGAGACTTATCTAAATTTATGAAAAACTATCATTTCCAAACAATAACTAAATTTAACACTCACACTATTCTTAAGCTATCTAAATCATAACACACAACTTAAATGCAAAGAATCGTGTATACCTAACACTAATGCTCCAGCATTGTTTTAAGGCATTTCATTACCTTCCTCTGTTAAAACTACCATACACTGCATAAACACTAATAGATACTCTTATCTAAACTGTGGCTATCCTTAAAGAGCAGTTTGCAAGAGTGAGACACTCATGTCCTAAGGACCAAGACTTTTTTTTCCCAATACCAATGAGATGGCAAGATTTGTCCAACAGTGCAGAAAGCCGTAAATCAAATGCCATCCAACCAAAGGAGAAAAGTCAACATGATAGAAACCCTTATTTTCAAAATACCATCCCCTCAACAAACTAATAGCCTGTATCATATAAAAGTTTTAAATTTCTGATTACTGATTCAGCCGCTGCCAAAATATTTACAACATCTATCTTAATGTTTTAAAGACGTGATCTCAATTTCCAGAATCACCTGGTAAACTCAAAGATACAGGACAATGCTCTCCCTGTTGTTGTAACACATCATTGTGCCTGAAAAATGTACTATATTTGCTCATACATTTCAAACAACACCATAAAAATTGGTCCTAGATATTCTTTCTACATCAGAAGATGTCACATCGTCATGACAAAATATGTCATTTACTGCATGCAGTGTAGTCGGTATCATAAACTAAATATTAGAGGAACAGCCCGCAGACTGAGTGATCGTTTACGTGAATACCTTAGGTCTGTAATAGAATATTTCTCTAATCTTCAAGTTCATAGATACTTTATTCCTTCTGCCCACAGTGGTACTCCCATCATTGTAGTCTCAGTTATGAGAAATTTGCTGTTCAACAAACACTGATGTATTAACGCATAGGCACACGAGGCACGTGCCTGGGGCGGCAAATTTTGACCAAAAAAAAAAGGAAAAAGAATGGACACCATTTTAAAATGTAGTCCCTGGTTATTAATTCCCCCTGCCATTTATGCCGCCCCAATAACCTCTTGAATCTGGACCCCTCCCACACACACACACTCACTATTCCACCACACCGTCGGGTCGGTCGCTTCAAGTTTAAAAGATTTCTAACCTTCCCTCCCTGAGTCCCACCTAATACGCCTCGCCCCCCCACATCATCAACCCATCCGCCCTCACCTCATTTATTTGTGTTTTTTAAAATCCCCAACATGTTTTTTTACTCATGTTGACACACCAAACAATGAATTACCTGCTACTCAGTGTGCTACGCTTACACAAAAAATATTTTATCATGGCCTAATAACGTATTTTGTTTTGTGAAATTGCGTATACGAAAATTCGGATTTTCGGTTGCTTCAGGCTATTATCTGGAAAAATATATTTTAAAATATTCTTCCTCATCATTCACAGTTTAGCTTAATTGATTGATTGAATATGCGCTTGTCTAGATTCCAATGTAGTTCCTTCAAATTCCCTAGCAATTATAGGCATTTGTTAGAATAAAGAAGGGGTAGTGGCAGACTCCAGAATACCAGAACAGAAAGGCGCACAGTCATTGGAGCAGGTGAGCGTCTGCGGAATCGGCTGTGGGTGTCACGCATTATCGTTTTTGTAGGCCGCCGACCGCACTCTATCAATGAAGTTGACTCCCAGAGAACGCGGTTGTACCGCACGGGGTCTGGATAGTTTTGGGCGATACAGGTATTTGTTACTTGTAGTATAGAATTTGAAATAGTAAAGTGTGTTAGAATATATAATTTGATTGTCAATAGCCCAGCACCTTTTAACATGGATACATCGGCAGTAATATAAATCAGTAGTGCAGAAGCTCCCCTTTTTCGTGTATATTTTGTTATGGACTTATGGTTGCAAGTCGATAATTGTTTTACCAACTACCATAAAACTCATCTGCCGGACGAATATATGGTTCACCAACATATTTACAATATAATCGACAATATAGATAATAACGTGGTAAGCGATATTGGTGTCAAAATGTAGAGTTCGTTATGCTTTTACTTATTCCTCCGTCACCAAATATCTTATTGTAAGTTATATCGTGTTGTCAGTGTCAAAACCTCCACAAGAAGGACAATTCTTGTGAGGGCGAGGGTCACTGGGGGTCAAACGGCTCACGGATCTCTGTGAGGTTCGCGCGGCTGCCATAAATAGCTCGATCCCACGAAAATGACTCAGATCCTGATGATCTGAGATGTGAAAGTAACAAATTCACTGTCAATACTCAATATACGATCAATGGATTCTTGTGATATCGTCATGAGTAACATACGCCGAAAATTGAGTGGAGCAGCTTATAGGAAGATAGCAAAGTTAAAAAATGAAAACACACGTGATGTTTTGGATGAGAAACCGACGATGGAGGCCTTTTTTGCTAAACAAAGGCAAGAACAGCCTACTAGCGATGATGTTCAAACCAACAGCGATGGAGGGAATACACATGACGGGCCTAGCAGTAGCAGTTTTGAACAATCTGAACGACCCGAACATATCGAACTGCAGCTTAAACAAGGCCTAGTAAGATCTGCCGGTTGCGTGCCTGAAACGTCAATGGTTCCAGCAAGTTTTTCAGACAAAGTAAGTTCAGATCCAGCAGAGTGGATAATAGATGATTACACAAAAGATTATATTGCTACACATGCCATCCTTGAAAACGATGACTCGGATTTCAAGAACTCTGGGAAAAAGGACGGGGAGAAAATCAGATCTGTAACCAAAGGCATGTTTGAAAGAAAACTGCAAAATGGCGAAAAAGTAAGCAGACATATTTGGTTTATTCAGAGAGCAAAGGTAGACTGTTTTGTGCTCCTTGTCGCTTATTTGATTTTGGAAAAATATCCAAACTGGCTGACGAAGGCTTTGATGACTGGAAAAATGCTACTGTCCGGCTGAATGAGTATGAAAACTCTCCTAAGCATCGGTCTTCAGTTTTATCTCTAGTAGCAAGGGGCAACATGTTGGGACGTGTAGATCTCCAGATGGCCATACAGCTGCACGACGAAATCAAATACTGGAGAAATGTACTCACTCGTGTGGTAGCTGTAGCGAAAAGATTGGTTTCACGTGGGCTTCCGTTCAGAGGTCGGGATGATAAGTTTGGCTCAGTACACAACGGCAACTTTATGATGTCGTTAAAACTAGTTGCGGAGTTTGACCCCTTCCTCGCTGATCACATTCACCGATATGGCAATGCTGGCAAGGGATCCACGTCTTACCTGTCTTTCAGTACTTGCGACGAATTCATCCAGCTTATGGCAGACCTTGTTCTAAAGAACATTTTAAAGGACGTCAAAACTGCAAAATATTTCTCAATCAGCGTGGACTCGACGCCAGATATATCCCATGTTGACCGGTTAGCATTCATCATCAGGTACGTGAACAATGATGGTTCACCTATGGAACATTTCCTGACTTTTATACCCAATCCGGGCCACAAAGCTGAACAGCTGGCAGAAGTTGTACTTAGCCTACTTCAGTCATATGAGCTTGACATTTCTGAATGTCGTGGACAGTCTTACGACAACGCCAGCAACATGTCTGGTCAGTACAGTGGTCTCCAGGCTCGTATCATGGAGAAAAATCCTTTAGCTGTGTATATCCCATGTTCAGCACATTCATTAAATTTTGTAGGAACGTGTGCTGCTGAATGTTGCAGAGAAGCATGTTCATTCTTCGAACTCTTACAAAGTCCTATGTTTTCTTCAATGCTTCAACCCATCGTTGGAAAATTCTACAAAAACACCTGTCCGCAAATAAAGAAAGTCTCTCTTTGAAGAAACTCAGTGACACTCGGTGGTCCGCTCGTGAAGATGCTTGTCAAAACCTCAACAGAAACTGGCAACAAGTGTTTGATGCCCTCACCACCATGGAGTTAAATGCTATGGAAAACCAGCCGCTAGGAATGAGGCCGCTGGACTTCTTTCCAAATTAGGAACGCTAGAAACAGCTATTTTGTCCACAGTTTGGGGAACAATACTGGAAAGATTCAATGCTGCCAGTAAAAAGTTGCAAAGTGCTGATATGGACATCGGACTTGTAGTCGAGCTTTATGCTTCCTTGCTGCAGTTTGTGAAAGATTCAAGAGAACTGTTCGATCATTTTGAAGACAAGGCGATGTTGAAGTCCAGCATGAAGACGTACGAAATTAAGCGAAAAAGGAAGCAAAAATTTTCAGATGGTGACACCCAGGCAGTGGAAGAAGGCAGAGAGGCATTTAGAGTAAATGTTTTCAATGTGATCATTGACAGACTTTGTTCAGAATTACAGCGAAGACAAACCGCTTACGTAGAAATCCACGCAAGGTTTGGATATTTGTTCAAGATAACAAATCTTGAACCCACTGATGTCATCAGTCAAGCTGGAACACTGTTGAAACTCTACCCCAATGATTTGGAAGTGAGCTTTGTAGATGAATATCTACATTTCCACGCACATCTTGTGAGTATGAAAGTGCAAAATGATGACTCTTCTGCGTTAGCAGTATACAGAAATCTACGAGCTAAAGGACTTCAAACTGTATATCCAAACCTGGATATTGTTATGCGCATGTTTCTGTACATTCCAGCAACTAATTGTACATCAGAGAGATGTACATCGGCTCTCAAACGTGTGAAAAATTACTTGAGATCAAGAATGGCAGAAGATAAACTAAATGCCCTGTCACTCCTCGCCATTGAAAGTGATATTGTTTGTAGAATAAACTATGACGATGCAATAAACATGTTTTCGGAACAGAAGGCCAGGAGAAAGCCTGTATATTCAGCCGCAGAATAATATTTAGTGATAATTGATTTTAATGTTTCATTTTTTATTGTGTTGGAAAATAAACGTTGTGTTGATTTTGAATGATAACAACTGTGTTTGTCTGTTGTTGTGATGGTGATGCTTGGTGCAAGTTGTGGCACGGAGAGGGGGGCGGCAAAAGTATCAACCTAACCTTGTGCCTTGGGGCGCCGAAATCCTAAATACGTCTCTGTCAACAAACTAAAACAAGAAAGCATTAAACACAGTTTTATCTTCCATCTCAAAATCAAGTCTCCATGTGGTATACATACAAAAAAGATTTATGCTCAAATTATTATTAAACTTTATCAACCTTTAATCTAATTTCATTCACTTAAATCTTTTCTTTCGATGCGTTCATATCACGTCTTATTTCAGGTTACATTTTCCTCGTTAAACTTATCTATGCAAAAGTTTAATCCAACCTGTAATAATTTATCTACACTATTATTTTATTGTATTAGGAAATAGTTTTGTTATTCAGCATATTTTTGTTTATTATTTCTAAATCCAATCTTAGTTGTTCTAATTCTTTTCATATTCTTGCTAATTTCCATCATATTTGTGTAATAACTTCAGGGTTTAAGTTTTTATCTGAAATTTTGTTACTGTACTCCACTTTGAACAAATATGATTAGAACCTTTGTATTATTTTGTCTTTTAACGATTATATCTCATCCTAATTCTTTTGTAACATGGTCTTTGGTGTTTGATGAAAGGTATCTACTCTAAATGGTTTCAGTTATCCAAGCGTTTTCTTCTCGCGTCTTCAAAAGTAACACTTATGCAAATGTTCATTACATTGTTGATTACCACAGCTGTATTCAGTTTTAAATAATTGATTATTTTACGTCCACACACGTTAGTTTAGTTAGTTTAGTATAAAAATGGCAAGACTAATTATACATTCTCTACTTTGATATTACAACACAATATGTGATAATTTCGCTTTAGAAATCGCTACTATACGTTCTATATTGCTAAACTCACAATCATGCAATCCAGACATATCTGTCTTTCTAAGTCCCCCCAGTGGCTCAGCGGTATGTCTGCGGACTCACACGCTAAAATACCGGTTTCGATACCCGTGGTGGGCAGAGCATAGATAGTCCATTGTGTAGCTTTGTGCTTAATTCAAAACAACAACAACTGTCTTTCTAACTTTCATAATTACTTTTTGGATACGCACTTTTAGTTTTACGTAAGCCTAGAACGTTCTACTCACTATGAGATATTTTAATGTAATAATATTCAATTGAAACAATGAGAAAAACTTAGAAGATTCTAGTAATAGGACACAATAATACAATAATCATCAATTTACAGCAGTTGAACGACACAACAAATGATTCAGGAACAATGGCTTAACCAAATTTGTTACAAACTATCAATTCTAAAAAATAACTAAATTTAACATTCGTACTATTCTTAAATTATTTAAATCATAATACTCACATAATAATGTGACGGTCAATTCCACTGTTATTTGGTAAAAGAGTAGCTTAAGAGTTGGCGGTGGGTGGTGATGACTAGCTGCCTTCCCTCTAGTCTTACACTGCTAAATTAGGGACGGCTAGCGCAGATAGCCCTGGTGTAGCTTTGTGCAAAATTCAAAAACATGTATTAGGATTGTTTAAACAACTCCCTATTCATGGAAAAGGCAATGTTATGCAATATATTTATAATGTTATAATTTATTCAATTTACATGTTCCTAGAGGATGCATACAATTAAAATTATTGTCCAGAATTAGTCTAGAATATAAATACGACATTCCGTAAAAAATCGAAAGATTAGATAGATTGTGTACGTGCATGTGTGTTTTGTTATAACAATGCCACCTTAAGCTGTCTTCAGTGTCCATCAAAGAGAATCAAATCCCAGTTTTAGCTTTGTAAAACTGAAGACTTACTACTGTCCCTGCGGGAAGGACAGATTAGATAGAGAGTGAGTTGAAAAATAGTCAAAATTATAGTTAAGAGATGGTAGAACTATTTGAAGGTGGAAAATTATTTCAAGGTAAAGAGTAAATAATTCATTATGTTAACTATCGCGATTACTCTACAATTAGTTTATGTCGTCTATAATGTAGGGCGTACAGCAATTCAGGCAGAGTACAAGTGTTCGAAATTGTAGAAAAAGTAAAAAGTAAACAAAGTAATTTATTATACTTACGTAAACTTAATGATAATTTTTTCCTGATAGTTCAAAAGCACTATGTTACTATAATATTTTTTTATTTTTTAGTTAAATATAAGAAGTGAATAAATAATATATTGTGTTAATTGTTTTTATACATTATAAACAAACAGCAGTGCAACAATGTTCTATGCCTTTAAATCAATTTGACAAATTTTAATTTAAAACAAGGCAAGAATACTTTATTTGCTTACCAGGCAGGAAAGCAATAAATATTCCCCTCCACTCACATTTTTCACATGAAATTTTAGGTAATATTTTCTACTCTGAAAGAAAGAATGGTTGAATCCTAATCTTCTCACATATGTATACATACCATATTACCGTGCGTCAAGTTAAAAAAAAAAAAGACGTTGATAAATATTCTGAAAATTGTTGTCACTGAGAGGTATTTACGCCATATCTAAAGTATGCTATCATAAACGCCTAACTTCAGTCTGAATTGGATCTATCACTTATAATCATTAAGCATTTGTGTATAAACACCATCGCGTAGTTCATGGAAATAAGAATCAAAATATCTAAATAATAATGAAAGTGACAATATAACATGCAGTCAGTAGGTGATGGTTGTCTAACCAACAACTCATTAAACAGACTTTCTCCATTACACTGCTAAATTAGGGACGGCAAGTGCACATAGCCCTCGTGTAGCTTTGCGCGAAATTCAAACAAAACCAAACCATAAATGAAATAGATATTTCAAAGGAGGGAAGTAAGAGACTCAATTTGCTATAAAAGTTCAAGCTCTGTCAGCCAATTCAACAAGTGGCGTTGTAAGTTTTGTTCTTTAAATAATTGTATTTTATTGTCAATATAGGATATATTTTCTGTGGTCAATTTAAATAAGTTTGAAGCTCTATACTGATTGGGTTTCCATTTACAATAATCTATTGTAATCAAAATTCATTATCTTGTATTTCCCATAATTAAAGTTACCAATTATTTGTGAAACCTACAATAAATCCAAGCGTGTGTTTCTAAAAGAAAACCCACATCGGGGTATCTGTTGAGCCCACCGATAGGAATTCAACCCATGATTTATATCGTTGTAAATCCGAAAACTTACCGCTGTACTAGTGGGGGGCGTAAATCGAAGCCAGAGATAACTTTGAAGTTATATGCTTTTGATATTTTTTTAAAATTATTAAAGTTATTCAGCAGATGTTGACCTTAATGAAGTGAAATTACGTTCGTTTAACATGCTCTTTTATATATTTTAACTTATTAATGTTACAATATTATTACCTTGCAGAAACGTGCTTTTGAATGGAATTTTTAAGATGCTTCTGTTCAGTGTCAAACATTTTTATTGTTACTGACTGAAGATGGCGTTCTTTGAAGAGAGAGAAAAAACAGAGGAACGCGGGAAAAGTAGCGTGTGAGTCTTAGTTAAATTGTTGCATCTAAGTAACGTTTAGGTGAGTAAGTATAATTTCATTTTAACTTTAACTGTTATTTGAAAAATAGTTTATGGGATAAAATAATATGCTCGATTTTCACCGTCAATGATAATTATACTTAAATCATATCTCATACAATTACGTCATGAATTATACAATCATCAGCAAAGTGGGTTTAACAGTATCACTGACCGTATTATGATACGTATTGATAGTGGTAACACGAAAAGGTAGTTATGTAAGTATAATTGAAAGTTGTGGTTGCATTGTAAGCACTTAAATTAAAGTGTTAAACAGTGGACAAGTGCCAAAGGTGATAAAACTTTTGGTGGTATTAATTGTGATTCATGGGCTTTTTACTATAACTATCAAATTATATTAGTCTTACGTCGATGTTGGGAAAGGTTTTTGAAAGTTTAATGAAAGATGATTTACGACGTTCAAATAATTCAATTAATTTTTTTCTTTATTTAAGTTTAATAAAATTTCATTATAGGAGGATCTCGACTTGCTAATCTTTCGATATTTTCTGAAGTGGTTAGTGTTTATAATATATACATATATATACCATAAATTATAGATGAAGTAAAGTTGTGGATTTAGTTTATTTGGATTTTAAGAAATTATTTGACTATGTGTTACATAAAAGCCTTGTTAAAAAGTCAGAGGAATGTGATAGAAATTAACTCATTAGATTTAAAAGTGGGTGGGTGAAAGAAAGAAGAACGTTGCCTTAAAATAAAGTTCAATTAAATTGCATCAATGTTATGAGTAGTGATGTATTCCTAAACAAGTAAGAGAAAGCATTTAAAAAAGTGTTACTATGAATAGTATTGATCTCATTAGTACATAAAACATATATCAAATATAGTAGTTGTAAATTGTAATTGTGACTGAAATCTGCATTTGAAAATGTTACAATAAAAATTCTTTCATGTTGAACCTTTTAATTTCTGGATAATTTATTAATAGAACTTCCAAGATTAGTCCACAGTGAGTTCCTTGGACTTAGCTACTCTTGTACTTAAGCTGCATTTACAGAAATATTGTATGCAAGACTAAAGAGATTTTAATATCATTATACAGTTGATGATTAAGCATGTCATGAGTATTTTATTCATTGTCATGCTCTTTCCCTTAAAAAGGACATTAAACATGAAAATATTTCAGAGGAGGGCTACTAGGTGATAACTGGAATAGAAAAGTTAGCATACAAGGACAAATTAAGTTCTAATAAATTGATTTGTCTCAAAAGAAACAATCAGATTGAGATGTTAAAAATGAAGGCAATTGGTAGTGTCAGTGCATAATTATTTTTTCTTGTGAGAATAGTAAGGAAACAAATTTGTGTAGGACAGAAGCCATATTAAATAATCAGTTTTATTTTTCTAAATGGCGTAGCTGGCCTTTGGAATGGGTTGCCTTTAGTTTTTGGTAAATGCAAGTAATATAAGGGAAGGTTTAATAAATGCATGAATTATAATGGTTAGATCTGAGGCTTTAAGCTTGTTTTAGTAGACGAAACAGTCCAGAGGGACCAGTAGGCTTGTTGTCCTTAAATTTGGTTCTTGTGAATATTTCTCTGTTGTATTAAGTAATTTATGTGGACTATCACAATGTTTTTTTGATGCATAAGCTTTCGGCTCAAGGTATAAGAAGTTTACTGAAACTAATTTCAAGTTTTTTAGCAATAAAAAAACCCAGAATACATCCCATGTTTCTTCACAACAATAAGTCTGAAGCCTGGTTAATTGAAATAAATTAATGGTACAAGGTTGAGAAACATAGCAAGCCATATTATTATTGTGGTTTGTTAACATAATTACAGTAAGATAAAATCAAGAGTTAAAAATAAGTTCAGATAAAAACATTTATAAGAAATTCAGGCTACTTTTATAGTCAATGCATGGTTTGATTTCTCTGATGTGAGGTAACCAGCGTGTATGAAAGGAAGTCTGATTGTGATTAATGTCTGTATGAGAACTGCCATCAGGGACTTTTATTGCAATGGCTTCTTTAATGTGTTTTTTTTTTAATATTGCAGCCCTTGGCACTTATTTTTATATTCCTGAGTTTAATGTCATAATTTTTCTCTGTACTGTATAAACTATTGAACCATGTGAAATATCTCTCATGTTCTTTCATTCTAATGTTAATAAGTTTGGTCTTTTATGTATTCTTTTTTACATTCATATGATACGTTGAAGACTTTTTTTTTACATCGTAGTCAGATATTACAGCTTAACTTTTAGGTATTAGTTAGGCATTTTAACAAAGATTAAATATTTAAGGTATTCCTTTTTCTTTTTCTCTAAGTCCTTGAAAGTAGGGTATCAGCACCATATGTTGATTTTCTTGATATATGGTGTTTTCCTCATTAGAGAGTTTGTATCAGTTGTGGAATAGTTATTAATAAGAGTCCATTAAAAGAAGAACTTGGAAATTTAGTTTCTGTGTTTTTCCTGCTACATATTCTGTGTGCTTTACATGTTACGGTTTTAATGATACTATTTTAACAGATTCAGAGTGACAGAAGTTAGTTACATTATTTGTTTGTCTGGGTTGTTTTTCATAAATAGCAGTTTTTTTTTTGTTTCAGGTCATAGTATTCTTTACAACCAGTGCATTCATAAAAGGTACTACTTGTCTGTACTTCGAAGATAAATTTTATAGAAGTATATTGATTACTTATGTCAGTGAAACTTGTCCATACGTCCTGTGTCATGTTTTTATAACACAAATATCATCAGCATATTGAAATAAAATACAGATAAGGTGTGATTAAGATGAAATGACCATAGTTTCAAAATTTTGCAAACAAATTTCAATAAAAACAGGAGAGAGGTGAGAACCTGTTAGTGTACTATCCTTCATTTTGATTTAATGACAGTTCCAAACAAAATAGTTGATCATAATTCTAGAAGTTTAAATATTCCTGAGACAAATGTTTTGTCAGGAAGTTAGACATCTTTATTTAGTACATCTTCTGTAATACTAATAGTTTAAGAGGGAAGAACTCTAATGAATAAGGATATCAAAACTAACAAGAATGTCATCATTATTAACCTCTTTACTCCTAGTAACCTCAACAGACTTATTTCTTAGAGTATTTGGTATTCTCAACTGAAGGTTTCAAAATTTCAGACAAATTTTTAAAGAGTTATACATTTGGTAATTAATGTAGCATATAATAGGTCACAGATATATGTCAGAGTTGTGTATATTTAGAACATGGAAAGAGAACAGTGATGAGAAGACACTGATATGTATCATTCATTATCTCCTGTTCTCATAAGTTGTGAAAGAAATTGTTTATTACTTCAATACTTTTTATAGTATGGTCTGAATTTGTAAGTATATATATTATAAATGTATGTATGTGTGTGTGTGTGTGTGTATTCTGGATCAGATAATGAATCAGTTATCTTCTTTTCATAATCTTTTATGCTCGAAAGACAGAGCTCCCTTTATCTACTGACAAAATCACAACATTATCTTGCTTTAGGTTATAAAGAGTATAACATTCTTTATTGGTTTTTTTTTAACCTTGACACTTTTTTAAAGATATCCTTAATTTTAAGACAAACTTTAGTAACAGTAGGTTCTTCTAAATGACTGGCAACTTCTTGTATAGCAGCAAAAATATACAATTAAGGTACACTGTTAGAAGTTGGGGCAAAAGATAAATCTAACAATAAAAACTCTGAAATGAGTCAAAACTTCGTCTACAGGGATTGACCAAAATTATGGATTTCTCTACATACTTGATTAATAGAAAATAAAGAAATGAAACCATGTATTTATTACAATGCTATTATAAAAGTAACCAAAATTTTAATATTTTGTTTCTTAATTTATTTCATTTTTCTGTTGATTTTGCCTTTCTAGTATTATGTTAACAAATTCAGTTAATATTATTGCTTGCTATATTTCTTGCCCTGTAACATTGTTATTTTAACTTATTAAATTTCAGGTTTATTATTGTAAATAAACAGGGCACTTTTTTGTTGTTAGGTGGCATGTAATTTGAAGTTTCTTTAGATCCTGTTGTTTATTAAATCTTACACCTGAAGAAGGCTTACATAATTGAGCTGATAGCTTATACACTAAAAAAATGTGAAGATGGTAAATTACAATACGTTCACTCGCATTAAAAGTCTGAAAATTTACTAATCTTATTAATATGGATGACAAATTTGTTAACTTATAAAACATAAAGGTAACAAACTATTCAATTTTCAAAGCCACTGTACATTTCTCCAAAGAAGCTGGAATAAGTAAATCATCTCTAAAGGTCTCTAACGAAAATCCAGTATTGATACCATAAAATGTAAAATTAACAATCCAGTGAGCTGTCATCTTGATCTTTGTGTTGGTCCATTGAGGAAGCATACATTAGTAATATTTAATGCTTTCTAGTGAAAAAAGAGTGTATGATAATGATTTATAACCACATTGTGTCTGTTATATCAGCATGTCAAACTTGCTAAGTACCAGAGCCCTTTATGCCATTTTGATTGTGAAAGACAGTAATGGTTGAAAAGCTAGTTATTAAACTGCATAACAACAGTTGTTAAGGTGTAAACTACATTAAGTGAAATTTAATTTTTCATAAAAAATTTTTGTGAACTTGGTTACAAATAACTGGCTGGTATTAGTGATGCTTAGTTGACAACCATTAGCATTAATACCAACTTAAACCAAAGAGTGAGGATAATTTTCCACATAATACTAAATTGTAATGAGACTGAATAATTGAAGTCTAATTCATAGACTAGTGGAGGCTATTCATTAATCACTTTTTTCTTTTGCACTTTGTTGCAAAATGCCCCAAACAGTTGAAGCTGTTAAAAACATTTTATCCAAATTAACTGATAATCTTATAGAGTGAACTTGATGAGTTCTTAGATTGTAAATTAAAAGTAGTGCAATTAAGATATGGAATTTTTGAAAGGATGTACTTCTCTGAAAGGAGCAGTATGCAGTGAATCTCACTTAGTGTAATATTTTACATTTAGGGAAAGTTAATTCTGATTATATTGCAGTTAATCATGAATGTTGTTCAGTGTGTTTTAAGAAGAATGCATGAGTAATTTTTCAGCCTGATATAATTGAAATGATTGACCAGAGTAGCTGGGTGAATAAATGGTATTTGATTAGCTGACAGTCTCATTAATACACAACATTTGATGAGTTAAAAAAAAAATGCAAATAGCTTTTGAAAATAGCAAAATATGTACAAGTACTTAAGTTTATAGCATTTAAAAACAGGGAGATTGAAATGTGGAAATAAAGGTATGAAATGAATTTCTGATGTATTTCAGAGTGAATAAAGATGAAAGGAAAAAAAAATAGCAAAAAATAATTGGAGGAATGGCAAATAGTGGGAAGAATAACAGAGGTGGGAATAAGATAAGCATTTAAAGCTGTTTGAAATACATGTAGTAAAAAAATGGTAAAAATAAGGAAGGTAAAGAATACACATCCATGAGAATTGGAATGTAGTAAATTATTATACTTCCCCTCGGAGTGGATTCCTGTACGTGGTGAGGGGACCTCCCAGGGAAGGTTCTGTTCTGTCTGGTTACCTTCTCTGGGATCTAAACATCCTCCCACGTGTTTGCCGTGCGTGGCGACCCGTGAAGGGTAGGAGAGGATCCTGGTGGTTGAGGGGTCCAACCCTAACACACCACTTTGGCCTCGAATTCCTGTAGACGGGCGACCCTTGGGTGGCCCCTCTTGGGTCAATCGGCTGGTCCACCTGGGCTAGAGCCAACCAAGTACCAGTGTTGGAAGTTCTCAACGGGTGTTGTGGACATTGTGCCTGATGCTGGTGTTTGGGTATAGTGCTCACGAAACCCTGGCGTTGCTGCATTGTCCTTGCATGACTTTGTAGTGCGTCCCCTTGTAGGGCTCCATGGTGGGTGGGGTCAGTGAGTACCGAAACTTTTCTCTTTCCTATGGATCCTTCAAAAAATTTAAGTAAAATTGTAAAAAAACAGTCAATGGGTAAGTGACCACGTCTTGAATACACAGAACAGCAATCTCCAACATCAGTAACACACGTACCTCATTTTCTGATATTGCATTCTCTTTCAGAAAAACCTTTAGGGCAAATGTCCCCTTTTTTTATTCAAAAGGGGCTAGAGGGACTTGCTGGCTCTCCAAAGTCAGTAAAGAAGCTTCGATCTGGTGACATACTGGTTGAAACATCCACATCCCAACACAGTGAACTCCTCTTGAAATCAAAGGTAATTGGCGATATACCTATTGAGGTTACACCCCATGCTACTTTGAATACTTCCCGAGGAGTTATTGTTGAAAGGGATTTGAAGAATGTTCCTGAATCGGAGATTCTCGCCGGTCTCTCCACTCAAGGAGTTTCTGCAGTGAGGCGCATCTCCACTCGCAAAGATGGAGTTACACTGCCAACAAATACCCTGGTTTTAACATTCACTTCACCACGAGCACCCGCCACCATCAAAGCAGGTTATCTCATTTGCAGGGTTCGGCCATACATTCCAAACCCTCTTCGATGTTTTCAATGTCAGAGATTTGGCCACTCAAAGACATCTTGTCGTGGTTCCCTGACATGTGCTCGTTGTGGAGGCAAGGACCACGATGCCTATGATTGTGACGTAAACCCACATTGCGTCAACTGCAATGGTTCTCACCCCTCTTACTTTCATTCTTGTCCAAAATGGTTGGAGGAAAAAGAGGTGCAGCGTTTGAAAACAACACATAACATTAGTTATCCTGAGGCTCGGAAATTGATGTCCACAATCCCATCTCGGACATATGCTGCTGCACTCCATTCCACAACTACAGTGGAAGTGCAGACAGATCTCTCTGTGCCTCCAAAAGAATCGTTTTCAAAACAAATGAAAAGCCTTTTGACCTCCGTGGTTAAAACAGTAGATGAATCGACTTCCACACCCATCTCTGTTCCTCCCACAACTTCCAACAAACCTCAAGATCCATGTCCTTCAGTTTCAAATACAGGCATTTCTTCTGACACATCATTTTCTCCCACCACAATAAACAAAACAATTATTCGTCCGCGTACTCAGTCACTTGATTCCTCTTCCAATAACAAAAACCTGCCCACACGACCAAGAGCAGGATACATGGAGGTTGATAGACCTCCTCCAAAGAAAGACAGTAAAGACAAAAGACGAGGTCGTAAACCGAAGGGTTCTCCAACCACTTCACCTGCTCGTCCTTAAAAATGGCCACCTTGATACAATGGAACTGTCGAGGTTTACGTTCTAATCTGGATGATATCAAAACGCTGATTGCTTCCTACCATCCTGTTTGTCTTTCTCTACAAGAAACATTTCTCAAATCTGCTGATACAGTCTCCATTCGGCAGTTTTCTCTGTACAGAAATGACAAGTTGTGTGATGGTCGAGTACATGGAGGGGTGGCACTTTTGGTTGATCAACATGTGCCCACCCTGTCTTTGTCACTCAATACACCCTTGGAGGCCGTAGCCATCCGTATTTCCTTGGGTCGTACCATCACTGTTTGTTCTCTGTACCTGTCACCTGGAGAGACATATGATCAATCAGACCTGGATGCTCTCGTTGAACAGTTACCATCTCCATTTCTAATCCTGGGGGATTTTAATGGACACCATCCCCTCTGGGGAAGTGCTGTTATTGATGGGAGGGGTTGATCTGTAGAGCAGATGCTCTCTGATCACGATCTTTCTCTTTTCAATACTGGTTCTTCCACTTACTTTCATGCACCAAGTCATTCATTCACTGCCATTGATCTCTCAGTTTGCTCCCCTTCATTATTCTCCCATTTTTCATGGAGGGTTGACAGTAATCCACTAGGCAGTGATCATTTTCCGATCATTTTGAGAGAGACTGGCCGTGGTCGATGCCACCCTACCCGCGTACCCCGGTGGAAGCTGGATCAGGCAGACTGGTCCACTTTCACTGCTCTCGCAGAACTTGATCCTGTCATCGTAAATCAGCCATCAATAGACAACTGTGTTGCAGCGGTAACTGATTGTATTATACATGCAGCTGCTCAGTGTATTCCTAAAACCTCGACACGTTTCCCACGATATCCTTGTCCATGGTGGAATTCCGCTTGCAACTTAGCACGGAAGGCTCAACAACGGGCCTGGGACACTTTTTGCAGATATCCCACACTTTCAAATCGGGTTGCTTTCCAGCGGGCCCGAGCACATGCTAGGTGGGTAAGACGTCAAAGCCAGAAGGAATCTTGGATTAAGTTCATAACCAGCATATCTTCTACCACCAGTTCCAAGATCGTATGGGACAAGATTCGAAAGGTTAATGGGCACTACACTTCTGTTCCCCTCTCGATCTTACTCTCTGATGGTCAGGAGGTGACTGATGTCCGAAACATCGCTAACACTCTAGGTGAAAGCTTTTGCCAGGTATCTATCACTTCTGCTTGTTCCTCCACCTTCCTGGCCATCAAGACTCGGGCAGAGCGATCACCTCTTTCCTTTCAAACTGACTGTTTCTTTGACTATAATAGTCCCTTTACCCTGGTGGAACTAAAAATGTCCCTTCATCGGTCTGCCAGTACATCTGTTGGACCTGATGATATTCATTATGACATGCTACACCATCTCTCTCCTGATTCTCTTGATGTCCTTCTGACTATCTTCAACCGGATTTGGCAGGAGAATGTTTTTCCTGATGCCTGGCGCCAGGCTATTATTTTACCTTTCTCTAAGCCAGGGAAAGATCCGAAGATTCCTTCAAACTATCGTCCAATTGCTTTGACGAGCTGTCTCTGTAAGACCTTAGGAAGGATGGTTAATGCTCGTCTTGTTTGGTTCCTTGAATCAAACAACCTCCTCTCACCCACCCATTGTGGATTCCGTCGACAGCACTCCACCATAGACCACATAATTCGTCTTGAAACATCTATCAGAGAGGCCTTTCTCAACCGCCAACACCTTGTATCGATATTCTTTGACATAGAGAAGGCTTACGACACAACATGGAGGTATGGCGTTTTGCGAGACCTCCATACATATGGGTTACGTGGCCATCTACCCATGTTTATTAAAAAATTTTTAATGGACAGGAGATTCCAAGTTCGTGTAGGTTCGGCACTTTCACGTTCTTTTGTACAGGAACTTGGAGTCCCTCAAGGCTGTATATTGAGTGTCACACTTTTCAGTATAAAGATAAATGCCATCACTGAACAACTCCCTCTCACCGTTACGAATGGGCTATATGTTGACGACTTTCACATCTCATGTCGGTCATCAAACATGAGATATATTGAGCGGCAACTACAAACTGCCCTCAATCGTGTACATAAGTGGACTCTTGCGAATGGCTTTAATTTCTCTCTTTCCAAAACTGTATGCATGCACTTTTTTCCGCCGACGAGGTATTCACCCTGATCCTGAACTTCATATCGGTGAAGTTTTGCTGCCAGTGGTCCCAGAGACAAAGTTCTTGGGGCTTATCTTTGATCGTAAATTGACCTTTATACCACACTTAAAGCAGCTTCGGGTCAAATGCACAAGAACACTGAACATCCTTCGTGTCCTCTCTTCTACCAGTTGGGGGGCAGATCGCCGTTCAATGTTAAAGATATATCGTGCTCTTATTAGATCGAAACTTGACTATGGATCAATGGTCTAGGGCTCTGCCAGACCCTCGGCCTTAAAGATACTGGACCCCATTCATCACCAAGGTCTTCGACTCTGCACCGGAGCTTTCCGTACCTCTCCAGTTCAAAGCATATACATTGAATCTCATGAACCTCCTCTACACCTTCGCCTTTTGCAACTGTCTTTACAATATACTTCGAAACTTCGTTCCTTACCAAAGCATCCCACCTGGGAATGTGTTTTCCTTCCTCGGTGGGCAGTACTTTTTCAGAAGAGACGATCTGTCATTGCTCCGTTTGGCCTTCGCATCCGGGCGCAATTGGATGAATTGTGTCTGTCCTTGGATAATATTGCAGATTCCACATGTCGACGCATCCCACCATGGCTTATTACAGCCCCCAAGTGTGACCTTTCTTTCAATCACCTAAAAAAGGCGGATACTCCAGACTGGAAGTACCGTCTTTTATTCAATGAATATCTTTCAAACAATCATTAAGTTCCCATTTATACAGATGGTTCCAAATCAGGAAATTCAGTGGGCTCTGCTATGGTTTGCTGTGGGTCAGTAGTTGCACACAGAATCCCCTCTACAGCTTCTGTGTTCACTGCTGAACTGTATGCAATATCTCTTGCTCTTGATCATATTGCAGCTGAGCAGTACTCCAACTGCACTATTCATACTGACTCGCTTAGTTCTATTCTTGCCTTGGAATCACTTCACATTAGCTCACATCCTATTCTAGCAGATATTCGAAACCGGCTGGCCCATTTCTCATTAGCAGCTACTTCAATTCAGTTTTTCTGGATACCAGGCCATGTTGGTATTCATGGGAACGAGCTTGCAGACATGGCAGCTAAATATGTATGCCTCAGCTTCATCACCCCTATGCCTATTCCGTACATGGACTATGGTGTTGTTTTCAAAGCTCGGCTCCGTGCCAGTTGGCAGTCCACTTGGAGTGAACAACGCGACAATAAACTTTTTCAAATTAAACCCAAAATTGGAGTTTGGCCATCTAGCTTCCGTAAAGTTCGGAGGGAAGAAGTTGTTCTCACTAGGCTACGCATTGGTCACAGTTTTTTAACTCATCATTTTCTTTTATCTGGAACTGATGCACCAATGTGTAGTTTGTGTAACACTCAAATCACTATCAGCCATGTTTTACTTTCTTGCCATCGTTACAATCCTCAACGACGGCAATATTTTAAACATATTTTTTCCCAGGGTCAGTATGTAACATTGGACAGAGTTATTGGTGATGGTGACTATGTCCACCTTAATAACGTTTTTAATTTTTTAATGGCCATTAATCTTTTTAATCTTATTTAAGTGTGGTATATTTATTCATTACACCTTTTTAATTGTGGCTCCTTTTTAAAGTTTTATTCTCTCTCATTCAATGCGACATTAAACAATAGCCAGAACATTAAATAACTCGACACCAGGACTGGAAAGGCCAACTTCAGGTGACTAACGCTTCTGTTTGAACTGTCTGTTTGAACTACTCGTTAGTCTTCCTGGCGAGTTACTGTTATACTTTCGCTGCATATCATTTCGTGCTTTTACAACCTTTTTGTACTGGCCATATTGATTCATAACCCGGAACCAGGACGGAAAGACCAACTTCAGGTGGCTGACATTGGTTTATATACTACCTGTTAGTCTTCCTGGCGGGTTATGATCATTCCCATTCTGCTACAGGTTGGCCTGTACAACTTTGTTGACTGGATGTCGTCATTAGTTTTTGCACCATTTCCTGTTTTAATTGCCATTTTGTTTTTATCTTCAATTACCGTTACACATTTTACTCCATTTACTTGACTTTTATTTTTTTTACTGGACATTTGGCTACTCTTTATTATGATTTTGCTGAGTGTCTTTTTAAACTTTTATTCTATTACATTTTGATAATAGCTACTATGACACATAACCCAGAACCAGGACTGGAAAGGCCAACTTCAGGTGACTGATGGTGGTTCTTGAACTTGTTCATTAGTCTTCTATTACATTTTGATAATAGCTACTATGACACATAACCCAGAACCAGGACTGGAAAGGCCAACTTCAGGTGACTGACGGTGGTTCTTGAACTTGTTCATTAGTCTTCCTGGCGGGTTATGATCATTATTATTATGCTAGAGTAAATAGTTTATAACTTTGAAGACTGGGTGTCACCATTGGTTTTTACACCATTTTCTGTTTTAATTGCTGTTTTGTTTTTACCTTCATTTTCCTTTACAAATTTTACTCCATTTACGTGACTTTTCTCTTTTTACTGAACATTTGGTTACTCATTGTTGCATTTTTGCTGTGTGTTTTTTCATACTTCTGTTCTTTTACATTTTGATACTAGTTGCTATGACACATAACCCAGAACCAGGACTGGAAAGACCAACTTCAGGTGACTGACGGTGGGTCTTGTACCTGCCTGTTAGTCTTCCTGGCGGGTTATGTTTATACCTTTTTGATAGAATACCTATCTTACAATTTTTTACACTTTGCCTTCTATCTTAACCTTGTAGACTAGGTGTCAACACTGGTTTTATACTTTTTTTGTTTTACCTTCATTTCCATTTATGTCTTTTACTACATTTTTATCGGTTGTTTGGCGCAGATAGCTTCGTTGCTTTGTGCCATAAAACACTAAATCAATCAATCAATCAATCAATCATTATTATACTTATTGTACACATTGTAAAAATATAGGATATTGGAATAATACAAAATTTAAGTGAAAGAGAAAAATTTTGGTCCAAATTAAGATGCAAAATTATTCAGAGAGGACAGCACAAATGAAGGAATTGAGAATATCAAGAATATAGATATAAGAAAGTCAACAAAACATGAGTGTGTGAAGAGATGTAAAAACTGAAAAAAAAATGATTTTGAAAGAAAGCAGGAATAAGATGGATATATTTATAATATTAAATAATGTAAAAGGAGGAATTTACTACAATAGACAGGTTAAAAAGTGATTAAGGATATTGAAATACATGGGAATTGTGTGGAAGAAAATAAAATAAAAATTATATGAATATATTGTCATAAGTTATGCACTTTCTTCATGAATACTAAATACCCTAGGGAAGTTGAATACATTTTTGTATCTATCCTTTTGATTTTTGTTGATAATATCTTGTTTTGGTTTGAAAGTTTTTAAAGGAAACTCTCCACTTCTGTAAGGTGCATGACACCCTTGTCAGTACTTTTACTGTGTAGCTGCAAGGATTATTGTTGATGTCCTAAAACTAGTTTGTTTGTTTTTTGCCAAAATTAAATTTTTTGCACATTGATTTTTTTTCATTTTTTGCATATTATTAGTTTTTGAAGTTAGTCAGTCTAATATGCTACTTAAAATTTGTCAGTTTTTACAGACATCTAATAAAACAGACATCTGTGCAATTGAGTATAAAGAGATACCCCTACTTAAAGTGGCTATTTACTGAAAAGTGCATATCATAAGGGACACAAGTTTTCACCAGTGACACATTGAGTATCATGTTTTTTCTAGGATATTTGAAAAACCCATGGTGGTCCATTATGCATTTTATTATTCTCAAACAACATATAAAACCTATCCCCAAGTGAATCTACTGCAAATGTCTTTTCTAGTATTTGTTGCTTCTTTGAATATCATGCACAATTGTATTTTTATTAAAATTCTGAATTTTGTATTTTTGCAAAAAGTGATTTAGGTGTTCAGTATAATGTTTTTATACTCCTGAATAAAGCTTGATTCTTATCATGCTTCTAAAACTTTGTTTCCCTAAGTAAATTAGTTTTCATAATGTAATAACTTTTGAGTATGAAGTTTTCTCTATCATGTTGCACATGAGTATGTATGTGTATATATAGGTTATTGATTTTTTTCAGTTTTCTTTTAATCACTTTGTTCAACAAAAATTAAAACAGGCTTATCTCTGATTTAAAAGAAAACAAACTGTTGTGTTGCTTTTGGGCTATCAAATCAACAAATATTACTAAATTCTGAATGCATCAACTTATCCATAGTTTTCCATTCTCCACGGAAGTTTTTGCAGTTATGTCAGGAGTGCCTATATAAATTCGACTGTTCTTCGACGCCTGGCATTGGCTGATAATGCCACGGAAAGTACACTTTCCTCCTGCATGCACCCCTTTGCAGAACATTTAAGACTGGAGATGCATTGAATATTTTTCTAATTGTTTTATAAATAGTTTCAATCAAGATGGAAAATATATTACTACTTTTTAATGTTTCTATAGCACTCCTTGAGTTTATAGCCCATCTTTATGATTCTTACTGGATAGGCCTCATTGGATGATGAGGTGATGAACCTTAACCTCAGGTTCATATCCCTTCTTTAACTATGACTGGTGCACTCCTTGAGAATCTTCTGTAATAGGTACAGGACAATTCATTATAATTGACACTGACTACTTGTGGCCACATCTGAGAATTTGTTAACTCCACAGATAAAAAATGCATATCATCAGATACTCCCTTTTTATATATTACTTAAAGGGTTGTGAGAATGAGAAATTACTATGTTGAAAAAAATGCGAGTCTGTGCTAACTACTCATTTGCCCATGAATCCAGGCTATTTAATCCAGTCAAGTGCTGGATTCTCTTAAGCCTTGTTTAATTACATATCTAGTTGTTGTCCAACTTATTTGTTACTGTCCTGCTTAATAACATGCATTTTGATGAATCAATAGTTTTTGTGACCTTTCAGTTCATATCTCCATCTCAATGAGGACATTGATTTTTGTATTTATGACCTAAATCTGCCTGTTTTTAATTCGACAATTTTTCATATTCAAGTGAATTTGTAATAGGTATTTAACTTTGAAATACATTTCCATCAATTTACTTACAATTAGGTAATATGTGGTTGCCATCAGGACTGCATCTACAAACTCTGGATTATGACAGAAAAGCAGAGCTTATGTGTATCCTTCAATTTTAAATGCAACAGGTTGCATGGAAGATAGAAGAGTAGTGAAGTATGGATATGTTAATGCATGTTCAAAATTACACCAAAGATATCCATAATTTTATATCTGAATCACATTTTTATTGACAGTAAGAGGGCAACTTGACATAAATCATAAATCTGTATTTTGGATGTAAGAAGCTGTTGGAAATTCATTTTAAATCATTACATGTATAACTTAATAAAAAGAAATGTGTATCAAAAATAAATCTTTAAAGTATATTATTATACAGATCTGTAGTCATGGAGACACTTGTTACTGTTCCACATGTTTCACCAGCTAAGCCCATAGAAAACCAGTCTGAGCCAAAGGAAGAAGCACACTCCATTCCACAAGAACCTTTGGCTGTTTGTTCAGATATTACTGAAGGTAAAAGTAATACATATTTGTGCTGTAACCACTTTAGTATGTTCTTAAGTCAGGTTTTAAGTGCAAGTAGGCTGGGATTCTTTTAGAATAGGTGTATATAACCTGTTGGTGATAAATTTGAATGATAGACAACCCACAATCATCTTGTAAAATAATAATTCAAATAAGTCAGATGTATGCATAAAACTTCATTACTTTAATGTTTATCATAGTTATATCCAAAACTTTAAATAATCCTTTTTTTCTCATTGAAAGTCCACACAGACTTGTTTAATTGCTATAGAACCTAACTAACAAGATGAAATATTCATTTCTATCTCTCCTTGTGAGGATGAGTTCAATTACTTTAGAATGCCCTTTGACAAAAACAAATTATTTCTCCTCATCTCTGTTAACTATGAAACACTAACTTTTGCCTGCTATTGGCTAAATTAACATTCATACAGTTTAACTTTACTGTCACTAACTGAATGTTTTCTGACTTCTTGTGCTCACTTGGTCACATATATTTATATTAGTTTGTTATAACCAGAAACAAGCTCTCCCCCTCCAAAAAAAAAAGCTACGCTAACTGAAAGGATCCCAGGTTACAAGTTGTAATGTGGAATATAAAACACACCCTAAGTTTTGGAAGTGACTATGGAAGTAGGACCCACTTTGCAGTGAGGATACTTCAGCACTATTTTTTTGATTCCAACCTGACACGAGTTCAAAGCAGTATAGAATTTATTCTAATAAAGTATACGCATATCATTTAATTCACACACATCCAAGTTTAGCTAATGTTTGCAATATGTTTGTGCCAAATCCCTGAAAGGTTGGGTTTCATTTAAATATTTAAACAACTGAGCAGAAATATTCACCACTTGAGTTATTGTTACAGTATAATTACTTTTATTAACATTTGCAATGATAAAATTAATAAGCTTGTGAAATATCTTGTATTCTAGAAAGTTCTTTTGAAGATGAAAAAATCCTTACGAATGCCATGGTAGGTGAAGAAGAAAAACTGCGTAAAGAATCTGTAGAAGAAGAGAATAGACAAAGAGAGGTACCGTTTAATTGTTGGACAAACTGATTTTGTTTTCAGATCTTGATTTTATATTACTACATATATATATACTGGTACAGTTTAATACTTAAGTTTGCATGAAGTACATTAGCACATCATGAGAAAATGTGTAGAGTACAACACTTTTCTTTCATGATTAGGCAGTTAGCAGTTAGTGTAGTTATTAACATAAAGCTAAATACTAAATTTTGTGAGGACAAATATCAAAGAAATTGAAATTGGAAGCTTCTGTAATTCCAGGTTAAACTAATGTATTCATTTTATTAAACAACTTTGATTTGTTTCATTGAAAAATGGATGAAATTTGTTAATTGATGAAATCATTTTTTATATAAACTTGCTTGACCGGTCTTTGTTATTGCAAAGGTATTAAGGCCCACCTACCACAGTCACCGTATTTGGACTAATAACTAAAGGGAAGGGAACGCAACTGTTTGGCAACATATCTCAATGATTCTTTTTCTTATTATTTTTTCTTTTCTTTGTTGTTATTTTCAAAGCTCTATTTCATTAGTGAATAATCAAACTGTTTTATGTAGCACCATAACTAGGATTTGACAAAAACTAAGGATAAAATTTGAAAATTGAGAAATTGATAATATATTCTCAGTGAGTGATATGGTCTTAGCAGAAATAAAATTGTTGTTCTCAGGTGTATTTTCCATGATGTAATTTGTTTATCTGCTGAATGTAATGATGTATTAATAGTTCAGAGGATTTCTGAAATAGAATAAGGATTAAACCTTATGCAATGGGCTTAGTATAATGCAATTTTATACACACATTTGCAAACATTAAGTGTTTTTTTTTAATTTCACACAAAGCTACTCGAGGGCTATCTGTGCTAGCCGTCTCTAATTTAGCAATTTAAGACAAGAGGGAAGGCAGCTAGTCATCACCACCCACCACCAACTCTGGGGCTACTCTTTTACCAATGAATAGTGGGATTGACCATCACATAACATCCCCATGGCTGAAAGCATGTTTGGCACGATGGGGATGCGAACCTGTGATCCTCAAATTACTAGTCGCATGTCTTAACTCGTTAAGTATTTTATGCTATATCATTTGATATAATGTGTATCTTCACAAAATTTGACTTTTAGTAAAGATTACAAGTTTTTGGACACAAAAAAATCAGGGTTTTCAATGAAGTATCTTAACCAAATATTTGTTTCTGAAAATATTAAGTCTGTTTCATTACTAGTTCTCTAGTTTCAGTGTGAAGTAATTTCATGTTATGATGAAAATAGTATTCTTTATCTGTAAAAATCTCAAGTGTTAATTGTGTAATTACTTAAACCTTGTAAATACATTTGAAATACTTTTTTTTAGTTAGACTACTTTATCTGTTATTTTTCTCTTCCCTAATTGTGTGGGATCTTCCATTTGACAGATCTCTAAACCATCGTAATAATAATAAAAAGAGGAAATAAATATAAATTTTCTTTCATTCTAGATTGATTACAGATTATAACATAAAAGCACAAATGTTTAAGCTAAATTGCTTGAGTGTCATAATCTTGTATATTTATAATTTTTACTATATTAACCTGCCATTTGTGCCTGGCTAACATTACAGAACTTTTATTGATAATGCATGTGTGCACTCATGTTACCATATCTAGTACTGTAAAACTGACCTTTAGTCTTTATAAAGTAACCTTGTCTTGTCTGTGTTGTAGTGGACTAGTACAGTAGATCCTGGTTTGGACGACCCCCGCTGTCGCCGACCACACGGTGTTTCCGACCATATTTCTGCCAACGGACGGCTTTCAATATTATTTTCCCCGTAGTGACCGACCACCCGCTGGACGTGACCAGAGACCACCCGTGTGTGATCAAAAACCGGTCGTTTGGTCACTTAAATGCTGGTCTTAACGGTCATTTCATAATACCTCACGGTGATTTTTTTCCCGGGTCACTTCTACTGTGGTCATAATTGAACAAACAAACTCTCTCACATACACGCAATGAATATCCATAGTAAGAAATGAACGCTTGTGAAACTCTGGTGTCAAGTACCTGATTATATATTTTTTTTATCTCATTTATGATTATACACATGATGAATGTCTGTTAATTTGCTGTAATGTATGCATCGAAATTCGATATCAAGATTTAGGAGTAGGTCTACTGGTATTGCCCCGCCATGTGCATGTGTACACAGCCAGCAAATTTAGCTCCACCCCTGCTGCATGGGGCCTGCCGGCAAAGGGGCTCCTGCAATAACAGACCATCTGCTGTTTAAGACCACTATTGCTCTGCAGAAGGGGTGGTCTTAAATACCAGGATCTACTATATTTTGCAATATTTAGTCACATTTCATTTGTTATACATTGTGTGTTTATGAATTATTTAGAAACAAGTTATTAAATTTATTTTTCATAAATTACAAAACAAATAAAGAAGTAAAGCAAACAATTATCTCTTTTAGCTACAACCTTTGAACATGGCTTCTGCTGGGCGTAGATTGCTAAGCCTTTTAAAATTTTGCATTGGGGGATATGAAACAAAATGTATTTTAATTTTTATATATTAAATAACCACCAAATCATAAATTACTGTATCAGTACCACATAATTCCACTACAATTTATCAAGCTGTATTTAGGTCTAAAACAAATGTGAAACTCGGAGCAGACTAAAGACACAAACTCCCTTCTTGAAATTTTGTTTTGAAAGAACGTGGTAGCCTTTTAACAGATAAGAATGGCTGAGAAAACCATTAGGATGACATTCAAGATATTTAGTTATTCACTTAAGGGACTATTTCCAAATTTGAAGGAGATGAACAAGGATCAGTGATGTCGAGAAACCCACTTGTTGAGAATTTTATATGCAAAAAACGGCTCTTTTGGGCTCAGAAAACTTCAAATAGAAGAGCGAACAACGTTTCGACCTTCTTCGGTCATCGTCAGGTTCACAAAGAAAGAGGTAACTGGCCGGAAGCTGACCACATGTTTGGAAGGGGTTGTATAACTGAGTGTCGCAATGTAGAGGGCGCGGTTTGATGTTTGAATATATAATTTTTTTTTCTATAATATTAATATAGGTATAATAATGTTCCTTTATATTGGTTTATTTTGGGTTTAAGTTGTTGTATAAGTAAGGCTTCTTTAATTTTTCGTTTGTTTATAATTTAGATAATTTTATTGACATCCAACAGCCAAACTTCCCAGGTAAAATTACAAATTTATATTTTCCAGAAACACCTAAAAACATTATCTTAAACAATTTTTTCAAAGAATTTTCTTACAAAACTATCAACATAATTTCACAAAACAGAAAACTAAAAAACAACCTTACAAAAAGAGACATTAATTCCATTAAAAACCTAAAACAAGACAGAAACATAAAAATTCTAAAAGCAGATAAAGGTAACGCTATAGTAATAATGAACACGAATGAATACATACAAAAAATGAATAACATCCTATCAGACACGAACAAATTTAAACCAATACACACAAATCCAACAAAGACTCATGAGATGCAACTAAACAAATTACTACTACAAATGAAAAAAGCCAACACAATTTCACAAACACTTTATTCCTACCTACGTAAAACCGACTCACGCACACCGCAAATATACGGCATCCCCAAACCTCATAAACCAGATTGTCCATTACGACCAATAATGTCAACATATGAATCGTTTAATTACAATCTTGGTAAATACATAGCATGGGCATTCTCCAAATATGCAACATCAGCCAGCTCATTCATCAAAGACTCTTTCAATTTCAAGTCCAATCTAAATCAACTTAATCATAAAGCCCTAATGGCCAGTTTCGATGTTATATCCCTCTTCACAGAAGTTCCAACAACAGAAGCCTGCAAGATAGCCTTAGAACTCTATATTCGAGACCCTAACCCGATTATAGACATTCCCAGTAACCAGTTAGCAACCCTCATAGAATTCACCACAATAAAGACAAACTTCATGTTCAACAACCAAAACTATATACAAACAAATGGCCTAAGCATGGGCAACCCAGTATCACCAGTTCTAGCCAATATTTTTATGACACAAATTGAAACACAAGCAATTAATACAGCATTACATCCACCACTATACTGGTACAGATATGTAGATGACACGGTTGCGGGATTCGAATCTACAGAACACATACTTAACTTTTTCACTCACATTAACTCTATACATCCCAACATTAACTTCACATGTGAACAGGAAGAAAGCAATCAAATATCATTTCTTAACCTCAAAATTATAAGAACCGACACACAATTCAAAACAGAAATCCACCGAAAAATCACCCATACTGGACTATACATTCCTTGGGACTCAGCACATGAAACAAAACAAAAACTCAACATACCAAGAAACCAGATAAACACAGCCATAAAACTATGCTCACCAGATAAAATTAACGATGAATTAGATAAAATAAAACAATACTTCATCAACATCAACAAGTTTCCTCCACAAATCGTAGAAAACATTATACGCACACACCTAGACAGAAAGCAAAATCAACCAACAAAAGTAAATATATCTCACGAATCAAAAAATCACGAAACCATATACTGCTGTATACCATATATTCCTGACATCAGCAAACAAATAACCAACATTTGGCAAAAACTAGTAACAAAATATAACATTCCAGTTAACACTAAATTTATTCAAAAACCAGGCACAAAACTAAGGTCTATACTATGTAAGAACTACACTGACAAACACCACACCAACAATATTTATAAAATACAATGTGATAACTGCCACGACTTCTATATAGGAGAAACAAGTAGAAAAATGGAAACCAGATTCAAAGAACATAAAAAGTCACCTTCACACGTTTTCAAACACTGCAAGTCAAATGGACACAACATAACCATAGAAAACACTAAAATACTAAATAAAGAAACAAACATAAACAAACGAAAAATTAAAGAAGCCTTACTTATACAACAACTTAAACCCAAAATAAACCAATATAAAGGAACACCATTATACCTATATTAATAGTATAGAAAAAAAAATTATATATTCAAACATCAAACCGCACCCTCTACATTGCGACACTCAGTTATACAACCCCTTCCAAACATGTGGTCAGCTTCCGGCCAGTTACCTCTTTCTTTGTGAACCTGACGATGACCGAAGAAGGTCGAAACATTGTTCGCTCTTCTATTTGAAGTGTTTTCTGAGCCCAAAAGAGCCGTTTTTTTGCATATAAACGTGTGTGTGATTCAGTACATAAGTGATATTTAAGCAAAAAGAAAAGACAAAGCTTCTTATTTTGTATTATAAAGATGGCCTTTATGAATATTAAAATTTAATCAAAATAAAGTACAAAACAATGTTTCAACCTACTTAGGTCATCTTCAGGTTAACAAAGAGAGTTTGCATCTCAGACAGATTGCATACTATTCTCCTGTCATCAGTTCTTTTTTTAAATTGCATGCATTTATATTGGGTAACATCCAATTCCACCTCCAAAAACTCAGAGATTCCGTGCATCCATAATCGTCAAAGATCCAGATAATTAAGAATCCAATGAAATATGGTGATCGTACAAAAATAATAGATACCTGGGGAATTTCTGTAGTTTGTCCAGTCACTTGATAATAAACATTGTTCTTTGATAAACAGCAACACAATTATGATGTTGCCATTTGAACTGCTAGTTGAAAGCTTTAACTTATGAACTGCATTCACTGAAGTCATTCCCCCAAAGGCAAAAACATAGAATTCTTATTAATGTTAAAAGATAATTTACACTGTGTACTTATTTGAAATCTGTGATAAGAAGTTTTAGTCAAGTAATCTTTAAATTTATGGAAGGATATTCAGTAAGTTTCTTGGCTTTAACTTTGTCTAACATTATGTGTTGAGACATCAGGCAACTTTAAATGTTAGTTGTATGCTACTGTAAATAAATTATTGAAGATTTATCATGGTAATACGTTTTGGTTATGGTTTACATTCTTTGCAGATGTCAAAAATCTGATAGTTTAACATCAATATGCAATTTTTCTCATTTTGTTTTACTTGGTATGTTGTTTGTGTTGTAGAAATTTACATAGACCTTTTACCAGTGTTTACTGAATTAGAGAGAAAGATAATGACTTCAAGGTTTGATATTCTAATATGTGATAAGAGCTGTTAGATAACTATCATAGTAAAGAATTTCAGCCATCTTTAAGGCAGTTAAAAAGCAAGTTATAATTAAATAATGTGACAAAGAAATGCAGATATTTAATACAGATTGTCCAGAAAAGAGACTTTTACCCCTATTCCTTATTAATTTAACTAACTTCTGTAAAGAAAAACTTACAAGTGACATGTTCTCACACAAACTACGAGGGTTAATGCAAAGTTGATCAAGTTTACTTCCTTGAAATGATGAGCAAAATCTTGTGCATTACTGTCTTTCAAGTACTATTATGCTATTAGTATTATTAATTTAACTAAATTCTTAAATTGATAAAGAGTAAGAAAATTTTAATTTAACACTTTTTGAAGGTAAGTGAACCATAATAAATATCCTTTTATAAATTCAGAAAAACACTTGGAGATATGTAGGGACACTGTTTTCTGAATAAATGTCAGTTCTATTAATACTTGAGTAGCAAGAGTGGGGTATGCTAGGTAATGCAATGTTCAGTATTAAAACTTCTGACAACCAGGAGCTTGGGGACCCAAGTATGCCTCATCTGATTTCAGTACATTTATACTCTAACTACTCTAATCTGTGATCATAACCAGTAATCATCTTTTTGTTACAAGACCTCAGCTGTAGTGAACTAAACCACTCAGTCATTATTCAGGCAATGAAAGTTAAAGTGATTTACTTTTGAGAATTATTTTGATCATTTTAATTATCTGAGAAGTAGGGCTGTACGTGATTTTTGAAGCCATCTGCATTCAGGTTAATTACTATAAAAGATCATTTGTAGAAGGCTAGTCTCAAGGATATTTTATGCTAATAAAAAAATTAAGCCCATAAAATGTGTGTTATTATTTTGACCATTTTAAAAAAAACAAAATGGTAATTTGAAGCATGAAGTATTATCCATTTGATATTCGTGTAATTTTGATGCATTTAATTAGTCAACACTTCCGTTATATGTGACCAAAATAATTAGTTTTATATTTCTCTGATGAATTAATCTTCTTTTTGTACTTTATATGAACCCTATTAACACTATTTAAGTAATCTTTTATTGTTTTAAATTGTAGGAAATCCTAGAGCAGATGGACAAGAAACACAAAGAGCAATGTTTCAAGCGTCTTCTTCATCTTTTGGATCGAAGCAGTTTTTATGCTCAGTTTTTGCTTAACAAGATGGAAAAACAGCAAAAAGAGGAACATCAAAAAAGAGAAAAGCGTAAAATAAAAGTACTGCAACAAAAAAGTGAGGTAATAATTCTCCTAGTTAGGAATTATTTTACTGTCATTCTAAACTTAAACCATTTTTGCTTTTTTGGAAAGTGTATACAAAATCTTATGCACCATTTATTTGATGGAAGCTTCACGTGAACTTAAAAATTTATATTAATGTTATGATATCATTTAAGTAACCCTGACCACGAACTAGTGGTTAGCTTGCCAATCTCTAGAGCTAAGATTTCATGGTATTTGTTCCATTACCACCAAAAAAAAATTGCATTCTGCTCTTTTAGGTAAAAGGGAATTATAAGAATGATAATTAAGTTCTTCTGTTTTGATATAATAAAATAAGCTCAGTAGTTGCTGATATATAGTTTTACCTATTAAGTGTCTGCGTTATCTCATTTAAATGCATGGTATGTCTTGGTGTCTTGGAAACTAGCCACACATAAGATTAAATCTTGTCTTCAAACATTCTTACTCTTTCAGACATGGCGACTTCATAATGTGAAGATCAATCTCAATCTTTGTTGGTAAAAGAGTAGCCTCAAATTTCCATTGGTCAGTATTTCAAAATTATGAACAGCAGTAAATAACTTTAGCAGTATTGACAATAAACCACACAAATTCTCTTGTCTGTCACCTCAAATGTAAGGACAATTTGTGTAAAAAGGCCTCTTAGCTTTGTGAAATCCATCAAAAATATTTCATTTAAATTAATAAATTGCTTTAAAAATTCACTTAGAATTTGTAAAGCAATAAAAATGGAATAAAACGGGTTTGTTTTATATCTGCAGTGCTACAGGTTGTAAAAGTTTGTTTTATGATCTTTAATTGAATAAATTTTGGTTTAGCATTATAAACCATTTTATTTTTTATAGATTTTTTATATTTTGTGGGTGCAGCCCAGAGTCCTGCAGCTCAAGTATACTCTTGGTTTATATGAATTGAGTAAATGGTTGAATCAGAACAGAAAATTTGATATTTCTAAAAGAAATTTAAAAAGTATTAGTTTTTTTAGACTTTAATTTAAAAAAAATTACTGCTGCGCAAACAGAAAAGTGTCTTTTGTTTTTTGTATGCTTCGAAACTTCAATCTTTACCACAGCATCTCTCCTGGGGTTGTGCTTTTCTTCCTTGTGGGGCTTTTTCAGAATAGATCTGCCATTGCTCCTTTAGGCCTTCATATCTAAACACAGTTAGATGAGTTGGGTCTGTTTTTGGATAACATTGCTGTATCCACTAGCCAGCCATTCCTATCATGGCTTATTACAGTTCCCAAATGTGACATTTCTTAAAGTCATCTGAGAAAAGCAGATACTCCCGATTGGAAATGCTGTCTATTACTTGCTGAACATTTTTTGAACCATCATTCCATCCCTATTTATACTGATGGTTTGGAATCAAGTGACTCTGTGGGCTCTGTCATGGTTTGGTGGTTGTGTGCAGAATCCCCTCTACAGATTTTATGTTTACTACTGAACTGTATGCCCTGGATCACAAAGAAGCTAAGCAATACCCAAATTGCACAATTTGTATTAATTTACTTAGTTCTCTGCTGACCCTGGAATCACTTCACATTAGTTCACACCCTGTTTTTGCTGAGACTCATCTGACCAACTCATTTCCCTTTAATATTTACCTCTATCCAGTTTTTCTGGATACCAGGCTACATTGGTATTCACAGGAATGAGCTCACAGACACTGCAGCTAAATCTGTCTGCTCTGACACGATCACTGCTGTGCCTGTTCTGAACTTGGACTGTGGTCCTGTATTTAAGGCTTGGCTTCATGCAGGTTGCCAGTTGACTAGGATTGAGCAATGTGAAAACAAGCTTATTTCAAGGTTTATCCATAATGTTAGACAGTGTTATTGGCAATGGTGACACTGTCCACCTTACAAGTGTTTTTAGTTTTTAAAGGCCATTAACCTGTTTAATGCTATTTAAGTTTTTAATTTATAAATTAGACCTTCTCTGATGTGATTCCAAGTTGTTATAGTTACAGTTATGCTACAGAAAGTCTTTTATAACATTTATTACTGTAGTTTTTCTCTTACTGCTACAGACTAGACACAAAAATTGGATTTAATGCTATTTATGTTTGTAATTCAATAATTAAACTTTGACTTGTTTTACCTTAATTTCCTTTTATGAATTTTAATAATTTTACTTTAATTTTAATTTTATACCAGTTAGCCTAGTTGCCTTGTACCATAAAACGCCAAACCAACCAACCTTTTCTGATGTGCTTAAAAAGCATAGTTATTCTCTGGGCTGTAATTTTGAAATTTAATTATTCAAAGTACCTGTATTTGTTACAGGAATATTTAAGTACAATGATAGTGTTTATTGGGCTCAGTTACCCTTCAGTTTTTGTATTTTTTTATTTAGTTTTGGATTTTTACATTTTAAATTTATTATTTTGTTCTTTTTGAGAATTGTTTTGCTTTTAATAATTCTGTGTCGAACCAGCCTCAGTGTTTTAAACGTGCCATTAATATCTAATGAACTAACATCACTGTCAGACACAGTTTCCAAGACAACATATCATTCCAATTAAAGAATAGAATTTTTCTATGAAATAAAAACTGATTTGTTACATTATAGCACAAAAACAGACAAGTAGGTTACTGTAATGACTATTTAATGTCAAAAATGTCAACAATTGAGTACCGTTCTAAAAAGCACATTATCTTGTTAATAATGTGCCATAGTAAAAATATAACACGAAGTTTGAAACTTTCGTAAGTGTTTTCTGCTGTTCTTTGCAGTGGAAGCCAGAAAATGAAATGAGACAGATGATAAGAATTAAATTGTTTAGAACATCCTACTATTTCGTCATTAATGAGGTACCATTTACAGACTTCCTACAATTAATAGAAGTCAGGCAATTGTATCTAAATGGACAGAATACACTGCAGTGATTCATCATGACAAGAAACCCACTTCAATGTACTTGCAAACTGTTAATCTAAAGATGACTAAGAAGGTCAAAATGTTGTTTTGTATTTTATTTTAATTAAAGATTTGATACCCATACCAACTGTTTTATGAATACATATTGCAGTGATACAGCATATAGAATATGAATCACTGAAATTACTAATACTGTGTGGCAACACTTTGACACTGACCAAAAAAGGTTAATTTCTAATTTATATTTTATTTGTACTAAGAACTTCTAACTCACTGAAGTTATTGAAGTATTGTGTTGTGTTTTTTTCATGGTAACAAAGCTCTTAATTGTAGAAAATATTATATTTTCAGAATCATGATGAGATGACGAGAACTACTAAATTAGCAGTCAGTAACATCCAAGACGCAGAAAACCCTATTGCTCATAAAAAAGATGATAGTAAAGAAGAAGCACCTAGGGGAAGAGGACGAAGGAGAAAAAGAAAGGAGAATGAGCGTGACAGTCAAGACTCAGAAGGCAAACATTCTGTGAAGAACATATCAGAGAAAGGTAAATTTGTTATAGAAGTAGTAGTATCAGAGCTGCTGGCTTCAAAACATTTGTAATTGAAACGCTATAGAGATGTAGTAATCATAACTTTAGATGTGGTGAGAACTGTTACAGAATAGTCAGTTTTACACTTGGCACTATGCATGTATTTACTGGTGATGTGTTATGAAATACAGTATTTTAAACAAATATATGCTACTGATGTTGTCAGAGCTACTTTTAATTGTGTGTGTTTATTTATATATATAATCATGTGTAGGCTACTGACTAACTCCCATTTTTCATATTTAGCTTCATTGTTGCTCTGTGAATTGGTAGGTGGTCTCTTTCTATTTTTCTTGTTTATAGGAGCCTTTCTTGCATATACAGATCCCACTCATTGATGTGTTTTGCCTGACTTGGTAGGTGTATGTATTCTCAAACTTTTACTGTATGACCACTCTGGTCACTGATGGCCACAATTGAAATTGTGTTTTCTGTCGTATGTTTGCTCTGAAGTATACAGTAATTGACTCATATAAGTAAAGTAGAAGGAGATTGCTTTGAATCCCAGCATTTCTTACTATTCACTGAATTGCAAATAGTTTTCTTTTCATAATAGGTTTTTCATTCACCTCTTGCACTGTCTCCAATGCATCCCCTCCTTTTGCAGTGGAATATAGGAGCTATTATCACCTAATTGCTGGGATGGTGTATGTTGGAGGTTTCCTCCTGACTATGGTCAGCTCTACTCAGCTGAGAATAGGTTGACAGTAGTTTGCTGATTTAGATTTATAGACACTCCTTCTCGTTAGGACCTGATGTGTTATTCCAGATGTTGTCTGATTATGTATTCAACAATTTCTACCAAAATGTAGTTCAACACTCTTCCTACTATTGTCTGGATGTAGGTTCCCAGGTGGTTCTGATGTTGGTTAAAGCTGGACCAGCCACGTAAGTCTTTGCATATGAGTAGCTCAGGTACCCTCCTCCAAGTGTGGAAGATTAAAAAATGACTGGCTCATTTTTCTTTATCTTTTATCTGTATCTAGTTTTTCTGGACACCTGGCTACTTTGGTTTTTATGGAAATGAGCTTGCTGACAGCACAGCTGAGTCCATCTGCTCTGGTACTGTTGAAATCTTGCTTATCTTGTATATAGACAATGGTCCTATACTAAAGGCTCAGTTTCTTGCCAGTTGGCAGTTGACTTGGAGTGAACAACATCATGTGATTTTCAAGATCAAACCTGTTGTTCTTTGGCCTTCTAATTTCCATAAGGATAGAAGGGAGGAAGTTGTCCTAACTAGGCTACACATTCTGTTGTTCTTTGGCCCTCTAATTTCTGTAAGGATAGGAGGGAGGAGGTTGTTCTAACTGGGCTACACATTGATCACAATGTCTTAACTCACTGAATATTTTTATTTGGGTCTGTTCTACCAGTGCGTGGCCTTTGTGCACTTCAGTCACAGTTACTCACATTTTACTGTTGTGCCATTGTTACAGCCATAAGTGGTGGACATCAATGTTGGCATGTTTTCGCTACAGGTTTACTCCTGTGCCAATAAACATTAAACAACCATTAAAAGTCAAAGAGAACTATTGGCAATTTAATGAAAGATAGGATATGACAGGTGGGTGTGGCATGTGAATCAGATTCTCTAGTGTATAGTTCCATAAACAAATAGGATTGAAGTCTACAAGAATGTGTTTTGCCCTAGTAGTAATTATGGGTAATTGATGTTATATTCCATACTTCTGTGATGGGTGATAAATAAATTAGAGTGGAGGCTTAGAGAGTAAATGTCACAACTCACATTGTAGGGGAGATTGAGGATTTTGTAAAATATCGTATTGGACATTCTTATAAACTAATAAAGTAAAACATATAATCTCAACATTTGATTTATTAATCATATATAATGTTATTTGTATACATTGATAATGACGTAGTTTAATTACATTTTGAAAGTAAATGTAAAAAGTTGTGGCACGAACAGAAGGCATACCTGTAGAGAAAGAGTATAAAAGTTGTGGCATGAACAGAAGGCATACCTGTAGAGAAAGAGTATAAAAGTTGTGGCACAAACAGAAGGCATACCTGTAGAGAAAGAGTATAAAAGTTGTGGCATGAACAGAAGGCACACCTTTAGAGAAAGAGTATAAAAGTTGTGGCACGAACAGAAGGCATACCTTTAGAGAAAGAGTATAAAAGTTGTGGCACGAACAGAAGGCATACCTTTAGAGAAAGAGTATAAAAGTTGTGGCACGAACAGAAGGCATACCTTTAGAGAAAGAGTATATTTGTTAGTATTAAACAGATTTTCTCTTATTAATGATTAAATTAATACACAGTCACTGTGTAAAAAAACAATATTGTCAATTTCTGTCATCCAACAATTTTTGGTTTGACTTGTGACAAAGGTTATTTACATAATTATTTTTAATGTGTAATACATTTCTTTTCAGATTTGGTTTGAGTACCAAAATTGCTTTCATTTCATTTATGTTTGAAAAATTGGCGTGTAACAAATGTTTTGATGTGGGATATATATCACAATATTATACATCATTTTTTGGACACTAAGGAGCTATTAATCAGTTTCAACAGTATATGAGTATAGTTAAACAAGTTTAACTAGTTAACGGGAAGTAAGCAGTTTTAATTCAGGTATATTTTCCTGTATATGAGTGACTTAATAAACAAAAGGTTGAAATAGCTGATGCAATAGTGCTTACATGCATTGTTCTATTAACATAAAGTTAAACATTGTGAGACTTGAGTTGTGGAATGATACAAGAATGTCAGAGTCGGAGTAACTATAACAGTGTTGGAGAAAAAAAGATTATATCTCAGTGTTTATCAAAAAATGAAATTCTTTCACAAAATTATAAAGAACAGATACACATTTTGATGAACCTATAAACAAAAACTACACTATATATATTGTACTTTATAGAAAATATGTGTATAATATTGTATACTTAATTTTTTTTTTTTTTTCACTTCTACAAACATTGTCTAACTTTAAAGCTTGCAGTGACTTCTGGACAAATTCCATGCTTTCTCTTAATTAAACTCTGAATGTAGAAATTTACTATTTTTATTAAAATATTATGTTTCGTACACATTATACAAATTTTACCCAGGATCCAAACGAAGACGTGAAGAGAAAGAGGATATCAGCTTAGCAGATGTCCTTGATAAAGAGGTGTGTTGAAAAAAGTCTTAATTTTAGTAAATGTTATTGTTGCAACTGATTTATCATTATATATGTAATTTTGTAACAAAGATCTTATTTCTTTGTGTAGTAAGTTTATAAACTACTGTAATGCTCTGGTAGTTAAAAACTGATTAAAATGGATATTACTGGCTGTTTTCACTGCTCATTATGATCATAAGAAGTTTGTTTTCTTTTATGGAAAAGAACTTCTTAGATATTAATCATTTTCAAAAAATGAAGAAAGTTTAATTATTTTTTATTGCCAAAAGTTAATTTTCTCATTGAAATGTCATAATAAGTGGATGTAATACTATTAGTGAAAAATTACATATCTCTAAATTAATTTTTCATTACCAGTAAAATAAATGTTTTCTTAATTTTTTACTTGATTTGTTGACAAATTTTGCATTTAAGTGATTTTGAGAGACTATCTCATAGTATTATATGTTACTGATAGTTTTGTATGAGGGTTATGGTAATACTTGTAAGAGAAAACTATGATTCTAAAAACATGATATAAATTATTAAAAAGCTCATAAATATAATTTTTGTAAAGTTGGTCATATAGCCATTATTTTGTAACTTTGTAGGATTTAACAAAAAGAGCCCAGATGAACTTGGATTGCCCAACAGAAAAAGAACTGGCAAAGCCTGCTGAGCCAGATAAATTTTCTCGGGTATATGAAGGAAATGCAGTGTCTGATCGACAACCTGAACTACTTTCTGGTGGAGTGATGAGACTGTACCAGTTGGAGGGATTTGAATGGCTAAAAGTATGGCAACATATTTATAAATTACGTTTTTAATGTGTTATAGTTTTAAGTTTTATTCAGGTTTGAAATATCAGTTTTGTCTCACTTTAAAGAGCAGTTTTATGTAAATGTTCAGAAATTTTAGAAAAAATCCTTGAACTTTAAACACAGTAAAAAGAAAATATAAAATTTCCTTGTATTTTTATGCTTCAGTTAGACTTGTTTGTTCCATGCTTTTGTTACATCTTTTAAAAACTGAAATCTGCTGAGAAAATATTCACTTGAAAGTCTTGTGACTGTAGGTGTGAGTGTGTTCCTGTATTTTTATCTAACTAGAATATTTGCATGGTCAGTAGTTTAACTTTTCCCCTTGTTTTTTATCTCTCTTTCTTCTAGTGGAATTTACTGAAATTGCTAGCACTTTGTAAAAGATGTTTCAAAACACTACATGAAATGTGAATGTTATTTTAAAAGAAACATTTAAATGCAATTTCGTAAACACTTTCTTTTGATGTTGAGACTACCTCCATGACTTTTTATCCATGCATACATATTATCTGCCCTTTTTATGATCTCAAGTAAGGGTTATCATTAGTAAGTATTGTTACTTATGCATGATTGTATATCTTTTTAATTTTTACTTAGTTGCATATGATGTTTTCCTTAATTGGCTTGTGTTTTTTGTGCATAAAAAGTTGTCTAATTTTTTGTCTGCTCTGTCATTACTTTGAATAATGTTTTACTTGAGCTAGACACGTGTGCCAAAAATATTTGAAATGTTATTTATTAACTATATCTTTTATGGGTTAGGCATTTTATTTCACTGTTTTTGACCTGTAAAAATCTAAATACAGATCAAATTTTAGCTCTGTTTGTTGATGGTAAGCATTATTTTATTAATTGAGTTAATAGGTAAATTAAGTGGTACTTATTGTTGACTTATTGCATAGTAAAATTAAGTCTAAATGCCCTCACTCTGTTCACAATGAGTTTCAAGTAAGACACTACTTTTGTGCCAGATGGATAAGGCACTCGACTTGTAATTTGATGGTCGTGGGTATGAATACCTGTCACAACAAACCTGCTCACCCTTTCAGCCATAGGGGCATAATAACATGACGGTCAGTCCCACTATTCATTGGTTAAAGAGTAGCCCAAGAGTTGGTGGTGAGTGGAGATGACTAACTGCCATTCCTCTAGTTTTACACTGCTAAATTAGGAATGGCTAGTGCATATAGTCCTTGTGTAGCTTTGCCACAAATTCAAAACAAACCAAGCCACTACTTATGTACATAAATAAAAATAAATATACATAGTAAGTGCCATTTCAGCCTTGAACAATAACTGCACAACCATCCAAGAAAAGCGAAAATGAGTTTCTAATAGTTCATTTGTACAACACCTGGAACAAAATTCCTAAACTGATTTTTTTTTCTTCCAGTTTCTGCTAAGTTTATATTTAGGTCTTTCTTAAACTCAACATAATTAACCAGATTAACATTTTTGCAGTTTATAACATGAGATTTGCTTGCAAACATGTTCTACTGAAACCTATTCATTTATCTCAGATTTACTTACTGCATTTATTTCTTAATTCCAAATTTCACTTAACTACACAATTGACAGATATAAAAATAAAAAGAATTTTATAAATTCTCCATTTAACACTTCTGTTAATTTTTTTACATTTGTGAGACAGTTATATAACTGATAATATGGAAAAACAGTTACACAATGATTTTATATTTTTTGTGTTATGTGCACGTTTCTGTTGACATTCATCGAACATATGGTGAACAAACCCTTATTCTAACAACTATACTGTTTTGCTGTAATCTTGTACGAAATGATTTTTTAACCTTACTTACTGTGGTTTTTATATTTCCTATCATTAATCTCAGTAGTATAAACTCTGTCTTTTGTCACATATTTAAAAAAAATAACTTTGGGCTTAGATCAGTGCTCTAAAAACAAGTGTGAATAAAAACAAAAGCAAATACTTGTTTGTGACCAGGGGTGATTATTTACTGAAGATTCAGGAACTGAAGAGAGTTTATAATAAACTAAAGTTCAGGAAAAACAACCTTTTCATTTAACTATCATATCAAGAAAAGTTTAATCAGCCCTATGTTTTCAGTCTTCAATATAAAATTAATAATAAGTCTAATCAACTTAAGATGTCCATCAGAATATACTAAGAATGTTGCCATGTGTCTGAACAGTACCAAAGGCTTAACGTCCATTTCAAATTTAATAACTCATAACAGGTGTTGCAAAAGAGATTTCATACTAAACCTTTAATCTTTATACAGTATTTTCCCCTACCCTAAAATATGTATTAAATTGTATTGCTTAATAAATCAGTGTTATATACATTTGTAACTTTTTGAAATATTTCATGTTTCTAAATATGTTTTGAAATATTATAGTAATTTGTAATTTCTTACTGTAGTTTATGTATTGTTACTATAATAACATGGCTGTATTTAAAGTTTTACATGTTCAGTGCTTGTGCCTCATGAGAATTTTTGGACTGTTGTATTAGGTTCTATACGAAAATGGAATAAATGGAATACTTGCAGATGAAATGGGGCTTGGGAAGACAGTACAATGCATAGCATTGATAGCACATTTGATTGAAATGGGAGTACCGGGTCCATTTTTCATTTGTGCACCACTTTCTACATTACCTAACTGGATTTCTGAATTTCATAGGTTTGTTCCATTGGTAAGTACGTAAACAAAAGTAATGTAGGATATTGAGGTTCTGCAAATTTATTTATTTCTTAATAACTTCTAGAAATTTCATAAAATATTCAGATTAATGATTGTTTTAAAAATAAGTTTAAGCTGTCATGGCCAAGTGGTCAGGGCATTCGACTTGCAATCTGAGGGTCATGGACTCAAATCCCTGTCACCCTCAAAACTTCTTTCTCTTTCAGTTCCTAGAGCATTATAATGTGAAAGTCAGTCCCACTCTTTGTTGGTAAAAAAAGTAGCTCAAGAGTTGGCAGTGAGTGGTGATGCGTTCCCTGTAGTTTTTCACTGCTGAATGGGAATGGCTGGTACAGATAGCCCTCTTGTGGTTTCTAAACAAACAAGAAAAACTAAGCTGTAAGCTTCTTTTGAGTAAATTATTAAAGAAAATATTAATTGAATGCAACTTAAATTAATTTGTAAATTTCTGTTATAGATTATTTTTAAATGTTCAAAGTCAATTTATGTATTGTGCTAAATATTTAGTACAAGCTTACCAAGAGTAAGTTTGTGTATCTTATTTTTTTCAAATAGACTGTATTTCTTTATTAGTGAGCAGAAGAAATGAAACAGTGTACTGTTTTAATTAATACCATTGTACAATTTCATATTTCTATAGACAGACCTATGGTGTTGTATGGCTAAATGTTTTCATTTAAAAAACAATAAATAGTTTAGTATGAGAGAATTAATAAAAGTGTAGTCAGAATTAACCAAATACTGTTGTTGCTGAAACAAAGGCTTGGCAACAAATGGAATGTTTTAGTTGTTGTCAAACTCCTGAAACCCGTGTATAGGGCAAGGCGTCAAAGTGCACATCACAAACTTTTCAGTTACATTTGAAGTTCAGTAAAACTACTTTATTATTGATGTACATCCAAAACTTGGCATCAAAATGTAGTTGATAATTTAAATATTACTATTTCATAAGTTTTAATTTCAAAAGGAAATATTTAAATAAAGTCTTTTGTCACATCTATATCACAGGACACTTTGTTTGGAACTGCCAGTTTCAGATTTATTTCTACTGCCGTATGATTCCTGAAGTGCATATTTATAGTGTATATATTACTAAGCCACAATGTAAACTTTCATGCTTTCTTTATTCCTTTACTGAGATATAAGGGAAAAGTCTGCTTTACTTAATACAAGACTAACTTGATCTGGTTACAGCTTTTGAAACATTTGGCCTTAATTTTCATTGTTTGCTACTGTGGGGTTTAGTTCAGTTTGTTAATAAAAATTTTAAAACCATTTATAGCATAGTGCAATGAGAAAGCCAGTTAATTGAAAGTAGTTTTAGGATATTCTGTTTTTGCGTATGACAGTTTTCTTTCTTAATATTAAGTTGTATATGTAAAAGAAATTATTTTATGGAACACTAACTTTGTAAGAAAGTAAGCATATGGCTCTTCAGTCTCCCAAAGAACAAAACAAGAATCTCGATGTAAGTTCTAAGTTTCTTGTTTTTTATATATTTTTTATTTATAGTTATTATAGGCTCTTGCTGTGCAGGTAGCCATAATCTGTTATAGCACACCTGGCTTTCGAAAAGCTTGAGCTACTGGCATAGAGGTTATGCTGTCTTTCATATCGCATTGGTGTTTGATTTGAAGTGTATCTGTTTTACTTTTATGAATGATAATAACATGCATATTGGAAATTTTGTATTATGAGATGTTGTTGAACTGTTTTTCAATTAGTGGTATTAGCTACAATTCATTTTTTGACTTTGCTGTATAGTGACTTTATGGACTACTGTTTAATTGTCACAACAATGTATTTTTTGAGTCATTGATGCTCACCAGATTCTTAACATCATTTGGGGTAATTGCTTCAAAATGATTATTCCAGTTACCTGTCAGTTAAAGTTTATATGTCTGCACCTGTTTGTAATCTGACTCTTATGTATCATGTATCCCCTTTACGTGAAGATTTATTTTTAATTTCTGCTGACCTATGGACTTTACTGGTCAAAATAATTTGTGCTGTTGATTTACAGACCAGTTTCTCATTCTCTATACCTCTCAGACCATTCTTCTTACTTAATACTGTGCAGCAGCTTGTGGGGTTTAGCACACTTGTTCCACATCCAGTAATTTCAGGTGCAAGTAGGAATGCTCCTTGTTCACTTGGTTGAGCAGTGAGGATGAATGCTCATAATTCCAGACTGAATGAGTTTTGTTCATATGGTTGGGATGGCACACACAATACTGTCATTTTGAGCCTGTGGTGTTGTCTGCTGCAGTGTTACTTATGTTTTCATCATGGCTCCAGTAATTTGCAACACATCATTCTATGGCTACAGGTTGAGATTCAATTGGTTGTGTGTGGATAACAGTGCAAATAAATTGTCCAAGCCATAAACATGGAATATTGGGATGGAGACCCCTGAATTCCAACTCTGAGTAGTGGAACCTCAGCTCTCTGGTTGGAGCTGGCTTTTAGTGTTTATTATTCATGTACACTTCCACTGACAAACTTTAATTGGCTTTCTAACTAAGCTATAAATAGGTTTAAAGAATTTCATTACCTTCTCAAGTTAAATGTTACTATTGCAAACAATGAAACTGAGACAAAATATGTAATGGAAAAACAAAATGATTGTTAAAAGAAATCTCCTAAAGAAAGAGTTTATTGCTTATAAATATTCCAGTGGTATGAGTGAAGTATGTCATGTGGGTTTGATGGGCTTTTTAATATCTCAGAAGGACCAGAATTCTGGTTTGTCAGTATGTTTAGCATGTGTTTGTAGTTTGGTTGACAGCCAGAAAAAAAACTAAAATTGAGAGTTAAGAGCATAACTGCATTGTGTGGAAATGCAAAAACTATGCATTTAAAGAAAAGAAATATGTATTGTTCCTTTTGTTTCATATTTTGTAACATTTTATTTCACTCTATATTAATGGTTTTACTTTGTTTAATTTTAAGAAAATAAGAGGTAAAGGTAACTTTTTATCATGAACAATTTTTGATCTTCATTTACAAAGTTCTAGAAGTTATATAAACAAAATATGAAAAGTGCAGGATAAAATTATTTCGCATTTTCTTAGGTTCCTGTCACACTATATCATGGAACACCTGAGGAACGAGCTGTCTTAAGGAAAAAAATTGGAAAGTCATACACTGTGATCGGAAAATCTGTCCATGCTGTAGTACTTACCTCTTATGAGATCACTATAAGAGATCGAAATTTGTTACAAAACTTTGAATGGCGATATATTATTGTAGATGAAGGACACAGGATGAAAAATTTCCAGTGCCGTTTAATCAGGTGATATTCGTAATGATTTCATTTCAAAAGGAAGAGAAATAGGGGAAGTAAAATTGTTTCAGGAAGATACAAGTATCAAAAATAATAATAAAACATTTTGTTTCAGCAAAAATAAAACAAAGAAAAGTATGGTTTCAGTAAACATGTCCTGTGTTTTTTCTATAAGTTTCATTTTTAACAGTAGTCATTATGAAACTAAAACATACTAAATTTGGCACAGTATATGGTTATTTAGATTGTGCACGTAGAGAAAGTACCTCAGAAAAACAATGTAATATCAAGTTTATTTTTGGCTTTCAAGTATTAAAAGTAGTTAATAGTCTCTAAAGACATAAGAGTAAAAATATTTAGATAAAACACTACAAAAGGTGCAGTTGTTGTGGATGCACAATGAAATATGATCAGGTGGTGTTTTAGTTTGTATATGAGGAAATAAAGATCCAGTGAGAAGAAAAAATATACATTGTCACTTATGTGAAATGTTTGAAATTTAGTTCTCTTATCACATATATTATACAGGAATATTTTAATTCCGATAGAACGCAATTTTATAGGATTATTTGTCCAGGGGATCACTCAGCAGTATTATTAAATTTCCTGTAGTGAATAATAAATATATTGTAACGCTTGCATTATGTCAATTAGCTACTGTTATTTTTTTTTAGGGAGCTTAAAAAATATAGATCTGTTAATAGGCTTTTGCTTACGGGAACACCACTACAAAATAACCTGTCTGAACTATGGTCTTTGTTGAATTTTCTTCTTCCTGAGATTTTTGATGACCTCCAAATGTAAGTAACCAGTTTGTATAGTGCACATTTTTTTGATGGCTCTTTCTTTAATTGCATCATTTGCTACACACATACAAACACAGTGGCACATGCAGTGTTTTCATTCCACAAGTGTTACTGCAATCAGAACTTTATGGTCGCTGTTTTAATACACATGAAATGTCAAAAGTGAAGTTAATTTTTTAAAATTTTCTAGACAATTTACAAGCAGGCCAAAGAAAAACAAAAAAACATCAGTACATGAAAAATTACACAAGTAAATTTGTAAAGAAAATATATGTCATTTGTTAACAAGTAAAGAAATTCTTGATGTAAATTTCTGCAAAAAAAAAAAAAAAAAGCATATGTATTGATGAATATTTGGGATTGGGATTTTTTAATACTTAGTTCTCTGGTGTGATCCAACAAACTTGTGTTATTAAACTGGAATATCAATTAGTATTGTATGATATTAGGCTTTGATTTAATAAATTTAACTTGTACGATACTGAGTTAATTACTAGGACTTCTTTACTGTAATGTAAATTTTGTAGCACGTACTGGTATGAAAGTGATTGACGTCTGTAGTGAAAAGCAGGAATAAGTGGTAGTTATTTTGCAATGAAAATTCTAAATGAGCATACAATGAAACAGATGTATATATAAATACAACATAGATGTAGAAAGTTGCAAAATTGTTTTACTTTCATCAAATAGTTTTGAGTCTTGGTTTGACATCAGTTATCTTATGAAAGAAGGAGTTGATGAGGAAATTGTTGCTCAAGAACAGGAGAAACGGATAATTGCTACCATGCATCAGGTAGGAACCTGGCTTAAAGTTTGTATTACAAGATTTTCACGCGTATCAACTCCATGTTCAGCTGTATATCATTTTAATCATATAAGGATAATTCCATTTCATTACCAGGATGTGAAACTTCTGTGATTTAGGCAAGCAATACCTGTATTTATGGAAATGCTGTATGAAAGCGTACATAACAGAAATTTGTGTTTTTATATCAAAATACATAAAATACAACAAGCAAGGCTGTTTACTATTAGTTATTGAATTATATGAATAAAGTGGAAGTGTAATGTTTTGCACACTGTTTCCCCACATTTTATCTTTTTCGTTGTTAAATTTAACCTTCATTATTTAGTTTACTATATAGTGTTGTAGTAGAGACCTGAGGGCTGGATACTCAGACCAAAACATTGTAATAAATTAAACGATTATAAATAAGGCAAAAAGAATGAAAATCGTGTTTAAAACAAACTCATCATTTTTATATGTTAACACTATGTCGAAATTTTAATATTCTTTTGACAAATAAATAAAATTAACAAATGAATAAAAAATTCAAACAATCAGCTTATAAAACAAAATAAAAACATTTGTTGTTTTTAGTAGCTTATGGTGTGAATGAATTCTTTGATTTTTTTTAAACATGTAAAGTTAGCCAGCCTCGTTTTCAAGACCTGAGTGGGGTTGGTTGTCTGTTTACTGTAGCAGTTAATTTTAAACATTGTATAATAAGTAGATTCTCTCTCACCTTTATTAGATCCTTAGTCCATTTTTGCTGCGAAGAACAAAGGCTGATGTTGATCTTATGCTTCCACCCAAGAAAGAACTAATAGTGTATGCACCTCTTTCTGCACTTCAGAAAAAATTCTACGAGAGTACTGTAAATAGGACAATCCAAGGTGTACTTGCAAAACAACAAGTAAGTAATAAGTAATTTTCATATGAATGTTGGTAAATTCTACTTATAAACTTTTCCAACCCTTTATTGTAATCTAAACATGCAGCATGAAACATGAGTGTGTTTTTTGTTTAAGGAATAATGCTTAAGAATGTAAGCCTAATAGCTGTAGGGGAAAATGTGTTTAATTCCAGTCATAACAGCTTTCTCCCCACCTTTCCTTGTTTATGCTTGGAAAGCAGGATGCACAAGAATATATAGCTAATTGAAGTTCTACTCCCGTAGTTACGTTTGTCTCATTAGTTACATAATTTATCTTTATTGACACAATGTTCAGTCAGTTGATTGGGTTCTGCATGGCCAAGTGGTTAAGACACCCAGCTCATAATCCAAGGGCTGTGGCTTCGAATCTCTGTCACATCAAACATGCTCGCCCTATCAGCCATAGATCATTATAATATGATGGTCAATCCCACTATTCGTTGGTAAAAGAGTAGCCCAAAAGTTGACAGTGGGTGGTGATGACTAGCTGTCTTACACTGCTAAATTTGGGACAGCCACTGCTGGGAGCCTTCATGCAGTTTTGTAAAAAAATCTAAATCAAACTAAGCTGACCTGTTTGTATGTGTTTAGTCTTTATAGATTTAATATTTCTAACTTTTAATATAGTCTTTATATATACATTCACAAAATGTGTCAGTCTTTCAGTTAACATCATAAGTTTTTCACACACAAAATAACTTTTTAAAGTAGTATTTTTAATCAACTATTATAAATGTTTGCCCATTAAACCTATTGTGATGGGTCAAAGGTGATGTCTTCACGTTTCTTGATTTATATTCAAAATTTTATTGAACCGTTGTTTTATGAATTTATACCAATAAATTTGGTATTAACTTGTAGATTATTAAAATTGAAATTTTAGTATTATATGCTAGTTAATTTCTTAATTTAAAGGTAATATTAAAAGAACACTCCTAAATATCGATCGTTATGAGTCACGTAATCTACTGAATGCAGCACTAGTTAAAATTTTATATTTTGATGTTGAAATACTGAGTCCATAGTTTTGTATGAATTAGAAATGTAACAGTACTGACAATCTAGAATGTAAAATAAAAACTTCATATTTTATCATCATGCTGGGATATGGATTATATACTGATTCAAATAGTTCTTTATTTTTGGAAATGGTCCCTTATTTACACTTAAATAACGTAAATAACATAGTGTGACTTAAATAACCACACAACAATTAAAAGCTTTTTCATTCTTTCAAACCAAGATTTTGGTAGTTTGTGTCTTTGGACTGCTTGAATTTTTTAACCTAAATTCAACTTTGTTACTAGCTTGATGAATTATAGTGAAATTCTGTTGTATTGATACAGTTATTAATGGTTTTTGATTATTCAACTGTATATATATAACTTACAAAAATATTTTGTTTCATAACCTCCACATGTGACATTTTTAAAAGGCTTAGCAATCAGCATTAAGCAGCAACTGAGCCAGTGGTTTTAGCTAGAAGAAATAATTGCTTGCTTTAATTCTTTAATAACTGTTCTATATTTTAAGAAAAGTTCAGTAACCTATAATTTCTATACAGCAATTATCTTTCAATATATATAAATTATAATTGAAATGTGACTATTGCAAAATGCTAGTCTACTAAAACACGACTAAGACAGGGTCACTTTGTAAAGACGAAAGGTTAGCTTTATGTTATAGGATATGGTTACAGGAGTTCATGTGTGCCACATCAGTGCAAGTTCTGTAATGTTAGCCAGACACAACTGGGAGGTCAATATAAAAATAGTAACTATATAACATAATGAGGCTTAAGCTATTTAGCCTGAACATATGTAATTTTGTGTTATAATCTGCAGTCATTCTAGAATGAGAAAATGATTCTATAGTAGATAATTAACACTTTTGTAATGGGTGGTGTATAAAATCGAGAAGACAAGATGCATAAAGAAAATGTCACGTGCCTTGCTGGGGGTAATTTAAGATATTTTTAAAGTATTTCCTTTTAGAATTAGGAACTTAAATGCTGCGTACTGGTAAGATATGGATTATTAGCTAAGATTTATGCTATTCTAATTGTTATAATATAAACAAAAAGTAGTTTATTAAAGTTTCTTATTGTAAGACATTAAAATTTTGTCATGCTTAGTGAAGGATACCTGGGAGAAAGGGTTAATTCACATACTTTTTTTTTTGCAGATTGTTTGAATTCTAGACATTAAGATTGCTATTGAAGTTCTTTATTGCTATAATTAAATCTTGTATAAATTTCACTTAAGCTACTTAGAAACTAATCAAACTCTGTTATGAACTATTTGTAAAAAAGGAAGAGGAAGATATCGAGTTTGATGACAAAGGTCGACCTAAAAGGAATTGCAAACAGAAAATAAAGTATGGTGATATGAGGGACAGTGACTTTGAAAAGATGCTACATGGCGAATACGAAGATACTAATGATGATTCTTCTAATACCAGCTCTACTGTTCCTATTCAGTAAGTTTTTCCTTTTTTCTTGTTTTTTTCATTTGCTTATTGAAAATTTTTCTAATTTTTGATAAAATTACTGAATTACTTTTTTCTGGATAAGTAGGGTATCCTCTTTTTTATTTTTTGTTCTGAAAATACTTAGAGAAATTAGACACTTTAGAGAATTTGTACCAAGATTTATGTAATTTATGTAAAAATTCATAACTATTGTTTTTGTTTTTTAGGTTCTAAAATGGTAGAATATTTCCTTTCATCTTAAATATTTGATTTTGTGCATACTTTCAGTTTTAACTTGTTTGCTCTTAATTTGTTATACTTTTTATTTTGATTGCTGAAGTAGTTTAATTTTCTTAATAAATTTTAACATACTCTGGCTGAAAAAGACATATCTGTGAACTGATTTCTATCAGGATAATGGTACTGTTAAATTTGCACTACATAATTGAATTGTATTTGCCTACAGTATTTAGTGTGATCATCAGAGTTTCCATCCATAACTTTTAATGTGTTTTATTTAATATGATTGTTTAACCTAATAAGATTCTAATTATTACATTTTATATACTATTATAATAATCAAAGAATATACATGAAAAACAAGAAATATTCTGTTTATTGTGATACATGTCAATAGATGCTCTTTGATTTTCCTTGGCAGTGTAACACTTTAGTTTTTGTCAGAACAGTTGGGACATTTTCATATTACCCTCGGATTGATAAACTTAGGCAGTTTGTTTTAGATTTTTAAAATTTAACTTTTCTAAATTGTATTTTAAGTCATAACTAGTGCATAAGTAATTAAGATGTAAAACTGAAACCTAAATGAAATTTCGTTGTCTATCTAATTAACATATTTATAGGTGAGAAACAACACTGAAGCTATAGTGAGAACAAAAACAGCAATACTGCATTTTACAAGCTCTGTTGTTCCAAGTACTGGTATTTAGGTATTGTAGACCTGGGAGTGTCTAGCTTACAAAAAACAAACAAACCCTCCTTCCTCCTGCACTTGATTAATATTTATTTAATTACAACAACAAATCCAGAGTTTAACTAGTCAATGCTTTTGGTCTGACCCTTTAAATTTACTTGACTGAACCATATTAAAGTCCACACTGTATGAACAGTTCTAGTTATATTTTTCAATAATTTTAATTTTGGCAAGAGTATTTACATTTTTAATGCTTGTAAAGTAAATTAAAATTATTGACATCTGTGTCCAGGTTTAGGTGGCTTGATTTTTATTTCCAATGTAAATGTTAATAGGGGGATATGTCTCAAGACTGTTTTTATCATGTATGCAGAAAGAGTTGAATTCACATAGTGGATCATTCTTTCGCTAATTTTTTATGGAACAATTTAGTGAATTGTGTAGGAATCTGTCAGCTAGTGCTTTTATATTTACAGATTTGTGCATAAATGCTGAGCAAGTTGATTTAGACTCTGTACACTGTTGTAAGTAGTGGGTTCTGTTGTGTTTGCAACTTAGTTATAATTTTTGTTACATATTTATCCAGGCTAGTTTTGCATATTGTTACTGGTCATATATATATATATATATATATATATATATATATATTTATGTTTTCAACTGTTGCTCCTCTCTTTTTACCTGTTATGCTCCTTGTATAGTTTATACACTGTCAAAATTTGGTTCTTATGTTTGTGTTCAATTCGTATCAATTTAGTTGATGTTTTTTTGTTTGGAGAAGTATTCCATTTGTAGAGCGTATGCTCTCTGATCACAACCGTTTTCATTTCAGTACATGTTTTTCTACTTATTTTCATGCACCTAGTCAGTCCTTTACTGCTATTGATATCTCAATTTGCTCCCCTTCATTATTTTTCCATTTTTCATGGAGGGTTGACAATAATCCATAAGGCAGTGATCATTTTCCTATAATCTTAAAACTGACTGGCCAGGTTGATGCCACCCAACCCGTGTGCCCCAGTGGAAGGTGGATCAGGCAAACTGGCCCTCTTTGACTGTTCTTGCAGAACTTGATCCTGCTATTGTCTGTAAGTCATCAATAGATGACTGTGTGGCAGCAGCAACTGACTGTATTATTCAAGCAGCTGCTCAGTGTATTACTAAAACCTCAACACGTTTTCCATTATATCCTCGTCCATGGTGGAATCCTGCCTGCTACATGGTACAAAAGGTTCAAAAACAAGCTTGGGATACTTTCTGTAGATATCCCACACTCTCGAACAGCACAGCTTTCCAGCGGGTCCATGCACATGCTCGATGGGTAAGACGTCAAAGCCAGAAGGAATCTTGGATTACATTTACAACCAGCATATCTTCTACCACCAGTTCCAAAAAAATATGGGACAGGATTCGAAAGGTTAATGGGCACTACAATTCTGTCCCCCTCTCAATCTTGCTCTCTGATGGTCAGGAGGTGACTAATGTCCAGAACATCGCTAACACTCTAGGTGAAAGCTTTTGCCAGGTATCTAGCACTTCTGCTTGTTCCTCCACCTTCCTGGCCATCAAGACTCGGGCAGAGCGATCACCTCTTTCCTTTCGAACTGTTTCTTTGACTGTAATCGTTCTTTTACCCTGGTGGAACTAAAAACGGCCCTTCATCCGTCTGGTATGGCATTTTGCAAGTCCTCCATATATACAAATTACATGGCCATTTGCCCATTTCTATTAAGTTTTTAATGGACAGGAGATTCCAAGTTTATGTGGGTTTGACACCCTCCTGTTCTTTTCTACAAGAACTTGGAGTCCCTCAGGGTTGTGTTCTGAGTGTCGCACTTTTCAGTGTCTTTGTCACTCTTGCAAACTGGCTCTGTGACAACGACTTTCACATCTCATGTCAGTCATTGAACATGAGGTATATTGAGTGGTAGCTACAGACTGCCCTCAGTTTACTGAAGTGGACCATGCAAATGGCTTTACCTTTTTTCTCTCTGCATTTGCATGCACTTTTGCCACCAATGTATTATTCATTCTGATCCTGAATTTCATATCAGTGAAATTTTCTTGCTGCCTGTGGTTTCTGAGACAAAGTTCTTGGGTCTTATCTTTAACCTTAAGCTAACCTTTATGCCACACATCAAGCAGCTACTGGTCAAATGTACAAGAGCACTGAACATCCTCTGTGTCTTCTCTTCCACCACTTGGGGAGTGGATTGACGTTCTGTGCTAAAGATATACCGTGCTCATATTTGACTGAAACTCAACCATGGGTCACTGGTCTATGGCTCTGCCAGACCATCAGCCTTAAAGATCCTAGAGCCTATTCATCATCAAGGACTTTGACTGTGTACTGGAGCTTTTCGCACTTCCCTAGTTCAGAGCTTATACATAATCTCATGAACCTTCTTTGCACCTCTGCTGTTTACAACTGTCTTTACTATATCCTTTGAAACTTCATTCCTTACCAAAGCATCCCACATGGGGTTGTGCTTTCCTTCCTTGATGGGCCATGCTTTTTCAGACCAGACGGTCTGCCGTTACTCCTTTTAGCCTTTGTATTCAGGTACAGTTGTAAGAATTGGGTCTGTCCTTGAATAACATTGCAGTATCCACTGGTCAGCTCATTCCACCATGGCTTCTTACAGTCCCCAGTTGTGACTAATCTTTAAGTCATCTGAGAAAAGTAGACACTCCTGATTGGAAACATTGTTTGCTATTTGCTGAACATCTTTCAAACCATCCTTTCATTCCTATTTATACAGATGGTTCAAAATCAAGTGACTGTGTGATTTCTGCCATGGGTTTTTGTGGTTTGGTGATTGTGCGCAGAATACCCTTTACAGCTTCTGTGTTCACTGGTGAACTGTATACCATTTCTCTTGCCTTGGATCATATTGAAACTGAGCAGTATCCAAGTTGCACTATTTATACTGACTCGCTTAGTTCTCTACTGGCCCTGGAATTGCTTCACATTAGTTAACACCCTGTTCTTGCCGATACTCAAATCTGAGTGGCCCATTTACCTTTAACATTTACTTCTATCCAGTTTTTCTGGATACCAGGCCATGTTGGTATTTGCAGGAATTAGCTCACAGACACTGCAGCTCAGTCTATCTGCTCTGGCACTATCACTGTTGTGCCTGTTCCATACATGGACTATGGTCCTGTATTCAAGGCTAAGCTCTGTGCCAGCTGGTAGTTGACTTGGAGTGAGCAGTGTGAAAACAAGCTTTTCCAAATAAAACCCTATATTGGACTTTGGCCATCTTTTTCCCGTAAGGATCAGAAAGAGGTAGTTGTTCTAACTGGACTATGCATCGGTTACAATTTTTTAACTCATGGAACTGATGCACAAGTGTGTAGTTTGTGTGATATTCAGATCACGATAAGCCAAATTTACTTTCTTGTTGTTGTTTTGATTCACAATGACGGCACCGTTTTAAGCATGTTCTGTCCCTAGGTTTGTCCATAACGTTAGACAGTGTTATTAGTGATGGTGACACTGTCCACCTTGTTAATATTTTTAGTTTTTTAAAGGCCATTAATCTTTTTAATGTCAATTAATTTTTTTTAATTTATACTTTACACCTTTTTAATCTGGCTCCATTTTAAAAATCACAGTTCAACTATTCATTTTCAAGTTATAAAGTGATAAGGTTAAAAATTTGTGAAGTTGTGCAAAACTAAAAGAATATTTTTGAATTCCCTTCTGAAATAAAGGAATTAAAACTATAGGGTAAATTTTAATACTAATTCTATTGGGATTCATTCATGGTAAGATTGCTTAATTAAATTTTGAATGTTACAAAGTAAAATCATGCAGAATGTGCAATACAGAAGTGTCGGAAATAATATTTCAGTTCATATTTATTTCCTTACATAATTCTTAAATATACACAGTAATAACGTGCAAAATAAACAATATCGTGTAACAATCGTCATTTCTTTGTCTTTCTAACTATGGTATAATAGACTTTAATCTTACCTTAAGAATTGGAGAAAAAATGTCAATTTCGTGTTTCACAAGTACTTTTATTTACAACTGTTGTTGTGGAGTAAATACATTACTAGGTAGAGACTGAAATGGCTTGTAAACAAGTTTGTGTGTTTAACCAAATAACTGGATTAATCTTAATGTTTACTTTGTAGACAGCTGGGGAGGAGTTTAAGTTGGTTTGGTCACTCAGAATTTTTTCATGATTTGTTTTTCTAGATTTCTCTATATTTCTAAAATTTTCAGACTATTTTGTTATTTACCTTTTTTCATAGGTTTGTAAACTTTTGCAATTTTTTACCATGTCAAATTGACATTTAATTTCAATGAGGCGGTACACAAAAGTTGAATCTATTTACCTTTTTTCCAGCTTCTAAAATCTTTAATTGTATAAACACCAATACTGTTTTTAATTCCTTTATGTACATCACAAAATGTTGAGAGTTATATTTAATTACACCAGTTTACTATCAGCAACATCATTATCTAGTACATTGTAATCCAGTTTTAAATTATTTAAGACTTTATTCATTTATTCAAAAAGAAATTGCAAAAACAGTGATTATATTTTCACATTTGCTCTCAAGTGGTTTTAGCAATTGAGATTCTAATGTTGTTCATGAAATTACTGTGGTTAGGAATATCTTTCTTGTTGGCAATAAACTACATACACAAAGAGTAAGTGGTGTAGATCCTGGGGGAATAGGGGTATACATTCCCCCTTCATTTTAGATGGTGGTATGGTGCATACAATCACCCCCCCCTACAGTTTGATTTGTTGAATTGTTTATTGCATCACAGGCCTACAAATTGTGTGTTTGTTTTTGTGAGTCTTGTGTTCTTACCAGTTGAATTACATAATTAGGCAAAGATGTAGGCTTTTTCAATAGCCAAAATTTATATCTCTAATATTGGCGTGCTTTTAAGCTTTTAGATCTAGGCGATAGTTCGGAAGTATCAGTCAGTAGGCCTAAGTGTGCATGCAAGTATCGTGGCAACATTACTCTCTAACTGCATGTTTACAGCTTTTAGGTTCATCTAATCAGAGATTACCAATTTGTAAATTGAACAGTCCACATAAGTGATTGCAAAGTTCATCCACCCCTCTCATCGTGTGTGAAAAATCTACACTCTAACATACAGTTCATTTACTAGGAACCTGATACAAGTTCTTAAACTGGCCTTGAAAAGAAATTACAAAAGGCATTCCTGAGTTCAAGTTGTGCCATGCCCACTAACAAAATAAAAGCTGGGTTTCTAAGTGTCTGTTTTAAGATAAATGGCATGCTTATAACCAATAGAAGGAGCAGATGCTGTCCTTGAAGGTTGTTTTTCTTAATGCAACAAATATTTTGTACCTCTGGTTTGAAAGGTATTGAGATGAGGCTAAGTTAATTGTTAAGAGTGTTGTGTGTAGCACTTTGCACTCGTCTCTTTTGCCTTATATTAGTTTGATAAACAGATTTTTATGTTTGTATATTTTAGTTAATTATGTAATATACATGTTTTAGGTTTTACTTTGTTATTTTTTAAAGACATCTAGATAAGGTAGATCATTATTGACAACATAGCTATTTGACTGTGACATTGCAACCAATGAACCTAACTAAATCAATAATTCTGTATTGAGATAACAAGTATGTACAAGTGAGCTTCATGAGGTTAGCCTCAATAAATAAATAAATAAAATGTCTGGTCCATTGTTACTAAAACAGTTTGTCTTAGTATAGTTAAGGACATGAATTGAGAGATGTGTTGTTGACAGATAAATTTTGCTCCCCACTACAGTCTGATATGAGATATTGATACAATTTGAAAGTGTATTGAACTAGATATAACCACAGTTACTTGGAGGAAAGGTATGCATGTGGTGGTGAAATTCTGATCTAGCTAGGGATCTGTATTTTTGGCCTTTGATGACAAGGAGTAATGTATGATACAGGGATGCATGTTTACAACCATTTGAGTTGCCATTTATGTACAAGTATGTCAACTTTCTCTTGATGGATGATAGCATATACTTCCACTATACTCAGGTTTTTGAGAGAAGATATTTAGTGACTCAACTGACCGTAAAGCTAAATGAATTTTAATTCAAATGACCGTGGTGCTTTAGAAACATGGTTGGCATTTAAACTTGATTTCCAAACCATATTGATAAAACATGTATGAATGGGAAATATTATTTCAGTAACTCAGTACTTTATATGTTTTAAACTTTTCACATCATTGTACGATTTGCATCAGTGTCTGAGGTGACCACATGTTTGTTGAAAAACATTTTAAATCATTTTTTGGTTGCAAAATATGTAGTACTAAATAAATATCTGCTTATGACATAATGTGACATAACTTGTATGACATTGCATAAACATTAGCATGGAATAGGGAGGCTCACTAGAATAAGTTGATAACATTAATTGACCCTTGTTAGACAGAATTTAGTAAACTCTACTTAGCATTCAACTTTTTTTAGTAATTCTATTTAAACAATAGGTTTGCATTTTTTGAATACTTTTGTGAATGTCAGTTTATACATAAAATGAATTGATTAAAAGAACCTGATTCTTTATGCAAAAATACAAAACTACTTTTAGTATTAATAAGTGTATTTAAATGTGAAATTTAAATTTGATTTGTATTTAAGGCTAATTATGATTTTATTTTAATGACTAAGTGCTACAGATTTGTCAATTTATGCTGAGAATTGTTATTTTATTAATAATGTTGATTGTTTCGTCAGAAAATTAACTTTAATAAAATATGAGGAATTATTTTTGTTCATAATAATTTAAAGAAATTACAGTTGATCAATGTTTAAGATATTAAAATGAGCAAAATTCAGTTTATACCTTGTTGGTTAAAGAAAAATAAAAATAACTATATTTTTAAAGCAAATCTGTGGAAACATCTGTGATATCCCTGAAGATGCAGAATATTTTGATGCAACTACGAAAAATTTGTAATCACCCATACCTCCTGGAATATCCTCTAGACCCGCTCACCCAGAACTTTAAAATAGATGAAGAACTTGTAAAAGTGTGTGGTAAAATATCTCTCATGGATAGTCTTCTCAAGGAATTAAAGAAACAGGGTCACAAGGTAATTTACCAATCAATAGACTCAGATGTCTTGGGAAAATTCAATGATTATAGTGCATGCAATCTTTTCATTTATTGCTGGAAATTTAAAAAAAAATATTCTTATATTCCTGTTAAACATTATGTATTACTGCTGATAGTTATTCTCAGAAGTTTTTCCATGAATTGTTTTCTAACTGTGCTATGTTGTAGTAATCAAATAGTATAACATATTAAGTGTCAAATGCTAGGGTTAAAACTGTTGTCAAGAGATTTTATACATGTGTGTTTTAACTTGCATTAAATTAACATTTGGTTTCAAAAAGAATGTTGTATTGAGTTTTGAAGCCTTAAGGGACTTGCAGACCTTGGAAAGAATCAGAAGGTTTTAAACCATTTGAGCCTATCTAGTTTTTTGGGAGAGTGAGGGAAACAAGTCTCTTTAAAAGTGGATTAATGAATAATGGTCAAAATGTGAACTTATCAAGACACCAACTAGAGTTATCTTCGTCTTCAGCTTTAAACCTCTAAACATTCTCCAAGTTTAATGAAAAGAACATATTCTGTGTACATGATAATTACCGTTTGAATCTTCAGTCTCTTATCTGGCATATTGGTTCAAAGGTGGTTTTTGATCAGTTTTATCTTACTGCATTTTGCACATCTTAGAGTATTTTAAACTCACTGCTAAGTAGTTATGTGGAATTTTCTCTGCATTAAAATACGTTGATTTGTGAGCTTTCGGCCCTCTTACCATAGCCTTCATTGGCAACTGTGTATTGTATAATAAAAATTCATTAAACAGTAAAACACTGCTTTAAAATAGGTATCAAAGCCATTAAAGGTTTAACTTTACAATGAAACCACAACAAATAACATGCTTTGTCTATGTGGTATCCATGCAGTACATAGCAGTTGATGGCCATTGTTTTAATTAATAACTGCTGGTGGCCCCTCTGTCTTTTGCTTGTATGGCAACAGCTTCCTTGATTTTCAGCACCATACACATGTCAACCTCATATATGGATATTTTGATTATACATAATCAGCGAGTAAGCTTCGTTAATGTTATATATATCTGCTCTCAGAATGTTTTGATTGTAAGTAAGCATTATATTTGCACTCACTGTAGAAATGCAGATCAGATTTCTTTTTCTATTTATTAAAACCTTCAGACACAAAAGCCTTCTCACCTTGGTATTTAGTGCTTGTAATAAAATGACAACCAAAATGATAAATTTTTTTCTGTAAATGCAGAATATTCAAGCTAAATGTTTTACCATTCAGATGTGAATTTTCATCCATGAGTCTTTGGAAAGCAGAAGGCTAACTTAGATCAGATTGAATTGGTCAATAGTGGGGTGTTTGGTGTAGACCAAGAGTTGGTCTAGACAGAGTTGATTATCTGTCACTACTGCTCTTTGACTTGTGTAATTCTTCAATGCTAGTTGGTTTACTCAGTATAGCTGCATATTTGCAAGCAATCTGAAAGATCTTATAAATGATATCAAATAGCAAAGTTGGCACACCCAGCATTAAGTTCTGCAAACATGTGCAAGAAGCAACTTTATAGTGGCCTTGTATAATAATATTTTACTTTTTTGTTTTGTAGTAACTGACATTAAAAGTTTTTTAAATGAAATGATTTAAAATGTTTTATTTCTAATTTTTAGTATCTAGATTATTTTCCCTGTTAGAATATCAGTGTGTGTGTGTGTGTGTGTGTGTGTGTGTGTGTAACTTGGTTAAAAGAAAATGATAACCCTTCTTCTTCCAGGTATTACTTTTTTCCCAAATGACTACCATGCTTGACATTCTACAAGATTACTGTAATTTAAGAGAATTTAAATTTTCAAGACTGGATGGAAGTATGCCTGTCAATGACAGACAACAACAAATACAAAATTTCAATGAAGACCCCGACATCTTTATTTTCTTGCTCAGTACCCGTGCAGGAGGACTTGGGATCAATTTGACTGCTGCTGACACTGTGATAATCTATGATTCTGACTGGGTATGTTTAAAACAAATCTCTCTTCTTTTCCTGTGTGAAATTAAAGTTTTTTTGATCATTTGTTTTATTGACACTTTTAACTGCATGCACGTGTTGAAATATTTTATGGAGCTACTTTGAAAATTTTTGTAATAAATTTATTATTGCATGTCAATACAGTTAATATAAGAATATTACATAAGTTTTAATTTCAAAAGAAGATATAAGCAAAACTTTCTTTGCTTATTTTGTCACTTGAAATGTGAGTGTTGTTACTGGTATTTTAATTTGTTTTATTCCAGGATTTCAACAATTGTACAATCTTATTTCAGACACACTCTTTATATACTTTCAAAGTTTGGATTAGAGAATGAACAAAGTAAATGTTTCCTTTTAATGAATTAATATAAATTTTCTGAACCCACAACAGAAGACCCTGATTGTCTGTCTTTAAATTTCAAAGCTGTTTTCAGAACCATATTATTTTGATTGATGTACATGTTTATAACCAGCAGAAAAAGTCACAAACTTCCAACTTTTTGAAGTTGATGACATTTTATGATGTCTTGATTCTTTAATATGACAGTAAGTGAACTTTGCACTTGAAGCATTTAATAATTTTATATCCTAATTAGAAGAAAAATTTAAATTATAGATATTTCTGGACATTTTGTTTTAGTGATTTGTGTATTTATTTCACTTCACTGTACCTTGATGATTCAGCTACATTTAGTGTTAGGCAAAGAAAATTTTAAACACCTTCACTGCCTAATAGAGTTAAAATTATTAAGTGAACAGTGAGTTTATAGTTGTTAATCAGTCCATCTATGTTGTCTCTTAGGTTTCTGAGATTACACCACTTTAGATGTTAAGATGCTACTAAGTTGTGTTTTAAAATTCATAAACTAGTTAAATTCGTGTGAAGTACGAGTGTTTCATTGTGTATTACACAGATAACACTGAATAAGTGCAGATTGAGAATATAACAGAAACATTACAAATTTCCAAAACATTTTAATATTCATAATTCAGTATGCTTGTAGGAAATGAATGGCAAAAAGAAATTATCATTAAACCAAAGAATTACAAACATATTAATTATGGGGTATTTGGTAAATCAGTATGCATATTTTATACATAGGTATTACTTTTATCTATATTTATCTTTGCACTTACTGTCAATTGTCAGGGAGCATAATGTCAGTAAGTTGATTTCTACCTAAACAAGCGTGTAAGAGCTGTAAAAAAAAGATTTGTCTTCCCAAAACTAGTTATGGAGGATCACTTTAGTATAGTGTAAGGGATGCTATAACAAACTCCTGTTTAGAGATAAACTGTTTCTATTAAGTAAGTTCTTTTGATTTCATAAATTTCATCCATAACTGAGTTTCCACATCAGTAGTCAAGGAAGGAATATACATTACTGACATGATGTATATGAAACATTTGAAAAATGTCAAAACAGAATGTTTATTTCAGTGAAACCTGGCAATGCAAAGATGGAAGAAATCTACACAGTTTTGTTGAGCTTGTATTTCATGTCTGTGTGTATTGCATAGACATTTGCAAATATATATATTTAGTAAATTATAAAAAAAAATAACCAGTAATTATATAAAGTAATAATTTATCAGTAATTTTGTTTTAATTCATTATGAAACAATATTTAAATAAGCATTGCCTTTACAACACACATCGTGATGTGTAGTGTAGCTTAGGTAGATATCATTAACTGGTGGTTTGTCAAAGAAACAGGTTACGTATGACCATTTACAGTGAAAGAAACCCTGTCTTAAGCACAATATGGACAACAGAAGTTTTTGTAAAAAAATTAATTGAAATATTGATGTTCAGAATTCTTCATTGACAGTACATAATGATGTGGCACATTAAAAGATTTCCAAGAACATAACTCTATCTGTATCATAATTTTTTGATGAAACAGTTATATCTGTGCCAATAAATAACAAAATACATCACATTTATAATAATCAGTAATTTAGTTGGTTGTATGCTTGAGGAATATTTGCTGTTTGCACTGGGACCAGTATCGGCTGTTGAACGTAAGACTTGCACATGTATGTCTGTTCTCATGGTTAGGATGGCATATATTGGGGGAGTGGGGAATGCATTTTGGTCAGATTAGTAGATTTCTGTAATGATCTATGTTAAATTCAACATTCAGGAAATGTAAAATTTAACCATTTTGCTTCATTGAATAAAATATTTTATGGGAGAGCACAAGGATGCAACCGTTTTCAATGGTTGCACCACTTTTACTGCATGCTAAAACTTTTACTATCTTAAACTTCACTAAAATGATTTGTATAATACAACTGAACAACAAACAAAATGCCAAGGACAGAAAAGATTAAAGACTGAAAGTAAAGATGGGCACATGCAGCTTGATGAAATTGGATTAATAGTTTTCACTTTATATGTTGTAAACTATGGGGTTTTTAGTCTATGTTACACTCTTGAGCTATTAGTTTTGAAAATTGTGTAGTGCTACTATTGTTAAGTACAAGCAGTGTGTTGGTGTTTTCATTACGTCTAAACTCAAGGTCTTTAATGAAATAAATGCAAGTACTTTTATTAAAGTAAAACGTATATTGTTGATTTGTACTCTTGAGAATCTTTTACAAATTTAGAGAGCTTTTGCAGTACACATTTAACAAGATATGTTCATACATTTATTTTATAATCTAGTTTTGCTTCATTTTAATATATTTTTGGAAATGCATGATGGTTAATCCATTACAGATATGAATTTACAGAATAGTTATTTGTCATTGGTGTTGGATTTATTTTAATTATTAAATACTGTTGTATTAAAAATTGATACTGGTGTTACTTGCCTATACAAATAGCTTTATAAATATCATACGTGTGTTATACCATGTACATTCCTAAATTATATGAATACATAAAAGAAGTAAACTAACATAAAAATAATTGTGTCTAGGTTATGACATGGCATGATTTTAATTAGTGTGTATTAATCACACTGTTAAGAAGTGATATGTAAGTGTTACAAGCCTATCTTAGTGTTATTGTTTGTGTGTATACCTTTACACATGGTTCAGCAGGATGTTTCATTTTGCTGTGGTTTAACGTTGTTTCTGTAATGGCCCTCTAATTAGTCTTTGTAGAATACAGATTATATTTTAATTTCTAGTTTCTTGTTGTATAAAAGTTTTCTCAAATATCACTTAGCTTACTTCAAACTCCTAAGAAGGAAGTAGCTTCAGCTGGTTGGTTTCATGATAGTTTGATATGTATCTCTAGGCATTAGAATATGATACTGGTGATGTATCAAAAAGTAGTTCGAATTTTGTAAAGTTGAAATCTTTCTCTTTTTAATTCTATGCTTATCATAGTTCACATTCAGCATTTTCTACATAGGTTAATAATTTGAATATTGGATGTTAGGTATTATTAGGATTGTTTCCTAGACTTGTGCTTTAAAAACTATATATTATTTAGTAGTACGTTATAGTTTGAGGTCTTCAAAACAACTGAAAACTTGTAGTTAAATTATAAGTATGTAATGTGGAGAACAGGCCTTGTATACATTTTTTACATTAAGTCTGTGATTGTACATCCATTATTTATTTACTCATTGAAAATAAATAAAAACCTTATAGGATAAATTATACTGGTATTTAATTATTTTCCTTTGGTATATTTAAAAGTTAGCAGAAAAAAATTGCCTTTTGCATTAAGGCTTCCTATATCTTTCTGTGATTAGTCACATCTCCAAGATATTCTATTTAGGCTTCACTCCCAGGAAATATTTTGACATTTTGCTCTATTTTTCATGCGTTTTTACCACAGGTTAATTGATCATGCATAACTATAAGCCTGTAGCATAATTGTATAGTTAAATTTACTTAGGTATTACCAACAAAATAACTATATAAAAAGAATACAGTAAACATAATACAGAATTTTCTTACACTGTGTGACAGAATCCTCAGTGTGACCTTCAGGCTCAAGACAGATGCCACAGGATTGGCCAAACTAAGCCTGTTATAGTTTATCGATTAGTCACTGCCAATACTATTGATCAGAAAATAGTTGAAAGAGCTGCTGCCAAAAGGAAATTGGAGAAAATGATCATTCAGAAAGGTATTTCATAAATGTTTGTTCTGAAAGTAAAAATAACGTATACATGTTATAGAAATGTTGCATTTTTACGGTACAAAAGTATTTAGGGTGGTGAAAGCATGTTTTAAAAAATTGTTAGCTTAAACTTCAGCACTTCTTTATTATGCACAAAGTAAAAGCAGACTGGTTTAAGCTGCAACCTTTTTCCCTCGTGTAAACTTATACCAGAGTAATGGTGTTATTATTTGTGTGAAATTTACAATTTAGTGTACACTACACAACTGAACATCTGCATATGCAGTAAAGAAAAAATGGACAATAAGCTTTCAGTATTACAAGAAGAAAGATTAAAAAAAGCATGTTACTTAAACATACATTTTATAAGTGCCTTATGAAAGTAACCATGATACCATGGTTTTAAATGCTGTTGAAACTCCGAGCTTTTTTTTTTTTTAATTTAAACGTTTTAAAACTCTGATTGAAATATTCATTGTAGTTGAAATTTGTATTGGGAACAGGGTATCGAAGAACTTGTGTTGATGATGAGAAATCTTTACATGTAGCATGGATGCATAACGTGTACCAGAATTCCTCGTAACTTAACCAAGATCAGATCAGAGATTGTACTCGCAAGGTTGTGCTGTAACCTGTTATACAGCTACTGGATTGTGTTCATAAGACTTAGAATAATTTTAGTTTACTTATTCCAAAGTAGTGAACCTGTCTATGGAAGGTTTGGTGTGTGCAAAATGGCATGGCTATTTAAGAGAACAAAAAAACATTATTATTTTTCAACATTGGCAAATATTAAAATAGTAGTTCGTCTCAAAGGTCTGCATGATGTTTATTGTGGTGCCCAGAAAAACTGAATTTATATATTTTTTTATTTGGGTAAAAAATGAAAATTATAATTTTATATTAAAATCCTGAAATAAGCAGTGTTCATGTCACTTTGTTAAAATTTTTAATATTTGTGTAAAAGAGTGATTCAGCTTGAGCTCTGAATTTTCTGGTTTACTTGACTTTTTATTGATTATTTGAATTATTACTACACTAAACACAAATTTCTGATTGTAGGTAAATTCACCACAGGCTGTAATGCCTTTGTGAAATCCCACCAGCCAATCAGAGCCAAAGAATTACTCGAGTTACTTCAGTCCAAAGATCATGAAGGTGTGGTCAAGTTTTCAGATGGCATGAGGTTTTCAAAAGAACAATTGGGTCCTCTGCTTGATCGATCTGATATGGCCAACAGATCACAAAAAACAAACTCCTTGAAAGAAGTGGACAGGCTTTTCAAAGTAATTGATATCCAAGGAACAGTTAATTAAGGTTCTTGTTAAGATAAATCTTAGTAACAATACTTTGAGTTGAAATCTTAAATTCCATTTACATTTTTTTGTTATTAAATCACACATGATGTCACCCTTTGTTTTCTGAAATTATAAATTATTGATGCTGCTATTTTCTTCTCACCTTTTAAGCTGAAGATGTAAGTTTTAATAGTCTTAGTCCAGAATGTATTTACATAAAGACAAATAAAACTTTGTTCTTTGTAAAATTTTGTATTTTAGTTTTGGAATTATTTGTGCTAATTTTGAATGAGGTCATGTGCTAAAAAGCAGTAAACTACATGTTCCAGAACAAAAACTATGCCATTTCTAAATAAACTGACCAGAAGCATATAATGTCATAAGTACAACTTCTATCCAATTTTAAAGTGACTTCAGTTTTGAAAAATTCAGATCACTATTGATGTGTGCCAAGTCACTTCATAATTTGCTAATGTTTTGTTGCAGCACGTATTGCATATTGCTTTAGACACTAGTACAGCCTAAAATTGTATTTAAAGAACACTATGAAATTCCACTTGAGTATTAGAAGGAACTATACTATCATTATCTAGATTCAGGGACAGTGCAGTTTAGAGATTCACTACAAAACTGCAGGTAACCTGATTCCCAAACTAGAGTGAAGAACATCTGAATCTTAACTACCCACACTAGAGCATGTTCATTTCTCTATTCACCTCAACCATATCACTATTTGCAAATAAAAAGTAATTACTGGCTAGAGTAGTGACCAGAACCCATGTTCCAAGATCTACTCTGTACATCAAACTAACCATCAGATCTGAAAGAAATGATAAACAGTTGTTCTTTGCCAATTTAGTGAACAGATTTAATCCAGAGTTTTCTATTTCAAATCAGTGTACTTGCATTCCGTCATTTCCTCTAAACTTATCAGTTATTTGGCTTTAGTGGTCATGTTGACAAAAGAAAGAAACAACTCTCCACTATTAAAAAAATAATTTAAGTTCTTGAAGTGAGTAAGAAAGAATTTTCTCATGTATTATTGACATAACTGAAGCAGCAGATCTGGGTATCGTTGCTAGTATACGGGGTCTGCAGTAGATCTGAGTGTTTAGTGGTGCTAATTACTAATTGATTAAACAATGCTCAACTTTCTCCAGGGGTAGTGTCCCAAAGTTTCTGCAGTGAAGTGTTTTTTTTTTTGTGCTTCGTTCAAATCTTTGTTCAGGTTTGTCACCTTTTGACAATTGTAGAGTTCTGATGTCTTGTTTGCTCTTTTTTTTTATTTGAGCTGTGGTGGTGACATCAGATGCTTCAAATATTTTCTGTCCAGTTCTTCCAAGTTTGTAACACCTGGTACATTTCCAATCACCAAGTCATGTACTGTTTCCTTAATTCATATGGCCTCAAGATATCTTGCATATTATGGAGTATACACCTTTATTTTTCCATTGAGAACGTTTTTCACTGTCCTATCAAATAGAGCAAATTACTCCTACGTACCTGCCATTTGATACTAGACTCATTCTCACTGCCGCACCAATTGTCTATTGGAACTTTTTCTTATTTCCATCATAGCCTTCACGTACTAGCATGCTGTGATTTGTCAGCACCTCTTGATGTTTTGAATCATACATTGATCAATCATGCCTTCTTGTTTTAAGTCTGAGGAGAAAACTTGATTCTCTTCCTTCTAACAGCTGTATCCACAGTCTCGGTCATTTTTTTCTTGTTTCTTACCAACACTGTCTTAATAAATAGCTCCAGCTACTTTGAGATTTTTGTACTTCTTGGCAATGTGTCCAGTTTTATAACAGATATAGCATATTTTTTCCCTTCTGTCTATTAACCTCCTGTTTGTGGTCAGCCATCACTGGTTTCAGATTTAACCGGATAGTTTTGGACTTGCCTGATATAGCCTCCATACACTTCCACATACTGTTCTACCAGCTGGTTTTATCTTGTCTATCTTTTGGTGCTTTCTTATTTAAAAACTGTGATATGCCGATTGAACATACGATCGTGAACTGTTCTCACATCTGGTTATATCAGTACATCTAGTGAAACATCACCAAAGACGTGCCACAAACAGAAATACAGCTTCTCTCGTGTCAGGTTTGACTCTGAACTTTAAAAGAAAATCTTCTGCAATAAGTTCATACTGCTTCAGTAAAACTACTTTTAACTTGAGCAGTGTTATCATAAATACAACATGGAAATAAACATGATTACTTACTACAGCAAGGCAATGAATGTACAGAAAGTAGATATTGCACAACCCAGAAAGGCCTACTGGGTGTTTAGATTTCTATGTTATTTTCATCATTCCTACATGGATGAAAGTTTACATCTGAGATGGACTGTTCAATATTATAGTGGCCAGATAGCAACATGGCTCTAGAAACTTCAGGAGTACGGAACCACAAAAATACTGACACATTATCCTGAAGACTGTGTATTAATAAAAAATGTAAACTTTGTGAATAGAGAAAAGGAAGAATAATTTAAAGTACAAAAGAGCATACTCCAAGATGCAACACCCACAAGTAGCAGTTACAAACTAAATTGATCAAACACTCAGCTGATAGATGCAAAAGGCACAAGTTTGAAACTAACTATTCACTGAATCAAGAAAAGCACAGTAGTGACAATAGTTACAGTAGGATTTAGTATGTCAACACAGTTGGGCTTACTTTTTTAGAAATAGAAAGATACCAGGAAACAAAAAACAATAGCTACAGTTTTTACATCTACAGTCTTAAAATTCTAAAGACTTGTTGATGTAGATGTCCTTATTTTTAACCTTAAAGTATAAACTGTAGCAAAAAAACATTAATAAATTCATTTCAACATTCTACTGTTCTAGTTCAGTAAGTTAGAATGTTTGTTTACTGATCTAAGATAAGAAAGACCCACATTAATTCTGAAGTTTATATTTGAATGTTTGTCTATATGAACTTGCTATGTTTGTTTGTTTTTTTAATTTTGTGCAAAGCTACACGAGGGCTGTCTGCACTAGCTGTCCCTAATTTAGCAGTGTAAGGCTAGAGGGAAGGCAGCTAGTCATCACCACCACCTCTTGGGCTACTCTTTTACCAACAAATAGTGGGATTGACCATCACATTATAATATCCCCATGACTGAAAGGGTGAGCATGTTTGTTGTGATGGGGATTCAAACCTGTGAACCTCCAATAAGTCAAATGCCTTAAACACCTGGCATTGCTGGGCCTTATCAAGAACTGTAAAACTCAAATTGAAACAAAGAAATAGGTGCTGTATTCATGTGTGTGTGCAGACAGTATTATATATGCTTATTATCGTCACTAATGTGCATCCAAACAATCTCTATTATCCAAATGTAAATCCCGTAACGAAATTATTGCAGAAGTGAATCACACCTGATCAAAAAAAAAAATGATTGTCATTCATGTAATAAAACTTGTCAAATTTAAATCTAATAAAAAATCTACTGATTTTTTTATTCCTGCAAACACCAGATAAATTTAAAATTTTTAAAGAAATCACTTGTGGAACACAGATCATTTACCTTGTACAGTGTAAAAAATGCTATCACCAATATATAGGACATACTCAATGACTCTTGAATTATGTTTCAATAACCACAAGTTTTTCATTTACACTGAAAAAAATCATGTTGTTCAACACTTTAGCTAATTTGGTCCTTTTATTATCATGTTGAAACTGACTTTAAAATTAAAGCTGATAGGTTTGTTTTCTTTTGAATTTCACACAAAGGCTATCTGCACTAGCTGTCCCTAATTTAGCAGTGTAAGACTAGAGGGAAGGTAGCTAGTCATCACCACCCACTGCCAATTCTTGGGTTACTCTTTTCACCAAAGAATAATTGGATTGACCATCACATTAAAATGTCCCTAAGGTTGAAACAGCAAGCCTGTTTGATGTTGCAGGATTCGAACCCACGATCCTCAGATTACAACTCGAGCATGTTAACCACCTGGCCATGCCAGGCCTCAAACTTACACATGAACTCAGCTGTCATTACTGTTATGTGGAATAGACTTGGAATTAATTTTACAATAATATAATGCAGAAGCAAAAAAAATTAGAACTTGTATGATTCAAAATGTAGTAATTCACAGAAAAACTTTGCCCTATTTTTAAGGCAAGTTTATAAGTGAAAACTCCAGAATAAGAAAAGTATGAAAGTGAGGAGACTAGCTAAATTGTATACACTTACAAAATTTTTCTGTGAAATTATTTTCAGTAATTATATAAAAAGACAATCTTATTTTTTTAGTAAAATTACACTATAACCAAGATGCATTGAAAAGTAAGTGATTATAACCATAATAAAGAAAAGTTCAGAATTTATGGTAATATATATTAATAGAGCTACAATAAGAGTTTATTTAACATCTTGGACTATTAGAACTGATTCTATATTCTGAGAGAATCAATTTTCTTTTATATTTATTAAATCACTGAAAATTATTAAACACGTCTTTTAAGATTATGCAATATAAAGTGATAAGCACACTTCCATTTCAATACTTATTTTTATTGCAACATTATTACAAATTGATCACAATCAATGAATAAACATAATATTTTCTATTAACATGTCATAAAGACAATCATGAAATACAATATACTCCCCACTCCCCAGAAATTTACATTTGATGATGATCATATTATGAAAATATTAATTTATAGCATAATACAATTGACAAAATTCACAGATCTTATTAAATACTGCTTTATGTATCTTTTAAGACCATGAAACGTGCAGTATTTTATTTATTTTTTGTGTGTTTCCCAGAATGTTTTACTTATTGTGGAGTGAATATTCTTATTTTTATTATATATATTTGTGTATTATCACCAATTATTACGTTTTCACTTTAAATTAGCTAAACAGACATTCTGGAAAAATCCTCATAAACAAAAGTATAGAGCAATCATATAAAAATACTGTGAACTGTCACTTTAATAAACCCTTGAGGAAGGGGGGGGGAGAAATTTTGCTTTTTGTATTTTCCATACATCAACTTATTTTGAATTATTTAAGTTTACTTTCTATTGTTATTCTCAACACTTTCTGTACCATAAAATTTATTATGAAGCTATCCCTCAATAGTTGAATACATTAGAGGTAAACCAATTCCGTAACAGTTATTCCCAACCTTGCATAGCTTCTGTATATTCTTCTGGATCTATGAAGGGAGCATCAACAGACCTAGATTTAAAAAAGGAAAAAGAAACAAAATCTGTAAATTATCACGAGAAAAATTAACAAGAACTGTAGCTAAACTTATGAAAGAAGAAAAACACTTTAGTTGAACAAACATATTTGAGAAACAATTTCTGATAAAAAAAAAAAAAGAAGAAATATTTCTTCGTATATATATTAACCTGAATTATAAATTGCTGAGATTAATTTTGTTTTATGCTGAATACAAAGGAATATAAATTTGGAATACAATACAATAAAACATTTTCATCACATTGGCTACCTTTAAAAAAAGTAAAATGTTAAAATAGCTAAACTAATAGGGAATAAAAGATTATATCAAATGATCAAAGAGTTTGAAAATTATGATTTCTTTTTATTTGTGTCACAATAATAATACATAAAATATATAATTATTAATTAAGGCAAAACAATGTATTTATATAAATTTTTTTAACACATTGAAGTCAGCACTACATAAAATTAAAGATTCATATGTGTAAGAACCTTAAATTTTGTTGTAATTCAAACTTTTTTCAAATACTGAAGAAGTAAGAACCTATTAAGTCATTCGTAAGTACCTAACGTGAAGTGTGCTTGTACTGTTATTGCCTACTATGGTGTGTAAAAATAACGTACATTGAGACTCAATGCCAAATGTGAAAGGTATAATTTTCAATTATTTCTTCAGTTCAGCAGGTTCATGGAACTATTTTAGTTGATTCCTTACATATGAATATGCTTAAATCCACTAAAGTTTTTTTGCTAGCAAAGATATTTTTAGAGATAAATGTGTGCTACTCAAGTTAATATACACTGGTTTTTCTAAGAATATAGCAGGAAAGTCTATGGTAAAAATCTGGTTTAGTGTCATCATTTTAAAATAAAGTACTATTACCAAATAACAACATATTCAAATATATTTTACAACCATGAACCTTCCTTAATTGATAAGACTAAATTAGTTACAACTACGTGAAGATGCTGATGTTTCCTGAATTTGTTCTACATACTAAAATAAAATACTAACCAAATGATTTCCTGCTCAATCTATGCTCACCATACTATCAAGTCAAAGTTTACATAATTTTTAGATGAACATTCCAACATCACCAGAAATAGTAAATATTTTGGTTGAAAAGACTTAAGTTATTAAATACAGTGTGATTATCTTCACAGCTTGGCCATAATGTGTTGCCAGTTGTTATGTAAATGTCATGTAAATATTATGTAAATGATAACCATGTCGTGTTGTGTTTGGATTTTCATATCTATTATTTATATTTCCATATTTATATCATTGTTTTGAATTTCAAATCAATAAAATATGTTGTTATTCATTTAAAATAACATTTAGAAATTTCTAGAATTAGGTAGAATCATATGTTTTTAAATAATTTGTATGGCGGCCCGGTGTCTAGACAACGAGTCTCGTGCAAAAACAGACATGCGCAGAGTACTCTGGAACTCTGTGGAAGTTACGCGATTGTTGGAGAAAACAGTAGGCCTACTGGTATAGAAACAGACGGTGACGCGAGAAAGAAGGGGAAGAGTCAGTCATCCATTTTTTTCGAATTAAAGAGATATTGTCTTTGTTCGAGAAACTTTAAACGCTTGCTGTGTGTTTATTCAACTTGGATTTGTGAACAGAGTTAGATCGACAGAAGCTGTGATTTTAGTTTGTCAATTTTTACAATTTATTCGAATTAGTGGTTATACTGAAAGTCAACACGTACAGGACTGTTTAGGGGAGACCGGAGCGGAAAACGACAAGTTGAAACATTCATCAAAAACATCGTAAAAAGAACTTCGTCAAATTTATTGAACTGTGAATTGTTTCTGGACTTCTCCATTCAAACTTCGGAATTTCTTCGTGGGACCAAATTCACACCCTAGACTAGAATTTTGGATTTATGATCTGGACTTTTGGACTTTCATTCTAGATCATTATATTGGACACAGGCCAGTACCATTTTGTATTGTAATTAATTTTGAAGGTTGAAACTGAATATCTGTCATTGTTATTATATAATTTATGTTATTTCTGTTACACATATAATAGTTGATTGTAATAAATTATACAAGCTGTTATCTGTGTCTTTCTGTTGCGTTCAGTCTACAGTCAACATACATAAAAAACGTAACACCAGTTCATTTTTCATAGAGATCACAACAGCAACTGAGGTGAAACTCAGTGACAAAACAGTAATAAATAGGCCTCAAGGCTGCTTTAAGATTAGAAAAACCTGTTTTAGCAATATATTCGTTAGATATAATTTTGTGTTACTACCAACAGTTAATGATTCTTTTCTGCAGAGCCAGAGGAAAACAAGTTGAATGCACACTTTTGTGTAGGGGGAGTTAGTGTATGCCTGAGCTTTTGTTGTGCTTCTTACTGAGGAACTTACAATTTGAAATATAGTGAAATGTGCATGAAATAGAATTTAATGTAACATAATACCATGCTATTTGGAAATACTTAGATTATGATGAACAAAATAAAATTTTACTAAAAGAGAGGTCTTACAAAAAATATCAAGTAAGTGTAACAAATAAACTTATCAATGATTATATTCAAACTTAAATTCATCAGAACTTTCCACAATATCAAGCCAGAGCTTCTAACTTCACATGTGACAAATATGCCAAACTTGTGCTGAAAATATTTTTGGTTTACACCTACAAACATGGAGAAAACAAACCCTAACCTAATGTTGGGTCTTATGTAGTACCACAATTCTTTCCAGCAGGTGTCTGCAACTTGTTAGTGGTAAATTTTAACAATAAATGGACAGCACACAATCCACTTATTTTAAATAAAATATTTATAACAAGTTTAACATATGTACAAAAGTTTGTTACACTGTTGGTTATAACAGTTGTATCCAGAACTTTTTTGTCAATATCTGCCAGAAATCTGTATCTGCTTGTATTTATAACAGGCCAAGAAAAATCTAGAAATATCTAGCTCTCGAGTAACAACAATATTACAAATGATGAAAAAAATACCAACATCATTACACAAACTTAGTACAACAATTAAACAATTAGTAACTGTTTCACAGTTATGTAACAAATCTCGTCATAACTACCACTTATAAAATATAACTTAACAGTGTTGTCATCAAAATAAAATAATCATTAAATTACAACTCTTTAACTAAACAGTCTTGTACATTCAACAAAGAAAAATTAAGGAATTTGAAACTTTTTCTCACGTTACCTTACTCAGAAAAGAAACTGTACATTAAATGTTTAAAAGTTTTACTTCGATACACCTGAATAGATATATTCAGTTTTCATGTTATTAAAGGGCTACAACTATAGTACTTGCATGTCGTAAGACTGCCTTGAATAAGAAGACATAAACTGGGTAAGAACAGATACTGTATAAATTGTACTGAGCACCTTGAGGACTTTCTTGGATTTCTATTTGTTTTTCCTATGTGTGCTTTAAACCACCATATAACATTGAAGTGACCACTTTTGCACTTACTAAGGAATGGTGTAAGATCCTACATAACATCTATTAATTGAGATTATTACTATCAATGGCTCATATTTATTACCAAGCTATTTTTTGCCCTAGAAACTTCTAGAAAAGGTGATTTAGTGAGAACTTAACATGTTGTATGGTACTAATGTTTCACATATACAAATTAGCAACATACTATCAGTAAGACTGATTTATCAACTGTGTTCACATTAAAGGTGAGATGGCTCTCGAGGGCTACATTTTTCTGTCAGGTCCATTAAAACTACAACTGAAGACTAAGTTAACAAAATAACCTCACAATAGGACTTTTTGGAGCTCAGGCCAGAGGGCTACAACTCCAATAGCCATCACTTTATAAGAACAAAAGATGATTCTTATACTCTAACTTTTGGTCTGTGGTTCATTTGGTCTGAGAGGAATTTAATAAGAAGATACATTTTCTAACAAGTTACTTTAAGGAATTCACATTATTAAAGATTGAAAAAGTTTGTGTTTCAATTAATTATTATTCTTATTTAGCCTAAAACTTCTGTAATATCAATAAAAGTGTGTTCACAGCACAATTTATGTATTTGAATCCTTTATATATAATTACAGTTCAAATATTAGACCAGGTCTGTTTGAAATAAGATCTATGTGCATGTTATTGGTCTAAAAGCTCAAAAGTCAGTTAGAAGTATTACCAGTTTTTAATATATACAAGTTCCTCAGGGTTATATGTCAGAAGAGTTCAAGACTTCAGTTATATCTTATACATCTGAAACCATAAAGACCTATTGCCTGAAGAGCAGTCTTAAAGCAGTAGTAAAATATGACAAATCTATCAAAGAAACCAGAATCCAAACAGATAATAATTTAAACATGGTAGTTCTATGAATACACACACATGCATATGCATATACAGAAATTTGTTTTTAGTGCATTACCTGTGTTTCATCCAGTGACAAAGCAGTATGTATCCAGCTTGAAAAAAAACTTTTTATCGCAAAAACAATATTTACCAGCTTTACTGAAAAACACTAAATAATCACTGGAGATTATGAACATGAAATGAAAAACTTTTTATAATTCTTAACACGAAAACCACCTTCCTTTCATTCTATTTAAGATTTTGAGGCAGTCTAAATAAAAAAAAAATTAAAAGGCAAATCTTTGATACAAAAATATTTTTATTAAATTTTCTGATTTTCTCTGTAGAATATACTGTAATGTTTACAAAGAAGCTTACCAAATTTTGTGAAGATAGAATAAAGAAATATAGAATTATAGTAAAGATAAATTCCCCAACACATTGTCTTGATCCAATGAATCAACCTTGTACATAAATAGTTAACAAAGTGAAGTGAAAAATATTACAGAAAGATGTGACTAATTTCCAGTGGAGACAAGAAATCTTACATTGAGGAATCCCTAAGGGAATTTTTTTTGGAATGTGGAATAAAAAATACATTTGAGGTGACAGTCAATGAAAAACAAAATTCATGCACAAAAGGTTGAAACTCATGAATGACACAAGAATCTCATATTTATCCAGAAGACAAAAATAAAAAAACATTAAAGATTACAAATTGGTGGTGATGAAAAAATCAAACAATGTAGGAGTTTTGAGGTTCATGGCAAAAAACATATTAGTGAGAAGCAGTTATATGAAATTCTACTTGACTAACAACATTGGTAGAAATAAAGTCTACAAAACACAGGACCCTCACCACCATTCATGCTCATATACAGACAGTAAATAATAACGATTTTCTGGCCCAAGTATTCTTTAAGTAATAAAACAAGGAAGACAAAGGTGAAGAAAGACACTTCAACAACAAAAACAAACAGCCAGAAAGTACACCAGCAACATGTGGATGAAACATGAAAACCTAAAGGTGCACAAAAGAATGATGGTGATAAATGCTGACAAAAGTTACAAAATATTAATTATTGAAAAACAAACCTTTTAGAAGCACTACAATTCCAAACTTAGGTTGTGGAAGATGAATATGCACTAGATCTGTGATTATAAGACAATAAAACTGACAGAGACAAGCCAACAAGATAAAAATTTTCCTGCAATCCTTTTAAAGTTGTTGAAAATGATTTGAATGCAAACCTTGGGTGACAAGACCATATTGACTTAGAGATCAGTAGGTTCTAAAGAAATAAAGCCCTCACTGCTGTATGCAAAGAAAGAAAATACAGCTATGAACTGTCCTCAGTACTGTAAAGGCCCAACATTTTTGGCACCACTACCCTCCTCAGAACAAGTAGCAACATTGGGCAGACAACCCTGAAATCAATCACCAACAAAAACTAACTGATGACTTGTGTAAATATCCAAGGAGATAAAGTTACATCAAAAAACCCAGTAGAATCCTGAATACTGAGAAACAAGTAACATTATAAGCATCACATACAGAAGAAAGATGATATGCAATTTTTACCTTAGTGGGCCTGAGTCAATAACTGAAGAAAACAGAGAAAACAAAGAATTACAACCAGTACAGAATGAAAATAAAATGTAAATTCAATAGTCCTTCAGCCATGAGAATAATAAGAACTAAAGTACACATATGATATTAATAAGTGCCCATATACGATACTGCATATTCCAAATAAGGGCAGGCATTGATAAAAATATCATTGGCTTGTTAATATGTTGATACAGGTTAGTAATTCAGTTAAAACATGTAGTTATATTACAAGTTAAAAATACAGGATACACAACAAATGGAAAGGGTTGTGGAGCAAAAGGAATTGTTGTTAAGTACACTGTGGGTATCAAAACTCAGTTTTTAGAATTAAAAGCCTTGTGATTTACTGCTGAGATACCTGAGGACAGAACAGAAGAAAGCAGAAAATTAGGTCTTTTTCTTGGTATATGCAAAGAGGCAAAACACGAGACTATAGTAGATTTTTGTTACTTTATTTGAGAATTAGTATTTTTTCATTTGGTATGGCTTAATGTGACAGGATTTGGTATGGCTTAATGTGACAGGATGACAGGATTTGGTATGGCTTAATGTGACAGGATGACAGGATTTGGTATGGCTTAATGTGACAGGATGAATTATGTTTCTCAAAACTATTTCAATGAAGTTAAAGTGATTAAAAAGTTAAAAATTTAGTCAGGCTAATGCTATTCCCAAAGCAAAAGAACTTTCACTTCAGTATTCAATTTAAATCAATAATCCATTTGTTGTAATGTGCTATCCATTGTGATACCCCTTAATAAACAATAACATTGAAAAATAACTATACATTAATTACTTGATAAAGTTAATTATATATGACTAAGCAAGAAAATAATGAAAGTTCTGTGGACATGTACTGAACACTTGAACAGAAATATAATCAATGTGTTATATTTAATACTTGCCTTATCATGATATCCCCACAATAAAGACATTCAGAAGCGATAAGATCATCCAATTCCATCTGCAAGCAAAAAAAAATCATTAATATAATTAATAACATCATACCACAAACATATTTTCATTCTTTGCACACTTGTGGACATGTTATATTCACAATACTTTAACAACCTTTATAATAATTAAATCTCTTGTTAATCATACTTACTTTAAGTTTTTCTTTGGCACTAACTCCTGGAATTCCTGAAGCTGAAGACAAAGATGTCGCATCATCTCTTCCTGTCATAGCTACAAGTTGGCGTTGAATTTCTTCAACTCTGTGTCTCTTAGTAGTTATTAAATGAGTTATAACCTACAGATTAAAATGACTTGTTAAAAGTAAATTTTTAAAACTTTTTAATTACAGATAAGTTAAATATAGTTCAAATAAATTGAGCAACAGTTTAAAAAGAAACGTACTTGACCTGTTTGCCAACAGGAACACCACCAGATGTCTCTCAATTAGATCCCAGAAAAACTCAATTATAAAATCAGATTAAATTCTGATCACTGCCAGATACGAGTCAAAAACCTTCAGAATTACTAATTAAAAAATATTATTAGAATTATAAAAGACTTGTTCACCAGCAAACAGATCTATTTTAACTTGGCAAGCATTGGCAATGCCTTTATTTCAATGAAATTAATTTCAAAATTATAAATTTGTAATTATAACTGTTAAAATAATACTTTTATTATATATTGTTTAATAACGAAACAAACATTTTATGGTACACATAAATAAACTATGCATAGTGTTACAAGTTCACATTTTAATTCATGATTATAAAATACATTCATAGTAAGAAAATACATATTTACACTTTGTTTACATTTGACATAAAATGCTTTATGAAGTACTGTTTTCTAGATATGGAGCTACACTTAGTTTAAATTATTATTAACAAAACATATCCCTTATTTTTAATCTCCACTATTTTGTAAATCCAAACAACTTGCATATTTTACCTCGGCAATAAGACAGTCCATGTGGAACATGTGCTGACAAGGAAACAAATAGAAAGCTCGAGTCATGACAGGAAAGAAACAAGCAGAGCACTTCTCCTGGGCTTTGACTAGAGTGTGTCTGTTCCATAAAATATAAAAAGTTACTACTCGGTTTAAAACATACAACTTAGTTATTTCTCAGTAGTTTTCATGCAGATTTACATACTACAGAAAAAAACTACACAGTCACATTCCTTCAGTTACCAGCACATGGATACTTTAAATTTTTTAATTGGAATTTTTAATAGCCAGAGATTCATTTCCAGAGTTGTGTATTTCACAAAATATATATTTTAATTCTACTTCAAACAGAGAAAGATTAGGAACAATTACCCTTACAACTAAATTACCTCATTATGGAAGAAAGCAAAATGATAAGGAAGTGATAAAGTCAGTGGTTATAAGTAAGAATACAGTTTATCCCTCATACTTAATAGAAGTCGATGCTTACATAATTATTATTATTTTTATTCCCTTTTGAATTACTATTTCTGCATTTATATTTGTCACACATTTATTACTGTTATCTAACTAGTGATAATGTAACTAATACACCTGACAAAATATAATGTTATTATTTTGAATTAAATCAGGTGAAAAACATGAATTTTCACTTGATATTGGCTGATCTTCTTCACTAAATATATTTACCCTCCAATCTGAATAATTTTAAACAAGCAAAATGAACACGTAGGTTTTGTAAATTTTAGTAAAACTTGTGTTTATAAATTATCTACAGTTTAACCAGTATTTAAATGTAGCATGTAAAGGTACTGAAACAACAAAAGGTGAGTGACAAATAAAAATATCTGATTTGACTAATACTATCATAAACAGAAGTCAACTATACTTACTTATTCCTGAAAGTCTGAATTTCTGTACGAATTTCACCAGCACTTTGAGTAGCTTCTTCCATTTCATCTTTTAAACTGTCAATATGTGTATTGTATTCATCAAGTGAAGAACAAATTGCATCCTGTAGAATACAACAACAAAAATGAAGATTGATGTACAAGTATGCTGACAGCAGCAATACATTATAAATCAGGAAATTAAACAAACAAGCCAATGAAGATTAATTCTATTTGTTTTTTCTCACGTTAATTTAGATACTAGTGAATTCTTATTTTGAACACAAAGAAGAATACAGAACTGTAGAAATTAAACACGTGTGAAAGTATACCTATAAAAGACATACACAATTTTAATACAGACCAGAGATGGATGAAAGCACAGCAAAACTGTTAAGATTACAAAAGGAAGAAGACTTGTCAGGGTTATTCAGAGGTTTTCCTACTTTTAGCAGCTGAGACAATCTGATTTTTATTTTTTTAAACTGTTATAATTCCACAAGCACAGAAAATATATAATAATGCAACCTACAGAAACAAATTAACACGGTATAAACTAAACTCAGAAAAATATTTTATATTACATTTGAAATACAAATATTTAAAAAATATATCAGAATATTTTGTTTCTAAAGCCTCTGCCATCCCAAGTGTTTGTGTGTGTGTTCTACACTTCATTAGCTCACTAAGATCTTTTATATCCTCTGCAACTTGATGAAATAATAGCAAAATGTGTACAGTAATAAACACATGTTAATAACGTGAAGTATGCTACTAAAACTGTTATTGTTAACCTTTCCTCTGGTTGTCTTGGCATCTGTAAGTGCTTGATTATTTTAATTTAATTGCATTAGGAGTAATTTCACAAGCTATTTGTCTTTAGCACTGTAATTATAAAGTATCTTTCTTCACTATTTCCATTACTTGCACAGTAGTTACAAGTATTATTAACACACTGTCAAAGAATATCAGTTTTTCAAACCCTATCATTGTATGGCCTATTTAATATTCCACTGAGCTATCATTGTATGGCCTATTTAATATTCCACTGAGCTATCACTGTATGGCCTATTTAATATTCCACTGAGCTATCATTCTATGGCCTACTTAATATTCCACTGAGCTATCATTCTATGGCCTATTTAATATTCCACTGAGCTATCACTGTATGGCCTATTTAATATTCCACTGAGCTATCATTCTATGGCCTATTTAATATTCCACTGAGCTATCATTGTATGGCCTATTTAATATTCCACTGAGCTATCATTGTATGGCCTATTTAATATTCCACTGAGCTATCACTGTATGGCCTATTTAATATTCCACTGAGCTATCATTCTATGGCCTACTTAATATTCCACTGAGCTATCATTCTATGGCCTACTTAATATTCCACTGAGCTATCATTGTATGGCCCATTTAATATTCCACTGAGCTACTGTCAATGCCATTTGTTTGGTTTGGCACATTCTTATCAGTTAAGTATAGACCTTCACTGTGATTAAGGAATAATGACAAATCCATACATTACAAATTACTAGTATAAGTGTGTGTCTACACTAACTACCAGGCAGCAATGCTATGTGCCAATGAAAATGTAAGTACTGAAAAAGGAAGCTTATTATTAACAAACTATCAGATACATTTCATCTTCATAATTCACAAATATCAGCATGTTAGTACAGCAACTCTTTCAGTAGAAACCTGAGTAAGCTAACCAATAAATATGTAATTAATAGAAACACCTCAATATGAGATAGAAGAAATCTACAAATGGTTTTGTCTAATAGTAACCAAATATTAAAGTACAAACAAAAATGTTTTAATATCCCCAACAGGCATTTTCACATTAAGAAAATCACTCTACACAAAATAATAATAATAAAAAAAGGGAACAGTTCTCCACTAGCTAGAGACAAGCCACATCCATGGTTGATATGTATGTTTACTTTTGCTAAAACAATTTTTAATCAGAATTAACCACCTTTAGATAAATAATGTTACATATTTCTGAAGAGTGGAAAACAAGTTAATTAAATAATTCTTTTAACAGTTAGATGCTGGAAATAAAACTACTAGCAAAAATATAAAATACAAAGGACAAGAAAACAATTTTGTTTTTCAAGGTTGTTTTGAGGAAATTTTTTATATTTTCTAAACTCTTGCCAGGTGCTTACCTCTGCTACTGTAAACAATACTTAATTCTTTAAGCCCTCGTTAGAGAAATTACAGCATCTTAATTGGAGCCGAGCACATCTTTTCATCCCACTGTTTTCAGAATAAAGCACAAAGTGAGTAACATAAGTGAATTTATTGCTGATTCTCACATGATACAGGAGTAGAGAAGAACAACTTGTTTTGACAAAGGGTGTTCTACATTAACTGAATCTGCCTGTGTTGACTGATGAAAAACAGACAATAATTTAAAGCTCTGGGTACAACTGTGACAACCCATAGAGTGACAAATTTTTGGACACACATATGATTTGTTTTCAATACATTATTTTAAAACAACTGGATTATATGCTGTCCATGTATTATTGAAATTTTTTGCCAACAAGTCACTGACACCTACTGTAGAGAATCCTGGCCGACCTACATTAATAAAACTTGACAAACAATAATACACAAATACATGGGTTTAAATTCTCCTTTGACATACAAGTCTTTCACTCTCAAGTCCCAATGTTTAATTTGTTGAACAAACAGACCATGAACAAGGTGACAGAATCCAAGAACGTTTTAACCACATTAGAAGTTTGGATAAATGCTACTTTAGTAGCTCAGAAAATAAAATCAATGACTTCTCTGTAGTTCAACACAAATATGCACCATCTGATACTTTACAAAGAGATCAACTTGAAAATGTATTTGGAACTCTCCACATTAAAAAGTAAATTACAATTTTTCTTCTCTTAATTTCATCAGTTATATCTTTATATGTTCACAGGATTTATTATATTTTTTATAATTTATTTATTATACCTTTCTGATATCTTATTTAAAAGTTTTTTTTAAACACGAGAGTTATCATATTCACTTGTTTATTAGAAGTATTGTTACATAACATGTATAGTGTTGTTAAAACTATGTGATGTCTTTTGTATGATTCATGGTGTCTCTTCCAAACTTTTAATATTCTTTTTCTTAGGTCTGATATGCCACCTATCAGTAAATTACTTTGAATTTATATAAATCCTTCACGTTTTTTTGTGTCTCAGCATACTCAAGTCAGCTATAAATATCAAAATACAACCTACAAAGTTATGTAATTATACTCTTATCAACATAATTAAAGGAGGTTAGAAAAAATAAATAACCCAATAACTGACCCCTGAAGCACTTCATCAGTTACAAGATGCAGTTAGAAGAACTCCATTAATAATGCATTTTTACTTTCATTCATTCAGGCAACCAATACTCCAATTTATTAGTCTTTCTCTAATCTCACATCAAATTAATTTTGTTGACAAATATTTTGCTTTGCACCTTATCAAAAAAAGATTTTGAAAATCTCAATACACTTTCTCCATAATCCAGAGAAAACAAAATCCTTGAAGAAACTGAATAGATTTGTAAGACCAGATTTCCTTTTAGTGAATGCATAATGATTTTATTATAGTTAACTATTGTGATATTAAAAAGCTTTTCACATCCTACAACCTAGAATTATTCCCATTATAAAAACAAAACTATCTAGTCTGTAAATTCCAGGGCAACTCTTATTATCTCTAAAAATAGCACTAACATTAGAAATTTTCCAAGTCTAGATAATCTGTCCACTATCTACTGATGTACCAGGAATTGGGAAGATTTTAATATCTAATCACTGACCTCCTTTGAAATCGTGCAAAAAAAATGCTGTCTGGTTGAGGTTCTTAACCTCTTTTTAAGCTCTCAACTTTTATTTTCATTACTAATGAATTATATCTAAATTATCTGCATCAATACCAATACTTTTCTTAAAATGACTAAGGTTATGAATACTGCTAATATTTTCTCTTATGGAAAAAGAACCCATAAAAGATCAGTGATTTCAGCCCTCCAATGTAAAACCAGCATTTATTAATAGGCACAATCCCCAATTTAACATTTTGGTTATCTTTAACATACTTAAAAATCCTTACTATTTGTCTTAATATTACCAATTACCTATTTCTCCTCAGCTCTTATGCATTTTCTAATGTTTTTAACCAAATCCTTCCTTCTAAAATAACAATCACATCAATGGAAAACTCTGCTTTTTTCAACATACCTTAAAGTGATCAATTGTGACAAAATCAGGGAAGAATGGCAGGATATCTTCAATTTTGATTAAATCACATTCTTGTAAAAACTCCATAGCTTTCTTTATATCATTTTCTTCTTTCACAACATGTTTTGCTTAAAGACAGAAAATAAGCATCAGTGTCATGTACATGTTACATAATATATTTTATTTACCTTAACTAGAGCACATTATTTGTACCTAGTTAGAATAAGATTACTGTCTCTTTGCAGCAGTCTTAGGAACAAATAATACATCCACAACCATTTACCAAAGTTCATATACACATATTTTGTAGACAATAATGTAATATACCTCTCCAAAGATCACCAACTAAACATGCTAGTACTATTAAAAGACACATACATGAACAGTGTTTTGTTAGACACTTTTGTGGTAATTCAGAATTTATCCTTTAAAAACATGCTATAAAATACACTGAAGCAATAACAAGATGCTGTGTTTTGTTTCAGAATTTTCACACAAAATATTATCTGCACATAAGTGTCTCTAATATTGAAATGGTAGATTACAGAAAAAAGAGGTGGTTAAGAGTACCCACCTCCAACTCTTGAGATACTCTTCTCAGTAATGGCAAGAACAAATTTAAGACAAATAAAATATTACTTTTTTGTAAAACTTTTTAAATCTTCAAGGAATGTATTTCAACAGATTTGGGAAAAAAAAGATATAGTTTTACAGATGGAAACTAATAATAGTTTAAACACTGGAATTGGAAAACTACTGAATAACAACAACAAAGGGAAAGAAAAACAACAGAAAAATAGGTGAAAGAATCAATGTAACAAAATATAAACTGAGTAAATATTAATCAAGTTAAATATATGTTAAAAATTATACTTGGCATCTCTTAAAAAATTAAATATTAGACCAAACCCTAATCAATATGTATATTATACGGTTACAAAATTTCATACACACAAAAATTATTAATATCAAAGTAAAATCTTTTCTATATCCTGTGAAATAAATGTAAAATAATACCACTAAATATAAATGTTGAGGTCAATTAAAAAATAATAAACATTTTCTGTAAATATTACTATACATATTGACATAATACATAGCCATACATAATACAATGAGAAAATGGTAATTGAAGTCCATGACACACCAGAATGCAAATATAAAAGCAACCTTAATAAAAAATAAAAAAAGAACAAAGTCTAAAAAATTGAAGGCAAATGAGCAGTGAAAAGGGTACCATCTGATCTGACACAGATGTCTTGTGCTCCTAATAATGGAGGGTTACTGCATGTTTTTTGCACACTAAAGGACCAGTTTGAGATCATAAAGGTAGGTGCAGTGTTAATTTGAGAAAAGCCAGCATGTCAGAATTCTCCACAATTACAGGTTGTGCATCCTTATAGTAGCTTAGAAAATTCAAAGATCTGTTGTTTAGCTGGCAATATGGTTATTGCTGTTACAAGATTATGAGTTTGAAGTAGTGCATAAATGGGGAAAAAATATAAATTCATTAAGCAGAATTACAGTGGAAGACTCAATTAATAATTCAAGGCAAGTGATCATCAAAACCAAGTACATAAAAAAAAACTTAGTGAATATAACAATGAAGTGTCTTGGGATGCAGATCATATTAGGATATAAAGGAGTGATATGAGTAAATTCATTAAGAGAAAGAGTATTTTGTTTGTTTTTAAATTTCGCACAAAGCTACTCAAGGGCTATCTGTGCTAGCCGTCCCTAATTTAGCAGCGTAAGACTAGAGGGAAGGCAGCTGGTTATCACCACCCAACGCCAATTCTTGGGCTACTCTTTTACCAACAAATAGTGGGGTTGACCGTCACATTATATCGCCCCATGGCTGGGAGGGCGAGCATGTTTGACACGACTCAGGCGCGAACCCGCGACCCTCACATTGTGAAGCGCACGCCTTAATGGGCTAGGCCATGCCAGGCCCGAGAAAGAGTAAAAACTGAACATGTCCCAGTTTTTATTCTATGCATGTCCATGTAGAAGTAGCTTTATATTGTGAATGTTCTTTCTGATTATTTAATATTGTGCATGTTAGTAACATGAAGTTTGAGAAATAAAATTATCAGTACTTATAATGATACTCCATTTCCTGCACATTTAGAATTTGCAAAAACTGATAGTACAATAAATGACTATTTATGGAAAAATAGTGAGAAGAGATATTAAGAGCAATTATGAATCACGCATCAAGTGTTAAAATGTAATGCTAGTCCAAACTTAATCCTGTGTATACAGAAGGGTCAAAGTGTGAACGTAAACTTTTTTCGAAAGAATTACATTCATGATTTAATTAAACCATTTTAAGCTCATAACAATAGGCTTAGGATCAGAACAGATTACAATTGAATATTTTATATTTTCTAAGTTTCAATTTTTTAATTTCAAAAAGAAATATTGACACAAATTTCAACCTTCATTCCTGAGCTGTATGAAATATTTGTGCTGAGCTTCTCATTTTAGATTTTTGGTCAAATTAACTAAAACACACTGAAGATGTTGACAAGCTAGAACGTAAATCTAAGACATCCAATTTCCTTGCTGTACGTACACACAAGTACAAGTGTTATTTCAAAGTTAACAAAATAAATATTGTAATTACGAGGTTTAAAGAAAATACAGACAACTGCATTCCAACCAGCCGTTAGAGGATTAGTAGCAAAGTTGAACAGGACTTTATCAAACTGTTGTTACAAGATTACAAATCAAATCAGAAGGCATAATGAATGAGATTATAGAACAGCAAGGAAATCCACTAAACAATATTCTTTCTTCTTATTACTTGGCAGATATGTTGTAAATACACAAGATATCAGTTCCATGAAAAGTGAATTATATATTAGATAAAAATTATACAGCAGAAATATTGCAGAGAATAAAGGAAGCATTTAAAATAATACACAAACACTTGACTGAAGGTGTCAAACGTAGAGAAACTGTTAGATGAAAAAGCAAAAGTCAATTAAATATGTTAAGAGACAAAGTATTGTTATATATCCCCATTTGAAAGGTTGAAAAAGTAAAATTTAGTGATAAGTTTCCTTACAGCATTTCCATAATATTTATGGTGACTTTTGTAATAGGACAAAATGCAAGTATCATTCTGATGGAACCTAGAAAAGATACAGTATTGGTAAAATAAAGAAATTTTATTTTACTAGGTGCTAAATGGATAACTGTAGAAGTATACAATTTTCAAAATATGATGAGTTATTAATTTTAATACAAAAAGAACTCCTCACTTTCAAGAAAACCCATAACTGGGAAACAAGTGTTAATTTTATTGAATGTTAAATAAATATACTCAAAGTGTCCTAAATTTCAAAGCGATAAAACTAGGTGGAAAGTAACTAATTAACACTACCCGTTGTCAACTAGTGGGAAAGCCTTTTGCTAATGAAAAGTGTGATCAAGTGTCAGATCAAAATATTCCCATGGCTCAAAGAGTAAGTATGTTCAATGATGAGATTCAAACTTGCAGATTGCAAGTTGGGCACCTTCACCACCAGACCATACCAGTTTTAACAATGAAAGAACTACAATTTTACCACTGGTGAAGTTTCCAAGTGGTGCATACAAGATTACCAAAAGGTAATAAACAGTTAACATTATGAAGCAGGTGATCCTTTAGGTAGAATTAAATAACATTTGTAGTTCAGACAGAAAAGAGAACTAATTAATGCCAGAGGAAGTATTTTAAAACTGTTATTTGATGCTACAACCACAGATGATTTAAAGGAATTAAATGAAAAGGTGGATGGCTAAAAATAGTTATCAAAAGACATGATACATTTATTAAGAGTGCAGGCTATTATAATGAAAACATTAAATCAAACTTTGGAAGACCTGCATAAGTGTCAGAAGTAAAATTACATATCAGGTCATCCCATAAGTAATGTCTGAAAATTTAAAACAGAAGGTGGATCATCATTTCTGTCATTGTAGGCTTTAATGACTAAAATATGTGGTAGTACGTGTATAAAAATGACCAGACAAATAAAAGAAACAAATCCAACTCCACTTTTCAGGTCATTAACCAAATAAACCCTTATGAAGATGAATGTGTCTGAGGAGCACATTAGGCATATAATGCTTTACGAATTTAAAAAAAGGTAACAGTGCAGCAGAAACTACACAAAACATTCAAGGTATGTTTATGGTACAGGATCTCTCAATAAATGAAAATGTCAAAGGTTGTTTAAGAAGTTCAGATCAGGTGACTACAGCCTAAATGATGTGCCACAGTCAGATTGTCATCCTGTTGAGTTTAATGATGACTTGCTACTGGCTGCATTTGATAAGAATTGTGCTCTAACAGTTGAAGAACTACCACAGAAATTTAATTCAACTCATTCAACAGTTCACAGTCATCTGCAACAGTTTGGAAAGGTGTCAAAATTTGGAAAATGGGTCCCCCAAGATTTGACAGAAGCTAAGTTTAGAGCAAGAGTGGATATTTGCACTTCTTTGCACTCTTGTGAACGTAGCTCACCTTTTTTGGAGAGGTTAGTGACTGGAGATGAAAAATGGATATTTTATAAAAATGTGAAGCATTGCAGACAATGGCTAAGTACAGGTAAACCAGTTAAAGCACAACCCAAAATGGATCTCCACCCGAGGAAAGTTTTGTTAAGTATTTGGTGAGATATTATTGGTGTGATCCACTTTGAGTTGCTGCCATTCAATGTAATGATTACACTTCTATTGTCAACAGTTAAAGCAATTGGATGCTGCATTGAAAGAACAAGAGGCTTGCTTTGATCAATCGTAAAGGTGTTGTGTTACACCAGGATAATGCACAGTCCTATACAGCAAGGATCACATCTGCAAAGATTGAAGAGCCAGACTAGGAAAAACTTCTACATCTTTCTTATTCTCTAGTCTTTGCCTCAAAGTTTACAGAGCTATCTTGATGGAAAAGAGCTTGGAATACATGAAGATGTCAAAACTACCCTCTCTACATTCTTTTCCTCCAAACCCCAAGAATTTTATAGAAATAGCATAAAGAAGCTTGTGAATCATTGACAGGAAGTAATTAATAATAATGGAACAAGCATTATTGATTAAACAACATTAAAAGCATTTTAAATCCTTTCCCTTTTTCCGAATCTAAAATCGTGCATTACTTAAGGGATGACCTCATATAAATATTGAATTAATACATGAAAGAATATAGTAAAAGATGATACATTAAGTTAGAACCAAAATGTTAGTTTTTAATGCAATATTCAAAACAGTTAATAGCAATTTGTATTAAATACAGAAAACAAAGGAATGAAAATAGTTCAAGCACTCAATAAAGCAGATAAACAGCAACCTCAGTTTACAGTTTCTATGTGCTAGTAAATCCTGTGCACTCATCCATCAAAAAAATCTGTCATTACAGCATAAATAAAATTGCCAAATGGTGACTGTATCAATAGGTTTCAGAAATGTTTTCTGTTAGGAAATAAACACAGGATGATAGGAATCAACCAAGGCCTTAGTGTCAGTCGTGAAATGTCAGTTCCACTGTGTCAACGTGGAGGAAAACCCTTCATTTACAACCATATTGTTTTTCTTTTTTAGAAGGAAGTCTTTCAACCTCCATGGATTCTAAGTGGGAAGGTCTCTGTCAGTAGATGTATATCCAACAGATTGAAGGTGAAGATGAATGATCGTTCAACATCTCAGGGTCAAAGAAGATGGACCCAAGCATACACTAGAATCTGGGGCTGAAAGAAGTGAAGTCAAGCAGTCACCAAAAGAAATAGTGGGAATTGAGACAGAAGCAGACATGGACCTGTAAACAAGTTTATTCAAAGAGGGGAAAAGATTCTGTACATAGTTTGAAAACAACTTTATTGGGGGCATGGAAGGATCTATTTGCACTCCCATTGAAGAAGCAAAATGTAATGCAGCAGCATGTGTCCAAGAAGGAAATGGTAACAATAACTTTCAAGTCTTGGGGAAAGAAATGTGAACAAGTTTCAAACACTGCACCTCTTTTACTTCCATCCATATAGAGCAAAAACGAAAGTATAAGGAATGAGAGCCACTACAATTAATACAATGAGGGTCTAGTTTGCACTTGTAGGCATCATGGACTTTGCCACCAGAACAAGCACATGGTTCTTTTGACCAAACTGCCAACACAGGAAACATTTGAGAAGGTTGGGAATATATGACTGTAACTTAGAGCTCAGATAACCTGCCTTCACAGTGGAAGGTGGATGTAGTGATGTAAATGTTAAAATCAGAAAACATGTAGGCAGCAAGTGGAGATATGCTTCACCGCAATTTTCTTGGGTAGAGAAACCAGAGAAGATACCTGACTCAGGGTTATTCTTCAAGTTCCTCGCAACAAAAACTACTCTTGAGGAATTCAAAGTATCATGGAGAGTAATCTCAGTAGATACATCCCTAATGGCCTTTGAATACAAGAGAAGTTCACCATGTTTTCGAATGGATGCTTCCAGCAAGATTTCCATGAAACATAGAATCTTTATTAACTTAGGAGAGCTAGCAACCCCCTCTAGGCCCTACTGTAGAGAAAAGGGGATATTTGCCCTAAAGATTTGTCTGAAAGAGAATGTAATTTGAGAAAATGTGGTCCAGATGTAGAAGAAGGTGAAGACTGCTGTTCGGGGTCTTCAAGACATGGTTGTTTACTAATGTGCTGTTTTTTGTGTTTTTTTTTAAATACACAAACACCAGCTTCGAAACAATTATCACAATACCTGTTGAGAATGTCCAATTCTCTTACTTAGTTGATTCTTGTCTAGCAGGAACAGCCAATTGACCCTAAGGGGTCACCCCAAAACAATCTGGCTATAGGAGTTCAAGGCCAAAGTGGTATGTTGGGGTTAGACCCCTCAACCACCAGGATCCTCTCACTCATCTCCTTCATAGGTTGCCACATACAGCAAATATGTTTAGATCCCAAAGAAGGTAAACTGAATGTACAGAACCTTCTCTGAAAGGTCCCCTCACCAGGTACAGGAATCCACTTCAAGGGGCTAGAACAAAAGAACAGATAACTAGAATCAGAAAATTAGTAAATATGATTCAAGGACATATTTGAAAGGAGTAAATAAAGTCAAACTTGTAGAAGAATGACTTAGGTTATATCTCTCTCTCTCATGGGAGTTTCAATCTTCCGGTGATCACCTACCAATATCATCTCTGGACTGGTGACCATTAAGTAAGGTGAATTAACTATGTGAATGGTTATGGAAACAGCTTTCCTACAGTATGTGAAAGAAGTCTGGTTTAATGATCACAACAGCACTGTTGGATTTCAGCACCTCTAGGACCATCTTTTCTTTTTGGCTCAACCTAAGTTACAGAAATAGTACTACAAGAAGGCAATGCTAATGATTATTGAAAAAGAAGCTAAATGCTATAATCAGAGTCTATTCAGAATTTCATCTTTAATGTAAGGTTAGACCTCTACTAAGAATTTAAAATGTTTTAAGCTTAAAAATGAAATAAAGTCCTCTCAACAATTGTGCATCACTTACAAATTTTACTAACCAACATGTTGGTGTACTTATGTTGCCTTGACTGTCAGAAATCTTGGTGATCATTTAAAATAAAATCTTATCTTAGGTTCAAGAACAACTCAAACATCATTTGAAATCTATTTTGTGAATGCGACATGTTCAAAATAACTGGTAAAGCTGAAAACTAGACTATGCTAATGGTGAAGTAAATTCTTTTGAGTCTGAATCAAAAGATTAAACAATTAGCAAAGTACTACTAAAACTTTAATTATAATTTAGATAATTAAACTTCTTAATAATGTTTATCAAAACTATTTAAAAGTATAAAATGAAACAGTTCAACAATTTTGGTCAAAAATGGCAGAAATATGGTGCAATACTTGTTTAATATTTTATCTTCTTGTGAAATACCAGGTTTGTGCAACTTTTGAACACAAATTTCCAAGCATGAAGAAGTGACATTTTCAGTAGTTTAAATACAATTTGTACATTTTCTGTATATTATACGTCAATAGAGATTATACCTAGATTATTTAATAAGCATTTATTAAATGATAGTGGTATCAGACATAATGGAAGAAAATATTTTTTGCACTGAATGATTTAGTAAATAATTTACTTTTCTGCTTTTCTTAGTCTGGTCAAAAAATTTCCCCTGGAATTAAAAAAAACGTTTTACAAAATATGGGTCATAATAATATGTACAATGCACCAGTTATTCAATGTTTCACTATGGTGACAAAATCGTAAAACAGATGTTGAACTGGACACTACTGAAGCTCTAACTTAGTATAAACATCACTGAGTAAACTACAAATCAGATGAAGACAACATGATACACATGAAGAAGTAGTTTCATAACCCCAGATGATCTGAGATATACAGTATTAAGGCATTGTGAAAAATTAAAGAAAATCGTAAAAAGACCACCTATGTTAATCAAAATTCCTTAGATTCAAATGTTTTTTGATCTTATGCTGTTATAATATCTTTTTAGTCAAACATATTTTGATTAGCTGTTTTTGTCTCTTAATGTTGCATATAAATTCAAAGTCTGCTTAAATGTAAATGTTTATTTGTGTTTTACTTATGTAACAGTTAAGAAAACAGGATTTTCACAGTTTCTTATTAACAATATAAGAGCAAAGTTTGTCAATTTTACCAGTCATGTAGCTAAACATAGTTCTAAATTTACTGAGTGTATTTTCATAAAACTTGGGAGGTTGTAAATAAATGTTACAAGCCTGTTGTTCATAAATGTCAGAAGTTTGAACCCAATGAGCACTAACTTGATTTGGTGGATCAACCCTGTATTAAAATAGGGATACTGACTATAATTCTGAATCTTCTATGTGTATTGTCCCCTGCTGGTACAGCAGTAAGTGTACAGATTTACAACTCTAAAATCAGAGGTTTGATACCCATCAGTGGACTCACAGCAGATAGTCCAATATGGCTTTACTGTAAGAAAAAAAAACAATCTATGTGTATCTACACAAAAGATGACAAACATTTAGCAAAATGTACAAATCTGTTATACATAAAAAATATTTGTACTCGAGATATGTCTGTAAATTGATGATGTCAGTTTTACTCAGACTGAAAAGTTATAGCATAAGGTAATGTCCATTTGATGAATAGATAATTTTGTCTATCATAGTTTGCATATTGTATTTGCATAACCTCTAGAACCTCCAAATTGTATATTTACAGATTTTTTTAGCATCCTTGTATAATTAGAAACTACTTTCCTCTACCATGAACTTTCACTTAATCAGCAATGTAGAGTGAAATGAATAACTGACAACCATAATACCATATTGAATGGTATTCTGTAAAAAATCATGGATTGTGATCTTTGATCATCATCTGTCTGCAAACTTTAAGTCTTTACTGAATCAGTATGAGTAAATTAAGATTTGATGTTAAGAATAAAAACATTCTTCATCTTTCATCATAGAGCATCCTGAGTGAATGTGAATAGTTTCTACACTGAAAATTTATTTCCAATAGATACTTCCTCTCATAACAAAACTTTGCAAGTTAAAACGCCCTCTATTAGCACAACATTTTATTCATCGTGAGCTTCGATACTCTCCCACTTACCTAGATGTATGTGAACGTGAGATATCTCTATACTAGCATGCAAATGACATGCAGCAACTCTCCACCAATAGGAGTGCAACATTAACTAGCACCCTCTCTAACCTTGCAGCTGTCAATCACTATAAAACTGAATAATAAATACATTTAGTAATCCAAAAACTATTTAATTTTAAAATCTAAGTTCAAGGGAAGTCCAGTGCAACCTACACCTTGATCAACGTACTAGTTTTGGAGAATTCCTTTCCTCAAGAGTAACTTTGAACAAATCTATGTTGGTCATAGTGAAAAGTATCAAGCATACTGGAATGTGGGAATCTACACAAAATTAATTATCTACTTATTTATACTATCTACAAATAGACAAACATATATTGTTCAGAGCAGCATAGATATTTCAAACAAACCAATCAATTCCCATTGAATGAAAGATACTTGCAAGAACAATGAACATAGAATTTTAAAATATACACATATAGGAGAATCTACTCTTTCTACTAGTTGTATACATGTTGTCTATAATCCATATAAAGTTGATTACCAAACTACCTTGAAGGTTCAGTTGGTGAGCTTGACAAATATATTAATATACCAGGAAATGAAGAAAGTACAATGTTCAAATTTCAGTTTTTGTTTTTGATTATGTATAGTTTGTTGTTTCTAAATAGTTGGAAAGTTTAGCAGCCTGTTTTAAAAGTTGAAAAATTCTAAAGTGTAGAACTGAAGCTCAGATGCAACATGTGACACATACAGCTGAATTTTTTAAATTTCTGTTTGAAAGTAAAAAGCTAAAGTTTAGATAAAATAAAAACTTAAATTATAAACTACATTTTCATGCCAAGTTTACTGACATATACTAATCAATTTAAATGTAATATTGTAAAAGGTCATGATGTGCTTTTTGACCCAGGAGAACAGAAACAGTTATAGTAGGAGATCAAATTTTTTTCTTTTTGCAAAACAATATTAAGAGGGCCACTAAAAGTAAAACAGATTAGCTCTACTGTTAATCATACAGAAGTAAATACTCAAAAACAACAGACCTATTTTCAACCATAACTTTTTTCTCAATTCTTCATTGTCTTCTGGTCTATCAGCATTCCTCTTAGCTAACTGCACATCAAACTAGAAAACAAAATAAACCATAAATTATATTATAATACTGCATGTTTGATTAAGACAATAATTTAGAAAATATTTAAATATGAGATAAAATCAGCAAGATTAATTGAAGATAATGACAGTGCTTTTACTTTCCAATTTAATATTGAGAAACAGATTACAATCTTAAAAAACACCACCAAGGGCCATGTCTCTAACAAACAGTCACAGATATTTAACAAAAACACATTTTGTTTTTATTTTAATAAGCATTATTGCAGCCATAACATTGTCTTAAACCAACATCTGCACTTTTGATTTTCTTACATTTTACAAAGCTTAATGAGATATATGTAAACAAAATGTGTTACTTATTCAATGTTTCAAATCACCTTCAGAACAGTTTCATGTGTATCTAAAAATAAGGTTATTTAATTTATTCACTATATGTCATATAACTTACCTTCAGAGCCAAATCAACAGCTTCCTCATACAAACCCATTGTTGTATAGATGTGAACACAAGCTTCATTTTCTTCAACTTCGGAGCACAGTCGAAGAGCATATTTCAAATCATATGAAACCATGCTTTCTTCCTTATTGTGAAAAAATCACATCCTTATGTAGTGCATTTTTAAAAGTAACTACTATTATTCTTATGCTAAAAACAAATATTTCTTCTTTCCCTTCTTATATCTGAAATTCTACAAGAGACATAAAATATAGCTCTTACAGGTACAAAATAAATATGCAAAGTTCATACAAAATCACATATCCTCATACAATAAAACAAACAAGAAATACTGCATCTAGCAGCAGTAATATCAAGAAAATAAGTCCACTTGACCTCTGATGTGACAGAAGAGAAATTTAGTTGACCTCAAGACACCAACCTCCAGAGAGTGCAGCAATACTAAATGATTTCATAAATTATTAATATTTTGTATTATTTTCTAGCATCACTAATAATATTTTCATTTTTCAACATCTATCCATTTTAAAAATATCCAGTAACATATTTCATCATTAATCAAGTTGAACAGATGAATGGTGATTATATTATTTAATTAATTGTTATACTGTCATTTAAAACATTTAAATATTTAAAAAAAAAATTCCCACTAAGATCACAAATAATGTAATATCCTTACTGTATCCTTTAACATCATAATTCATCCCAACACAATTTACCATTAGCAGTTATGGTAAAATGGGCCACAGTTGAGTTTAAAAGTAGCCCTCCGCTGTCATTAATGCTCTCAGACAATAGAATAAAAAGCTCTACATGCTTCAAAAATCAACATTCTGAATTAATAACTTACCACCTGTCCAGTACTAACATGTCCTGACCTGTTTGATGATTGAACATTTCACTGAATGGTCCTGCCTGATGTTTTTAATGCTCTAAAGAGTTTAGTTTTAAAGTCATACTGCTATTTTAAAGCATCATTATTTAGTATGCTAAACTACATTTTGTTTTATTTAAGGCCAGTTCAAAATCACAGAATGTATGGGTAAGCAGGGGCCACTAAAGTAAAAAGGAAAAACAAACTGATTACACAATGAGTATAAAAGGCCATTTTCCAAGCTTGGGACTCTACATCTAAAAATGACTAAGTGTTTGCTTGTACCAAAGACATATGGACCTCTCTTATATATACATACATATAATTAATCTAGTAACTTTAAGAGATATTCATAAGCATTTTTATTTACTATTTCCTGAATGCATCATAATTGACTAGATTTTTTTCAATAGCAAATTATCTTATTTTCATATCATCTGTCTCATCATCTTTATTTATTAATATTCATTTAGTTTATATTATGAATTTGTGAATAGAACCACATCTCAGATGTTGATATAATATTAATCTTTCCAGATATTCTTCTCTAAATGTTCTTTTCAATAACTGGCAAAATTTTTTCATATATCAACCATTTAGCTCCTAAGAGTATATTTCTTTCAAAAACTAACTTATCAATTTTTCTCCTTGTTTATCATCCAATATCATCAGCTAGACCATTTAAATCTATCTCAAACCAGGGATTGTCTTCTGTCTCCATTAGTTACTTCTACATTACATTTTTTTTTTAAGTCTCTATCTTCATAAGAAATATTACATCATTTGAAATTATTGTTACTTGTAGCATCATCATTGAAATCTTACTTCTTGGATTTGTTTTCAGTAGAAGAATCAACATCATCAAATATATATTTTTCTTCAACTTTGCCAGTGACATCTTTTCTTTTTTAGTGGTATCATTTTGTTCTGATTGTTATCACCATTAATATTTCTCCCTCATTATTGTTACTCTATTCTATATAATAGTGCAACTTCTTAAATGCAATGAAAAAGTAACAAATTAAGACAAAGGAGTATCACACAAAGAGTCACCAGTATCATATGTATTTACATGTCCTAGGAGATAATACTGAAACAGAAGCAAACTTGTGTCTAAAACAAATACATTACATGATAATAAACAGTCACTAAATGAAAAATTTTCATGAAACATTGGAAAATAAGTTAGAATAGAATACCTAAAAACTCAATATTCAATCAACAATGTATCAGACACGAGACATTTATATTTGCATCCTATAAACCATAGGAGAATTAATAAAGATGATGACCTGTAAGCTGATCAAGCAACAATGTGAAAGAGATAACATTTATGACATAGAAAATTCGATTACAAACGAAGTACTCACTAAATAATTAATGAAATTACGATATAAATATCCATATGCCTAAAAATGCTATTTAAGAGAAAATGTTTTTGAAAGGATAAATGTTGCTCACAGTTCTCTGGCAATCTATTTTTTTGTACCTTCACAATCATGGTCTGTTCGAAAGAAACTGTTTCTGAAGTTAAACAAACCAATCCTGTATGACTGAAAATGATGGTGAGTTGGTTCAGAACTAGTTCTAATGCTTCAGGACAGCAGTAAGGATGTCAACTTATTTGTTGATCCAGGCATGATCTTTCTTATTATTATTTACAGTCAAAACGTGTTCTAGCACCTGAGATATGATAATCAATACATTATTATTAATGTGGGTGGAAACATTAAGTAATATTAACAATTTATGATATTATCTAATGTGGATGCATCTACTGAAGAAGTATCCACCAGAGGCTCCCATGCGTCTAGTCTCTAGGGTATACTGCTAATGGTACAGTCTCTAGGGTATACTGCTAATGGTACAGTCTCTAGGGTATACTGCTAATGGTATAGTCTCTAGGGTATACTGCTAATGGTATAGTCTCTAGGGTATACTCCTAATGGTAATTAGGTTTAAAAGTTTAAATTTTCTTTGAATACTAAAACATTTTTTTAAAAATTGATAAAGAAAATGCATACAACTTTGCAAATAAACTGTTCTATGAAATGTATATGACAGTCCCACAACTTTAGCTTTTAAGTTAGTGATAGACTAGACTGTTTTTGAAAGTCTTACCTGTCCTTGCAAAATAAGATAATCCATTAATTTATCCTTTTGAAGACGAGCATATAATGCCAACAAGTAGTTATGAATAGCTTGATCTCTGTTTTGTAGTTCGTTGATACAAAATTCTAAGTAACGAATAGCTTCACTACCCTGAAAATGAGAAAGAAACCTGTGAAGAAAAAAATTAGTTTTCTTGTATCATTTTAAATTAATAATCCTTCTAAGGCTAAATCTTATAGAAAATAACTGGTATCTTATGTTTAAAGGTAAACAAGTTTACAGTCAAAATGTAATACTTTAACACACCTTAAGCACTTCATGTGAAGCTTTGAAAAAAAAGAAGACAGTTTCAAGAATCATTATCAAATATATCACAAAAGAAAAATTAGATTTTAAAATTAAATTATTAAACAACTGAAACCAAATAAAAAATAATACTTTTAACAACAAAAATACCAAGTTTGTAGAAAATTTAGCTAGTAGCAACCTCATTATAAGGGTTCTGAGTACATTCAGGTTGTGTAAATGCAGGGGGATGGATCACCCTATTAAATCAAGTCCATGTATACAATTTAATCAATTAATTCAACAGACAATAATCTTGGATGTCAGAGCAGTCCATAAAAAAAAAAAAAAAGATTTTCTTTCTGAAATACCTCAGCTACCATAAGTGAAAATATATTTATAAACAGCTGCCTACCTTACATTTCTTGTGTTTCACTGACTATCAAAATATCAAGCAAAGTAAGTACTGAAAAGCAGCATACTGTTGGCTGCAACAAATGCCAGAGGATAGGCTATCCCCAAAAAATGCTGTATATTGTATGCTAAGAAAACTGGAAGTTGCTGTAAGATCCTTAGAACAACAACCCTCTTGCCAACCACATTGCAAGAGGCAGAAAAGTCATCAGGGTGAAAATGGTATGCCAATAATGTTCCTCTCATCCTCTATTTGCAATGGATACAGTTCAATAGATATTTAATATGCCTACTTAACAGGCTTGCCTACAACATAATGAGCAGGAGTAGGCTCTTTTACTATAATCCAAAAACAAATTTTTGATAAAAGATAACCAAGTTCCATTGTCCACACATGGTTTGTTTTGTTTTGTAGTATCAATGATTGTGGCTACAGACGGGCCTTATGGATGTTACATATTGTTTCTACTTTTATTGTCAGGTGGAACTATCCCTTTGAAATTTTGTTATCACACAGGGCCTTGATCTGCAATAGCATTAAGCTTAGATTCTACAAAGGGTCACACTTTTTCATGCTTATTTGCTCTAAGGTTCAGATGGCAGATGACGTATTTCTCAGATATCCTTTCTAGATCACACACAAATGTTACAGTTTCAATATCCATTAACCTGCAGAGTATAATCTAGAAGTATTAGTTTGCATTGCAGGTAGGACAATTAATATTATAAATATTGCAATAACATCAATGATGAGTTTAGTGTATCAGAAAGTTTAAATGTTCTAATACCAAAAATATATTTCCAATAATACTCCAATCCTCTCAAACTTTAGCTTTATTCCAGTAAGAGTTTCTCTTCTCTGCTGTTCAAACAATTGGTTGCTCCAGTCTGCCCTCTGGGTGAACTTGGTAGGACAACCAGACCTGGACATGTTGGCAGTTGTTTTGAAAGCCCTCCACTTGTTGACTATTTTCCAGACAATGGAATGGCTGATTTTCAAAATCCTTTGGGATCTTGTGAAATCCCTTAACAGACTCATAAGCTGCTACAATTTTTCTTTCTAAAGGCCTCCGACAGCTCTTTGGCTCTCACCATGGTGCTCACTCTCACTTCAACAGTAAGGAGCACACCAAACTAAATGTCTGAGGTTTAAATAGGACAAGCCTCATTCAAAATGCTGAGTAATGATCTTTTAATCATGTGCACCTGGTGTGATACACCTGTGTGAGAGTTGAGCCATTTTAAGTGGGAATAAATGTGGGGGTGTCCTAACTTTTTCCTCAGTTAGAATATGCATTTTTGTAGAATTACATTTACAGAAGATCTTTAAAAGTCTTTTCTTCAGTTTTAATTGTTTAGTTATATTTCTATAATCTCTCAGTATTGTTAAAATTGAGATTAAATGTCTATATATCCAAAAATGTCATAAAAATACACAGGTCTTCAGAGGGTGTCTTAACTTTTTCACATGACTGTACTCTTTTCATGCCATTATAAGCTGTTAATCATTTGGGGAATGTGCAACTCACATTACATTGTTGAATTATGTTATCTCTGAGCTGCTCATGTGCAAGCTTCTAGATATATTATTAATTATTATATTATTACAATTTATTTTACCTAATCTAACCTTAACTAACCTAGAGATCCCTAATTTTACATTTTAGTTACTTTTATAATAATAATAAATAAAGAATAAACATGAAAAACAAGATATAAAATACTTACCCAGATCTTATTTTTTTGCAGTTAACTGTTGACGACATTTGATCCTACTTTTTTTTTAATGGTGGTAATGCATAAAATACTTTCCACTTAATTACATAACACACTAAAGAACATAGAATAATAACATGCAAAAAGTACACAATTTTCACTCCCCATCACAATTTTTCTAGCTTTCTAACCAAGCAACAAGAGGTGTTACAAATTCATCAAAGTTAATCATCTTTTTTGTTGAAATAAAGCTTGTAATAAAAGAGAAATTGCCATTTTTCTATACAGAACACAATACAACATAATACATCACTTGCTTGGTAAAACCTTGCTTTTCTGTTGATTACAGATAATACAGAATATTAAAAGTAAAAGAGAACTATTAACACATCCTGAAAGAGGGAATGTGACAGGTAGGTGTTGGAAAAGGATAGTAATTTTCTATTTGATAGTTCTGTAACTAAACAAAATGGAAAATTATAAAAATTGTGGTTTGCCTGAGCAATGACGACCTTATAGGGAGTAATACACATTAAATTTCTTACTTTTTTAACAGGTGGTGTATAAAATGAAGACAAGATGCACAGAGATTGATTGATTGATTGATTTAGTGTTTTATGGCACAAAGCAATGAGGCTATCTGCGCCAGATATCCGGTAAAAATGTAAAAAAAAAAAAAATGTAGTGAAAGACATAAATGGAAATGAAGGTAAAACAAAAAAGTATAAAAACCAATGTTGACACCTAGTCTACAACGTTAAGACAGAAGGCAGAGTATAAGAAGTTGTAAGGTATTTACTCTAGCAAAAAGGTAATAATCTTAACCTGCCAGGAAGACTAACAGGTAAGTTTAAGACCCACCGTCAGTCACCTGAAGTTGGTCTTTCCAGTCCTGGTTCTGGGTTATGTGTCATAGCAACCAGTATCAAAATGTAAAAGAATAAAAGTTTTAAAAAACACAAAGCAAAATCACAACAATGAGTAGCCAAATGTCCAGTAAAAAAATAAAAGTCAAGTAAATGGAGTAAAATTTGTAAAAGTAAATGAAGGTAAAAACAAAACAGCAATTAAAACAGAAAATGGTGCAAAAACCAATGGTGACATCCAGTCTTCAAAGTTATAAAGTATTTATTCTAGCAAAATGGTAATGATCATAACCCGCCAGGAAGACTAACAGGTAAGTTCAAGAACCTCCGTCAATCACCTGAGGTTGGCCTTACCAGTCCTGGTTCCGGGTTATGTGTCATAGCAGCTATTATCAAAATGTAAAAGAATAAAAGTTGCAAAAGACACTCAGCAAAATCGTAATAATGAGTAGCCAAATGTCCAGTAAAAAGATAAAAGTCAAGTAAATGATGTAAAATGTGTAAAGGTAATTGAAAATAAAAGCAAAATGGCAATTAAAATAGAAAACGGTGCAAAAACCAATGTCGACATCCAGTCAACAAAGTTGTAAAGGACTACCTGTAGCAGAATAGTAATGATCATAACCTGCCAGGAAGACTAACAGGTAAGTATAAAAACCACCGTCAGTCACCTAAAGTTGGTCCTTCCAGTCCTGGTTCCGAGTTATGAGTCAATATGGCCAGTATTAAAAAGTAAAGGTGTAAAAGTGTGAAATGATATGCAGCAAAAATATAACAATAACTCACCAGGAAGACTAACGAGTAGTTTAAACGGATAGTTCAAACAGAAGAGTTAGTCACCTGAAGTTGGCCTTTCCAGTCCTGGTGTCGAGTTATTTAATATTCTGGCCATTGTCCAATGTCAAATTGAATGAGAGAGATTAAAACTGTAAAAAAGGAGTTATGAATAAATATGCAACACTTAAATGAGATTGAAAAGATTAATGGCCATTAAAAAATTAAAAACGTTATCAAGGTGGACAGAGTCACCATCACCAATAACTCTGTCCAATGTTACATACTGACCCTGGGAAAAAATATGTTTAAAATATTGCTGTCGTTGAGATTGTAACGATGGCAAGAAAGTAAAATGTGGCTGATAGTAATTTGAGTGTGACACAAACTACACATTGGTGCATCAGTTCCAGATAAAAGAAAATGATGAGTTAAAAAACTGTGACCAATGCGTAGCCTAGTGAGAACAACTTCCTCCTTTTGAACTTTACGGAAGCTAGATGGCCAAACTCCAATTTTGGGTTTGATTTGAAAAAGTTTGTTGTCGTGTTGCTCACTCCAAGTGGACTGCCAACTGGCATGTAGCCGAGTCTTGAAGACAACACCATAGTCCATGTACGGAACAGGCATAGGGGTGATGATGCTGAAGCAGACATATTTAGCTGCCATGTCTGCAAGCTCGTTCCCGCAAATACCAACATGGCCTGGTATCCAGAAAAACTGGATTGAAGTAGCTGCTAATGAGAAGTGGGACAGTCAGTTTCGATTATCAGCGAGAACAGAATGTGAGCTAACGTGTAGTGATTCCAAGGCAAGTATAGAACTAAGCGAATCAGTATGAATAGTGCAGTTGGAGTACTGCTCAGCTGCAATATGATCAAGGGCAAGAGATATGGCATACAGTTCAGCAGTGAACACAGAAGCTGTAGAGAGGATTCTATGCACAACTACTGACCCATAGCAAACCATAGCAGAGCCCACTGAATTACTTGATTTGGAACCGTCTGTATAAATGGGAACTGAATGATTGTTTGAAAGATATTCATTGAATAAAAGATGGTACTTCCAATCTGGAGTATCTGCCTTTTTTAGGTGACTGAAAGAAAGGTCACATTTGGGGGCTGTAATACGCCATGGTGGAATGGGCCAACCTGTGGAATCTGCAATGTTATCCAAGGACAGGCCCAATTCATCCAATTGCACCTGGATGCGAAGGCCGAACGGAGCAATGACAGATTGTCTGTTCTGAAAAAGTACTGCCCATCGAGGAAGGAAAACACATTCCCAGGTGAGATGCTTTGGTAAGGAACAAAGTTTCGAAGTATATTGTAAAGATAGTTGCAAACGGTGAAGGTGTAGAGGAGGTTCATGAGATTCAATGTATATGCTTTGAACTGGAGAGGTACGGAAAGCCCCAGTGTAGAGTCAAAGTCCTTGGTGATGAATAGGGTTAAGCATCTTTAAGGACACGGAGAATGTTCAGTGCTCTTGTGCATGTAACCCGAAGCTGCTTTAAGTGTGGTATAAAGTTCAGTTTATGATCAAAGATAAGCCCCAAGAACTTTGTCTCCGGGACCACTGGCAGCAAAACTTCAATATGAAGTTAAGGATCAGGGTGAAAACCTCGTCAATGGCAAAAGTGCATGCATACAGTTTTGGAGAGAGAGAAATTAAAGCCGTTCGCCAGAGTCCACTTCCGTACACGATTGAGGGCAGTTTGTAGTTGCTGCTCAATATATCTCATGTTTGACGACTGAAATGAGATGTGAAAGTTGTCGACATAGAGCCCATTTGCAACTGTAAAAAGAAGTGGTTCAGTGATGGCATTTATCTTTATACTGAAGAGTGTGACACTCAATACACAGCCTTGAGGGATTCCAAGTTCCTGTACAAAAGAACAGGAAAGTGTTGAACCCACATAAACGTGGAATCTCCTGTCCATTAAAAAATTGTTCATAAACATGGGTAGATGGCCACGTAACCCATATGTATGGAGATCTCGCAAAATGCCATACCTCCATGTTGTGTCGTAAGCCTTCGTCAAAGAATATCGATACAAGATGTTGGCGGTTGAGAAAGGCTTCTCTGATAGATGTTTCAAGACGAATTAGGTGGTCTGTGGTGGAGTGCTGTCAACGGAAGCCACACTGGGTGGGCGAGAGGAGGTTGTTTGATTTAAGGAACCAAACAAGACAAGCATTAACCATCCTTTCTAAGGTCTTACAGAGACAGCTCGTCAAAACAATTGGATGATGGTTTGAAGAAATCTTCGGATCTTTCCCTGGCTTAGAGAAAGGTAAAATAATAGCCTTGCACTAGGCATCAGGAAAAACATTCTCCTGCCAAATCTGGTTGAAGAAAATGAAAACGACATCAAGAGAAGCAGGAGATAGATGGTGCAGCATGTCATAATGAATATCATCAGGTCCAACAGACGTACTGGCAGACCGATGAAGGGCCATTTTTAGTTCCACCAGGGTAAAAGAACAATTACAGTCAAAGAAACAGTCAGTTTGAAAGGAAAGAGGTGATCGCTCTGTCCAAGTCTTGATGGCCAGGAAGGTGGAGGAACAAGCAGAAGTGCTAGATACCCGGCAAAAGCTTTCACCTAGAGTGTTAGCAATGTTCTGGACATCAGATCGCGAGGGCGACAGAATTATAGTGCCCATTAACCTTTCGAATCCTGTCCCATATGATCTTGGAACTGGTGGTAGAAGATATGCTGGTTGTGAACTTAATCCAAGATTCCTTCTGGCTTTGACGTCTTACCCACCAAGCATGTGCACAGGCCCGTTGGAAAGCAACCTGGTTTGAAAGTGTGGGATATCTACGAAAAGTATCCCAGGCCCGTTTTTGAGCCTTCCGTGCTCAGTGGCAAGCAAGATTCCTCCATGGATGAGGATGTATAATACAATCAGTTACGGCTGCTACACAGTCGTCTATTGATGGCTGATTTATGATGGCAGGATCAAGTTCTGCGAGAGCAGTGAAAGTGGACCAGTCTGCCTGATCCAGCTTCCACCGGGGCACGTGGGTAGGGTGGCATCGACCATGGCCAATCTCTCTCAAAAGGATTGGAAAATGATCACTGCCAAGTGGATTACTGTCAACCCTCCATGAAAAATGGGAGAATAATGAAGGGGAGCAAACTGAGAGATCAATAGCAATAAAGGACTGACTAGGTGCATGAAAGTAGGTGGAAGAACCAGTATTGAAAAGAGAAAGATTGTGATCAGAGAGCATCCGCTCTACAGATTGGCCCCTCCCATCAATAACAGCACTTCCCCAGAGGGGATGATGTCCATTAAAATCTACCAGGATTAGAAATGGAGAGAGTAACTGTTCAACAAGAGCATCAAGGTCTGATTGATCATATGTCTCTCCAGGGGACAGGTACAGAGAACAAACAGTGATGGTATGACCCAAGGAAACACGGATGGCTATGGCCTCCAAGGGTGTGTTGAGTGACAGACAGGGTGGGCACATGTTGATCAACTAACAGTGCCACCCCTCCATGTACTCGACCATCACACAACTTGTCATTTCTGTACAGAGAAAACTGTCGATTGGGGACTGTATCAGCAGATTTGAGAAATGTTTCTTGTAAAGAAAGACATACAGGATGGTAGGAAGCACTCAGAGTTTTGATATCATCCAGATTAGAACGTAAACCTTGACAGTTCCATTGTATCAAGGTGGCCATTTTTAAGAATGGGTAGGTGAAGTGGCTGGAGAACCCTTCAGTTTACGATCACGTCTTTTTTCTTTACTGTCTTTAACTCGAGGAGGTCTATCAACCTCCATGGATCCTGCTCTGGGTCGAGTGGGCAGGTTTTTGTTATTGGAAGAGGAATCCAGTGACTGAGGACGTGAACGAATAATTGTTTTGTCTCTTGTGGTGGGAGAAAATGATGTATCAGAAGAAATGCCTGTATTTGAAACTGAAGGACGTGGATCTTGAGGTTTGTTGGAAGGTATGGGAGGAACAGAGATGGGTGTGGAAGTCGATTCATCAACTTTTTTAACCACGGAGGTCAAAAGGCTTTTCATTTGTTTTGAAAATGATTCTCTTGAATGCACAAAGAGATCTGTCCGCACTCCCACTGTAGTTGTGGAATGAAGTGCAGCAGCATATGTCCGAGATGGAGTTGTGGACAGCAATTTTCGAGCCTCAGGATAACTAATGTTAATTTTCAAATGCTGCAACTCTTTTTCCTCCAACCATTTTGGGCAAGAATGAAAGTAAGAGGGTTGAGAACCATTGCAGTTTACCCAATGTGGGTTCACGTCACAGTCATAAGCATCGTGGTCCTTGCCTCCACAACGAGCACATGTCAGGGAGCCACGACAAGATGTCTTTGAGTGGCTGAATCTCTGACATTGGAAACATCAAAGAGGGTTTGGAATGTATGGCCATATCCTGCAAATTAGATAACCTACCTTGATGGTGGCAGGTGCATGTGATGATGTAAATGTCAAAACGAGGGTATATGTTAGCAGTGTAACTCCATGTTTGCGAGTGGAGATACACATCACTGCAAAAACTCCTTGTGTGGAGAGACCAGTGAGAATCTCTGACTCAGGAACGTTCTTCAAATCCCTTTCAACAATAACTGCTCATGAAGAATTCAAAGTTGAATGGGGTGTAACCTCAATAGGTATATCCCCAATTGTTTTTGAATTCAAGAGGAGTTCACTGTGTTGGGATGTGGATGTTTCAACCAATATGTCACCAGATTGAAGCTTCTTTACAGACTTTGGAGAGCCAGAAAGTCCCTCTAGTCCCTTTTGAATAAAAAAGGGAGAAAATTACCCTAAAGGCTTTTCTAAAAGAGAATGTAATATAAGAAAACAAGGTACATGTGTCACTGATGTTGAAGATTGCTGTTCTGAGTATTCAAGACGTGGTCGCTTACCCATTGACTGTTTTTTTATAATTTTATTTAAACTTTTTGGAGGATCCATAGGAAAGAGGAAATGTTTTAGTACCCACTGACCCCACTCACCATGGAGCCCTACAAGGGGACGCACTACAAAGTCATGTGAGGACAATGCAGCAACGCCACGGTTTCGTGAGCACAATACCAAAACACCAGCATCAGGCACAATGTCCACAACACCAGTTGAGAACTTCCAACACTGGTACTTGGTTGACTCTAGCCCAAGTGGACCAGCCGATTGACCCAAGGGGGACACCCAAAGGCCGCCCGTCTACTGGAATTCGAGGCCAAAGTGGCGTGTTAGGTTGGACCCCTCAACCACCAGGATCCTCTCCTCCCCTTCACGGGTCGCCACGCACGTCAAACTTGTGGGTGGATGTTTAGATCCCAGAAGGTAACCAGACAGAACAGAACCTTCCCTGGGAGGTCCCCTCACCATGTACAGGAATCCACACTGAGAGGGATGCACAGAAAAAATATATCATGTTTCATACTAGAGGAAATTCAAATTTTTTAAAAATATTTCCTTGTAGAATTAAGAAATTAGGAAAAGTAGTTTTATAAAATTTGAATATAATCCACCAAAACCTTGTGGCGTATGCAGTAAATGACACCTGAGCCAATAGGGTTAATAGATAATTGCCATATAGTCTTGAATCATGATGAGATTATTCATATTGCTAGTTACATTGGTTTGTCATCTAAACAGCTTGCTTTGAATGTTGAAACCTCAAGAACTATTGCTTTAATGACACTAATTACCAAGAATCAGAGTAGTCTTGGTTCATTTCAAGCAGTATGGCTTTACCTACTGAATGTACGTAATGTGAATTGTTTTTGGCATCTTTACTGCTGTGCTTGCAACAGGCTTTGTTCTATGTTACAGCACCTAAAAGACAGCAAGAAGGTACAAAAGCTGGTAAAAAGGTTGTGGTAAATGTACTTCTTCGAGAAGTTTTCTATACATAATAGACAGATCTACTGAAAGATGTATGTGTATAAAAATGACATTCTCCCTCCCAATGTACCAATCTCTACACAAAAGAAAAGGTGACATATCTGGAAGGAATCCATGAGCATGAAAAAAAAGGAAATTAAAACCTCTACAGTATTGAGGAAAATGAAAGATATGGAATAAATATGCCGATATCCCAAAAGCGAGGAGACTGAAGATGCATGGTCACAGAGAGATTTCACCACATAAACCACAGTATGCTAATCAGCAGGAAATCCCTAGCTGTAGATGAATGATGGTATACTTTCCATTTGTCTTGTTACACTCAACTTAACCTCTAGACAGGCAGATAGAACTAGCTAACAAGGAAGAAACTCAATGTGGGAAACCAGATCTTTTTGCCAAACAACAGACTAAAACCAGGCATGAAGATGTAGAACATGAATATTTTGAAGTAGGGTATGTGACCGAGAATGACAAAAAAGGTAGGAAGAGGGACAGAAGCAGAAAAGAGCAGTTGTAATAATTGTGGAAATAAAGGCTATGCTAACCAATAAAGCGCAACCAAAAGTACCGAACAAGGCATAGAGTGAACGAGAGAAATCACTCAGTGAAGTAATCAGATGGTTGGATAGACATAAAGATACTTGTGTGACCAGTCCCAGCTGAAGGCATTGATTGCCAGAGCCTAGGAATGAGGTATAGGTGACCAAAATAGAGTTAACTTATTTCTGAAATTCATAGCAAAAAGATCCATATAGGAGGAACCTCACAAATAACAGAGATCCCTGAATATGAGGGGATCCAATGCCTACTCTGTGGGATAGATCTGGTCAGGGAACAAAAGATGATCTGTGACCAGATTGAAAGCACCTGACACACAATGAGATGAGTGTGATGTGCATGGTCCCAGTATAAGAGATCCAATATGCCAAAACAGAGAGTTCTGGACTGAATGTCCCCTTGGTAGTTCATATATGTCACCATGATAGAAATATCTCAATGAAAATGTTCATGAGATGAAGAAACTAATGTAATGCTTGACGTAGAGCTAGAAGTTTAAGAACATTGATATGCAAAGCAATTCTGTCTTTAGACCAATGGCCCAAACCCTCCTGGCGATTGACCCATGCCCCCATCCCTTACAATGTAGGGGATTTGTCCAACCACTAAAGCAGATTGCCTTGCAAAGAAAGAGGATCCCAAGCAAGGCTTCACTGATCATCATGAAGCACCCATGAAGGCATCCAAAATGGACTTAACTGAGGAATACCAGCAATATTATCTATGACAATATTCTCAAAAGCAATAGAGCCTTTTGAGCAGTAAGTAACTTAGCCAAGAAGGTGTGGCAAAACACAAGTTCCATTCAATGAAACTGTAAAAGGGTAGATGAAGCCTAACTAATATGAGTGTTGAAAAAGACCTCAAAATAGAAAAGGTATTGGGTGTGTCTGATGAAAGATTTCTTCTGTCTGAACAACCAAGTTCACTAAGCTGCTGAGTATGACCGGCTGATTCCTGTTTGAAAAGCTAGTTATCCACGTAATAAAAAAATTGCAGCCACAGAGTATGGAGATGTTGAGGCAAAATATGTAAGATGCCATGGCATGTCTGAAAAGGACAGCCTGAAATTCATAAACCATCTTAAGATAAACAAACCACAGATTAGAATGAGACTGAGATAAGGTGATATTGGTATATATAGATAAGCACTGGAAAGATCTAGTTTAGTCATCCACAATGGAGAAAACTGTCATTAAGAGTAAAAAAAGATTCCATGGTGAACTGGGGTAGTAAAACAACATGGTTGAGGAAAACTAAATCGATTACTGGCCACCAACCCCTGTCTTTCTTGAAGATAATGAAAAGTAAGAATAAAATCCCCAGGAAGGATGGTGAACAAGATCGATGGTTCACTGCATGAGTAATTCCTGAACCACTTCAGACAGATGCTGCCTGAACTTTTGGAATCTTAAGAAGGAAGAAAGGAAATGGAGTAGGAAAATAAAGAAGGTGGGAAAAGAAACTGGACACTGAATCCTTCTGATGGAACCTGAAGTACCCACTGAGTACCAATGAAGGAATATCAGTGTTTAAGAAATATGAACAGTTGAGTTCTCATCAAACCTGAGCCCACTGGGCAGTTACTTGTCACAATGGGAGTGCATTATGAAGGAAACAATGAGAAGAAATACCCTAAACAGAAGGGATGGAGGAGGGCTGGGAAGGGGAAGGAATATGAAATTGAAAGCACACGAGGTTCTGATTGAGACAAACAGATTATCGTACTTGTAAGGGTGGGCAGTTGTTGGGCCAATGTCACCCTGAGATTCTAGAGTTTCTAGCACTGTATCAAAAATGGGACTAAATATAAATCCCCACCATATGTAAAAGGTAAAAAGACACAAGCCAATATGGTATCACAACCTATAAGACCTCAATAACAAAGAAACTACATATGTAATCCCAGAGTTGAAGACAATATGTGGGCTAAAGCAAAGAAGAGAAGGGCAAGTGTACCTTCAGGAAACTCCTCCGAATTTCTGGGGAAAACCTCAGATCAGACGTTTATGAAAGTCAGCCAATGTGACAGACTAGTAAGGGTAACACAAAAGCAAGAAAATTGGACAAGACTGACGAATGATTAGGAAGCTGCCTCCAAAATAGGCATTAAAGAATCAAACAACTGTTGGTCTAAAAGTGAATAGTCAGCATAATGATCAGAAAGAGTGAAATTATTTGACATCTTTGTGAGAGCCTCATGCTGATCCCCTTGCTTAATTACAATGTCAAATGATTAGTATGAGGTGAGGAAGGAAAACCAAAAAAGAGTTAGGATATTTCTTTATACAGTAAGGAAGGATGAGATGCACAAGAAACTGGGGAAGGGATAAATCATAACAAATTCCATAAAGACCATAGTGGGTCCAGTAGTTTCATTAGGTTGTTCCACATAACATTCAATCTACTGGCATATAAAAATAGAAAAATTTACCATTGGACTATCCACACCCGATACCTGAGAAAAAATGTTGGCCACTGATGTAGCCCCTGAAGTGGAATGTAAACTTCAGAATTTACTGCATGGAAAGGTTCACTAAACATGAGTTCAGAAATAAGGTGGCTAAAATTAATTGATACTGACAGAAGAAATGAAAGCAAATTAATTTTACGAAAAACACCACTTCATGAGGAAATAGTCAATCATGAAGCATTAATCAAACAAAAGAATGCATCTAATTCCAAGTACTGCCAAATAATAATTGGCAGTTCGGTAAAGGGAATTACACATATCAAGTGAGCATGTCATGGTGCTATTGATGAGGAGGTGAAGCATGACGATTTGTATGAGAAAAATGTTGAAATTTTGCAATTCCAATAATGAAAAGAAAAGCTTGTGGCATATGTAAAAAAAAAGGTTTACATATGGAGGGCAACAATGAATGAAAATAGCTAATTTTATGAGAGGAGATTAAGTACCATATTTTAAAGTTTGTCTTTGTTTCCTATACTCTTCAGTATTCTGATCATATGTGCTTCACTTTTTTCAATTCATTCTTAAATAATGTTTTTTTTTTCAAATGCTTTTATTTAAATATAAATCATTCAATCTTCCTACAGTTTAATAATAAAGTCATATATTTATTTTAATTTTAAATTACATGGCATAGAATAAATTGTTTTTCATTATCCATCAATATACAACTGATAAAAATGTTCTCTCATAACCTTAATATGACATCAAAATAAAAGAAAAAGTATACTTTTACCTGTTTTGGATCTTTGGAGTTGTCATACTGAACAAGAGCGGGAATAAGTTTGGCAGGATTTAATTTATGCCCCAAATTGATCCAAGCATCAACTGTCTTTTTTGGTATAGACTGCATTAAAACTGGAGAAAACTGGTAGAATAACTCTGATCGGCTCTGGCAGAAATAATGGCAATTGTAAGTTATTTGCTTCAGTCATAAAAGGTATTAAAAGTCAGTTATGATTAGCTAAGAAGTTCCATTAAAACTAAGTTAAATGTTTTCTTAAATTGTAACCTAATTCATAATAATAATTTTGTCAATGAGATAAAATTTCAAAACTCGTTCATTTCTTGTCCAAATAATATGGTACACTCATGTAAAAACTACTTATTTACATTAAGTATCAGATAGATTGATTCAATAATAAGTACAGATTCATTCAAAACATAAGAATGATTCTGCATTGAATAATTTAACTCACTACCTTGAATTCATGTAAAATATGGCATTGGTAAAAATAAAAGCAATCTTTATCACTTGGTAAACAAAAAGAAAGTTACTTCTAATACAATGTGCTTAATTCTACAGCTTTCTATCTCTTGGAGTTGATTTCTATAGAGATAAAGAATTTGATTGTGATTTTTTTCTGTACATGATTTCTTAATAGAAGCTGGACCCGAGTTCAATAAGTAGGCTTGGTTTCTTTGTGCAGTCAACACTTTAATCTCATGACCTTTTTAAACTGTATCATTTAAATAGCATCAACTCAGCCAAAAAAGATATTAAAATATTAAACCTTTCAATCCAGATACTTCATGCTGTATTATCCCTTCAAGCAGAACAATATCTACCTGCTACAAAGAATGACAAAGCAATTAGAATGAGACAATCTCAATAATTTTCTCCAGATACTGTTGTTTCTTTTTGTTAATGCTAAAAGTGTGATTGGATTTAGGCATACTGTGCTCCTTAATACAATGTGCTGCAGCTACAACCCTATTAACTTTACCTGTCACTATAGTATGTACATGTTATATGCATTGTTTTTTTTATACGTCTCTTAGTTTTACCAATGCAGTATTCATTACAAATACCACATAAGACATTGTAAACTACATCTCACTCTCTCCTCATATATTTCTTTACAAGTCTAAGAATACGTGATACAGTTGTTGTATTGGCAGTGATAGGAAGGTACAAATATAGAATTCACTTTATGTGACTTAAATGAGTATATACATTTACCTATCACACCTGTACCTAAAACCAATCCTCCCATAATTTTTAATGAAATTGTTAACCTCAGAACTAATCTAAGACATCTAATATTTGAAATACAACATTTTTTACTTAAATTATTTTTTCTTTCTTTTGTTCATCATAAACAGTAAAACATTTGTTAACCATTCAATTCCAAAATCTCCAAAAGATCTACCCTTTCTTCCAGAGAAAGGTAATGTAGAATACAACCACAGTAATGTCTAAAACTTCTAAGCAAAATTAAAAGTAAACTGAATATTATCATAAACATAGTTAAGGAAATTAGGAAAGCAAATTAAACTGTTTAAGCTACTTTTCCAAATCCCACAAATAACATGAACAAAAGTGACAGTCACTCTTTTCTTGTTTCTTGCCAGCATCATCTTTGTAGGGAGCTCCAGCTGCTTTATGCTGAGATTTCCACCAGTGCTTGTTGGTGGCAAGACTGCACCCATTTGTAATGTGTCCATTTCACAACAAATATAGCATCTTTTCTCCCAATTGTCTGTTAACCTTCTATCACCTTTAGCAGATTCTTGCTTCTTGTCAGCCACCACTGATTTTTACTTTAACTGGTTATTCTTGAACTTGCTAGTTATACAGTCTCCACGGGCTTCCACATAATGTTCTGCCAGTTTGAACAGAAACAGCAACATATCAGTTGAGCATGTAATCATGAACCGTTAACATATTAGTAGATCTGTCAGTACCTCTTGTTAAGTATCACACAGACATGCCCCAAAGAGAAATACAATTTCTCCAGTGTCAGGTTTCACTTCTTTGAATTTCTGGTGAAGACCTTCCTCAGTAAGTTTATACCATTTCATCAATGCCACTCTTAATTTTCATAGTCTATTACATTTTTTGACTTCATACCTACAAACACATATAGGCCTTTAACCTGTGAGAAGAGAGCTGAGACAAACTGCCCAGTCACCTTACCCAGTTTTGACTTTAAGCAAATCCTTTATATTTCTCTAGGAAAGCATTCATGTTATCTTTCTGTACATCAGATTTGAGTAGGTTGGATCAATCGACCCTGATCAACTCAAATGTCATTCCGATGTCCTCTATTTTTAGTCTATCCTCTTTTAATCTTCCTCCTCTTTTCTGCCTATGCTCTTCTCTCTCTAGGGCTAGTTGTTAACCAATTCTTGCATATCACTACCTTTCCATCCAAGTTAATCATCTCTCTCTTTATCCATTTGTTAAATTTAGTCTACATGGTTATATACAGTGATTATAATCTCTAAACTCCTTTTGCCACTACTGCAGTTGTGTGAATGTTAGCCCTACTTCCTCTGTCATTCACATCTTCTTCTACTGCTGTTTACCACTCTATAATATTGGATGGCTTGTTAATGACAAGTTTTATAGGGCTGGATTCTTTACAGCAGGTGTTTGTTGGTGATAAATTTCTACAATAAATCAATAAAAAACATTCTACTTGTTTAAAATTAATATATTCAAAACAAGCCAAACGTATATAGAAAACTTCATTTCACTATAGCTTGACACAGTTGTATCCAAGCTTTAAATTACCCTTTTTCATTAAAGATCACAAAGACAAGTACAATTAAATTGAAACACCCTTAATTAAGACAAATTATTCTCCTCTACTCTTTTTTCACAATAGAATCAGAAATAAATTCAATTATGTTACCTCATGGGTTACGAAAATCACATTCAGAGCTTTAAATAATTTATTTTTTTGTTCAGTTACTTTAGAACATTCTGTGACAAGGCAAATTATTTTGTTCTATCTCTGTCGTTACAATATAAGCTGTGAAACTCGCTTTGGAATCTCCACTATAATTGTTGATTACCATATTTATATCCAGAGCTTTAAATAATTGTCTTCATTTTTGTCAAAGTCCACGCATGTGGGTTAAATTACTTTATACACCATTTGGCAACATAATTTCTTCTTTATATCTGTTGCTACAATACTATCAGTAAAACTCTCTCTATAAATCATGCATTAAGGCTGAGCTGACAATTACACAGTCAAAATTCATTTTCACTTACTTCTTCCTTGCACTCTGTATCTACACATTTAAAAACATGACAGAGATATTTAAAAAATATTTAGCACCTAGTAACAACAATGTTAAAAACAATGAAAACGTCTTAAAAACTTCAAGTCAGATATTAAAGAAGCCTAATGTAATAAATAAATGGTACACACAACATATGACCCATACCAAATTACATAAAACTGCCTGGACAGAAAATTGAAAGAATCTGTTCTTAATATCAACATGACAAAAATTAAAATAATTTAACTGTTAACTTCTTTCTTATAATTATCTAGCTTGTACAAAAACTTTTTCTAATGCTGTTTACAATTTTATAATTTTTTTTTTATTCAAAAACTGCTTAATTGTCCATTCTGTTGGTTTGGTGAAAATAAATGAATCTATATATACAGTTGTGATCACTGAGAACTAGAAAACATTGAGATAAAATGGTAGAAATATCAAATTATTATTGTTTGAATTTTTTTTTTTATCAGGTTTTAATTCAATACACATAAATTATTTTGAGGACTATTTTCTGTTTGAATTTTTTTTAGACTAGCATGTTAAGAAATAAATTTGAAGGTGTAGTTATGCATCAAAACTGGAAACTTTTTACAACTTATTTATCTTACCTGTTTGGTTAAGACATCCAGAGCAGCCTGGAAGTTGTTGTTCTGCAGATGATACTGTATTACCCTTTCATAGTCTATCAATAAAATAAATGATTACCATTTGAAATACTTATTTCAATGATCACGAACACTTATTGAAAGTAATAGTATCATTAACATATTTTGTGTTAACATAGAGAAATCATGTATATCCTACATAAACTAGTAGATATAGATAGATTTGAAATATACAATACAAACTATAAAAGACAAAAATTAACATGGTTATGACAGCAGTTAAAAACTTTATGATTATATTTGCCAACTTAGCACAGTAGACTCTCTCATAATGAATTTGATCAATTTGGCTGAGTTTATAATCCCAAATTGACCTTTAAAGTTTCCACACTATAACTTTTAATAGATTATGTGTAACATCACAAATTTTCACAGGCTTTCAATAAGTATTACAGGACTTTTGTAAACAGAAACCTGAATGTTTAATATGAAGTATTTTTACTAAACATTTCTCCATGAATATATAAAGTGAAGCAATTTTTATGTCAAGATATTTTATTTCATTTTTATTTAAAAGCATTTTACTAAAAATCTTTTGTTATTTTATTTCTTTTGTAGTGGTGGATACTATAAGTAACATGTAACAAAGTAGAAATATCAGGGTGGTTTCGTTTCTGTTTTACGAGTTATAAGAATGTTTACAGTATCTGCCTTCCCACAAATGGCTGCAGACAATGAACAGCAGCAGGAGTTGAGATAAGGTTGGTGTATATAATCAACTCCATACCCTTGACTTAAACATCAGCATCTGAATTTTAAAATGGAGATGGTATATTCAAAATGCATTTGGAAGTTATTACCACAGACAGTATTTGTTATGACTTTAAGATAATGACTGAGATTTAAAATATATATATATTGTAAATTCTGCCCTTTTTTTAAATAATAAAATATAAACAAATAAAAGTATTATTGTTTCCAAGTTGCAAACACTAAAATAAAAAAATATTATGGTTTAGTTAATCTTTGGAATTGCTAACAAACATTGATACTAACCTTTCATAAGTACTGTGAAGTGTATGAGATTTTCTTCATCACCATGACTAGCTATAAGGTTATAAATTGCTCCACAATTTTGTCCTACACATTCCTACAAGTACAAACAATGTTCCCTTTTCCATACATCCAACTCTGTGTTATAAAATCACAATAACTTCAAATAGCATTACTGTTCATAATGGATATTAATTCTGCATCTAGCAGCAGAAAAAACAAACAAATATCTGCAAAATAATATGCTATTTGTAATACTATTAGGGTTATTACCTGATCTACATTTACGCTTGTAACTGTTGTTTAAAAGCGTTTTTTACAGTTTTTGCTTTAAAAGTTTCCATTTTTTTATTTCATAAATCATGTAGAGAAATTTTTGTAGGCATAAAACACATCAGTAAAATTTTGGGCCAGAATGACTTTGAAAATAACCTTGAATTACTTCACTACTGTCACACAGTAGTTCTAAAACTCATTCAATATTACTAAAATACATTTTGCTATACCAATTTACTTCTGAACCATTTGCCTATTTATTGGATCATCTTTTATCTAACAATACTTCAACATGAGAAATTTCAAGTTTGATGTCAAATTATGACAAGCAATTTGTCATGAAAAAGCTTAAAGTCTCAAATGTTTGAAATAATGCTCTACATCTAATCCTCTTATATAAAACTAAAAATGAAATACTAACACCTTACACTAGCTGACGTAAAATCTTTCAAGAACATACAGAAGAATTCCTCACTAGTCAGAGAAACAAATCACATAGTTTTAATAATGAGCATTCGTTTTGAAAGACATCTTTACCAAAGTTATAGTTTTATGTTGAGTTATTTAAGAAAGAAAGTTTACTTTCACAGATATTACTAAAGAACTATAGCAGAAATAAAGTGTATTTAGTACCAACACCCACGTCACACATGTACTCTTTTAGTAGATGTATATTCAAACCAAGTACTTCAAAGCTGTATTTAAGCTACAGTTTTAGATGTGACTGTCTCTCAAGTAATATAGAGGATAAAGAAGAGGTATTCTTGAACTTGCAATCTACATGCACTGAAGTGATATTTTAGAACGGATGTCATCTCAAACTAAATGACACCAAAAATGCCAACATCAGGAAAAATAAAAGTTTCCTTCAAAATAAAAGACCAGTTTTTTGTTTTGTTTTATTAAGTTTATCTTTACAATAGAAACCATTAGAATATAAAAGGTCGAAAGTAGGTTTCTGTCTTGTTATTAACAATATAACATAAACATATACATAACCAGTGTTAAAAAATGTTAACTTCACAAACAATACTATCTCTTCTTAGCCAAAGCCAGTATCTACCAATAAAAATGTGAATGGGCCAGTGAAGATACAAAAATAATCAAACAAGTGGAAAACTGCCATCAAAAAATAGGTGTGCTGCAAGTGAAACATGAGGCACCCTGTGTGTTATAACTTTTGGAACAGGTATGCTCTGCACCCACTAAAGAAGAAAGGAAAACATACACAGTGGAATCAAACAGAACATGCACCTAAGATTAGAGGACCATACATGGATAGGCCAAGTGTGGTCCAAGGACAAAAACAACGTGGAAGTACCTTGCCTAAGTTCATAAGGTCAATGACTGCAGCCTGACCAGTCAAAAACATCCAGAGAAAGTTCCTTAGATTTACTTCAAGATAGTCATATGTAGTCAACCTAGTTAAAACACCTGGGGGAAGAACCCTGGTATACATTAGATTAAATGCAGACTGTTCAGGTAAAAAACATCCAAAGGAAGTGCCTTACGTAGAACTTTTGCTCCATATTTTGTCTGTAATAAACTGAGAGATCCACAAACACAGTCCACCCAGACAACAAACACCTGGGATAAGCACTTTGTGTTTATTTATCTCCACTTTTTAGTTTGTTATTATTTTTTAAGTTTGCACCTCTCTAACACAGAGCACACAGCAATTTTGATTATTGTTCTTTATTTGAAAGAAAAAAGTTATAACAGTCACATTGTGTGCATACTTTGTGGGATGATTTAATCAAAGCACATTTTAAAAACTGAAACATTTTTACATTTCTGTGTAAAAAGAAAATGTACATCAAAATTTAACTATACAGACTGTATTTGCAGCTGATTTTGTAAAAATTTGGAGAAATAATTCATAATACGGCAACAAATAATGAAAAGACATTTTCTACCACTAACTTTTTATGTGAGAAAGCCAATAAGCAAAGAGAAACTTCACAACTGGTACTTGAATTCAGAATCTCTTGCTGACAAAGCCCTTGCTCCATCACTTTTACTTTTTGATTACAAAATACCGGTCCTGTTAGTCAGAGGTTCCTGGTTCATGCTCAGGCCTAGTCTTATTTTTACCTACTATAGCTTTATGTTACAAATTTTCCTTTTAGTGGTTCTAACAAGATCTATAAAAATAATAATAAATTCTGGTACATACATATAATAATGGGAGTGGTTATTACAGCTGCAGAAATTCTTTCTTGTTATGCATTAATTCTATTCAGCAGACTTCAACATGCAGCAAGCAGTGCACTACCACATACATCACATTACCATGTGTTTGTAACAGCATCAATTTCACTGTCACTGACAACTGTATTCAGGATAAAACTACCATATTTACTTCAATAAGCTAATGCTGGGGCACTAACCAAGGCACATATTAGTGACTGTTGATTTACAATGAAATTTTACTTTAAATAACACTAAAGAGTAGTGATGCCATTGGGAAAAATTAACAATAAAGAATTTATAATATGATACAGAGCCAAGAAAGCTTTGGAATTCCTTCTTGTTTGTAGATTTTCATCAGTCTATCAACACTTAAATTTTAGCAGGATCCATATACAATTCATCCATATTCACTATATGTCAAGCACATTCTACTTACTTCCTCATGAGACAACATTTCCTTATACCTTCAGTTTAAAAGCTGTTATAAACATTGAAATTCTTAACTGCAGCCATTAGCGTGCTCCCTTATCTGAAGTCTACACATACCTAGATCACCTCATTTCTTTTAGACTACTGATGATGACCGAGCACTCGAGGTGTAATGATTCTGACTTTGAGCTCAGATTTATCTCAGAGTTGACTAATACCTTGGTGCTCCAATAAAGCTAGCATTGTTGCTGCTTATATGATGCTGGATGATGTTTCTTTTCTTAGTCAACCTCTGTTTTGAAAATTACATTGTTAAGATTTGTTAACAACCTTCCAAGCTGTTACTAATTTCAATTAACTCCTCAGGTATCAGCCAGTATGTGTACGTTTGTTTGCCACAACGGAATGTTGTTGTTTTGAATTAAGCACAAAGGTACACAATGGGCTATCTGTGCTACAATGGAATGTATCTTGTTCTTTGAGATTTACTCATTCAAGCATGCACAGTTTAGTTTTGGTCAAAAGAAGAGCATGATACAAGTTCGCTTGAACTACATTATAAGTTGGTGGTATAATCAATATAAAATATATATATAAAAAAAATATGATATGTAATCTGCACACACACACTCTAAAAACCATAAAAAAATGCATAAAATCAAACAAGTTAATTTCTAGATTTTCCAAAAAATTCATTTCCTTTTACAATAAATAGATAAAGCCAATCTGTTTTCTTAGAAGTATAAACTAGGAATTACACTATCAACTACTACTTCATAAGTGTTCACACTGTTATCTGTATCGTCCAATACGACAAAATTGTATATTTATACTGTCTGAAATTATTTAAATGAATTCTATAGTTTTGTTTTGTTTTAGCTTCCTAACCATTCAGCATAATTAATAGTAATATTATTGTTAAAAACTGAAGCAAAAAGTGCCTTTAATATTGTCTGGTTTACTAACATGTAAGTTGTGTTTAATTTTGCATCATGAACAGACGTACACTATTACATTACCTTAACACGTGGCTGTTCCAACAGGCTATGAAAGATTGCTTGAAGAGATTTATATTGGTCAGTGTTCTGACGTTCAGCATTGCGTAGACAACCCAGTTGGTTGAGATATATTTCCAGTAACCACATTATGATCATTGTGGTCTGAGCTTTGTCCTGACTTTTTAGTCCTTCCATTTTTTTCTTTAAAAACACTTTAAGAGCATCATCATCTGCCACCTGTAGGAACTTCAGGGAAACTTCTTCAAAAGATTTGTGTGTCTGGGCATATAATGTAGCAGATTCTTTGAACCTAAATTGAAACAATGTTAACGTTGATTCCAAAAATATATAATAAATTTCACCAATCCTTTGAACTTTGATAAGTCTAATAAATATATTCAGCTTTTTTCCCTTTTCTATTGGTAAAATCAATTTGGATGACTTTTGTTCCAAAATTATGCAGAAATTGGATACATTATATTAAAATGATTTTGAAACCTCATTATGCCATTAAGTTAATGTTGCCACATTTGGTTATGTTCTATCTGATGACTGTGCATCTTAGTAGAAACCCTGGAGCATAGTGTCCACTGTAAAAGAATGTCACATCCAATGCATACTTACTCTTATCTATAGGATTTTCAAAATCCATTTAGTGCATAAAAATAACAATTGTTCCCATTTCATCAGTCAAACTGCCCCAAAATTCAAAGGTGGTGTATTATGTGTTCAAAAGTATTAGTATAAATATTCTCTAGCTGATTAAAGCATGTAATGGTTGCATGGTAGATATGACTTGAAGCTTAACATTGATGATCCCACAGTCTTTTCTCCAGTAATAATGTGTTATTCCTCAGCTGCAGTATTCATATTAGTTTTACAATGATAAGAGGCTGAACCAATACCACTGTAGGCACAAGTGTATCATAATTTGTCAAGCACTCTGTAAACACTGTTGTTGTATTTTTGCCTTACACTTTACTGCTCCACGTTCTATTTTTTCAAAACAAGTTTATTCAGACCTTAATTGTTAGCCTCATTTCTATATGAGGATACTACAAATGTGTACCTTCTTAGAAGTTATAATTTTCTTCATCTGCAAATGTGTTTTTCAATAGATACTTCCCTCTGCTAACAAGATAAGATCTTTCCATTTTGTGCAACTCTCTATCTACATGTGAATCTATTTCATAATAAATACGACAAGTCTTTCACAAACTCTTATTGGAACCAAAGATTCCAACATGTTTTTCATGTAAATCAACATGTGTCATCTCCCCACCAATAGTAGAGCACCACCATCATGTGCCACATGCAACTCTATGTATCACTACCAAACCATCACTTCCAAGTCTGGCAGAAGATGTAAATACTAGATGATTTCATGAAAAAGTGAGATTGAAGGTAAGTATCTATCAGAAATACATTTTCTGTTTAGGAAAATTATAACTTCCAAGATGGTACTTCCCTCAACTCACAAGACAAGCTAGAAGCCCACACAGAAAACGATGAGGGACTAGTGTGAGGAAAGAACAGACATGCCTCCCTTCACCCAAAAGCATCTAAAGGATATTTTTTGTATAAGAGAGGAACAGATCAGATGATTTGAGGAGGGGAATTGCACCACATCTGAACTAGGTAACTTTTTGTCATTGGTAATTATGAAAAAACATGGCAGAAAAGAAAGGGGCACATTCGAATAGGAGAGAATGAGTCAGGAAAGTGATCCAAATCAAATAAACAAATAATGCAATTCCAAAGAAGGAAAGAGGGTACATTGATGATAATTCCTAAAGTTAGCAAAATAGTAGAATAAATGGAAATTAAAATATATTCATTTTATTTTATTGAAATTTTATTTATGTATAAAAGTAATTAAAGATAACTTTTTAACTGAATACATTTATATTTTTTGTAATATTTGGAAGAATAATTATAAGCTTTAAGCTTAACTTCTGTAATTTCATAATAGTTAGGATTAAAGTTGGATTTTTCTGGCTTTTTTCTTGTTTATAAGACGTGTCCATCAGCAGAAATTGCAATTATTAGGTCTCCTGAAACACAAGGTTTGTAACAGCCAACATGAAGTATAATCTTTCATTTGTTTTATAATTAAGCTAATCATTTCCTGTAGAACATTTCTTTTTTTATTTAGACATTTCAAAACTTTTCCAGGACTATAATTGAAAAACATCTATTTATCAAAGATTTGATCACTGACAATGTTTTGAGCTCATTTATCATGACTTTAAAAAATTTCTAGAACATGTGCACATCCTGATGTAATGTGTTGCACATACTTCTTCTGTTCTGTTTCCCTGGTAAGTGTAACGTTCAAGGCAGTCAAGATATAAAAAAATCATATACCTCAGTGTTTGAAAGTAATATTACAGACGAATTTTTATAACAGTTCATCAGTAACATTACATAGAAGGAAAAACAATTATTCTTAAAATAAAATCTTGAAAAGAAATGCCTTTTACTTGTCTAGGATTCTTTTAAATATCCCAAGAGATCTCTGATCTTACCTTTTCTTGCTGTAGTAGTCATCAGCTTGTTTTGATAAAACCTTGTCCAATTTTTGAGGGTCATTCTAAAAAAATTAATTTGAAGTTATAAATATGTACACATATCTTATACAGCAGTCATTCTTTTAATACAGAAATTATGAATTGTCCTCTTCAAGAAGCATCATATTCTCACAAAAAATATACATACATACATAAAACAAGATGTCTGCTTATCCATTTGTCACTTCATTCACTAAACTAAGCTTTAAATTAAAAACAAAACATTCAAAGCCAATCCTTACCACTCAAATATTTATTAAACCTTCTTTTAAACTCTCTCAAATCAACTGTCTCCTGAAGGCAATCCATTCCAAAGGCAAATCACCTTGTTATAAAAACAAAGGTGTCAACTTATAATGATTGCTACTCTGCCAAAATTTATATTCGTGTTTTCTACTTCTACCATTTCACAAAATATGAAAAAAGATGATGCACTAATACTACTAACTCCATTAGCAATCTAAAACATTTCAATAAGATCCCCTCTAACATCTGAAATGAAAAACAAGTTCAGAGATCTTAAGCTGTTCTTGTATGATACTCTTTCCATCCCAGTAGCCATAGGAGCCCTCATTTGAACCTTTTTTAATAATTCAACTCTCTTACTCATGCAAGGTAAGGAAGACCAAAACAAATATCCCAAATGAGGCCTTTCTAGTGATTTATACAATGAAAGTATAGCCTCTTTAGACCTGTACTTGCTATTTCTGTAGATACAAACTAAAATCTTATTTGCCCTGCTGCAAGCAGTTGAATGGATAAAGAGAATGGTGAAGAATAATACCATGATCCTTTTATTCCATACCATTGTTAAGGTTATTATTATCAAAATTATACTTCAAATTATGATATCCCACATGTATTACCTTTCATTTATTATAATTAAAAGCTATATGCCACTAATATTCCCAATTCACTAAATAATTCATGTCCCTTTATAAAGTAGCATAATGTTTCTGACAGCCAACAACCCTCAAAACCTTAATATCACCAGCTAAGTTAAATAGTTTAATGATCATTACTCCATTTAAATCATTGATGTAAATCAAAAACAGCTAAAGTCCTAACACAGAGCCCCTGAGATATCACACTTGTGACATTAATCTGGTTTGACTGAACTCTACTTATAAAAAACTTCTGCTTTCTTACATCTGGCTAGTTTTCTATCTAGTTCGTCAGTCTATCCTCCACATATACAGATAACATTTTAACCATTAGTTTTATTCAGCATCTTGTCAGATGTTTTTTAAAAATCTAGATATACAAAAGTGAAACCCACATCCATACCAACATGAGAAATAACTTCCTCAAAAAATGCTAAGAGAATAGTAAAGCAAAATTTTCCCCAAGTGAAACATAATTTTTCACTAGTCACTTAGAAAGTATTGAAACAATTAAATTCAATGAAGAAAACAAAATATTTCAGTATTACTTTATATCACATACACAATGTTCCCATATAACACTCAAAAACAAAATTTTGAACAATGGAAAATAAAATAATACGTGAAGGTTTGGTAGAATTACCAAGTTTTAGAATCATTTATTCACACCAAAAATGAGATTCCTTTTCATGGTACTGGTTTAGTTTTTTAAGTAATGTATGCTTAATGAATATGTGAAGTGAAAAAGAATTCTTTAATTCAAATAGGTGTTTATACCCTAACAGAATACTTTCCAACCTACCTTACAATAATGTTTGGCCAATTCATATTCTTCTTTATCTAAGTAGACTTCCCATACGTATCTAGGTATATATAAAGACCATAAAATCAGTGTATGACAGGCTAATTCAACAAACACAGTCCAACGTAAATAGTAAGGTTGTTATTTACATTTATTTTAAGATTCTCAAATATGAACTCAATTTCAAAGACTATATTTTTTATACAGTGGATTTATACAAAACAAAAACTTAAACATATAAGTTACTAGTGCAACTTTAATTGCTAAACTCCTATGGTAATTAACTTTCAAGACACAGCTTCCATACTGGTATTAGTTATATATTTAAAAAAACTTCTTGGTATTATTTACATTTTTGTTGCAAAATCCATTAGCCACACTAAGGGAGTGGTGTACTTTGGACATGAGTCACAGAACTTTTTGCAATGGAAACTGTGAAGAAGGCCTATTATTAAGATTTCTGATCATCAGATAGACCATGAACAAGCACATCATCATGGACTGTAAAAGTAGGTAAGGTTCAATATAACCACTGTACATCCAGATATAAGAAAATAAAGAACAAAAAATTAGGTCACATCCTCTATTCCTGCATCATGATCTAAATTCGATTTCAACTAGAAATAAGTATTTACTATTGCTACCTTGTAAATCTTGGTGTACTGAATATTTTACACATTTTATGTTTGAAGTGTTGGATACATGCACAACAGAATGGTGACAGTGTGGTGAACAGTGAGAGACTAAAATATGGGCAGCAAAACTGTATTTCCTCATAAGTATCCATATATGCACATGAATACTTGTAAATATTCAAAATACCACTTTGAGTAAAACTGTTGGAAAAAAAAACAACTTATGCAAGATAAATATTACATATTTAGTGATGCAAAAGTCTGTTTTGTTATTTCATCAAAATTGGCAAGCCCCAGTACTGAGTCAGTGAAGAAAAAACACCTTTGAAAGTTTTAGTGTCATCACACTAAATAGAACCTAACAAAACAGGGTAGTAGTATTTCTGAATATTTTAAACCATATGGTTATTCATTCTCTCAAATTAACACATGATAGAGGTGCTTAATTACAACTTAATATTTTATTGCTTTTTCCATCCTATTGCACAGTATATGTAAAGCTGTGAAAACAACTAACAGGATTCAGCCTTAGCAACTGATGTGCTTGCAGGGTTTATAACAGCAGTTGACAGTTTGTGAAATTACAGATTAGCCAAATATCAGCATATATAATAAGGATGTCTGTCACATCTGTGGGCTCATGTGCGTGTTGTTCGTTTACATCAATGCCATGTTATGCACAGTATAATGTCACTGTATATTTATGTCCAAGATAGCCTAACACACAAATTTTTAAACAAGGCACATTATACAACAAATTAATACATAAAACTAGAACCTTACAATTGTCAATTAAATTTCACAAGACAACCAAAACCATCTAAATCACAAAATAGCATTAAAACTTCTATCTCCTATAACACATTAAAATAATGAATGTTTAATTACACAAACTATTCAGAAAAGAAATAAACATGTTATTTAAGTAAGAATAATTTTCCAACAAAACTAACAGCCAGCCTAATCAACATGTACAAAGTTTCCACCCCTAAATAAAAGGTGTAAAATGTACCAAAACAAACTCTTCACACAGCACAACCACTCATCGTGTAAAATGTACCAAAACAAACTCTTCACACAGCACAACCACTCATCGTGTAAAATGTACCAAAACAAACTCTTCACACAGCACAACCACTCATCGTGTAAAATGTACCAAAACAAACTCTTCACACAGCACAACCACTCATCGTGTAAAATGTACCAAAACAAACTCTTCACACAGCACAACCACTCATCGTGTAAAATGTACCAAAACAAACTCTTCACACAGCACAACCACTCATCGTGTAAAATGTACCAAAACAAACTCTTCACACAGCACAACCACTCATCGTGTAAAATGTACCAAAACAAACTCTTCACACAGCACAACCACTCATCGTGTAAAATGTACCAAAACAAACTCTTCACACAGCACAACCACTCATCGTGTAAAATGTACCAAAACAAACTCTCCACACAGCACAACCACTCATCATGTAAAATGTACCAAAACAAACTCTTCACACAGCACAACCACTCATCAGTAAATATGCCTTGAACATAAACAACTTACGACTTTATTGTGCAATGTTTATAAGCAAGCAAAACTTTGAATCATCCTTAATCTTATCAACAGAATAAGAAACTATTTTGTGTTTAAAGACAAATAGTAAACCATACTAACAGCACTTTATTTGCTCATATATTCCTTCTGATTGTTCTACAGCATGTATGATTTACTTCAGGACTGACAGACAGATTTAAGGAACACAATTTACCACAATATGCATAAGTGTCAAACACAATCAAGCATGTGTTAGATTGTAGTAATATGCCAGTAACTATCAATAAGTTCAGTATTACTGGAACTGCTGAAAATGGTTACATCTTATAAATCAAAGACACATTGGCCATTAAAAAACTTGAATCTGGAACTGGATAGATGGTCAAATAGTGAAAGTATAATACTGAAAAGAGAATGTTTTAATTTCAACACTAAATATTCAGCAAGTAGTAAATTTTCATAGAAGCATAATAGATACACTGCTGTTATTTTTTTTATTTATATCAATAAAAGATATTTCAATTGGATGGAACTGAAATTACCAGTTATAAATGAAATTCACAGACAGCACCTTACATGTTATAATAAATATAAATATAAATATAATTTATCCAACATTAATGATTGCTGCTGTTGTGAAAGAAAGTTTTAACATCTACAAATCGAATTATTTTACAGACACACAGTTTTCAAATGCTATCTTAATAATGTTTTGATACAAGATGTAGTTGTATCATTAAGCAGGTTGAGAGTACTGCTGGAAAAGGGAAGTAACACACTGCATAACTATAAGTTGCACCAATATAGTACTAAGTTTTTAACTAGGAGGACTATAAAAGGTCCCTAAATATAAAAATACAAATTTTAGTGGACTGTTAAAGTAATGTTTTCTATAGTCTAATCTGCATGAGCTTGAGTGCATTAACTAAGTTTTCATTCTTGACCTACTTCTTACTCTAACCTAATTTCATCCATACAATAACCATATGGTAGTAAGGGGAATGTGACTAAGTTGGAGGGTAAGCTGTGTTAACTGTTTACAGTGAGAACTACAGAGGTAAGCTACAGGTATTTGTAAAAGATACTCAATGAGGCTTTAGAGACCATTAAATTCCCAGATGTTACAGGTATATTGTACACAGGTGATGCAGAGCACAAGTATAATAAAGCCTATAGAGATTTACCTTTAAAAAATGCAATTTCTAACATTCTGTCTATAAGTGTGACTTTGGAGCAGTGTGTGGTTGCACCAGTAAGTCTGACCATCCTTACAAACTATATATCTAGCTGATCTTCCAATTTTACTTGTGTTCAATCCAGAATTTTGATATTTAACATTGAATTCTTCACTATATTGGTAATCTCATTCTTTAAATAACCAGTGTTTTCCATTCCTCACTGCTTAATATTTTTTCCAAATTTTTCTATGGTGTACAATTATAATGGACTACCAGAATGATGAAGATAACTATACCCAGAATATTGCACTTAGAAAGACTTCTGGTACCAGTCTAATATTCATCACAGCAAAGCTCACAGATAAAGATGTCATGCTTGCCTTCCATAAAGGACATTATCAAGCTCACAACTTCTGGTGTCACTTTGGAGCAGTTTGTGGTTGTACCAAAATGTTCTGATTATCCTTAAGAACTACATACCTAGCTCACCTTCCAATTTTAATTATGTGTTTAATCCAGAATTTTGATATTTAACATTGAATTCTTCACTATATTGGTAATCTCATTCTTTAAATAACCAGTGTTTTCCATTCCTCACTGCTTAATATTTTTTCCAAATTTTTCTATGGTGTACAATTATAATGGACTACCAGAATGATGAAGATAACTATACCCAGAATATCGCACTTAGAAAGACTTCTGGTACCAGTCTAATATTCATCACAGCAAAGCTCACAGATAAAGATGTCATGCTTGCCTTCCATAGAGAACAATATCAAGCTCACAACTTCTGGTGTCACTTTGGAGCAGTTTGTGGTTGTACCAAAATGTTCTGATTATCCTTACAAACTACATACCTAGCTCACCTTCCAATTTTAATTATGTGTTTAATCCAGAATTTTGATATTTAACATTGAATTCTTCACTATATTGACTGCTAACTCAGTATAAAATACGAGTTCATATACACATTTGCACAGTACGTGTATTGTCATGAAATTTGGTAGACTTTTAGTAAAGATTACAGACATTTTGTATATAAAATTTCAGATTTTTTTATGAAATATTCTTGCCAAAGATTTGTTTGTGAAAATAGAGTCTGTTTTGCTACTATTCTGAGCGCAAAATTATTTCATGTTATAGTTAAAAAACAAACAAACTATTCTTTGTCCAAAAAATCTAATATTATTTGTGTAATCTCTAAAACCTTCTAAATACATTTCGAATGTTTGTTTTCAGTAAGACTTTATATTTTATGTTATTTTCTGTACTCTAATAATGTGGGATCTGTCACTTGACTAAACTCATAAAAATCATAAAAAAAATTAAATATAAACTATGTTTTTGTCATGATAGAATGACTACACAGTATAACATGAAATACAAATGTTTAGTCCAAGTAGCTTAAGTCTCATAATGCTATATAATTACATATATATTTATTTTTTATTATATTGACCTTCCAGTCATACCTAGCTAACATTACAAAACTTCCGTTGATGTAATGCATGTGCACTCATGTTACAAATCCAGTAACATAAAACTGACCTTTAGTCTTCCCTGTCTTGCTGTTTTGGTTGTATTTTAGTGGGCCAGTATTTTGTAATATATAATCACATTTTAATCATACATTATATAAACAGATTATTACTATTTAGAAATAAATTATTAAACTTATTTTTCTGAAAATATACAGCAATACATCAAGAAGTAAAGCAAGCAATTATCTCTTCACACTACAACTTTTGTACTCTATTGCTATTGGACATAGGTTGCTAAGCCTATTAAAATTTTGCATGTAGAAGATACCAAACAACATTTTTTAAAGTTCTATATATAAACTCTTAAATAACCAAAAAAATCATAAATAACCACACTGATACCATAGAATTTTGCTATAATTTATTAAGCTCAGTAACTAACATGTATTTCAATTTTGAAAAAATCTGAAACTTCAAGCATACTAAAGAAGCAACCTATCTCATTGAAATCCTGGATTGAAAAAACATGAAAGCCTTTTCAAAGAATAAATGGATGAGAAAACAACCCTTGGGACATTTTGAGCTGTTGATTTGACATATATTGAAATAAGAGTATGTAAGGGACTGTTTCCAAAAATGAAAATAGTTGAACAAAGCCACCATGTTTGACAGTACATAAGCCACATCTCAGCAAAAAAAAAGAAAGATACAAAGTTCTTATTTCATATTCTAGTTTGACAATACTAGTAATTTGAGTTCCCTTATTAACAGAAAACTATAGACTTGGTATTTTGGCATCAAAACATCTAATTTTAAACAGTGCTGCAGTCAACATACTATGTGACTTGCTAAAATCTATATTTGAATGTGTTCTATTAACTTTTAAATTAAGAAACTGGCTCATACATAATATTAAAATTTTAATTATAATCTACAGTTTGATTCCAAACTTACTGACATAAATTTATAAAAGAGTAATTCAATAAAATTTTTAATACAAGTCAACAAATGTAATGATATAGACTTTGATATGTTTCTTGTCGTAAAATGATTAAGTGTCTATCACTCAATCTCCAGCCCCACTTGTAGTTCATGACGTTTCCGATACTGGACCTGATTGTACACACGTAAGCTATGGTAAATAGCTGCAAAAGAGGTGGAAGATAGATTTTGATGCTTAATACAAGAATCTTTTCTAGCAACTTTTTCACAGAACCATTTCTAATGCAGATAATCAAGTGTCTATTGGTACATTTTCCACTTTACAGACAGACTAAAGCTTCCTCTCCAGCTGTTGTGACAACATCCTTAGAAGCAGAGATGGTATGAAACACCATGGGTTGTTTTAGAAAGTGACAGCTGTTGAGAACTTTCTTTAAAGAAGTTCCTTTCCCAATTTAATAGATGTGCAATAGGGTCTCATATTCAAATATAGCATGTAGAAAGAAAATGCTGCTGAAAAATTCAGTACCAAACTATTTCTTTTACTGCCTTCATGTTCTGCATACAAGACTTTTGGTTTGAATCTTTGATTCAAGCTAAAAGAACAAATCATGAGCAGCCATATTACTGCAGCATGTCAGTATCATCACCAACAATTACCACGTTTGTCATCATTGCAGCTCCACAGTTGTCTGTAAGTAAGTATACCAGCATCTCTCAGTTTATGAACAGTTGTCTGTTTGTACTGTTGGCCAAGAAAAGTCTCTTCTATATTTTAACCTTCATCTTGTAATCAAGTAGCACATATGCTGGAGCTTCACTGTCTGCTTGTCCCTTGTCATATCCTTAGTTCATGTTGCATTATAGCTATCAAATACCATTATCACTTTTCCATACTTTTACAAAATAACAGTATCTCTGCACTTGGAAGATTCGCACGGCTATAGAATGCAATATATAAATGCTCCTCCATCTAACACATACTGAACTTCATCACATGGGCCTGGAATGTTGAGAATTAACTAAGCCCAGATGCTATCTCCTGCAATTGATTTTCAAGGTTGCTGGAGCAAGTGGAAAAAGAAAAAAAGAACTGTTAGGTGGCTGCACAACTCATAATTGAAGACTAAATATCCATGTTGTGCACAACTCTACATTTGGACTTTCAACATGGGCTTAAATGGAAAAAGTTAAGTAACTGCTTTCAATGGTTTGGTTTTCCAGTGAAGTGTTTTTGACAAAAGTCACATTTGGTGGGTGAGAGAAGGCTGTTTGATTCAGCCTGTACAGGCTTCAAAAAGAAAGAAGAGTAGCCTTGCACCAAGCATCTGAAAAAAACATCGTCTGCTATATCTGCTTGAAAATAACCAGAAGAGACAGAACTGTATCCTGTCACAGTGAACATCAGCAGGTCTGATTGATATACTACTAGACCAATGAAGAGCAACCTTCAGTTCCACCAGTATAAATGGGATATTATAAAGATGATCTGCCTGAAAAGAGAAATTCTTCAGCCCATGACTTTATGGCCATGAAGACAGGGGAATAAATAGAAATGGCAGAAATATAAGATAAAGCTCTCCCTGAGAATACTGGTTTTACTATGCATCAGCGACCATCTGGCCACTGGAGAGAGCAAGATGAAATTCTGAATCTTATCCCAAACAACTTTGGAACTGGTACTAGAATGGATGCTGACAATGATGTCTGACTTGTGAAGTATAGGCAAAGCCTGCTGGAAAGAGTGCAATATTTCAAAAGGCACTCCAGGCTTTTTTATGAGCTTACCATACCTGCTGGTAGGAAAGAGACTACCATGATGAAGAAACCGTGGAAAATGTGTTGAGGTTTTGGAGACAAAATTAGTAGCTGATTGAATTATACAATCAGTTTCTGCCTCCACACAGTTATTAAAAGATGAAAAAATAACAAGAGCAGGGCTAAGTTTTGGGAGAACAGTTCTCTCCAACTTCCACTGTGGCACACAGGTCAGGTTGCAATGCCCACAGCCAATCTCATGCAAAATGAAGGGAAAATTATCACTGCCCCATGGATTACTGTCAACTTCCTAGAAAAAAAAGAAAAATGAAAATGAATGAGAACAGATATGTCATTAGCAGTAAAACACAAACTAGATGAATGGAAATAGATAAAAGAACCAGTACTGAAAGGAGAAAAAGCTGTGATCTAAAAACACACACTTCACAAAATGACCTCCCCCTATAAGCATCTGCTCCACCTCAAAACAGATTGTGTCCTTTAAAGTTTTTAAAGATTAAAAAGGGGGTCATAAACTGCTTTACAAGAGCATCAAGGTTTGACTGAGGGAAGGCTTCTGTTGGAAACATGTAAAGAGAAAAAACAGTACAGTAATGATATGACCCACAGAGATACAGACAGTTACAGACTCAAGAGGTGTATTGATTGGCACACACAAGGTGGATACATCTTGGTCAATCAATAGTACCACACCTGCATGGAATTATCCATCACATGACCTGTCATTCCAGTATAAAGAAAATTTTCTTAGGATGACAGTATCAGAAGGTCTCAGGAGTGTTTCCTGTAAGGAGAGACATACAAGATGATAGAAATTAATTATAAAAGTGAACAATTTTATTTAGCTACAGGAGAATTTGGCAAAGAACCCTTCTGTTTGCAACCATAATGTTTTTCTTTACTAGGAGGAGGTCTGTCGACCTCCATGAAACTTATCCAGGGATGATTGGGCAATCCTCTGTTTGAGAATGAGACTGCAGAGACTGAGGGTATGACTGAATAGTGGTTCTGCATCTCAGGGCTGAAAAAGATGAACCAGAGCAGTTACTGAATGGAATATTGAGGATAGAAACAAGAACAGACATAAGATGAAGATTCTGATAGAGGCATAGAAAGATCTGTTTGACTTCCACTCTAGATGTGAAAAGTAGTACAGCAGCATGTGTCCAGGGATCAAAAACTTCGGAGCCTTTGGATAAGAAATGTTATTTACAGTCCTTAAGTGCTGTAGTGCTTTTTCTTCTATCCACTTACGGCAAAATCAAAAGTCAGAGGTTGTAGGAACCACCACAACTGAAGCAGTTAGGGTTCTGTTGACAATTAAAGGCTTCATGGTCTTTGCCACTACAATGAGAACACATCACAGAACCACAACAAAATGCCTTTGAATGTTTGAACCACTAACAGTGGAAACATCTGACACAGTTAGAGATATATGGGTATACTTTACAGGCTTTAGGCAAAGCCAGATGACCTGGCTTTAACAGTGGCAGGTAAACATGGTGATGTAAATATCAAAATCAGAGCATTGGTAGGTTATAGTATTTCTCTTTTTTAAGTGGAGATGCGTAATATGTATTTCTGTAGCAACAATACTATTAAACATAATGAGAAAGACTTTGAAGCTCCACGTTAGATGACACCAAAAATATTTCAAGAGCTTAGTACAACAATTACACTACATACACAACATGCGAGTTGTACAGAGTTACACAACAAAACTTTTCATAACTACTGTTTTTAAAATAAACAACTCCTGAGATTCTTGTTATGAACACTAAATAATCATTAACTATGAAATGTCAAAATAAACAAAATAATAACTCTTATATCAAATAGTTGTATATATAAGTGTTCCATAAATTTCTATTTTAGGTCAACTGCTGTTTAACTTGTATCTTAATGATATTGTAAACACATGTTTACGGAATTATAATATAACAATATGCAGATGGTTCAACTTTAACTCACAATATCTCAACATTAATATGAAATTTTTACAAAGTCATGATCAGAGATGGAGTACTAAATACAATCATTTATTTGGAGAAAATGAGCAGGATTTTCTATGTTTGTAACTGTAAGTACATTGAAAATGTTACTGTTAAGACATACTTAAAGTTAACTAAAGATGACGTTTTAGTTGATCTAAACATATAAATATGATTTGCAATAAATTAAGACCTATTAGAGCAAAGGTATGGAGGATACAGAATATTTTATCAATTAATTTTAAAAAATAACTCATGCAACATAAACAGAATCAGTTAATTATAGATTGGTAGTACATGCCTCAAAACAAGTAAAATTTACTTAAAAAATAAATGTAATTCAAAAACTGTAAATCAAAGTTCATCTATGATGTACTTAACATACATGTTGTATTAAAAGATGAAATTAAAACAAATCAGTTATAAATTTACTTTATAAACGTAATAATTATAAATTCTTATTACAGTCTACCATACAAAATACTAAAAATCATATATATAACACCAGAACACAAAAATATAAATATTTCACAATTCCAAGTTCTAATAATAACTTGGAAAAATACCATATGTAATGAAGAAACTTCCCAAAAATTTATGGTATATAAATACTATTGCAAAATTAAAAAACTGGTTATAAAGTGGTGTTCATATAAAAACCGAGTAGTGTTCTTGAATGGTAATTTATTCTTATTGAATTAAAGTGGACAAAAGCTATGTTTTCACCTATGTGATTGTGTGTATGTTTGTTAGCAATATTTCTAAAAAAAAAGTTTAGATAGGTTCATACGAAATTTGGTACAAGTACAGACCACCATCCAACACAGAAGTGACTTGTTTTTGGAACGTCAAAGTCACAGTCAACCATGTTGGACCACTATTTGTGGCATTAGGTTTCAAATCAACTGTAAAACATGCTGCCCATCTTAAGCTATCAAATTACACTACACACAAAGTGCTTACAAATGTACCTAGCAATAAATTTCTATTATATTATTATTATTTATTTTACCTATTATAAAATTGTAAACACAAGCTGAATATTTTCTAGTACTTCTATCCCATAATGTCCTACTGTCTGAAAGACACAAAGGATGTCTAAAACTGGAAACCTTGTTGTCTTTGTCATGACTGAGATACTAAACAAGGGATATAATCTTTTATGTTTTGTACAACTATAATATGCTATTCAAGTGGAACTCAGAAAAACGATATTCTTATAGCTACAAGAAATGCCTGAGCCTAAAAAAGGTGAAATATTTGTATGTCTTTATATTCAATTAGTTACTGTACATAATGTTTGAAAAACACAGATATATGTACATACTAACAATAAACAATGAAGACAGAAATTTTGTATGCCAGTTATGGGAATGAAACAGAATAAGTCATGACAGGCAAGTGTAATTATGTCATTTCACACAATGCTTACATGAATGGAGTAAATTACATTGACTGAGTAGGATTACTACATTAATTTACTTTGTCTCTGACTATGATATAATCACTGATATAAAAACTGATAGAAATGTACAGAAAATGTACTTTCTCTGTTCCCCTTATAAACAAAACTAACAGTTTACTAGTTTCAAGGTACAGAAATGCCAGAATGGACATTCTGAAGTTCCTGTGTCCTGCAAATGTAAATCAGTTTATTTCTACTCCTTCACAGCTGTATATGAAATACTTGCATGCCATTTCAGGCCAAATCCAGTCTTCTGTTTGTATAGAATGCTGAACTTTAGTAGAGGAGAGAGAGAGAGATGAAAACATTAGAGTTTATCCCAACATTTGTGTGTCACATAACTTTATCATGTGATCTACACAACATCCAACATTCCCTAGCATAGTGAAGGCAAATACGTTTGTGCAGAGAAGTAGGAAAATAATGTTTATATATGTTATAACTTCCGTAGTACAATGTAAACATATAAACAAATGTCATTCCACAGGTCAAACAGCACAGCTTAATGAAAGGATCAAAACACATTTTCAGGAAGCATGTTACCTACAAATATAATAGTAAATAACTGTCTACTGAAGCAATACACACCATACAAACGCTTATGTGAGGTAAATCTGATGAGTAGATGTCTGTTATAAGCCCCTGTCATATAATCTAGGTCAAGCTGAATATGAAATACTAAAAAAAATCATTCAGACTTTGTAAATGGGGTTGTTTGTTATGAAAGTGTACTGTTTGAAAGGTATTATTTTCAGAAATTTGCACCTACTGATCCCTGAGGGCAAGTGGTGGTTTGATCAAGTGTTACATGACCCAAAGGTCATGCTGAACAACAAAATACACAGCTTTCAGTTTCCACTCAACATAATTCTAACAGTAGGCAGTGATTACTTCAAAAGAATAATAAGAATATTCCTGCTCCCCTGCTAGTACAGTGGTATGTCTTTAGATTTACAACACAAAATCAGGGGTTCGATTCCCCTTGGTGGGCTCAGCAGATAGCCTGATGTGGCTTTGCTACAAGAAAACATGCAAAAATATTCCTTGCTTCTAGTTCTTTATATATGTTGTCCTGTATGTTTAATCTTGAGATAAATAAATGTTTATACACAAGTTAGAAATGTTCCAATAAGCCTGAAGTAGGCACGTAATACAGAAAGTTAATTTACAGATAAAAATGTAATCATATTCCTGGCATTTTATTAAACTAAGGAATTTATTTATTTCCTATAGCTTGTATGGACATAATGTGAATTTTGCTTTCTAATCAATGGAAAAAAACAACACAGATGGAAATCTTTTTCATTGATAAGATTTAAATGAAACAAAAAAAATATTTACCTTTCTTCTTTAGTAACTCTATATCTATAAACAGCCATCTCAGAAAAAGCCCAGATGGTGTCTTTCATAGGATCTTTTGTAATTCCCACCATAGATCCGTACATCTGTAGGAAAAATGTTACTAAGAAACCCAAAGCATTTCTGATATCATTCAATGTTTTATACATAAAAAATTAAAGTTGACTTACTATAAAGATGTTTTCATTGTCTACTTAAAGATAAAGCCATTAACATATGTATTACTATAATATATTTACTTATGATCAAATTAAAAGTAAAGAAAATGAAAAAAATCATATTAAATTTTACTCTTTAAAAAGTTCTCATGTACAGTGATAGTCTTCACCATAAAATATTCAAGCTGACCTGTACACAAATCAACACGTCTTATTTCACTTATTCAGATAAAACTGCAATGACTAACGTATAAATGCATAAACATGAGAGTACTTGAGTTTATTTATGAAAGAAAGTTTTAAGTCTCGTGTTCTTTTCAATCATAATACTGAGGTTTATATGTACGAGAAGTCCATAAATATGTTATAATGATGGGCATAAAGCAATTTTTAAAGTAATGTTTCTACTTAATGGATGCATACTTTATCTTTTACTTACTTACTGTTCAATATAAGACACTTAGTTAAGATGATTAACTTTGTTGCATTTGTTGTAATTTTGTTGCAACAGTGAGGGGTATTTTATCTTTGACATAGACTATTTCTGTTGATATGTTAAACTGGATGTTGTAGCTGAGGAAGAAACCAATAGCTGATTCTGTTAATAAACATACTTTTCCACAGGCATTGCCAGGTGTTAAGATGTTGTCTCCTTTATGTTTTACTGAACAACAAGATTTCATAACCCAGCACTAATGGCTCCATCACAAATACAGCTAAGAGATTCTTTAGAATACACCTAGTGTAAAGGATGAAGCCTTTGCTTCAAAGCTTGGCTTTACAGGTCATTGGATTCAGGAATAACAATATCTTGTTGTCCAACAAGAATGGCAAACCCAATTTCCATCCCAATTAATGCTACAATAGTTGAAAGAGCTACTGTTAAGTTTCTCTTGCGAGTTTATACTAGATTAGCCTGTGACATATCTGGCCATTAACAAGGATTAGTTCGCAAATTTGCTTGCACCCAGAAAAAATGATGATCGGATTGCATAGCCATGAATTTGGCATGTCTTCATATTTACCTATAATGATACAAAAACAGTTTTTAGTGCATAAAAAGGCAGCCACAGCCTTGCCCAACCTTAATGTTTTGTCTGCAAGGCACCACAAATGAAACCATCAATTCAACCAGTTAACACAGACTTCTTTCTGGGAAAGCGTAATAAGCTAGATTTTAGCAGAATCATCATGAATTGTATCATTCATAGAACAAAGTCAATTGTTTCTGACCTATAGTAAGTATAGTGTCAAGTATATATGGACCTGCTATACAAGTTATCTGCTTGCACTGTAAGAGATGAGCTGTATCTTTGCAATACAATTATCCAATGCTGTACTGTCAGCACCTAGAGAAGGTAGTATTCTATGATGTTACATGCAACAAGTCTGGCATATTGCTATCACTTTGTTACAAAAGTAGAAACAGTACACAAAACACTCCTTTCTCTCCAGAAATTATGTTGCACTTCCTCTGATAGTCCTTACATCAGGTTTAAACTTTGTGGCAATAACTGTTCATAGTTATGAAAACTCAACTATTTAACTTCTTCACAGAACGGCTATCACTACGGTGAGTGATGTTTAAGAGACCAAACCTGCATTATAGTTAGTACTGCATCAGCTGCAGTATATCCAATAATAAACTTGCTGCTGCTAATGTCTCAGTTAATTAACACTTTTGTTATGGTCTCAGTCGACCTGTAATTCCAAACTGAACCTTTTAGTTTCCATACTATAACTTCTAATATTCTTTGTGTATCTTCAAAAACTTTCACAAAATTGGAGTAAGCATTATAAGTCTTTTGTATTTTCACTAAAATATACTCTGTGAAACTATGAAGTCAAGGTGTTCACTGCTCCAAGTGCAAGTGATTTTCATGTTAAGATAAAAAATAATTTTCTTGATGTGAAAATTGTGAAATTCAATATATCTAATCATCAAAATCTCTTCAATAAATGTCAAACTTTCTTTTTTTTCTCAGCTTTATGTTTTAACTGTTACTTTCTATATCCCAACTCTATACGAGTTCAGACAATTTGACCACCTTAAAAACTTAAAGAACTGAAGATCTTATATGGAAAACTGCACCACATGTAAACCAGGTGAAGAGATGTTGCACGTATAAATGGAAAAATGGAAGAGCACATCCAAGTGGGAGAGAATTATGATAGAATAGGGATCTGTACCATATGATATTTAAAAACTCTGTCCCAGAAAATATAAAAGTAGGTAAAATGAAAAAAATGTACCTCTAAAATTCAGAGTGGCTAGAGTGCAACAGACTGCACATGGCAATTCAGTCACACCTATAACCCAAGCTGCTGGGAACCTACATCCACGCAGGGGTATAATTGAGGATTATACTGGTGGCAAGTCAAGTAAAATCCATATCCAGCCATCAGGAACTGCATTTATGTGAGGGTAGGAAAAATAATCATGGTGGTGGCCAGTCAATTACAATTCAAAACCCACCAGCTGGTGAGGGAATAAAGACATTTGTAATACATATGTGAAAACTTATGTTGATTAGTTCAGCTCTAATTCAGAATCAAGCCATTGGGAACCAACATCTGCATGGGGTCAGGATGAGAAATCCCAATCAAAAGGGTGAACTACAATTTTGATGGCTAACTCCCAAATTATATAGTGAAGGATATCATATTATCTACACCAGCAAAACACCACCATTTCACTTTCAACTGAATAGTTTTACAGTCATTTATACAGATCATTTATATTTCCTATAAGACATTCAGGAAAATGCCTCCACAGTCCTCCACTGGAACCAGAAAGTGCGAAAGACTCTTAAACTCCATTAAATGAACCCATTCAGGAGAGTCCCTCCCCATTTTATTGGAACTAGAAACTGGTCAGGACTCCTATACTCCAATAGAAGAAAAGATGCTGAAAAGGTGGTGGAGAGTCCAGAGGAATGTCATAACCTGAGAGAGTGCAATGGATGATCAAAAAACTTTATTTTAAATAGCAGAGCACACTAAGCTATTCACTACAGACACTGCAGAGGAGAGTAGCTCCTCTTCTGCTCTACCCATGTAATGCATGGGTGAGTACGGTTTGGGATGGATAAACATACGAAGCAAATTTATCATGAGAATGAAATTATAAGTAATGTTGTCAAAGACACAATCTTTCCAGTGTGTCTTTCAAGGTCATGGAATCACAAAAATACAAGTTGACAAGATTTTATAGGGCAGATTTGAATGGTTAAAGAATACCTGGTCTTGCAACACTAACCACACAATGGGATTTATAATGAAAAAAAAGGGATATGTGCTTTATATATACTAAAAGACAACTTATTCAGTTAAACTCTGATGAAAGAGTAAAGGATGGCAATAAGTGAATGATAGTACCTTGACAGAAAAGAAATAGCAACTAAAAGCATAGATTGGGAAATTAATCTTTGGAAATTTAGACCCAGAGTTCATGATATGAAGTATTTCCAACTGATGGCAGGGTGAACATGCAGGGAAAAGAAAGATACATGATCAGAGTGAAGGCACCAGGAAGTGATGACAGAAAGGAGACAAGACACAAAAAGCCAACTGAATCAGAATCCAAACCCAATAGATAAGGGAGAAAGAGAAACAAAACTTACAAATAAAGAACTGGAGTAAAAAAAGATTGTAGGAAGTGGATTTAATTGAAAAAAGCATTTTAAAACAATGAAACAATCTACAACATGTATTGGATGGAGAAGGCCATCTGAATCTCACAAAAAGATTTATAAAATTTATCCAGAACAAAAGAAACAAATCAAGCCAAAATGGGTAAGGACACCAAAGCAGTATTAGCCAGGAAAGATCACTCATAAAGACCTAAACCAGAGTGACAGAGATGCACAGAAACGTGAAGAGGACTGATGGAGTGAAAAAAAAAATGCAATGTAAATCTATCTGAACTTAGCAAAAGTCAAAAAAGAGGATAATGAACCAGAGATAAAAAAAATGAGGTAACTAACCAAGAAGTGATAAAAGATTTTAAAATTTCATGTGAAATGGTACCCAACAAGAGGCAGAGGCACCAAAAGTAGGAAGATCAAAATGTTACTTTTTGAGAGAAAGTGTCAGGATTAAAAACTCAATTATCAATGAGAAAAAAGCATCTGGAACACAACTCACCAGGATACACATCAAGTCTCTGTGTTATAAAACATAAAAGGAAATCCACTATTCACTTCCAAGTGAAGAAGAAGAACTGTCCCTTTGGCAAATGATATATACCACCAACATCAAAAAGTCCAAATGAAACAGGATCAGACAAAACAGTCAAAAAGAATAGTGTGAACTAAAGCATCTTTGACTTGCATAAGTGCCTAGATGTGGAAAAAATAGGACTTTTCAACTGGAGAACATGTTCCTAAAGCCTCCTATTGACCGAACTATGCCCTTTACCTTTGGAGGTGACCATCAGAGTAGAAAAACAATCCAAAATAACATGCTCAAAACTTGCTTTGAAATTCTCAGAAGCTTCAGGCTACATGGATGTGGAAAAAACAGCAAAAATGTAATAACGAATAATCATAGGAACTTTAGATTAACTTTACAAAGCGTCATAAATAGACCTATTGTCCAACAATGAGAATATGACAATAAAAGCTTCAAAGTAAATTCTACAAGTCTTAATATGGGAAAAATGGTTACTGAAAAAAAAATCTATACTCTAAGAATATCTGTAAAGTAACCTTTCTAGGTGAAGAAGAATTATGGTTTTATAAAACACCAAAAGAATTTGTACAGAATAATTAATCTGGAGATGTTTTAATTTCAGTAATAAACATGGTGTGAAAATTTCTCTAACACCAGGTAGACGAAATGAGAGAGAGATCTGTAGCTGAAAACTGATTTCTAAAGTAAACGCATGTAAAATACGATCAAATTGGACATGAAAATACAGGCTTATTTCACTGATTATTGAAGGAAGTCTCTTGTGAAGTGAGATATTTAGTAAATAAGTGTCACAGGAAGAAAGCTTAACATATAATAGTCTTACTCTTTCAACATGGGGTTGAAAGCCAAACATGTGACCTATTTGTACTCACTTAGTCTTTTGAGATTTCATACTTTTAACGTTCAATAGTGTGCATAGCTACACAAAATTTGACAGTATTTCACTTAATATTATAAGTCTTTAACATACAAAAAATCACATTTTTAATGCAGTATTCCTGATAAAATAAAGATTTATACACAAAAATATTAAATATTTATTTAAATAATCCATGTGCAAAATAATTTTGATGTTAAAATTAAAAATACTTTTTCTCATCTCAAAAATCTCAAACCTCCTAACCCATTTCAAATGTTTTTGTTTCAATAAAACTTGACAGTTTATATTTTATTTTCTCTAACTCAAAATTGGATCAATAAATCAAAATACCTTTTTGTTTCTATAATGACATCACATTGTAAGATAATACTTTACTAGTTTATTCTAATCAGCTTAACGTTTGTAACACATCTATTTATTATTACATTTTATTATTTTATTGCCCTTTGTACTATGACTAACTACTGTCTGCATGCTTATAAGTTGTAAATCACTCAGGGATTGTGCAGATCCCATTAAACTATCAAATTACATAAACCCATGAGATATTACAACAAGTACAAGCAACTTGTGTACGTGCTTCATTAATTTTTTTTTATTACTCATTTTATTCATTCTAATCTTAACAAACCTAAAAAATATTCTTAATTTTACATTTTAGTTGCTTTTATAGTTATAGATAAAAAACAAATATCAAAAACAAAAAATAAAATACTTATAAAATCTCCTTTTTTCATGTTCTTAGTTGTTAAAATGAGTTAACCCTAATTAATGATTTTTATTTAACTATTTAACTAAATAATGGTCCAAACAACATAATCTAATAGCTTGCCAAAAATTGTCTGTCTTTCCAGCTCTGCAAAAAAAAAGTTGTTACCAATTCACCTATGATAGCCGTTAACTTTCTCATGGGAACACTCATCATATTCTGAATGAAGATATTTATATTGGTTATAGGTAATATACTATTAAATGTAAGAGTGAACTGTTAATAAATTATGAAAGAACAAATGTGACTGGTTAAGTCTGATTTTCTATACAATAGCTCTGTAACAACCAAAGTTGAAGAGTATAATAAATGTGGTTTATCAGAGTAGTTACAATTTTATAGAGTAATTTGTGTTTAATTTCATGGCACACTAGGAGAAAATTCAGAATTTTTCAAATACTGTCTTGTAAAATTAAACTTAAAACTTGAATGCTGTTATGATATGGATTATTTGCTAAGATTTTATGCTATTCTAAATAGTATTACATAAACAAAACATAGTTCAATAAAATTTTGAATGTAAGACACTAAAACTTTGTATCATGAGCAGTAAAATATACCTGGGTGGATAAACGGGTGGGTTAATAAGTGAAATAAATGTCTTTTTTCAATATACCATTTTGCAAAACATGTCATATTTCTTCTTTATTTTTTGTTGAAACTGAAGACTCATCAATTAATTTATAAATAATACCATTATGAGTGTTCAATATTTTACACAAAAAATGCAGCACTTGTGAAAGAGACAATAGTTTTAATTCAATTTCTAAACTTTCTCGCTAACAAAATTTTCTTTACCAAATATAAAGATACAAGCCTACAATTACACTGCTTACATTACTTGTCAGCCAGTATTTTATAATAGATACAGATAATTTTGGGATAAATATAGTGAAGCTATTAGTTTTAAAATTGTTACTTCTATTATTATGTTAAACCTCTGCTCTTTAATTTATTTAAAAAATTTCCAGCAGCCATTTATTTCTACATGGAAAAAACTTAAATGCTTTTAAGTTTGATTATGCATGTCTTACAATAAAATGTAACTTGAGAATTACTCATTTTTAGCATATCACATACCTCAGTGAATACATCTTCAAAAACCAACTGTTCATTCAAGACACAAAGGGCTTTCAACCTTTCAAAATGGATAAAATATATTGTACTTTCCTACAAATTGACAGAATGTTTACCTCTATTTTGTTTTCAAATGACTAGGGGTTTTAATAAGCTCTTATTAGTACTTTTAACTGTTACATTATTGTGGGAAACCTTAGTGACTTCTCTGTGAGAAATAACAAGAAAAATAATGAAGTTGAGTATTATCAACTACAGAAATATATATTCTTATTGTTCAACATTTTGCCTTAACATAACTTCAAATAAAAGGTGTTTGTTACTGAACTAAGTTTATTCTCTTTGGAATTTGCAAACTTGTCTTGTTCTCTATGATTTATTATCTTAAAATTACTCGATATTTTAGTGTAATAACTTCTATTACCTGAAAAATAAACTACTAAAACTTAAAAAACATTTTTCAATAACTGTCCTTTACTTATAAGAACTAAAGTTTTAAAACATATTTGGTTTTAATGTGGACAATTATTTCAGCTTGAAACTAAATTCATCTTCATGTCTACTTTGCTAGAAATCTAAATTTGTGTAAGTTTACTTAAAGCATGTTATATATCTATCACTGACATTATATCTGGTAAGCAGTGGCCTTACTTTTACTCAGTCATATGAAAAAACATGAATTACTAAATGTTAATTATCATTAAGTGTCAAATGAATGGTGATTAAAGCATCTTCATGCAGCTGTATTTTTGAATTCTACATCTTCTCTGGTATATGATTACCCTGTATTTTTGGTATGTTTATTTAATGATTAATGTAAATATAGGGTCTTACAAAGTCATGCTGAATATATTTTTCAGTATTTTTACTACAGTTATGCAAACATTTCATGCCTACAGGTTGAGCTCCAGGACAATAATCTTTGTAGATGACATTTTAACTCTTTTAGTTAATTCACTTTTTTTCTGATTTAAACATGGAAAGGCAAGTTTATGGAGCATGGACCAATTTCTTTTTTTACTACTTCCCGACAAGAAAACATGTTCATGAAAAAAAACAACTAACAAAAACATTTCTTGAAGTCAGCTTAAAATATAAGTATCACCCCAATGTTGCATAACAGAAGTTACACTTGAAAGATTAATCAGAAAGTAAGATTAACTATAATAGTTCCATCCATCCTCACACACACAATACCGATACGAATATCAAGTTAATTTTTGGCTTGAAGAGTTCAATAGCAAAAATAACACCAATAACTATAATCAGAGTAAAAACATGTAACTGATAAAAACAAAACACTTATAAAATCAGGGTCAGAGAAAATTAATTTATTAAAATATAACAGAGTAAAATTTTCAAATTACAAATTTTTCACTTATGAAAAAAAAAGTTAAACACATACCTGGCCAGTACAAGGTACAAATGTTAATAAACAATAAAAGATAAATCTCAATGCTATAAACTTCAATAAATAAAAGAATTAGGAAAAAGAACCAAAAGGAAAAAAAAGTCTAATTATTTAAAAAGCATGATTCTAAACTCAAACCACTTCTCAAGATCAAGACAAGTATTGAGAAATAATCATCAATAGTTCTGACTGTATCGCATGAAATAACTCATTCAAGACTTAGGAAGGGTTTTTATGATTGGTTAGACCATGAGGTTACATTTCATGCGACTACGTATTACCATAAATTTAGGCAATTTTTCACAATAATAATATCTGTATGTCACACTGCTAGGGTACACTTGTTCCAGTTTCATAATATGTACATACATCCTTGCAGTCAGTGTACTCTAAATGGAACACAAGTTTGTGCTTTAATGTAACTAAAAACTCGTTGCTCAATTAAACAATAAAAGAGTAGTAAATAAGATCAAAACAAAGAAAAATTATGGTTTGTTATCTCATGTGTAGTTCATAAAAATTCAAAACTTTGGTGAGGTTCTCGGAATTACATTTAAACTAAAATAACTGAAAATTTTCTTCATTGAACATGACTTCATCACATCTCTTATAAAAATGTTTTGAATAAAATCAAAGCATGCTTAATATTTATAAAGCAATACATGTAAATTAAACCTAATAATTTATGTTTAAAACTATTCTTAAAAATTATTTGTACAGTTTGCACAATGATGCCAGTACATTTCTTTTCACAATTAATGCAAAACACTTTTAAGTTTGAAAACGCAACTTTCTTACCTGTCTGGATAAAGTACAAGTGTGTGGAACTTTGTTAAAACAAATGAAATTGGATTCTTTGGAAGGTTACCTTTTACTTCTGGGTAGCTGGATTAAAGATAAAAACAAGTAAATGTTTAACAATCCATACACCATTTAACTTAATTTTCTAGTAACTTTGACAAGTTATACAGTTTGTAAAAAACTCCTTTACATGCAAAATTAATAACTTTGTATGTATATACATATATAACCATAAATGTTTAAGTCATAAACAAAACACATTAAAATTAAACAAAATATGCTAGATATTTTTAAAAGGATCCTAGGGTGCAAGCTACAACATGGGATTATAAAATGTGTCCTACGTTTTGGAGATGACTGTGAAAGTAGAACCCAATTTTCTTTATTTTCCTTTTTTAATTTTATTTATTTATTTTTTCATCTTTTTTGTATTTTAACTTGGGAGAGCAGCAGCCTTCCCACAACTGTCTGCAAGCAGTGAGGAGTGATATAGATGTGGGACATTGTAGGCTTGCGTATCCATGTCTCGCTTTCCTAATTTATAAATTTCTGATCTTCTCATACGAGACTAGTAAACTAGAGGTTAAGACTGATAAACAGTGTATCCCCACCACAATGTAAGTCCTACTTCCTCAGTCACCTCTAAAACCTGGGATACATTTCATAATCCCATGTTGTAGCTTGTACCCTGGGATCTTTTTAAAAATATGCAACTTAATTTGTTTGATTTTAATATTTTTTGTTTATGGGTTAAAAGTTTATGGTTATAATATAATTAATCAGAGGTTGGTATTTGCTGTTTTTAATGCAGTCCTTTCTCATGATTTTGTTTATTTATTTGACTTCATTTTGATTTCATTATTTAATTTCACTAAAATATATATATATATATATATATATATATATACACTGTATCTTCTAAAAAGAAATCACTTACTCTACCAAAAAGAAATTAGTTTTCAGAATGTTTTAATCTTTCCTGTTTAAGTATCACTCTTTGTATAATTTAATTGGAGAAAACTTTACTTCATATTATAACAAGAATAACATTTTAGGAGAAAAATAAGTTGTTAAATTGTAGCCAGTAAGTTTCCCAAAACATCTGGGAATGTTTACAGTGAACTGGAGTCACTTAAAGCTATTACCTAATTAAGTGTAGGACATTTACATTTCTTCAGTTATACTTTAAATTTACTTTTTTTAAAGAATTACAAAAAATGGTTTATCATTTTTTCCAAACAAAGTCAACAAATGTGGAATATCCATTGTTTGGATTACTTGAACTCAAGCCATTAGTTTTCAACAACTAAAACTAAAAAAAACAAGTTTGAACTATTATGGTGATGCAATCTTCAACCTACAAAACTTACAATACAAAACAGAAATACATAAGCCTTAAGATGCAATAAAATCCAGATCAAATAGGAAATGCATGAACCTAACTAATGTTCATATCAGATTTGGACATTTTAAGCTAATTTAATGCACATAAAGTATGTAGCAAAAAAAAACAATACTAGAGACCGCTTAAGGCTCAATAAAAGTATTTTCATGATGTTTGGTTCTTTGTTTAAAATTATGGTGTTTAACAAACATATTTTATCCAGTTTCAATGTTAACAAACAGGTGTTCTTAATATATTCACCAGATAAACTTGTCATCAAATGAGACAGATTCACTCAGTGATGTCGAGAAACCCACTTGTTGAGAATTTTATATGCAAAGACGGCTCGTTTTGGGTTCAGAACGCTCTTCTATTTAAAATATTTTCTGAACCCAAAACGAGCCGTCTTTCAATATAAAAGACAGATTCACTGTTTAGTGATTATGTCACATGTCTGCAGTGATGACTAAAATCTTTGTTGAGCATCACTGTTTATTCTATTCAATATATAAAATAAACTGCTTAACTAACTATCTAATAATTATAATTGTGACATTTTTTGAACAATAACATGACTACCATTACTACAAATGCAAAACTTTTTTATTATTTTAAATTATGAATTTATTTTATTTACAGAATATCATTAATAAAAAACTTAATATGGTTTGTTTTGAATTTCCTGCAAAGCTACACGAGGGCTATCTGCACTAGCTGCCCCTAATTTTGCACTTTAAGACTAGAGGGAAGGCAGCTAATCATTACCATCCACCACCAACTCTTGGGTTACTCTTTTACCAACAAATAGTGGGATTGTCTGTCACATTATAATGCCCCCACAGCTGAAAGGGTGAGCATGTTTGATGTGACAGGGATTCAAACCCACAACCCTAGAATTACAATTAAAGTGCTTTAACCACCTAGCCATGTTTGGCCTAGTATTAATGATATTTAACAAGTTTAAAGAAACCATTAAAACATTTCATTCAAAATGGAAGCTAGAACAAAAAACAACAACAAATAAACACAGATGTATCAAAGCAAAAACCAACATTCAGTGGTAGAAAATATGTATTTACAAATAAGACTATCCTCAGTCTCAATATACAATATAAAAGTTTGTTTTACTTAATAATTTACTGTATAAAAATAGAATACCACAAAGCCTCATAAACTTTACATTTTGACATGTATCATCATCAGGAGTGAGATGTTGAAAAGTAGGGTGCATGAGTCTTTTCTCAGTCTCACAGTATTTTATCTTTATAAAATAAATTATTAAACAATAAAAAAAATTTAAAAATTTATTTTAAAACTGAGGACAGTTTTATTTTTAAACATTTATTGTGTACTATTAAACATTGGTTTATCTTTAACACATCAGTATTATTGAAAATAAAAGTGTCATCTTAATCACAATAAAATTGCAGTTACCAGGTCACATTACATTCTAAAATAAGTGTACTGAATATTCAAAATCAACCAAGTTTTCTTGTTAATGTTTTTCTACAATCAAATAATTTATATGACTAATTTTGCTATTAGTTTTGTATCTTACAAATTATTTTAGAGACAATTCTTAGAATTTAGTTGCAGAATTTAAAAAAAATTAATTCCCATCTCAATAAATTGACACACCCTGAAAAGCCAGTAATTATGATCTAATTTTATAAACATTACACAGCTTACTTAGTTAACAATTTGTGTTTAACAAAAATGATTAAAGAATGACAACAAAATGTCTTAAAGAACATAAAGAAAATGGTCAAACTAAAAAATAATACTGAATTAGTTGAGTATCAACTGTAACTGAGTCATGACCAGCCTGTCCGGTTGTGTCAATAGTTCCATAGTAGACACCAGGTTCTGTAAAAAACATTAAATTGATTTTATTTGTTTTTGGTTTCCATAAAATAATTATTATACTCATCTCTTTCTAAAAATTCCATCTCCTTTTACAGTGATATGACTGAGAGTAAGCTAAATAACAAGCCCACAGTTTTAAAGCAAAGACATACAAATGATTGTTGTTGATTTAAGACTAGAAATTACATGACTACCTTAAATCCTTAACTCATCTCTCCTTGCAAAAAAAATTTCATACTGCCTCACTGGATACAAGATGGAAAGTTCAGATTCCTGTATAAGTCTGATTTTTCTTTACTTAATTTTTTTAATGTTTACAACAAAAATGCTAAGAAACTAGATTTGATACAAAATAAATTATGATAGGAAAGATAACCACATAATCACATTTCTGCTCAAAATGGCCTCCTCTCCTTATTGCCTTCCAATCCACTTGCTTTAACACTACAAACTGACAAGCAGGTAAAAGAAAGTTTAATAAAACAAACCACCAGGTACCACTAGTTATAATGTACATGAAAATGTAAAGGTAAAATTACATTTTCCAAGAGACCTCAAAATTAGCTGAAAGTCAAGATAAAATACCAATCTACAAATCTGAATGCCCATCTTGACTGGAAGAATATGTAAGCTCTACCACAAAATTACTTACATCAGTGGCCATTCTTATTGCACATATTAAAAGGAGATATACCTCAACTCATAACAATTTGAACAAGTCTTTATACCAGCCCTGGAAATCATTATGATCTCCTTTCTGGAGGGAATGATACATAAACAGGATGAAGTGATTAGGTCTTATGAAGCAGCCACTGCATTATATAATCTTGTTAAAAGACTGGTAGAATTTTATAATTTCTAGACATCCTGTTTCCAAGAACATCACTAAGTACATGCAGAACTGTTAAAAACTCACAGGAAAAAAATTTAAAAATGTATAGCTATAATCTTCATTAGTTATACAAGCTGTATATGTGGTTGACTATATGAGTAGCTAATAATGCTTATTGATTTATTTAATCAAGTATTTTTCATAACTTAAGCTTCTTTTGTTCTTACTTTTGGATATGCTCTGTTCGAAGAAGAAATCCTCTTAATAAAGCATTTTACAACTTAAATTTTTCTACAGCAAATGTAAATGAAAAATATACTCATAATAGTCCAGAGGGATTATTTGAAAAATTACAATGTATTGAAAAACAAATATTTTATCAGAGTTAATAACCATTACCTGTCATCCAGCCAAAGGTTTCAGGAAGAGCTCCTGGCTGAGGGTAAAACAACTGTAGTTTGCTGTAACCCAACTGGCCAGGAATTTCTAAAAACCGATCTATTATGGATAATATTTAACAAATAAAATACTAAATTTGCATTTCCAAGGTCCTGAAAGGTACTTACAAAGACACATTAATCATACACCTTAATAAAAAAATAATAATTTTACATTCCTTGAAAGCACAAGTTTGTGTAATGAGTTTACACATCTAAATATAAAATAAAGTGCCTATTATCCAGTTAATTATTAAGCTCAGCTGAAATTCAATTACTAGCTTCAATTCATTACCCTTATCCTCAGAGAGGGAGGGCAAAGGTATTGCAAACAAGTCCATTTGTATGTATGTATCTTGTAAAGTTATTAATCAAAAGAACACAAACCTTTTACATGATATGGGAAGTCAATATTGGACAGTACTGATAAATTTGAAGTATATTTTATTATGAAGAGATAGGGTTAGTTTTGGAATTTGGGGGTTAATAAGTGTAAAATGTTATTAAATTTGTACCAGTTTTCATGGGCACATCAAGGTCGAGATTCCTCATCGCACCACATAAAGTGATCAGGATTATTGATCATTTTGGATTTTTGAAGTAATTTCTGAGTTTTTATAGATGAAACCTGCCATTATCTAATATAATTCATGCATGCAATCTTGGAATAAAGGTATACAATTATGTATGATTGATCTTGTTTCATTCTATTTTTATTTCAGTATATTTTAAAAAGAATAAACTCTCAAAAGAGTATTAAAAAGTTTATTTTCTGTTTAACTTTATTTCACAATCTATATATATTTTTTTTCTAAGTCTGCATTATAATTGTGAATTATTTTCCCTTTTACTTTTGAGTTAATATTTATCAGTTACTTTCCTTTGGTACTTTTTGTAACTGAATATCTAGAAGCATTTTCTTTAATCAAATATACAATCTATGTAGAGAGAGCTAAAGTTGAGAGCATTTTCTGAAAAGAAAAAATTTAAATCCTTCAATCATTTCTAATAACATCAACAATTTGCACACAGAATGTTCATTTAAATGTTCCATCATGACTACTTTATTCACAAAAATCACATTCAACAGAAGCTTGTCCTCATGGACAAACACACGGTTTAGACAGTGATGTGGGTTAGATGAGATCTTTCGTTGTACTAGTGCTTAGTAATGCATGGTTTGTCTTTTGTGTTATCTTGTTGTGTAGCCCATGCCTTTTTATGTAATTTACATTCAGTTTGACCAAGTGCTATAATTTTCAGGAAAATTTATTTTGATTTAAAATTTATGTAACATAAATATGGCAACACTAAATTAGTTCCAGAATTTTTTGTTCTCGGGGTATCCACCCTCTCTGTAAAAAAGTTTAACAACCAATGTGCTTGATCGATTAGGATTTTTTCCACAATGTTCAATCTATTCTTATATTCATTTTGCGACTCTTAACAGGACTGTTATCAGTCCAAAATTTTTAAAATAAATATTCAGGTGTTTCCCAATTTATGTTTTTTCTTCTTTTTTTTTTAGTTGAGACATGCATTGCTGAAATATTTTTATTTCTAGATCCTGTGAACCAAACAGCTACTCTTATTACAGGATATTTAAAATATATATCTTAAATTACAATCATTTCTTTTAAACAAAGCTTTAAATTTAAAGAGTAAAAATTGAAACAAATTTCTGTTATTTGTGTGTAAAATGCAACATTTCTGGGACAAGAATTTTTTCATTATAACAATATTATGCTAAAAACATCACCCTGAACATGAATATAATGTTCAAAACTCACATTTACATTTTTAAATATAACTACTTTTGAATTTTGACAAAAACGTCTTTAAGTACCAATATTAAAATTTATTGTATTACATAAGTTTAAAAAGCTATAAAATAATTATGCTTCAAATATAGAACCTTCCTCTCACCTGGAACTTCTGGGTAGTTGTTGAAAACATGCTGTAATACAGGGTATTCCACATTGCTAGGTACACTACCCAGAAACTGGTAAAGTCGACTGTGAAATAAAAAAAAAAGCTTAAAGAAAATTTATACAAAAGAAACACAATACAAAAAGGTAGTATTAATGTGTTTTTAGCCCATATTCTTCATCTCAAACTCTAATGACAAAGAAAAAGTAATTAATGTAACGGCATACGAATATCTTGACATTCCATACTAAATATTTCCCACCACCAAAACGTTCCTCCTTAAGTTAGAATAAGGAATATATTGGCCACATGTTAAAATGAACCACATTGTAAATTGTCTCTCCTTTCAAGAGAAATAACTCAAGTTTAAATGCAGAATTTAACTACCTAGACTTCAATAACTAGAGATTCAAAAGCTAAGTATAAGGAACATGTTGTAAAGTAGAGATCCGCTGCAGTTTTTTTTCTCCATTTATCTACTTGTAACAGTGGCAGAGCTCATTCGTATGATAAGGCTCTGCTTACTGAGCAAGTAAGGTAATTGTTAAAACACAATAATGTCCCCTAAAATCCTCAATGGATTGAACATACACAGGTGCTTGAGGCTGTGCATTCTTGAAGAAAGGTGGCAAATGCATTAAATATTCCTTCTGAGGAAAAAATTTCATGTTCTACATACAGATTGTCAATTCTGCCAATAACTCTTGTTGAAACACCTACACAAATGGTTTGTTCAACTGCATTGTAAAAATAAAATAAAACTAGCGAATGGAATATTTTGAACCTTGAGATAAGCTTTTTACAAATTACGTTGATTCTTCCAAAACACCTTATTTTTCTGCCTGATATTTATATATGAATTTGCAAAATGGAAAAATTGAAAATGTTTTTCCAAGAAACAATTACAAATACTTATTTCTGTTGCATTTTCTTATTATACCCAAATTCCAAGCAACCATTTTTCAATTGTTAATCAAATGGTTTTATGTTGACATATGTAATATGTTTCAAACTCATTTTATATTCATTTACATATTTTTCAAAGTTATTTATAGTAGTTTTCTTTTCCATTTAAAATCAATTACTCAGGTTTATAAAGGCTAATGTACCATTGTCTAAAAAAAACAAAAAACAGCAGCCTTAATAACAAAACAAAATGATATGCTTTAGTGTAAAATAATTAATTTAGACTACCTCATTCAGTTCTATTTAAATCAATTATTTCCCTCATCACAATACAACATCATGCTTCAAAAGTGACAAAGCAAGCTTTAAAAACTTAGGGTTCTAGTTCTGGCAGAAGAAGTTCACACACTTAGTGGATATTTTGTTATGACAAAGCCAAATAAAGCTATTTGCAGTGTCCACTAAGGAGAATTAAACCTCTGAATTTAGTGTTATAAATCCAAAGATTAATTGCTTTCCCACCAAAGAACAGTTTACAAACATCTTTTTTTTGTACCAATATATTAGCAATCTATTTTTCTGTCATTTTTTTCTAATACCTAATAAGGCTCTACACTGACTGTAAGCCACACAAAATTATACTGTTGAAAAGAATATTAACAAAAACAAAAAAACAGCTTTCGTAGCATATTTAGATCACTAACCTAAGACTTTTCAAATCAAAGATGCAGGTAAATATACCTTAACATGACAACTAAGGTAAAGAAACAGTAACTGGCTCAAATAAATAAAACTATATTCGTACTGAAATTACAAGGGTCAAATTGGTTCCATTTTATTTAAAACTGACATCTATGCTGAGGTAGTATGAGGATCATCCTGTCTTCACCACAAACCCAAGAGACCAGGTGACTGAGAATAACTATCTAAAAAAGCATGTCACAAGTATTTGTACTGAGATATAGATCTAAGGACCCAGCATCTGGTAACAAAAAGATTTCTATCACAGGCAATCAATTTCCCTAACTAGGAATTGACCAGAACCATCTAAAAAGCAATAACATCTCCATATTAAAGTAGGACAAGGGAGCCAAAAGAAAAAAATCATAATAATCCTACATACCACTTCTACAACCAACAACACAGATGGAGAAAATTAAGGGAGGAAGACAAATAACCTTAAATTTGTGAGGACTTTTGATTGGTTTTACTCTAAATTCAAAATCCTGCCATGGGATAACAGCATCATTGAGAAGTTGGGATGAGGGCTCCCAATCAAATGGGTGAACTGCATTTTTTGATGTATCATTCCTTTGTAATTTTATATTACAAAGAGGAGAAAGTTACATCATTTACACCTGCAGAACACTACCACCCTTCTCTACACAGAATGGCTATAGCCATCTATGTGTGGGACCCATTCAGGAAGGTCCCTCCAGAGTTGACCACCACAGCAGCTTGGAACTAGAAACTGGTAAGGACTTCTGTATTCCAACAGAAGAAAAAAGGTTGAAAAGGTAGTGGAGAGTCTGGAGAAAGATCATCATTTGAGACAATTTCATGGGTGACCACAAAAACCTATTTTGAAAAATAGACCATACCAAGCCATTTGTTACAGGAAAAGCAGGGAGAGACAACTATCCCTTTCTGCTTTACTCATGCAATCTATAAGCAATATGGACCAGGGTATTATGTTTATGAATAAAAATATTGTGAGGTTAATCTCTTAAGTGCTGTATTATGGAACACCACATCTCAACAGTTGGTCAGCAATGTAAAGCCATGAAATACAAAACACGAGTCAATATGACAGTATAGTGTAGATTTCAAGTTAAAGAATACTTGGTCAGACACCACTCACCACATTTATACTTGTCCTATTCCTACTATTTGCACTGTTAAATATGAAAAAGGATGATGCATCAATAGCATAAATTTCTTTTACAATCTTAAACAACTCAATCAGATCCCTCTTACCTCTTCTGTTTTCATGAGAAATGAAACTGTGAGATTTCAACCTCTCCTTGCATTACAACCCTTCCAACTAGTAACCCTTCTCTGAACTCTTAACAACAATTCAATGTTTTTCCTAAGGTAAGAATCCCAAAACTGAAGACAGAATTCTAAATGTGACCTAACCAGTACCCCACACAATGAAATTATAACATCTTTAGACTTGTATTTAATATTTCTTAAGATACAGTTTAAAATCCTATTTACAACTAGTGATGAACAAGAATCAATTATAATAATTCTAAATGTATACACTCAGTGGCCAGTTTATTAGGTACATATATCTAATACTGGGTAGGACCCTCTTTTGCCTCCAGAACTGCCTGAATTTTTTGTAGCATGGATTCAACAAGGTGCTGGAAACATTACTTAGGGATTCTGGTTCACGCTGACTTGACAAAATCATGCAGTTCCTGCAGATTTGTTGGCCACACATTCATGCTGTGAACCTTTCATTTTGCCTCATCCCAAAGATGCTCTATTGGATTGAACTTTGAAGACTGTTCAGACCATTAAAGTCACTGTCATGCTCATGGAACCAGCTTGAGATGATGTGTGCTTGTTAACACGGCACATTATTCTGCTGGAACTAGCCATTGGAAAATGGGTAGACTGGCCATAAAGGGAGGTACATGGTCAGCAACAAAGCTCAGATATGCTGTGGCATTCAAAATGATGATCAATTTGGTATTAAAGGGCCTAATGTGTGCCAAGAAAATATTCTTTACACTATTACGCCACTGCCACTATCATGTACTGTTTACCAAATTCTGACTCTTTTTATCTACAAGTTGCAGCAGAAATAGAGATTCATCAGACCAGGCAACATTTTTCCAATCTTCAATCATCCAGTTTTGGTGATCTCATGATCACTGTATCCTCATCTACCTGTTCATAGCTGACAGGAGTGAAGCCCATCACGGTCTTCTGCTGCTGTGGCCCATCTGCTTCAAGGTTCAACATGTTGTGCATTCAGAGATGACCTTCTGTATACCACTGTTGTAAAAAGTGGTTGAGTATTTGTGATCTTCCTGTCAGTTTGAATGAGTCTGGTCATTCTCCTCTTTCATTAACAAGGTGTTTTTGCCCACAGAACTGCCACTCACTGGATATTTTTTTGTTTTTCACACCATTTCTGTAAACTCTAGAGACTGTAGTGCATAAAAATCCCAGGAAGTCAGCAGTTTCTGAAATGCTGGAACCATCATATCTAATACCAACAGTCATTTCACAGCCAAAATTGCTTATATCACGCATTAAAAAAAATGTTGGGTCAAACAACAACTGAGCCTCTTGATGATGTCTGCATGTTTTATTTACTGAGTAGCAGCCATGATTTCCTCTTTGGCTATTTACTTTAAACTGCTGGTGTACCTAATAAAGTAACCACTGATTGTATCTACTAAGTTATAACATGACAGAACTGTTGTTTTTTTTTGTTAACATATTCAATAACTTGAAAGTGCTTTTACACTAAAATTGCAAAATGTTGTTAAATGCAATGTATTCTACAGTTTTGGCAAACTCTGGAATATCTATACCTTGCAGTTGTTACCATTATGAAATATTTGTTATCTCCAGAAAATGTACTTGACATCTTGTGAAATTCTAGTCCAGTAATAGCAGTTTGTTGAGAACTTCCATTGCAGATTTCAAACAACTAAAGAAAAAATGTATATTTAATTTTTTTTTCTTCATACTACTTAAAAAAAAGGGATATACAAGTAAGATAATGCATCACACATTACACATTTACAATCATTGTAGAAGTTAGCACCTCATTAAACCATTACAACAACACTATAATTTGAAAACAGCAATGTTACACAACTTTCCAAGTTTCTAAATTATCATGCAAAACACCTTTTAAAAATCCTTAACTTTCTTTAAATATTTTTTGTGCCATATGGGGAAGAAATATCCACAAAAAATATATCATTTTGTGTTTAACAAATTGATGCACTCTTTATTTTTTTATACAAAATAAGTATTTATTAGAACTATCCTCACAATTTCAGTTAGATAAAACAGAAGAGAGTGAAAACAATGTCAAAAACTTCTGTTGCTAATTTTATGCTTAACTAGTAATTAGCCAAACTCTTATCAAGATTCAGTGAATCAGGTATTTTAATTCACATTAATGATGTAGTTACTATTTTCTACCAATAACATAATAAACTTTCCTAAGTAAATGACATATACATAAAGTAATTCAATAAATAATTTCAGAGATTTGTTTCTGGAACCAATATAATTATGGTGGTATACTACTATGAGTCTTTGGATGAAATCTGTTATATGTTGAGAAGGTAAATTATTTTAGAATCACATTGAAATTGAACTTGTATGTACTTCAAAATTTAAGAGGTTTCTTAACATTTAAAAATTATCATGACTGTCAAATTTTAATAAACTATTAAACGTTCTTTCTGGCAATTTGATCAGATCTTGCATAGAAATGTATACCATTACATATATCTCTCAATAAAATACCAGGTCTGAACAAACTTGCTTATATGTAACCATATAACCATGTATGCCAATATCTCAATTGCTATTGTTGATAAAATGTTGTCACACATTAAGAGTTTGTGAGACTAACCCATTTTACAAGTTTCTTTACAGTAATGATGCATTTATCTCTGTCTGCAGACTATCCTGATGTAAAGATAAAATGACTCTTGGTAACTTTGAAAGTTACTCTATAATTGTATTATATAGCAATATTTAACAGCCAAACAGTCTCAGATAAATAAATTAAAAAACACTGAATTACAAAGACACTTAAATTTGAATTAACATATGAATAAAATATTATTATGCATGATTTATACTTCAAAACAAGTAAACATTAGCCAACATTCAATCACAAAACTACTGTCGTACACCACTGTAATATAATAAAATTTTATTACAAAAGGAAAATATAATAAAATACAATACACAATGAGATTAAACACAAAGTTAGAGTTCATCTTATATGTGTCAATATTTTGTGTGTGTGTGCATTTAAAGCAATTGCTCTTTCTTAAGCATATAAATTAAGGTTAAAGAGATGGTTTAACCCTTTTGTCCTACAAAGTTCACAGTTGGAATATCACAACATTTTATAGTTGCATTCAAAATATAATTAAACTATTTTATTATTAACAGACATTAATAACCTGTCATCAAAACAAAGTTTATAATTCAGATTTAATACATGATCTGAGATTTAACTTCTGTATTCAAAAATAAGATATTTAAACAAGTTTTCAATCTTCTTTGAATCACAAGACTTTGACTTTCCACTTACAAATTTGTTTTCTTCACCAAAGGAGCTTCAAACTGTTGAGCCAATTAGAACCAATTATTATAGCAATTCACAAGCCTGGACATAAAATTTCTCCTTCTTCTCGCTTTACTAAGATACCACCATATTGCAGTTCAACCTATATATATGGTCCCTCCCATATTTTATGTTATTTGAGAAACATATACAATTCTCAAATACTGCTTTTGGACAATATTTGTAACCAATAGAAAGGATATATTTTATTCTATATAAATCAAACATTTTATTTTAGTAGTCAGCTGAAATATGGTCATGTGAAACAAGTTTGATGTGTTTATGCTAAAGACAATGCTACAAGCAGTAACAGAACTTTAACATACTTATTAGTTAGAAAGTCAGGTATAATAAATTTTATGTACTAAAACATACTCTTAAACTGAGTGATGCACTTTTTTGAAACCAATACAGTTAGGTAAGAGAAGACATAATTAAGTACACTTGAGTGTTAAAGATCTCAAGTCTAAAGTAATTGTTAAATTTCTTGGTTTTTATGTAGAATTTTCTTTTATTCTTAATTTTTTTTAAATTGAATAAAATACAGAAATTACAAACCTACAACATTTTGTATGAAAATTTAAAAAAAAAAGGTTATTTAGAGAAATAGCTCTCTTTTTGAGGAACACGACTGCTTTTATGTTATGTAATAGCTTGTTTATCCTAACCTCTCACTAGGTGCTCCCTACTAATACAGTGGTAAATCTACAGATTTAAAATGCTAAAATCAGGAGTTCAATTACCCTCAGTGGCCTCAGCAGATAGCCTGATGTGGCTTTACTACAAGAAAACATACACTTACCAGGTGAGAACTTAGTTACTTCAATTAAATATGATTCAAAGAGTAATCAGACAATAAATTTAAACAAAAAAAGGATGCAAATTTATTATTAGCTTGAGGCTATTGTACATAAATACCAATAAATTATGTTGTAAACCGCAGTCATTCTGGAAAAAAATGCTAATTTCATTTCATATTTCCAACTTGCAGTACAGGTGATTTTGCCAAAAATAATGTTAGGATAGAGAAAATAAAAGATAAAGTACAAAGTTTTACCCAAACCTACGATATTAACATAGGAGATTTTGGAATATTAAAATGAAATAGGAAATTTTTAAGTTGCACAAAGAAATATCTCTTATGCTTAAAATGAAAATCACCTTTCATTCAGACTAATTTAGTAAAGGTTTTGTAAATTTACAGTCAAGTTTTCATAAAAATATATTATCAAAACATCTGACTTGTAAAGTTTACAAGCAGCTTCAATTTCATGAATTAGTAAATTTCAGTTTCAAAATGGTTCCAAACTTTAATATGATGACTAATCACAACAATGAAAATAATTGTTGAAAACAGAAGATAACAGCACACAACCCGTACCAACTGTTTTACTTGTCCTGCAGGCAAGTTGTTCTTTTTCCTACTATCACTGTGTTCACATCTGAGCCAGATTCCTACTATCACTGTGTTCACATCTGAGCCAGGTTCCTACCATCACTGTGTTCACATCTGAGCCAGATTCCTACTATCACTGTGTTCACATCTGAGCCAGACTTTAGCTGTTAGCTATTGTGGCTCTTGATTTATTCCTTGGACAACATATAACTTTACATCCAAGAATGTGGATAATCAAGCAACAAAATGAATGTGCAAAATGTCTGGTAAAACCAATGAAAGATGAATAAGTCAAGAGATTCAAGGACTTGATCATCAAATCACCTGTTGCACATGTAAAATCTGAACAAGTTCCTCAGTATGTCTTTTTTCTGGGATAAAAATGTTTGAACCAAGGTCAAAGATAACTACCTCCATTCAAAGGTTGACACCAAGTCTCTGCGGTCACATCTAAGTTATCACCATTTGCCAGAACTTAGTCAATGTTAACCAATCAAAGTGGTGACTTTACTTGGAATGCCTAGTGTACAATGAAGTTGAGTGTTCTCGCAGTTTTTGTGTTAATTATGAGCTCTATCTTTAACCTTACAGATTTCTTATTATGTTAAACTCACAATAACATTTTATTTGTTATTCCATTTAAACTACCTCAAAACTGTATTCACTAATTTAAAGTTATCTGCAGTTTTACCATTGAAAAAACCATTTCTGTATCTTTCCAATATATATAATTAAATGTACAAATACTTTCACAATTCAAAAATAAAGAAACATTTATATAAGCTATACAAAAAACTTACACATTTACTTTACTATCATATAGTACAATGCTAGCAGAATCCTATCTCATTTAACTTTCTTTACAGCTGTTTTCAAAGCAATGCTTCACAAGTAAATGATCAAACCACTTGATGTGTCATCATAATAAGGCTTGTACAATCTGATTAGGGAAATTGTATACTTAAAGCAAAATTAAACACAACTGGGTAATCAGTGTAGCTAATTAAATATATGTTCTACTGTTTCTACTTATCAAAAATAACATTATTCTTTGAAATGGGTAGAAACATTCTGAAAGAAACTGACAAGTGACTTGTTTTGTTCTTTTGCAGCTGTGCAGAAATTAAAACATGATTTTTTTAAAACTTTCTTCACTAAATACATGTAAATGACAAAATATCAATTCAAAGATATTTTATGCTAAAAAATGTTAAAATATATATGAAATTAACACATAAAATTGACTAAAATGTGTGTCAAAAATTTTATTAAGTGGAAAATAATATGAAAAGCCAGAATAAATTCTTCCTTCAGGTTAAAGACACAACAATTTAGTTCAGAGTTACTTTTTCAATCAAAATTTTTATATACAAAAATATACACATAGTGCAACTGTACTGCTTACATTAAAAAACAATAAAAGATTAATCACTTATCAGTTGTCTTTTGCAACAATAATGTGTATGTTTGTTTCCCGTGCTTATTAGTCTATTTATGGCAATGTTGGGCCCTTAAGTACTGCAGTTATAACTCTGAAGTTGCTCAGATGTTGCATAATAAAGTAATCGAAATGAATAAGAATAAAAAATTATTTATTAAACTGATGTATACTTAATCAAAATAAAACACAAGGGAATCCTCAATAGCCACAGCACTAGAAATTCTTTTAGGCATGATAAGAGAAAATTAAACTATTAGAACTTTTTCTTCCTTTATTTAGCTATATTCTTTGTGCACCAGCATGGGGGTATGCATTTCCACAAGTCAATTTTATTACTCATCAGGATCTTGACCAGCCTGTCCTCAAATTGAAATTTTTAAGGCGGAATTAGACTAAATGCATCTCTGAGACTTTGGATGTGGTCAAACACATTAATCAAAAGAGCTGGACCTCCTGAGTCATAAATTATAAATAGGATTAAAAGCAGTTAAGAGATTATGGAGCTATGAGCTGAAGGTTTGTACTTTAAAAACAAACTTGGAGTTGTTCTATGAGCAACTATGCCATTCTTAAAACCCAGTGTTTTGGGCTATTCTTCCAGTAGCCTAACTAAGGTTGTTAATGACTCCAAAGCTCCACCAGTAGTGTGGAGAGATAAAACACGTCAGGAAGTCCTGAAGAACAGTGCTCTGGAAACAGCACAACAGTTAACCGTAATCAAGTTCCCTAAACTTGTAAAAGCAAACCAATCCTGATTTATGTGACCTGAAGACCAGCAAAGACAGACAGGATCCCCCTTTAGCTCTGTTCATGATTGTTCAGGAGTGGTGGTCCATAATAAGGTAATACTACCCATTAGGCACCTACATGGTCTTATTGAATACACCAATTCAACAGAGCCCATTGCATCCTGCATCAATTATTGTGAAAGTGTTTGCTAGTGCAGAATAGAGAAGAGAAAACATACCTGTATGGACAACACTCCTCACAGAAAGTGATCCAGTGAAACTCAGAAGAGAGCCTGGACATAAACGAGTAGATGATTAAGAAAAATATTCACCTCTGGTTAAAGTCTAACAGTTGTGATCAAAATAGTTAGTGGAGGTAATAGAAAACCCTCAGAAAAGGATATATCCAGATCACATAAGTAATGAGACAGGAAAGTATTAGTAGTAATCTACATACCAATCAAGCATAATGTTTTCCAGAGAGCAGTTCAATTGACATGCAAAATATTCTTCTCCTGTGACGATAATTCACTATAAACCATGTGAATCAATTCACAAAGCCACCTTGTGATGATAATGAGAGACAAGTCAAAGGAAATAGAAGGATCTCAATGAATAAACACTTGGTTCATAGTATCTCAAAATGAATTACAATGAGCCACAGAACACTTAAGAGACCTGACAAGACATAACAAACAATTAGGATCAGCACAATCATAAAAATGAAAACTGAATGGAAAATTGCTGGTGAAAAGGAGCATTCCCCTTCCCTCATTGCCAGAGTCTTGGGAAGAAAAGACCTATCTGGTTAAGCAGGACAAATGTGGAATGATAGAGAGTCCTATGTACATGAACTGCAAACAACTCTGACCAATGACATCCATAAGTCAACAATAATAAAAGATACAATTTTAGGGAGAGGTAAAACAAAGAACACAAAGATAAGGACTTAAAATGAGGATGGGCCAACTGATGTAAAACAGCTTTAAAATCCCAATTTGGTAACTGAAAAGGTTGTTTGAACAAAATAATACAAAATAAAGAACTGGAGATTCAAAAACCTCTCAATATTTAAAATACCTAAAAACAGTAGATAAGGATGCCTAAAATAAAGCCACTGTAGATGAAGCAAACTTCTTCTCAAATACTAAAGTTAGAAAATGGAATATGATGGATACTTCTGGAACAAAGAGGGTGTAATTTCCTTTGAACACACAAATGATGATAAGTATTCCATTTCTGCTGATAAACAAGCAATGTTGTTCTATGGAAAGATTTAGTTAATTACAAAGAAACCTTAGAACTTAATCCTTATGCCAGAAAAAGAACCACATAACTTCCAAGCATGAAAATTGTTTCCAAACAGCTGGATGGAATATATATGATCAAGGTTATCTCAACAAAGACTTCCAAAGTGTAAGAGGTGGACGTTATTGCAGATACTGAAAAAGTGGGAACCACACTTGAGCTAGCCAATAAGGTGCAACTAAGAGAACTCAACAGGGAGTAAAACGAACCATAATCAGAACTTGGGGCAATAGCTGAATCGAGAAAAAGGCATAAAGATGTAAACCTGTCCAATCCTAAGCAAACACATTTACTGCCAAAGCTTGAAGACAAGATGTCTGAGATCAAACCAAGCAAATCTAAAAATTCCAATCAGTGACCAAGGCATCAATCATTGGAAACCTAAACTAAGAGTAAATCCACTGAAAAACCTCGTAATATAGCATGTATTTTGCCAGAATAATCCAGCTAAGTAGAAACATGTGCTTTATCACTCCTGAAACAAGAAATGCTAAAAAACTGATATGATGAGAATGAGCCCAATATAGAGGGCCCAAAGTATGAAAACAGAAGTCTTGAAAATGTGGTTCCTTGATAAGAAATCAGAGATACAACTGGGAATCCACCATCATAATTTTTCCAGTCAAAAGAAACAGAAATTGAATCAGTTCCTGATGTAATGCAAGAATTCAGGAACATTGATATGGAAAGTAGGAAGGTAGGCTCGTCTTCTGTCCAAGTACCCTGCAACTCATGACCTTGAAAATCAGCTCTCCACAACCTGAAAGAAATGTATTTTGTGAACAAATTGATGTTGAGATAGTACTATTCCTCTGATTCAACCACAATTCATAATCAACGATGTTGTTTTTGGGTAACAAAAAAGAACGAACCAAAGGGTTAAAGTGCATGATTCACTGATCATGAAGTAACCACTGAGAGGGCTATATATGTGTTCATTTCAAAGGAATAAGAGGCTTGAGAGATGCCCACATATACAAAAAAAGAAAGAACCATCCATGCAGTTGAAGAAGAAAACAAAAGTAAAATCCTGACTGCTCTTTTTTTTGGACTGAGAAGGGTTGGCTGAGTGTAATTTAAGTGATTATTGAAAAATACACACAAATTGATGAGATATTGTATCTGTGACAAAATATATTTCTCCAATCTGATAAGGAAGGCCACTTTTGTGGCTTCTGAATGAAGAAACTGAGAGTTATTCTGCTAACCAACAAGATAAAGCCAAAAGGAACCAGTTATTTATATAATGGTGTGTGCAAAAGCTCAAAAAATGCAGGTGATATGAAAAAGCTCAAACAACTCAGCAGAAGACACAAGGTACTGAGGTTAGGCCAAAATAAAGAGCCTGGAATTGTAGCACCTAACCTTTTTATGCATAAACTTGAGAAACCTCAAGGAAGATTCTGTTATAAGAATGTGGAGATAAGTGTCATTGACATCATACTTGATCATCCAGCCTTGGTTCAAAGTGCCATCACATGGTGAGAGTTAGAAAACATTTCCCAGTGAAGACAGGAGAATACAAAATACAGTTAAGAAAAATCAATGGTTGGATGTCAATCTCCAGTCTTCTTGGGTAACATGGATAAATGAGAATAAGTTCCTGGAAGAATGGGATCAACCTTCTAGCTGCCTTTATGAGTAACAACTCTCTTATTGCCTGCGAATGGAGTTCCACTAGGGATGGATCTATTGGAGGTGAAAAAACCACAGGTTGAACAAACAATGGTGGAGTTGATATAAAATGAATAACCAACCCCAAGCTTAAACCTTTAGTACCTATGGAGGCCTGGTGAAAGGGCTTCAAATGTTCAGGATATGAAGTAATTGTGCTCCACAACCCCATGGATAGTCACCAATGATGTTGACATTAATCTGCCCAAGCCAAAGATCCTTAAGAATGAAGATGGACTCTATTCTGGGAATCAATATATCTCACAAACCAAATGATAGGTTGAGAAATACTGCAGTTTAATATTAATAAATTAAAGCCAGAAAGAGAAGATGCCAAAGACAATAAATATGAATGAAAATTGTTGATATTAATTTGGGATTCTAATGTGTCTGAAACTCCAGAAAATAACACTGAATGGAGAAAAAAAAGCTTCCTATAACCCCCTCAGATCAGAAAATGATAAACAAATCCTCTTTAATAAGGTGTCTATGCCCAAGAAATTCAAGCAACAGGCCAGCCAGGAAACCAAAGAAAGAATGGAAAAAAAAATCTGATTGACAAAAATGTCAGCAAAATCCCCATCTCATACTCAAAGTGCTGAAAGGAACATTGATAAGTTTTAGACAAGTTGGATTGAAGATAAATACCTCATGAATTTGTGAGAGTAAGACAAATATGAGAAAACTGTGATCTGTTTTCTAGACCCCATGAGATATAAAAAAGGATCTATCCATTGAGAATCTAAATAAGCCACCTTCTGGCAGTGATAAGTCAAAGTAAGCTGATCTGATAAATGTAGGGAAAAAGACAGTTATCTTATTATGTAAATGAGTGGCAAATCTCTGAGCTTGAACAGTATTATATAAAGAATAAAAAAAACAAGTAGTTATTTGCCATCTTTTCTGCTAACAAGGAATGAGTAGAGTCAAATTCAAGATAAGAAACCCTTCAAACCTCACAAACTTGAGTAACTAACTGAACAAAAAGAGCTGGAGGTTGCTACTAAAGATGATCCTTTGTTGAGGATGACCTAGTTAAGAGAAAAAGCTGGAAAAAGCAAGTGGTAATTTTCACTAGTTGTTTCAAAGTCACTTGCAAAAGCCACCTCAGAACCTTCCAGGGACACATCCTTGCTCAGCATGTTGGTCTCCCAGCTGACAGTGGATCCTATCACAGACAGCCTTGACTAAGAGGGACCCTTCCCCTGGCTGTTAACAAACACCAGACAGAAGAGGTCTGGCTGATCTCAGTAATAGAATAATTAATTTTGGAATTCATACCCATTGCTGTTTTTTATTGCCATTAAATAATATATAATTATAAGCAAAAAGATAACTGTGAAAACACCAACCATGCTCAAATGTACAAAGTAAATAGTAAAGAAGAAACACTCCAACTGATACAAATCCAAATGCTCTGTTGAGAAGAAGTTATTCAATTATCGAGATGAAGTACTTATATACAATACCCAGACAGAAGGATGTATTGAAGATAGAAGAGATCTTTGAAACTTAAAACTTGGCTAAGACATTCAGATGGGCAAAGAGCAGAAATCCTGGAGATTGAGAAATAGCGATACTTGCTACAGTGTCAGGGGATGGTATGTCTTAAATGTATTTTTGTTTCAAGTTAATATTTCATTATACAATGAATTTACTTGAAATGTATATGGCCAGCAGCCACATCACATGAAAAATGCACATATAATCACAGTGTCCCATTTATCTGTTTATACTTTATTTATAAATGCTACTAAAGTTCTATTTTACTTACAAACCATTAAGCTTTCTGCTTCAATTTCAAACGTATGATCTGGCATTCAGACTTTTATAATTACCAGAAGGGCTGAATAAAATCAGTAGAGTATCTGATATAATCAATTACCTTTAAGCAGGAAAAGTGTTAATTGATGCCGTGTAAATTAAGCAATTGATCAAAATTATGATAAAATTAATTGGGTCATAAATCATAATTAACCTTTCCAATTATTATTGTTTTGAATTATTCTGAAAGTCAGTAAACTGAAATTATGATCTATATAAAGTTGGTTGATGTGACAAACCTTGTAACTACAAAGTAACCAGCAGAATTTTCAAATTATAACTTTTAACCTCTTTTAACTACCAGGGCTGTTTTGTGTTCTTACGAGGGCAAAATCACATTTGTGAATTCAAAAAGTGCATCACTACCATTTGCATAAAATAATAAATTTAAATGTCCTCAACAGTTGATAGGAAGAAAAAAAAATACTGGATAAGCACTTTTATTTCTTGTTTTTCATGATTATTCTTCATTTATTATTATAAAAATAACTCAGATGTTAAAACAGGGACCTTTTTAGGTTAGTTAAGATTAAATTAGGTAAAATAAATAATAACACAATGAAAATTTTTCATGAGGCATGCACATAAATGACACATGCTCTGAGTGATTTACAACTTATAATAGCAAAGATGGTAGTTAACATGGCTTACAGGTCAATACATCTATTTAAAATTTAATTATAAATAGATGTATACTGTTCTGAGCTTAAAGCCATATAATATAAACAAATGTAGTTTCAAGTTCAATTTGAATACATTCTAAAAAGAAAAAAAAAAGAGTGAATTAATATATTTTGATTTTTCAGTAGGATTAAGAGGTTAATCAAATTGACTGATCCCAAGTGTAGAGGACAAAGTTTCAAAAGTCTTAATCCTTTCCACTCATCCATTCTACAAAGTTTCATCATGAATACTCTGGCTAAACAATCTGTCAAAGGATTGGCTGATCCCATTTTGGTTAGGGTAGATTAAATAACAAATAAAATAAAATGTTCTTCTGAAAAGCATATTTGGAAAGTTTTAGGAATTACACAAAGGAAATCTTAGATTTTTAAGATGAGGAATAGAATATTTAATCTTCACATGAAAATTACTAAATATATCAAAGGACAAACCATTGTTTTAGTTTATTTAAAATACATCACTTAAAATAATTTTTTGCACATTATATTGAAAGTTAGAATTATTAAATCTATACAGACTTTAAAAGAGTACAAAGGGTCATGTGGTTGGTCGAATTGACCGAGTTAAGACAGGTTTCATGATACAGCTCTAGTAATTGTAGCTTTTTAAATGTCTAAAAATTAACAAAATATTTGCAATTAAAACTCTAGTTTTGATTTATCACACTTTTGTATAAGTTTTAATATAAAAAATGTGTACCTGCTTCCAGTGCTGTTCTGGACTTTTTTGAAAAAAATGCTGTTCATCCTGACATGCAAGTTCAGTTTCAAATATCAAACCTATGAAAACAAAGAAAATTACTGCTTGTATTGAGACTTAAGTTGGCACAGTGAGATTAGTAGTATGTACAATGGCTAAATGTAGAGCTCTTAACAAAATTCTGTGATTATTTGTTCTAAAATATCTTAACAAAATATTTCACTCAATGTTTTTTTCTGGGACACCGAACCAATGTGCATGCTAACAACAGTTACAACTCCTCATCGATGAACCAATGTGCATGCTAAAAACAGATACAACTCATCATCAATGAACCAATGTGTATGCTAACAACAGATACAACTCATCATCAATGAACCAATGTACATGCTAACAACAGATACAACTCATCATCAATGAACCAATGTGCATGCTAACAACAGATACAACTCCTCATCGATGAACCAATGTGCATGCTAACAACAGATACAACTCCTCATCGATGAACCAATGTGCATGCTAACAACAGATACAACTCCTCATCGATGAACCAATGTGCATGCTAACAACAGATACAACTCATCATCAATGAACCAATGTACATGCTAACAACAGATACAACTCCTCATCGATGAACCAATGTGCATGCTAACAACAGATACAACTCCTCATCGATGAACCAATGTGCATGCTAACAACAGATACAACTCCTCATCGATGAACCAATGTGCATGCTAACAACAGATACAACTCATCATCAATGAACCAATGTACATGCTAACAACAGATACAACTCCTCATCGATGAACCAATGTACATGCTAACAACAGATACAACTCCTCATCGATGAACCAATGTGCATGCTAACAACAGATACAACTCATCATCAATGAAGTTAATGATCCTGAGTGTCTTCCAAAGTAGTGAAGTGAATGGAAAATAAAAAGTTGGGTTTTAAAATTCTGAATACGCAATACGCATTTACCAATATAAGTTATTGCATTTACAAATACACATTAAACTGAAACAAACTTAATATATAACATAAAGGAAATAAAGATATAACACTAAATAAGTATATTGGTTTATCATATATCAACACCAGTAAACAATAATTTACCTTTTGTTGTTCCCAACAATATACTACCTGTAGTACTTTCATTTGTATTCTCAAAATTCCAAGCAACTGCACTGATCACCTGACCCTATTAAACAGACCAAAAACACATCATGTTACCTTTCTACAAAATCTTATACTACTAATTTATTACAATATTTTGTAAATCTGCATGTAAAATTCTGAATTTCAGATCTTGTACCAACAAATTATGTGGACAAAAGACGCTAATTTTATGAATACTTTAATGCCTCACATGACAAAAATTATCAAAAGCATCAAATTTTTGTGATAGTGATTAACTTCAATGTTTATCTTTATAAAGAAAAGCTTTTTCAACTTAAAATAATGTCAAAACTCAAAAGTACATAGAAAAAAATTCCCGATTTCACACTTCATGTTACATTACCCTATGTACTAAAGTTAGCATGATTTTGTTACGTATTTTGATAAAAATAAAACATTTTTCAAATCAACATCTTTCTTGGTGAAAATGTAAAATTTGAGTCACCATATCAACTTCTATCACTTTCATGATATAAGTGTTGAACTGAGTTACTTAATAGATTAAGTTGATTGACTACCTATGAACATTAATCAATGTTGCATAAACAAATCAGTTAATCACAATCACTGTAAGTGATTATTACTCTTTACAATTATTCTAACCATTTATTAACCAAAATATTGATTATATCAACTATCACAAAAATAATTAACTACTCAAAATTTGTGTTTCTGATTATTACTATTTTTGGCTATTCTAATTATCCAAGTGATCTGAGTATTGCAACTAAGTATACTTACCCTCTCTTTGACATAGCAAAGATAATAAGGATATCTGTTACTTTCAGTAATTTTAACTGATGACAAGAGGGAAGGTAACTGGCTTGGCAGCACCCATAAACAACCTTTATTTATCACAGCTGTTTTACTCTTGACTAGAGAGAAAGCAACTGTGTGATAGCATTCAACCCAAAGGTTTTTTGTTAATTTGTCACTGAAATCAATTCTTGTTTTTTACTTGTAGATACTATGGTTTCAGGAACAATTTACTAATAAATTAATCAAATGCAACTGATTAATGTGGGTGTCCATTAACTGATTTGCAAATACCATTAACTACCCAACTTTGAGTGCAAAGTAATATTCAGTAGACGTATCTGCACATTTTATTTGTTCTCATGTTTTCTTTGTCTATGATTGAGAGCACTTTTAGATCTCCAACAAAATTACTGTTATTCAGCCATTTGCCTTAAGCAAATGCATGTTTTACTAGGGTAAAGGAAATAAGAAATAATATACATAGTTTTACCACAAAGAAATTTTTGATATCATTTAAGAGGTTCTACAAACTAAGAAAAAAAAAGCAGATGAAGTTTTTACTTGTTTTAATTTGAATTTGAGAAGAATGAGGATTTCAAGAAAACCAGCTTCTTTGTTTTTATACTATTTCTTTCTAACCTTTAGGGATTATTCTGAGTACAATTTTTTTTTTTTAACTTAATGAGTTCATCAATGATCCCGCCCCACTGCTTTTATTGGTTCTACTTGCCCTTACTTCTGGTATAGTTCTATATGGCAGGGAATTATTTTGTACCTTCTTATGTTTTGTTTAATATTGTGAGTATCCATTTTTATCAATTTCAATACTTGTATCTTTCTGTTTCTTTGGTTGAACAAAGTCCCAGATCACAGCAAAGTAAAGCCTTCAGTCAGCAGTCCCAGCTGCCTACTCTGAGATGCACTCACAAACTGGGAAACAGACAACTTCTCACCAGGTTTTTGGAAAAAAAAAAAAGGGCAGTATCTCACCCCAATATTTTTTTTACATAATGTACCTTTTTATTTTTTATTAATTTTTCTGAAAACATCTTGAAATTTTGTTTGTTTGCAATTTTAAGTTGCTTTGTTTCAAAATGAGAATCTAATTAGGTATGTAATATGATAATTATAGCTTGAATTTTTCAAAATTAGAAATTACAAACTTTCAAAAAAGTTCAACACTGTTGCATGAAATTGGTATCTCATTAGAAAGAAATGTTTCAACTTCAATAAAACAACCGTCATACACATTTTTATGTTCAAAACAAGAGATTAAACATTTTCAAAATGTGGTTGAAAAATACAAAAGATGTTCTTATATGAAAAAACAGTTTTGTCTAAACACACAGCAAAAAATATGACAATGCAATTCATCAAAAGAGAAACTTAGAGCAATTGCCCACAACTGAAACATCATTCAATAAAACTTCTTTGATATTTATAAAAATGAAAGAAGCTTTGGTGATCACTTTCATTTGATCACTGCATTCAAGTCTTATTGTTATAACTTTTCACAAAGTATGCATCATATGCTTTATCAAAGCAATGCCAAATTTTTGCTAAACTATTTATGAACAGAATGCAACATGAAAATTCAGGTTGTTTAAAAGCAAAATTCACCAGTCATGGAAATGAGATATTGTCCCAGATCCAAAAAAACCCACATCTACTTGATGTCTAATGAAGCTAAGGTTCTAAAAAATAGTAAAAATATAGTGCAGACTAAGGCCACTCATCTTGCAAACTCCCTCTCCAAATAAATAAAACATCCTTTTGAAGGTGACAATCACACAACTGTTCATGAACTTGTTAAATTCAGCATAATGTGAAAAAGTGTCAAAAACAAGAATGTTAGACCTGAAGGTAGAAAAGCCCATAACCTTTCTGATCAAAAGAAAATACTTATGCAGGTGAATTGAAACAGATCTGTGAAAAAAAAAGAAGAAGATAAACTCACCAAAGTTTTAGATCTCTCTTGCAACCAAAGGATAAATATGATCAATTAATATATATCTTTAAAAATCCACAAGCCACCCAAATATACCACTTACTAGAATGTGAATGTATGACCATAAGTAAAAAGTCATTTCACTTGCTTTTTTCTCAGTAACATACCCTATGAGATGATGGGGGTGGTAGTGGAGATTTTTGTTACAATTTAAGATTTTCATTTATTTCTTTGGATTTGGAAATTTTTTAATAGAAATTTTTATAAGCCTATAGATTTTACTAAAAGTTTAATCTAATTAAGCTTTTTTTTAGAACTGAGAATCTGGAACTGATTAATGATAATAAGGAGAGGTTGATGCTTATAATTTAGTGTTGTGTAATGATTAAAAATGAAAAAGGCTTCCTTTATTAAAGTATTTGTAATTTGAGGTTTTGGAGCCAAAACAATTTAAAGTTTTAAAGAAATATTGGGTAGCTGTTATGCAGTGTTCATACTTGTATTTTAGTCTTTCTTTATGAAGCTTTCTATTATTATTATTTTTATACATAAGCCACATATTTTATTGCACATTCCATTATACTGTGACTTTTTAAATGTGTTTTTTCTGACTTCTGATTCTATTAAACTACTTGCTTAATAGCTAATGCTTTTATTTGCAGCTATAATATTGTGCAGTAACTTCCATAATTGAAGACATTTTTTTCAATCTAACTGTGAATTCAATATTTATTATGTCACATAACAACACAAATAATGGAACATTCATACTTAAATTTACTTGTTGCTTATAAACATTACTTTTAATTTGAAAAAAAAAAATACATTTGAACAAACAAGTTAAATCCTATTAGTTACTTCTAAAACATGAATTTTTTTTCTGCAGGTGATTTATTGAAAAATTAAACATCATTAAGACAGTAAATTATTGTTGTCATCTAGTATTATGTGTTTCATTCTTTCAACAGATTTTAATGAATTCTTAACTGTGTATTCATTTTTATTCCTACACTTAATAATAAACAGATTTTGAAGGTTTAAAGAGTTCAAGAGAAAAAGATGTGGTTACTTGTAAAGTTGATAAAGGGGGTCACAAACTGTAGTTACTCTATACCTGAGGTACTTACAAATTCAACAGGGACTTATAGTTTTTAAAAATAATGTTAACACTATTTCTAACCTAGTCTGATTTTTTTAATCCCTTGTTGTAGAATTAAAAATATAATATTTGTATTTTGATTACAGTTATTTCTGTACTTTCTGATAATTCTTCATTTAAATTCCCAATTTTAATTACCCTGTCTTTTAAGGTTTTTTTTTGTCTGTTTATGGAGAATAAATTTTAAGCTACATGCATAAAGTTAAACTTACTGCTACATTGGCTTTTTTGTCTCCAACCATTACTTAGTCAGCCAGGTGGTTTGTGTCTAATTTCTTGCAAAGATATGTTGAACAAGAACTGAGTACAAAGGAAGCCATTCACAGCAACACTGCATATATTATGGATTATTGCCATGTTAGTTAACTTTCAACAAAAAAATAATTAGCTTTTGAAATAGGTAATGATCATTCACAGCATTTGATATACCATGTTTGCCTCGACTTTGGTTTAATATAACCAGCTGATTTTTCTATTGGCTTGTAAAACAAAAAAAATATTAATAATAATCATAAAATGCACCCTCACAATTTCAGTAAAGTATGAAAATCAGTAGAATAAATCACCACTTACAAGAGTAAGAAAATCTACTATGGTAATTGTCCAAAATTGTAAAACTCAACAAAATAGCTACAGAAAAATACTTTGAGACAAAATATGATAGAAAACTCAAGAAACAATGAATTCTTAGCATGGCAGTTTCCAATCCATTTGCTCTGAGTTACATAACATATTTTCCAAATTAATGTGCATTAGTAAAGCACTGGACTTTTTCAATGGAGGAAAGTGAAAATCTTAGAGAAATTCTTCAGGGTGAAAAAAAAATGAAGGCACTTGAATTAATTTTAAGACTACCCTAAGACACAATATTGTATTCATTACTATTATCCTGGTTTCAGTATAACACATACAATACACAAACAGTGGGTCATATTTATCATTAAAGTTTTAGTTTTTACAGATATTGTACAATTTTGTGTATAACAGTTTAGTATTAACAAACTAACTTAATCAAATTATTGTGACTGAATACCTGTATCTTTTCATAATTTTGCACTAAACTTTATAGTCAATTCTGTAGTTTATTCCTTACTATAATTCAACAAATTTAACACACATTTAGAATCAATATTTAATCATTTCCTAACAATTCTTTGTTGTAATTCATGAAAGACAGAAGTGTTCAAATCTGCATATATACACAGCTACAAAGAGTTTTACCTATAAACAGTGCATTTGACAAATTTCTTTCAAATTTGTCTAGTATTCCTAATTAATATTTTATTTTTCTAATAACCTAATGCCCCTTGAGAATCTATTATTAATTTCTAGGATTTCAAGCAATTCCTTGTATTTTTCTTGCCAGCTTTTCCTTGTGTCACATGTAGTGCTTTTATAATCGTCTAATCAAACACAGTTTCAAAAACACTTAAGGAAAGTTTAAATGTGTTTGGCTAGAGCTATAATGATACTTTTTTCACATCACGGTAGTGTAAATATAGTGATTTGAACAGTAGTTATGGTTTTGTATGAACTTTTCTGATCAGAATGAAAGTATTTTCAATTTAAATTATAAATATTTGAAAGTCATGACAAATTTCTAAGAGTTCAGGACTGTTCTAGAATAGTGTTCTATTTAGCTCATCCCTAAACATAAATAAAATGGAATAAACCAATATGTGGTATTAGGAAATTTTTAGTTGCCATATTCACCCGACACTTGAGATTTGTCCAAGTCTGGTTTAAACAATTAATCAGATGTTTCATGAGTCAACTTGTAAATTGCCCCATTATAGCTTGTACAACAATTTTTAACTTTTCACACACCATTGCTTTACTTTTACAATGATTTGTTTTCCAAGTCATTTTCAAAGTACCATCTGTTTCACATAATATACTTTTTCTCAAGGGTGCCTATTGGGCATTCACAGAACCAATTTTTTGGTCAGAAAAATATTATCCTACAAATTTTATAGAAACTTTCTATTTGTTGGATTAACCATGATTGCTGACTAAACTTCACTATACAATAGCTACTTTTCATTTATTAAATATGCAATAATTCCATACTGATCTTCTGATAATCAAGTAATGAAAACATGTTTTACTATAACGATAAAGGTATTAATGTTTTTATTTATAACATGTCACCATATCTCTACAAATAACTGAGTAGACAGACTACTTATTTATGTTGTTTACATAAGATATGCATACAGTCAAAGTTCAATAAATACCATACTTGAGTCACCACAATATTATGGAAAACTGTCCACCACATTTATTAAACGGTAAACAAAAAGAGTTTTATGTGGTAAACACAATGAAAAAGAACAACTCATATTTACAAACACTGAAACAGAGCTAAACATTAACAAACTACCTTTTTGCCTTGAGCAATTTTCAGCAGTACAACTTTTTTGCTTTATGCTGTGTGTGTGTGTGTGTGTGTGTGTGTGTATTTGTAAACTACTAGCAGTGACAACATCTATACTATCCATGAATATTCAACCTTGTAGAAATATGGAGCCTTCTAATCAATGTCACTGTAAGCTTATTCACTTGCCCTTCACTCAAGATCATTGTCAGATAATTCAGGTTCAAAGCCTTATCATTTTGCATTATTTCAGTTCTCCCTTCAAGTACAAAAACACTGAAGTTATTCAATGTTATCCTGGGTCCATTTTTTTTATAAAATATTAAACAATTTTCAACAGCAAATATTATCCATTTTTAGAATAACAACATTAACCACTTTAAATACAAATCAGCAGTTGAGATCATCACCTGTGAAGCTTAGACCTTGTTTATTAATTTTGTGCAATCAATTCATATTTTAAGCAATAAATTTAAACACGATATGGATGTTATTCAGCAGGAGTACTTAGAGATAACTACTTGAGCTTACCTATCTAATAAAGTTATTTGATGTTTTTCATTTAAAGCAGTTTCTGTAACTTTAAAACAGATATTTTAACACATAAATACTTTCACAATTCACAGTGAAAAACACATTTACAAAAACAATAACAGACAACAGTTGTTAAACCTGTATAGTTATTCTATTAGAACATGATAATCTAATTCTTGTTCTATTCAACCATACTTCATACACACTAATGTTGTAACAAGTAGGTTATTTTGTTCACAGGGAAAAACTCTTTCCAGCTGCACTTTTTCTTCATTAATTACACTAAACAAGTGATAAAATATGAGAAAATATTTATTCTAAAATACTTTTGAGCTAAAGTTGTTTAAATAATTAGAATTAAAAAATAAAATTATTTGAAAATGTGTGGTAAAAATACATATAAATTACATATGAAAACTAGAGGAAATATTGTTTTAGGTATAATTATCTCGGAATAAAAATGTATTCTCAAGATGGCTGGTATGGACATTAGCACTTTAATTAAAATAATGTACAGAACAATGTTTCAACCTTCTTAGGTCATCTTCATGTTAACAGTATTATGATGATTTCTACCTATTTTAGACTTTATTAAAATTAAATAGTTAAAACTATATGTACAAAATATGATTTTATCTGCACCTTGAATTCAAGATTTACCATTCATAAACACGATTTACATTTTCAATTTTTTTTTTTAAATCACCACTTATTTTGGACATCAACAATAACAAAACATGCTTCTTGTGAGCAATACAACTTCCAAACAATGAAAAATCAATTATGTAACAAATATATAAGAGCTATAGGTGTCCTAAACAATACTAACTCTGATGAAAATGTATTACTAAAGCCTAGATGCACACAAAATATTGTAATAATCAGCTACTGGCCTGGACCATAATCAGATTGTCGTATACTCCAGTTGTGTTAACTTTAAAAAAAACTTAAAAAAACGTGTTATGATCATTAATACGCCAATAAAATAAAAACTTTGATTTCTAATGCTACTTTTTAAATAGATATTTTTTCATTAATATCTGTGGGAAGAAAAAATTGGCACTGACTTGTGCTTACTTTTACAATATTAAATATTGTTATTAAATTCTGAAAAAATAGTTGAAAGAGTTGAGGTGCAGATTCTGACCCTTTAAAACCCTTCCCTGAGTTTGTTCTCTCTTACACAATGTTAAAATAACAGTTATTAATAGTTAAACCTTTCCACTAGTACATTGTATTCTCATAAAACATTAAAGAAGACAATTACATAAATAGGGGGGGGGATCTAGACCACCAAGCTCCCTCTTCCAAACTGCATTATTAATGCAACATTAAATGATGTAGTTATGCAGTTCTAAACTGAAAACATAACATAGTTAAGAAAACTATAAAATTTCACTTTGCTATGATATTTGAAATAATTAAAAATAGGAAATAAAATGCTCCAATTGTGACTAGGTAATTATTTCATGACATTAATCAATATCCTAATTTTAGTTAACTAGTTAGTTCATGGGATACCAATAAATGTAATCACTGTTCACATGTAATGGATGCAATTACCCAGCACTGATGTATAATGTTATATTGTAAACTCCGAGTTGTTTGTTTTATTGCTGTATCTGCTTTTAATGTAAACAGAATTCTAGCTGGCATACTGTAGGGCTATTATGTGTTGTAAAAATACAGTAAAAATTAAATGTGTATATTATTGAAGTTATGTTGTTACTGTATATTACGATATGATGTAGTATTTTGTGTTATTGTACTTTTCTCGTGTTTTGAAAACCTACAGTGTTTAGTTATGCTGTATCAAAAAGTTACATATTACATGTAGTCTTATGCAAGTGTAATGGTGTTTAATGTGATCCACACCTAAGGTTATAATTCTGTTGCATCATGTTTTCAATTAAGCAGAACTAAACATAAAAGTTAACCTCCAGCAGTGCCATATCAACTAAAAATCATCTCACCAAGTCTTCCACAGGACATGACATTGTTAAAATCACAATGAATTTTTGTGTTTTTACAAAATAAAAAACACAAGAAAATGTGAATGTGCAATAGCTCAAAGATACTGTGTACAAGCAATCTACTTAACAAACATCATTAAAAATTTAGCAAATGGTTTTTGAATTTAGATTGATGAGAAAAGATAAATTCAAAGTAGACTGAATAGCTTCCATTCTGTACATGAAAGTGCAATTTAAATTAATGCAAAATAACATTACAAACCTTCATTTTACTTGCTTGCTGAACTTTACGTGATCCTTTCCATAAGTAAAAATTGTCAAATGGTCCCTGAGTGTCAGTACTCACAAAACTAACTAGCAAGTGTTTTCCACTCAAATCCAAAAACATCTGATAAATACGGACAGAAGAATTTTTTTCTCCCAGACTTCTTGACAATTCAATTTCTAGTAAAGTTAAAAAAAAAGTAGAAAATCATATTTAGGTAGTTACATTTTTGGGCAAATAACTCTTCAGTCTGACAGCATTTTCTAACCCAAAAGTTTTCAAACATTAGTAATTTTTTTTATGTATATATATAAACATACATCAAAATAAAGCAGCAAATATTCAAACCATGTCCTCTGCTTTCTCTGGACAAAGACAGTTCTATCTTTTACAAATTAAAACATGACAAATAGCACACCATATACAAAATATTTCTGTGACTTTGAACACTGATTTAAAATACAACTTTACCACAGGTTCATTTTCTCACTGTAAGCCACATTCTAAATTCATCTCACTTACTAATCACCACACAACATTTTTGTTAACCTGAGGAAAGGTCTACTAAATTGAAATATTATACCTCAAATTCCTAATTTGGTACAACTTGTCTTTACTTATAGATATGTACAGACACTGTTCCATACTGAAAGCCTTAATGTTTTTACCCACAAAAAAGTGAATAAACTCGCTTGTTTTCTTTCCAAAACGGGTTCATATAATGAACTTGAGTGGTAATTACTGGTATTAATTGCAGTATTAAATATATTCTTCCATCTTTTGTGACTCATATGTCATTATAAACTTTACAAAAAGAATGTTATGGACCCACAAATATTGTGTATATAAATATCAGAGGAAAGGTTTTTTTTTTTCCACTGGTCCAACTAGTAATTCTAGGATTAAACAAGATATCAAAAAATTATAAGATGTCTAAATGTGTTTAAAATAAGTTCTACTTTAGGCTGTTTTCCGGAAAATACTTTGAACTATATATTACACTAAGAAATATCTTGCTCTTTGACTCAATTATATTTCTTAAGCAAGCCTGGATTATTAGTAAAAATCATGCTGATTGTTTGGTGATGAAGCACTCTGAAAAGTTTTTACATTTGTATACCTAAAAATTTTGTGATGAAATTTACAAGTATTTTTACACAGATATCTATATTGCTACAAAAAGATAATTTTGCTACATTTAATAAAGACTAAAATTTCTATTTTTAATAATTTAAGATGTCTTGGACTACAGTGCAATACAAACTAATACTACAGGTTTTGCACAAAAGAATAATTATGTTAATGAAAGTTCTTCAGGATTGGTGCAACATATACATACCTGAATGAATATTATACTACCAGATGGATGCTTGTTAAGAAGTATGTGTCTGACCTAAGTCTACACTCAATATTTCTCAAGATGTTTGTATGTTTAAATACTGAAGGAACTAGACATTATCCTGAAACAAAACCTTGTGACATGCTTAATAAAACTCATGTAACAATATTATTATTCTCCCAAGATTTAAAATTATGCCTTTAGATTTTCAATACATATAATGTACTGTATTGTCCTGATTATAGAGCAGTCTTAATTATAAGGTGACTCTATTTTCAGAAACAGTGGAAAGAAAAAGAACAGTGTTGTAACATCCTTTTTAGGTCAGTGAAATGCCTTTCTTGTAGAATCTGCATTAAAGAGTTCAGTCTTGTCTCTGCCAACTCCTCATACCATTTTCAGTTATACCTAATTTTCTAGCAGTGCTACTATTACTTGCTTTTTCTGCTTAATGCACTACCATAATTTTAAGATTTGTATCATAACTCCATTGTAATCCTTTGCTACTTTATAACTTTCTCGTTTCTTGTCTTTCAATGTTGTCACTCACTCTTGCACAAAGGATCAGCACCAAAATGAGATTCCCAGACAACAATTATTATAAAATTCAAAACAAGCACAGTCAAAGCAATAATGCACTGCAAAATTAATACTATGACTAAATAGTTTGCAGGCAGATAAGCTGCAAGAATTAGTGATGACCTTGAGTGACATCTGACAAATGCATAGATAGATGCTTTCTAAACATTTAAGGTAACAGGCTAGAGTGAGGGGAAGGGGACTGCAACTGTTCAAGATTATAATACAATTTACCACCTAATTATTAAAATATCCCATTACAATTGGAGCAACACACTGTAGTAAAATGTATCTAACTTTGAAATGCATAAAGTTCAATTAGTATACATTATGTAAAAACTGATGTTATGAAGAAGTACAAGTGATCTTACATGTTGAAACACACCATCATGCACTTAGTTGCTCCATAATCCAACTTTTAGTAAGAAATTTCAAATGCATGCCTGTGATCAATAATGTCTCATTCTTAATGCTGTTTATGCAATTGCATAAAAGTATCCACTCACATTCCAACCAACTACTAATCCAATAAGCATGAAGTAAACTCAGCCACAATCACCATGTTCTAAATGGTGTATTTGTTATCACTGTAAAATGCTCTTGAGACACAGATGTTATGAAGAAAACTGAATGTTTAAACAACTGTAACTTCAAAATGACTCATCTAATGATAAAATTTCTCAAAAGGTACAAAAAGAAAATTTAATTTTATTCATGCACATTTGACATGAACCTTTCGATGAAATTCGTGGTTATTAATCATGGTTATAGTTCTCCTAATATTAGTAAATTTTGTGACATTAGAATATTAAGCAAATTTATTTTTACACTCATTTATATCAGATTTATTTTTAAAGAAATTAAGTGATATTTAGAAATTATTTTTTAATGACAGTATGCAGTGGTACTTCAAAATAAACAAATGGCATTAATTTATAATGTAAATGTGTAACTGATTAACAATAGCTAAATAACTTGTTCACTTTATAACATAGTTGTTTCCTTGGTATATATTATATATACTAACTTGGAAGTATGTTATTGATTATATAAATTAGGCATGACAAAGTATTACTTAGTTTTAAAAACACATGAAATGTCATGAGAAGTGCTTAGCTTTTTTGAATGATTTCTACAACCTTTACTTTTCTTGTAAGTTAGATTACTGTTAATTTTTGAATTTTGATAAATGAAGTTTTAAAATACGATTTAATATTTAACGCAAAAGCCGCATAAATTCCTTTACCATGAGCCAAAATTAATATTTCAACTCCCAAAAAAATTTATTACTTTACTATTTAATAAAAATGCTTATCCCTGAATAACAGATAAACCAAATTCAGAGGCAGAAACTATACAACACACATACTTATTCATTTACAATACCAAGGACATTTTGGCACAAACTAATAATTTCACTCGCTTAATAAAGAAAAGGTTGGCCCCAATGCTACATAAATTGATTTAATAAATTCACAGGAAAAAACGATTTAAGATAATATTTTAAGCCTGTGACTGAATTTCAGAGAACACGTTTTTGTAGAAGAAAATTATATTGGGTTATCAGAATTGTACAAAGCTTAATAAAAACTGATTCATAATTCAAGTATTACTAGCTGTTGGTTCATCACCAACTCATCAAATGAAATACCTTTTACCGTGTTACTGATGGTTCACTGTATATATGTGGTAATTAACCCAATACAACTACGTCTTTCAAATCAACTTTTCAACTTCGACTTAAAACTAATGTTATGATTTCTGTTAAAGATAGTAAACTTTGGCTTCTAAACATTATGGGACTGCTGTTAGAATAAAATTAAGTATCACCGGCTAAGATAGCTGTAATATGTGAATATGAAAAAAAATATTAGCTTCTTCCTGACAGTATTTTGTGCAATTATGGCAGTTGGCTGACCAACAACTGAACTGAAAAAAATCCCATTCTTTAACTTTTGAGATATCAAGCAAAAATAGGAGGAAAAACAGCAATGTGACTTCTTGAAAAAAATCACCCGATACACCTATCGTGTTAAAGATGCATTATATACTTCTGTTTAAGCACAGCATAGGCAAATGAGAACATCAAATAGTATACTAGAAAAGTGAAAGCTGCTTTCAACTGTAGATACACCACAAAAATTCTGAAATAATAATTAGCTAAAATGGCTTGGCAAATCTTGGTTTTTCTTGTAGTTGATTAGAGATAGTTACCTGTAAAATCTTCCAATGTGGTTTTACGTCAGCCCACGCAGAAGCTTAAATTTTGTTAAAATGCAAAACTCAAAAATGTGGATCTCATACTAGTTTACCCTAAGCATGTTACAGAAATTGTGCTTTGTCACAGCATTAAAAATTAACAAAACTAACATAATTTCATAAAGAATGAACACCATTTTTCTTGATTTTGTATTTGATAAAAGGAAGGTATCCAGTGAGTTTGCACACCCCTACCTTCCCAGAAATTAATTAAAAACAGACAGACATCTACAAACTGCAATAAAGAACAAAAAAGAGGCATTAAATGCCAACAGTTTTATTTGATACAGCTGTTAACTACCATAAACATTTTGAACTCTTTATCTTTGAAGAAAATACAGCTTTTGGAAAAAGCAAAAATGACCACAAGAGTATGTACTAGAGGACGTTTCTTGCAAAGCATTTTAAGCATGCTTGTTTATGGAAATATATAAAGTGTTAAATGTTTAAGGGAAATGAATGTAAGTTAATATTATACTAAGAATATAAAGGTTTTGATAAAGGCAAATTAATTTTATACTGTGAAAGAATGGTAGGAATATAAACCATATGAAGAAATATTCACACAAGCATAACTTACCAAGTTCTAGCACTGCCCACATAGTGAACATACACTTCAAAATCTCTTAAAATGACAGGTGAAGCCTGTTGAAATGTGTATCCATAAATGTTATTGCAACCAAAAGTAAAGTTCATGTTATTGAAGAATAATGCATTAGTATGTGTTCTGTCAAGAAAAGCAAGAAATGAAGGAAATCAGTAATAATATTTTACAGATATGTAGAGTCAAGGTACAGCAATCACCACATCTAAGCTAGCTCTATTTACTATTTTGCTTGTGATAAAATACAAAGCTCTTTTTTGGACACAGATGTGGTCTGTCCATGCATCCTGTGCAAACATGACTGGATCAATAGCATTTTCCAGAACCACTGCACAGTCTCAATCCTTTCCATTATAGTCCACAAAATGTCTGGTTCCAACCATATTTTTCACTTCATTTCCTTTCTTTCCACACTTTGAATTGATTGATAGACATTTTATGTCTTTTGGTGTCACCTCTCCAGCCTTTTCTGTAAAGCTATCATTTGGATTTTGTTTGAAAACTTCCAGGCTCACTTTCTTTGTTTGTTTTGGCTGCCATAAATTGTACAAAATGTGGAGATTTACATGGGTCATCCGATAATCCAGTACTATACGTAATTCCACCACTTCCAGGTTTTACAGTTGTATATGTGATAATATCCAGCCATCTGGTTCATGAGGTCACAACCACTCATCAACATCTTATAGTTATCCACAACTTTTGGCTTTACTATAGTTTTTGATCCTCTTCCCTTTTAAATGGTTTGCACTGTAGCTGTGGTCAATACTAACATATGTTTTTAATTTTAATTTTTTGATTCTCCAACCAACACAGTGTTTTGTTTCCTGAGTCCAAAACCCACCTCCCCTTATGATGATCATGTTTTAAGCTTTCCACCTTTGCAGGAAAGCTGATACATTTGATACGAGTATGCCAGAGCAATTAGAGCTGTGTGTGTAAGCAGCTAGATAGTCTACAAAATAGCTGCATAGCATCTGTCAACAAACATGATGACTTGGCTACAAGTTGCTTTAGAAGAGTGCCAGATTTTGACAGCATGAGTAGAGTTAGCATAAAAAGATTACAACCATACACTATGTCCCTTTTAAAATAAATTTTCAAAATGAAAACATAGCCAATCACAGAACTGCAAAGCCTAAATGTCTTATGCAATATTTTTATGGCTTGCTTGCATTAAACTGCTTGTGCTTGAACCTGCCTTTTCATCCTATAACCATCTTATCAGTACACCAGTTTTCACATGGGTAGAGGCAGCCTGGATCTTTTCCAACAACTTCCCCACAAATGTTTCAATTTGTGCTTTGTCTTTAGTACCTGGTTTGCTGACATGAGGCATGCTATGATAGGTAATCTCAACCTTGTCCCTAAAAAACACATGATGGTATCATGGTAGAGATATCCAACTGTGGACAGTAGTCCATGATCTCAGGTTAAGGATCCAAACCCACAACAATCAAAAATGCTATAAGTTCTACATTATCGGTAACTGGCATCCATAATTATTGTTTAGTTGGAGGATTGTTTCTTCCAGTACCTTTATTGCATGTGCTGTGCACTGATGCTAAAAATCAAAGTGACCACTATTTCTTCATTAAGAAAACTAGTGGTTAATGGCTACTATCCAAATCCAGGTTCAGGTTTTGTTGCGTCTCAGAGAATGAAAAGTTCCCATCAGTCTCTCCTTCCTCAACTATTCTCCATGCTACTTCATCTTAACCATTCCCATTGTCTCCTCCAGCTGCTCCAACAATTGTTCTCTTCTTCTTGTTAGGTCTAAAACCAGACCTCACTTTTCTTTTCCTCACAGTAGCACCACTGACTTTTTCCCTTGCCTTTACATGTACTCACACCTGAAAGTGCTGCCATAAGACTGTCTCATTTTCATCACATTATCCAAGTCAGATTTCTCACTTTCAAAATCATCAAGAATAAAATCATTTTCCCGGCTTAAAAGTTTATCAAATAACTTCATGATTTGCTCAGAAATAAACTTATGATATCTACCAGAAATAGTGAGAATGGTTATTTTCTTTGTGCCAAAACAGAGATTCAAAACACTTGCATAAATCCCTAAAAATACATCTTTCTTCTGTTAAACTGGTGCTCATATTGAAGATATTTCATTAATGAAAGTATTTCTAGTTTTATATTAAATATATAAAACATTCAAAATGTGGGATTGATTATGAAACTGAATAAGATCTACAAATCATCATATTTGCATTTGATTTATTTCATACTTTTTTGTTACTAGAAGGATCAAACGGACTGAAACCTAAACAGTTAGTTTAGAGAAAATAACACAAAATTTAAAGTTTTACACAAAAATATTTTTAACACATACTTACCAATAGATCATATGTGGTGTTCCATGTACAATGTTAAAGAACCAGAAAAAAATAAGACATCAAAAATAAATGAAAAGTTAGGATAAATTATCAGTGATGATGAGAAAACCCACTTGTAGAGAAAAATATATGTAAAAATGGCTCATTTGGGTTGACAAAACTTTTTATGTAGAGGAGCAAACAACATTTCAACCTTTTTCAGTCATCATCAAAAGTTTTCTCAACCCAAATGAGCCGTTTTTACATACATTTAGGATAAATGAATTCCTTGGAGGACAACCTCAAAATATAAGGTTTTTCTCTGAAAAAAACAAAAATAAATCCTTAATTCTGACACATTTACATATATTTAGGATAAATTAATTACTTGGAGGACAACCTCAAAATATCATAAGGCTTTCCTCTGAAAAAAAACAACAACAAAAAATCCTCAATACTGACACATTTACATATATTTATAATAAATTAATTACTTGGAGGACAACCTCAAAATATCATAAGGCTTTCCTCTGAAAAAAAAAAAAAAAAAATCCTTAATACTGACCAGTGATTATCCAAAACAACAGTTTATAATTTCTGTCTTTTTTTTGTGACTGTAGAACAACTTTATTCTTTGTAGGTACATTTTAAATACAAGTACTTAACAACAATCAAACTAACTGCAATTTTATTACCAAAAATAATGCTAACTAAACACCCATTTTCTAAGTTGAACTGCAATAAACTACTAAATTCTTAAGAAAAGTAACAAAACTTTCCCTTGACACCAGCCAGTGAAAAATGTTTTTGAAAGATCAAGGAAAAGCTAGAAACATTATCTACTCACAGTTGGATGATAGAAATAAAATGATTAAAAAAAATGCTGATTCTAGCATAAGCACCATGATGAAACTAAATGTACACATATATATACCATCATTTAACATACGTCTATGTTTTGCTTATAAATGATAAGCCACTGGACTGGTTTTCATCAAACTTGTCACATACCCTTAGGGATCCCAAAAAAGTGGCACAGGGGAGTTGTCATTTGGATCTGACTCCGATATGCCATCCCCTATGTATTACTCATGCATTGGACAAGTATATAACAATTAAATTTGTTTTATGCTAACTGTAAGAATAACAATAGCCTGGCTAATTTTATACACCCGTACTGAATACTTTGTAAAAGAAATGAAACTCAAAAATTATTTAACATGACCAAAAAAACTGTATTCTTATTCAAGTCATACAATCAAAGTTATTTGAGAAAATCAACCTCAATATATAATTTTGCTAAATACTTCAAAAGATCAAATTAGTGAACACAAGGCATGACTCAGTTTCAACAAAAAGCCAAAAACACAGATTAATAAAGTTTTCCAGCATTTTTTGTCCCTTTATTTAAAATGTTTGAAACAAACTCTTCAGAATCAAACAAAACATAACAGACTTACCATCAGGTTGATCAGGCTGCAATAAATTAATACGAAGCAGACATTTATTCTTCATTGCTAAAACTAGTTGATTGTTGCTAATTGCCAAATGTGTAATAGCATCTGTAGGACTAAGAATACATATTTAAATTAGTAGATGAATATATATGTACATGAATTAAGTGAAGATTTTTAAATTACAAATTAAAAGAAAGAAAGAAAACTACTAAACAAACTACTAAAACATTTTACTAACACACTTGAATATGGTACAATGAAATAAATTTGACAGGAACAAGCTTGAAAAAAACCAGAATGACTGAGGAAGTTTTTTGCTAAAATGTAATAAAACCCTCATTCAACAGGCTGGATTGTGATAACTTTGAAAAGCATTTTCTTCTCATATTGAATAAGAAATTTTATGCATAATATAGCTAAATAAATTCATATATTTGTTTTTTAATCCATCATATAGTTCATTCTGAAATAATAGGATTTGTGCATTATTCATTATTGGCATTACTATTGTACTAAGGTTTTGCACAACTGGCTGCATGAGGTAGCTTAAAACCTAAGAATAGTTGTAAATCTCAAAGTAATCAATCATATACAATAAATGTGTTCTGGATAACTACAAAAATTGCAAATCTTACACCACTGCTATTCACAGGTAATTTACATAGTTTGGTAAACCTTAACTATACCGAGTTTTACTTTTAGACCTCATAACCTGAAACATACGTGTGTATTTAGTATATACATTTCTACTCTAATGTAAGTATAGAGAGACAGAACAGCCTAAAGGTGCCAAATGTTCTCTCCTGTTATGTGGTATATATGCATTGATCTTAACAAAATGATAATATTGAAGGTGAAATACAGTAAACTTTCTGAGCAATAACAAGAGATTGAAGGTCTTAGTAAGTTGAGGGAGAAGTATAATGCATTGCTGATAGCAGAACAAATAAGAAAATGGTAAAGATATTTTATTAGCTGAGAAAAAGAAAACTGAAGACAAACAGCTGATTATTAAGAAGTAGGGTTATTATGTGAAAACTATGAATTACATAAATAACTATTGGAATCATAAGTAAATAAGCTGTACTTAAATAGAAGCAAACAAAATAAACTCTACTAGAGAGCAAACACAACTGTCAAGCACCAAGTGTGAATCAGACATACCTGTAACATGATTTCTTTTACCGCATTGCCAAAACATAATTACTGGATGAAATAGTTTGAAACTTCAGAACTTTATAAAGATTAAGTAACTTCTGCAAAAAATCACTAATACAGTGGTAAGTATTCACATCTGTCACACAAGAGACTGGGGATTTTTTTCCTCATTGAGGATTAAACATACAAGATCAATGGTCAATACGCAGCTCTTCTGGAGCACTTCAGTCTGCATCTTTCATGTCATCATTCAACCCTCAACTGTCCATTCTAAGTGAAAATAAACTAAGCCCAATGGTTCAATCAAAATTCACCTGGCATTAACCTTTTCACCATGCAGAATGAAGCAAAGCAAAAGTTTCTGACCACTCTGGGCTATTTTTCAGACCCCAAATTTTTTCTTTTTGTAGGCATAAAAGACTTAAACCTAAATTATTACCATGACTTTGATTTGAAACACAATATCCTAATTTTATACAGGATATATATATGAATTTGGGTTTGAAAATTTGAAAAAATTTTATTATGATATGTTTATAAGAAACAACTTAAAATGCCAATTTTTATTTACTTTTAATTGCTGATTTTTATGTCTTTGTACATTTTCTAACATAAATTTTATTCTTGTCTTGAACTGAAAAACAACACATGCAATTTCAGGTGTTAAGAAACATTTATTTTCCTAGTACACAGCAGCAGCATATTTAAAATAATTATAAAATGATTCAAGCATTCACATGCTTTAAAAAAGTAACTGAGGAAAAGTTTAGTTAGGTTAAGTAACTATAAAACATATATCTGACATTATCATTTTGTAAAATGGAATAGGCTACTTACTAAAAACCAATGTTTCTTAGTTCAAAAATAGTGGTTCACAATTTTTCTTTACATTCTCTCTCAATAAAAACTCTCCATTACTAGTTACATCATTACAGATTTAGATCTCTAATGGTTAAAAGTGTTTCTAATTTATAAAAATCATTTCAGTTCCAATAATTATAAACCAAATATTTTCATAATATCACAAAAACACTTGTTAATACAGGAGCCAAACCAGATGCTGTAACTCTTCCTATTAACTTATGACTGAATTAATTGCATTTCTAAACATGGAAAGAAGAAAGTGCAACAAAAGTGGAGAAGACAGGTACAAAGGTGTGAGAAGGTAAATATCTATTGGAAATACATTTCACATGAAGAAAATGTTAACTTCCCAGATATTTCACCTTCACACAGGATAGTTGGAGCTCCACATTAAATTAGTGGAGGGTGCAGTTGAACTTCCTTCCAAAAGTTTGTTTTGTTTATTTTTTAATTTTGTACAAAGCCATACAAGGGCTATCTATACTAACCATCCCTAATTTGGGCTACTTTCCACCAACTAATACTTGGATTAACCTTTATATTATAATCCCCCAAGGAAAAAAGGGCAGCATGTTTTGTATCACAGGGATCAGATCCCATGACCTTCAGCTTGGGAGTCAAGTGCCATATCCACCTGGCCATGCAGGGCCATTCTTCAAAAAGAGCCAAAAGAGAAAGGATGCTGAACATAACACCTGATGGCAAGAGCTCCACAGAGGCAAAATCATGAGAGAAAGTAACTTGCTGCAACCAGAGTACACACTTCACTGAGAATGAAATTAATGAAGTATCACAAGGATGGAAAAACTTCAGTAATTGAGCCAAAAACTGTAGGTAGATAGGTATTTCATGTTTATTGGCACAAAGCTACTAAACTATCTGTGCCAAACAAGATGTAGTATACTATAATGGTATATGGAAATGAAGGTAAAAATATGTAAAATTAAGATCTGACAGGATGACTGAAGCATTAAGTTAAAACTTGCTGTCAGTTACCTGAAGTTGATCTTTCCAGTCCTGGGTTCAGGTCAAGATAAAATTAAAATGTGTAAAAGAAATTATGCTGAAACAGTGTATAGTCCAATAAAAACCTTAAATTAAGTTAAAAAGACCAATGGCTCTTAAAAATGTAAAAACATGAGTAAGGCAGCCAGTAATATCTAAGACATTGGCTAATGACAAGGACAAACCTGCCTTAAAAATATATTTACAATGGCATCGTCATTCTTGGTTGTAACGACAGCATGATAATAAAATATGTATGATTGTGACCTGAGTGCCCCACATTGGTGCATCAGTACCAGATAAAAAGAAGTGGTGAGTTAAAAAACTGTGACCAATGTGTAGCATAGCCAAAACAACTTCCTCCCTTTGATCTTCACAAAAACAAGATGGCAAAATTGCTAAGGAAGGCTTGATTTGAAAAAGCTTATTATTTCGTTGCTCACTCCAGGTCAACTGCCAACTGGTATACAGTCGGGTTTTAATAACTGGACCACAGTCTATGTATGGAACAGGGTGACAGAGTCAGAGCAGGTGGACTTTGCTACTCTGTCAACTAGCTTATTCCCATGAATACCAACATGACCTGGTATCCAAAAAACTGGATAGAGATAGGTGATAGACAGATGGGCCAGTTTCTTTTGGATATTGATAAGAATAGAATAGTAACTAACATGGAATGATGTCAGGGCCAACAGACAGCTGAGTGATCAGTACAGATTATACAATTTGTATATTGCATAGTTTCAATATGACTCAAAGCAAGATAAATGACATACAATTCGACAGTGAATACAGAAATTGTAGAGGGGAATCTGTGTGATTCAACCAAATTGTAACAAACCATGGCAAAGCCTACGGAGTCACCTGCTTTTGAACCATCTGTATATATGGGAATAGATGGATCATTTGAAAGATGTTCAGCAAATAAAGAGTGATATTTCTAAACAGGAGTACTGGCCTTCCTCGGATGACTCAAAGATAGGTCACAGTTGGGGATAATAATTAACCATGGTGGAAGAGGCCGTTCTGTTGATACTGCTATGCTATTCAAAGATAGATCTAATTTTTCTGATTGTGCCTTGATATGAAGGCTAAAAGGAACAATGGCAGATTTCCTATTATAAAAAAGTGTGGTCCACTGAGGATAGAAAACAACCCCAAGTAAGATGCTGTGGTAGAGCAAAGTTTAGAAGCATATACAAGAGACAGTTGCAAATACAGATGGGGATCACTGGACTCCACATACAAACTCTGGACTGGAGAAGTACAAAATGACCCAGTGCAAAGCCAAAGCCCCTGATGGTGGATAGGATCCAGCATTTTCAGTGCTAAGGTTCTGGCAGAACCATAAACCATAATACCCATAGTCAAGTTTGGATTGGATAAAGGCACGATAAATTTTAAACATGGGATATCAATCTGCTCCCCAAGAGGTGAAAGAGAGGACACGGAGGATATTCAGTGCTCTTATACATTTGACACAAGTTGCTTAAGATGGGAAATAAAGTTTAATTTACAGTCAAAAATAAGACCTAAAAACTGCCTCAGTGAAGATAAGAAGGACAACATCATCAAAACAAAGTTCTGGATCTGGATGAATACTCTGTTAGCAGCAGAAATTCACACAAACAGTTTTAGGGAGAGAAAGCTGAAAACCATTTGCTGTGGTCCACTTAAGTATATCATTGATTGCAGTTTGTAGCTGCCGCTCAATAAACCTCATGATTGATGGCTGACATGAAATGTGAAAATTATTAACAAAAAGACCATTTGCAACTGTTGGGGGTAGCTGTTCACTGATGGCATTAATCTTTATAATGAAAAGTGTGACACTCAGAACACAGCCCTGACGGACTTCAAGTTCCTGTGGAATAAAATGGGAAAGTGTTGAGCTCACATGGACCTGGAATTGTCAGTTTGTTAAAAATGCTTAATAAAATGTGGCAAATTGCCACACAATCTGTATGAGTGAAGGTCTCGCAAGATGCCATATCTCCATGTTGTATCATAAGATTTCTCTAAATAAAAAAAAATAGAAACAAGATGTTGTCACTTGAAAAAGATTTTTGCTACTGATGTTTCAAGGAGAATTAAGTGGTCTATCCTGGAGCATTGTCTTCGGAACCCACAATGAGTGGATTAGAGAAGGTTGTTTGATTCAAGGAACCAAACAAGATGAGCATTAATCATTCTCTCTAAGGTCTTACTGAGACAACTCATCAAAGCAATGGAATTATAATTCAAAAGAATCTTTGGATCCTTCCCAGATTTAAGAATAGGGAGTACAACAGCTTTTCACCAAGCATCAGGAAAGACATTATCCTGCCATATCCAGTTAAAAACAGCCAGGAGAATAGTAAAAAAGGCAAGAGAAAAGTGGTGTAACATCTCATAATGTATATCATCAGGCCCAACTGATGTACTGCCAGACCAATGAAGTGCAAGTTGGAGTTTCACTAGAGTAATAGGGCAAATGTAGTCATAGGGACAATCAGTCAAACAGGAAAAAGTCAGATGTTCAACTCATGTTTTAATAATTAAGAAGGAAGGGGATGAATTTCAAGAGCTAGACACATGAGAGAAATGTTCACCAAAAGTATTGGCAATGTTCTGAGCATCAGCAATTTCATGGCCATTGAATATTAAGATAGAGATGGGGACAAAAGTATACCATCTACTCACATTCCGAATCTTGTCCCATATGACTTTTGAACTGGTGGTTGAAGAAATGCTGGAGGTATATTTAATCCACGAGTCCTTGTGGCTTTGACATCTAACTCACCAAGCCTGTGCACAGGCTTGCTGAAATGCAATGCAGTTTATAAGCATGGAATATCTATGAAATTTATCCCAAGCACATTTCTAAGCTTTTCCTGTTATAGAACAAGCAGAATTCCACCAAGAGTGGAATGCTGTGAGAAAGATGAGGTTTTGGGTAATATAGTTAGCTACAGTTACTACATAATCATGTATCGATGATTTACATAAGATGGCAGGATCAAGTTCCAAGAGAGCAGTAAAAGAGGGCCAGTTGGCCTGGTCCAACTTCCAGTAAAGCACATGGATCAGGTGGCACTGATCCATCTCTCTTAATATGATAGGAAAATGATCACTACTCTGTGGATTATGTAAACATCCCAAGAAAAGTAAGTGAAAAATGGAGAGGAACAGATAGAACGATCTATTGAAGTAAATGACTGACTGGGTGCATGAAAATAAGTGTAAGAGCCAGTATTGAAAAGAGACAGGTTGTGATTCAGGAGCATATGCTCTATAGCACAACCTTTCACATCAATACTAGAACCACCCCAGAGGAGATTATGCCCAATAAGATCCCCAAATATTAAAAAGCGGGTTGGCAGTTGCTCAATGAGGGCATCAAGGTCTGATGGATTATAATTTTTTCCAGGGGTATGGTACAGTGAACAAAGTGATGGTACAACCCAAAGAGATACAGACAGCTACAGCCTCCAAGGTCATATTCAACAACAAGGACAAGGTCGGCAAATGTTGATCAACCAGCACTGTTACTCCCCCATGTCCTTGTCCTACACATGACTTGTCATTTCGGTGTAAGGAGTATTGTCGAATTGTAACTGTATTAGTAGGTTTTAAAATTTTTTCCTGTAAAGAAAGACATTTGGGACGATAAAAGTCAATGAAATCCTTGATGTCATTCACATTTAATTGAAAACGTCGACAGTTCCATTGGATTAGCTTGGCCATTTTTATCTCACAGGAGCTGAAACAGTTAGATGAAGATAATGAGAGATGAATGTGCATATAGTCAATCACATGTCCACCTAAAGGACCTTGTCCAAATTATGAGAAAAGTGAGAGAAAAAATGAGACAGGTGATGAAGCTGATGCAATGAAATATCCAACAAGCATGAATATTCAGGGAAGAATACACCACCTAGAGAAGTTGTCTTATCCATCATGTAAGAGTATATAGCAAAAGGTCTCTCAGTCTTTCGAGAGAAAAAAAAAAGATGAATGGTAATAGCTATATTTTATCATTTAAAGCTACTTTTAGTACTTCAAAGAAGAGTTGTAAATAAATTAGAAAAGGGGGAAGACCTGGAGAATAACTGTCACAATTCTCATACTAGAGGAGATTAAGGATATTTTTTAAATATTTCCATCAATTAAGAAATTAAAATGCACATAACTTTAAAATTAGATTCATTAATTATTTTCTGATATAAAATGTATTCAAATAAAATGATAATAAAGCTAAACTAAATTTTTAAGGTAGCTATCTAAAAGGTCATGACATGCACACCATGACACATCTCTAGCAAGAGAATTAAGCCTTGTCTTAGTTGGAAAGCCAGTTAAATTACAGCAGTCATAGAATACTGTATGCTTTAATATAATATATAACAATGTTTAGGGACAACAAAGGACCTGTTGGTATATCTAAACTGTCTCATCCTAAGCCAAACTACAACTATTAATTAAAAAAAAATTAAAGCCAGTCACTATCATTCATACATCTATCAAACTTTCATGTTCACTCATACTTATTGCCTTTACAACATTTGAAGTCAACCCATTCCATTGGCCAACTAACCCCACTTGAAAAACAAAATTGCTTTAGCTGGAGACAGCTTCTATGTTCTCTAAATCTATACTTGTGTCTCCTAGTTCCATAATTCTCACTGTTAAGTATGAAAAATGTTGATGCAGCAACACTATCAAGTCCTTTTACAATCTTAACTCTTCCATCAGATCATCCTTACTCTTCCTTATCTTCAAAAAAATTTTTTAAGGAACTTAATTTCTCTTCATATGACAACCCCTCCATTCCAGGTACCATTTTAGTATCCACCTTCTGAACCCTTTCTAACAATTTAATGTATTTTCTGAGATAAGGAGCCCAAGATTAAATACAATATTCCAGAAGTGGCCTATACAATGAAATTATAACCTCCTTTTGACTTGTACTCAATATTTCTGCAGAAAAAATCTAAAATTGTATTTGCCTTTCCACTAAGAACATCACACTGATTGGATGGCTTAAGAGACTGATCAACCATTGCACCAAAATCCTTTTCTTTCATGCCACTGTTAAAGTTATTCCTTTCCAAACTACACTTGTAATTCAAATTATGATAACCCACATGTACTATCTTGCATTTATCATAATTAAAACAAATATGACATTTATTTGCTCAACTCATTAAATTACCTAAGTTCTTTTGTAAAGCAGCAACATCCTTTTCACAGTTAACAGCACTCAAGTTCTTGATATCATCAGCAAATCCAATTAACTTATTCACTATTTCTTCATCTATGTCACTAACGTTAATCAAAAAAGAGCAATGGTTCTAAGACTCAGCCATCAGATACACTATTTGTAATATTAATCCAGTCTGACTGAACACCATTTATAACAACCCTCTACTTTCTTCCATAAAGCCACTCTTCTATCCAATTTGTTAACTTATCTCCCATATCTACAGAAAAAGGTTTCCAAACCTTTTATGTGACACTTTATCAAATGCTTTCTGAAAATCTGGATACATCAAACCTACACCCTTATTCTAATCTATATATGCAGTAACATTTTCAAAGCATGTCAAAATATCTGAAATGCAAGATTTCCCCTCAGTAAAATCATGCTATCTAATAAAATTCTAAAAAAATTTTTAAATGACTTTACAAAGTATTTTTTATCAGACTTTCCAAAACTTCTTCCACAATTGATACAAGACTAATAGATTGATAATTACTGGGACAACTTCTATTTCCTCCCTTGAAGACAGAAGTGACATTAGATTATTTCCCATCTGTTGGTACTTGTAAGAAAAAAAAAAAAAATATGGTAACTGGCTAACATATCCAATCCTTGGCCTCTTTTAAAACCTTTGGGAAATACTATATGGCCCAGAAGTCTTATTTTTTAAACTTCTCAATCTTATTTTAACAAGCTCAAAATTTATGAAATTGTCTTGTTCAACTTCGTTTTAATCTAAGAATACACCAGGCCATTGGCCATGCCAAATTTTAATATTTCATTAAAAACACCAATTTTCTTTCCTTTTTTTTGGCAAATGACTAATGATCATTGAAAGTTTGCAAAATTTTGTAAAGATATACAAAACACTTTAGAAGTTATTATACACTCATTTTTCAAAAGACCAACTAATTTGAGCCAATAGCAAAACAGTCAGTGTTCAATATTCAAACATATTTCAATAACTACAGCTGAAGATAAATGTTTTGTTTTTAATAGTGATTACTGTCTGGTTCCTGTTCTTGTTATTCTTTTACAATGTCAGATTATGAATAATTATTATCAGGGCAGCTCAGGCCTGACTGATTTTTCCTAAGGCACACATGTATCAAGACAAAAGAAAGCATTCGGATTTTTAGTGAACAATTATCCACAATAAAATATTTCTTTCTGGGAACGTAATGATTAAAAGCACAATAATATGATTTTAACAGATGTTCAGTTTTTAATTACTAAAACTTCATAATAGTTTTATTCACTTGAGATTTCTTAATGATGTGAAAATTACGTAGAACCACAATTTAAAATCCAATAAAAGGATATGTAAATTTTGTGTTAAAATTCAAAATAAAAGAAAGTCATACTTTTATAGATTAATTAGACAAAATGTAGCTTTGAAGCTGTGGGAAAAATAAAAGATGTATTAAAATTAATATTTGTATGGAAATGCTTTGAAATATCTGTAGGTTTGCAACATACACAGTTTATTGCAAATTGTTGAAATTTAGTTCAAAACTTTTACAGAAAGTGACTAATAAACACGTCATTTCACTTTTAACAAAATGGCAGGACAACTTAAAATCTTAGTAAACAAATAATATGGACTGAACATATTTAAACTACATAAACTAATTCTAATAACTATTCAAACAATTTTTTTACATTCTAGAATAATGCATGATGAATTAAATTATATATTTTAATGTTATATATAAATTGATAGTTACCTAAAATTGATTCTTTGTTTTTTAAATATAGGAGTCTCTTCTTCTAGTCTGGCATTAATAAAGCCTGCAGTTGTCTACAGCAAAAGATATAAAGTTGGAATTTTTTTACATCTCAGTGTACTTTCTTAAAAGAAATAATGCATAAAAAGTTCACTACAAACATAAGAAACTGTAAAAGATTCTATCCACTAAATACAAGTACAATGTTTAATACTTCAAATATCACGTGTTCTGTCAAGAAAACTTCAAATTTCTGAAATTTAAACATAAGATTACCTACAGAGTAGTTTTTAAAAATAATTTACACATAAAACAGCTTGTGTGTTCATGCCTTTGGATAGTGTCCATAACAGACAACTAGTCAATGAAAACTTAAACAAAATATCACAAATATTGCAATAAACATTAATTATTATTAAGGTTTCTTTCATAGAGAATAACTGATTTCACCACACAAATATTTCTAAGATCCATCCAATACTTATTTTAATGAATCAAAGTTTTAAAGTAAATATTATTACAAAGACAACATCAAGTAACGTTTTATAAAAAATGAGACTGGTGTTGTCTAATAAGACACATCAAGACCAAACAGCTGATATCCATTACAATGAATGAAGTTCTTAACATTTATTACTTACACTTTTATTCAAAGTTTGTTAATTATTTTTTTCAATCAAAATTCTTTTATGATTAATCCTCTTTTGTTCAAAACAAGGTCTGAATACTCATTCTAAACTAACATATTAAATCATGAAGAAAATTTATAAATTAATGCATACATATTACTTCTCTGTTTTACTCTAAATAGAAATCAATCTTCAGTTATGTTAATGAGAAAAACTCCAAAATAATTTTATTTGGGTAAATAGCAATCTGATATTTAGTTTAAAAATATTTAAATATTTAAATAAATATTTAGTCTGAATTTAACATGCAATACTTTTGTACAAATACTAAAAATAATAAAAACCAGTGTTACAATGATGGTCTTTTTGTTGTCTCAGTTTATATTACCAAAATATTTTTACCTGATGGCTGAGTAAGAATGCAATAGTTTTTCCAACTGAATGTTAACAACTACAACATATTAATACATTAATTAAAAAAATATACAATTTTGTAATACTCTAACTAATGCAGAAAGATTCCACAAGCATAAAAAGAAGAACAGATTGATATATGGTTGTTGATCACTTCAGCAAAACAAACATTTCTTCTGGCTGACACCATATAAACAAACTATCAAACTGAGCCCAAGCAATGATAAAACAGTTTTCATACAATTTAAAACTAACTTAATCGTGAAAACACAAAAAAAGGCATTTATCAGATACATTAAAACATGCTATTTAAAACAAGTTTTCTTTTTCTGCAGTGTATGATAACTCACTTATTAAAAAGAAATAAAAATACTTTTACACATTGCATACATACTCGCCAGAAGAAAAACTGAAAACAGAGCAATTTACTGCAGCTCCAGTTTTTCTGGCTATCAGAGACAGGAAATAAAATGCAAGTATCCATTAGGCTTGCTGAAATATAAGATCTAAGATTATCTCAGGTAATTTACTGTCAACATTTGATATTAACCGTAAGCTGAATAACTTTACACTGATTCTGCATAGGAGTACTACACAAAATGATATTTGAAATTTAATACTGAATTAAATCTAAAAGTTTGTTCATATAATGACATCATCTTGTTTCTGAAAAGATCAATTAGTTGTTGTCTCTCACATACATGGTAAGTCCATCAACCTCCTGTTCTTTTGCATTTTCTTCCAGATGTACTCATGAGATACATAGCAAGACATTTATGATTTTTTTTCTCAAAAATATGGCTGTGGAAGAACAAAGCTTGAAATTGCATAAGAATAAAATTGTGTCACCACAGAGGTTATTTAAATTTTATTTTGTTGTTTTTTATTTAAAAAACAACAAACATATGACTTAAAAACATCCCACTTTATGTATGTCTATATTGAAGATATATAGAAACAATGTGTGAAAAAGAAATCCCTCCTATCATTGATAAGATTTGAAAACAAAATTTAAATTGTACATTTAATGTTTTAGCATTACAAACTTAAAAGTTGTTTCTGTTTTTGTTCTATATATGCCAGTAATAACTGAAAATGTATAGACAATATGTATAGCCCATGTAAATAAAAGAAAACTGGTAAAATCTCATCAATACTACCAATAGCCACTCTTACTAACTGATCTATATTTAGCCAGTACTGTAGCGATCAAACTATTGCATTTCTTTACAGCAAAATAACTTCTTGACATATCCCAAATCATTTCTAGTTGATGAAAACATATTTAACAGGTCTAACTGTAAAAGCTGAGGAGGAGTTAGCACACAAACAAACCAATTTCCTTCAAATTATAGTAGTATTACTTACATTTCAAACCTAAAATATTCTTTAACTAAACAGCTGGGAAATTAGTTGAATTTTGTTACTGATTTCTTCTCACAGTCATTAATTGCATACATTCAACTGATTGATTCTCACAATGAAATAACTGAAAATGGTAATAATCAAAAGCAACCATTTGTTTAGTTGATTATTTTTGCAAGTTATGACACTAATCAATTTAGTTGACCAATTAAGAATTAATTTAAAATAGTAATGAGAAATCATAATTGGCAACATTTTGATTACATAAATAGTTGAAATATATGAAAGTAGTGATAATTAGATACAATTATTTTAGTTAGTTAAATATATTTGTGACACGAAACAACTTAACTGTAATTTTAATTAACTTACTTTACATGAAATTGATTGATGCAAGTTATACTTAAAAGTAATCAATTAACTAATTTAATTACCAACCTATACTTATTTATATAAATAAAAGTGAGCATTTTTGCAATAAGCTCAGTCTTTGTTAAGCACATGAAGTTTATTAATGTTGTAAAATATGGTATAATTTGTGATTTGCTCTGTACATTGTTTGCCAAAGAGAATCTTATGTCAGTTTAATCTACCAGTAATATTTAAGAAACTTGATGTAAATATACAGTCTTTAATTAAATAACTTACAAGCCTTATGTAAAGATGATCATTAAAGAGATTTTAGCATAAGCTGGTTAACTTACTGAATATACTCATTCAACAAATGCCATCACTTTTAAACCCTTCCACTAAAATATGGAGAGTAAACAAGATCTCATTTGAATTAACCAATTTCCCAGCAATATAAAGTTTGTTGATAAATTTTGGCCTAAAACAATTACCAGCAATGACAATTAGTGGACAAAAATCTTCCAGAATGATGATAATGATTACATGAAATTAATGTATTGTGAATGAGCAAAAACAGTTGAACACTGTACCAACTTTTATCAATCTCACCATAAGCTCTACTCTGCAATGGGGTTTAGGTTTTGTGACAAAGAACCAAAACTCTCCACAAATATATACAAACACTGGTATTCCTGTTCAACCCAGTAGGTTATCTAGTCTCATAATTACATTGGCATATTCTACCAACAAAATAAGGAATTGCTGGTGCTGCCTTGAGTCCAGATTATCTGGAAAATCCTCAACTAGCAAACTCAGTTGTGTTGGTACTTTTGTATTTACTTTTGGTCATGACATAATGGAAATAGCCAGAGTAACAGTTACTTCCATTACACTCAATGTGCAAATGGCTATTCCAGCTTTTGGCTTAATAATTATAGCATATCACCAGGACTCCCCCCCCCCAATGGACAGATCACTGTTTGGGCTAATGACACTTGTTTTCTGTTGCTACAGCCTGAGTTACAAAGCACTGATGCACTTGTCATTGTGTGTAATAAGCTACAAAATACCACTTATATATATCAGGGTACTGTAATTTCATCTATTACACACTTTGAGGTCCATTCTTTTGTGTCTGCTTTACAAATGCACAGCATGATATAGAAAGTTTTTATGAAAGTAACCCAACATCCACATGCAGTACAGAGTTTTTGTTCCTCACTTTCAGGACCATTTTCTAGCAGAAACATCAATGGTATAGTCTGCAACACACAAACCATGGGATGAATATTGGACTGTTAATTCTTGATGGGTTCCAAACTCTTGTAACATGGATGTCTGGGTAGTATTATGAGGTCTGTTCAAAAAATATGCAAACTGTTTGAATTGCGCGGCTCCAGTTGGTTCAGGAGAATCTGCTTGGTGTCGGTAGGTTTGCACAGATCAGCTGATTATGACGCCATTTCCCGATTGCAGATATCTTCATTTCTGTATTAGCTACGCGGTTTTAAGTGAAGTGTGATTTTTTCATTTGACAGATTTCAGAATGAATTACCTGAAGGAGCAACAACTTGCTTTGAAATTCTGTGTTAAACTTGAAAAATCTGTGACTGAAACTTTTGCTATGCTTAACATGGCTTACGGTGATGTTGCTATGAAGCGTATGGCATGTTTCAAGTGGCATGAACGTTTAAAGGATGGTCGACAGTCCATTGAAGATGATGAGCATCCTGAACGTCCTTCCACATCAACCGACGACCCACATGTCAACAAAATCAACACCCTGGTGCAGGAAAATCAACGTCTGACTGCCAGGGAGCTTGCTGAAGAGTGTGGGATATCAGTTGGATCTTGTTACGAGATTTTGACCGAAAAATTAAAGATGCACCACGTTGCCGCAAAATTTGTGCCTCAGAACTCGTTAATCTTTGGCCAAACACTCGATCACTGTTCTTCCCCACCCCTCTACTCACCTGAGCTTGCTCCTTGCAATTTTTTCTTGTTCCCCAAGCTCAAAAGACCCTTGAAAGGAAGAAGATTTGAGATGATTCCCGAGATTAAGGCAAATGCGACGAAGGAGCTGGAGGACATTACAAAAGAAGTGTACCAGGACTGTTTCAACAAGTGGAAACACTGTTGGGGAGAAGAGTACTTTGAAGGGGTTCCAGACCTGTAACTTCTAAATGAAGTACATTTTATTTTATGATGTCAGTCCTCCTATTTTTTTTAACAGACCTCATATTTGCCTGATGTAAAGTTGCTACAGCTGCTACTACAGGCTTTTTCCTTTAATGCAACTGGATCAAAGTTACCACTTTGTGTTGCCTCTGTAATAGTAAGAAAATTTCTCACACACAGTTGATGCTACATCATCTTTAAAGCTGTCAGTTAGGATATCCTTATGATCTACTGAGGTAAACCTTACCATGCAAAAGAATGAGGTCATCTGCTGTGCTACTCTTGTTCCAAGAAACTGTTTTCTACTATGTCCCAGAATTGCTTTTCATTCATATTCGTGGGCTAATTAAACTTAAAGCAAGGTGTTGTATAGTCTGTACTGAAATAAAGCAATTCTGTGTTTTAGAAAATCATCTAAGTCACATGGTAGGAGATCACTGAGAGACATCACTCTAATGAGTGGTAGGCCTTTCCTATACAGTGGTAGAATAATGAGGTGTTTTCAGCAGCTTGTCCATAGACTCTGCTAGACCTCAAGATCATCTGTGGTCCACTGCTACTTCAGATGTCCATCCTCAAAGTAAAGAGCATGGATAGCCATACTGGATATACCAGATATCAGTATCACTACTTCCTTGTAACATCTCCTCTGGGACACAAGTTCTTCTAATTGTATAAAATGCTATTTTCTTTAACTACAAAGTCTTTTTAAACTTAATGCACAACAGTTAAAGTAAATGTAAGTACACACTTCAATACATATAACAAACTTTGTATTACAATATTCAGCAGTCCCAGTCCCAGAGGTTTCTCCCATCTGTCCACACTGTGACATATTCAGAAAACCTAATTAATCTTTGAGCTATCAAGTAGACTGCTTAATAACTGGAGATTTGAAGAAAGCATCTATCATAAAACAATGTTAAAGGTCTTATTAACTGAAGGTGATGTAAAACAAAATAATAAGGATGAAAACAAAGTAAACTGCAAAATTAACAATCTTTACAATCGTACTGTGTGTACTTGCATTTCTTTCCATAGAACTGTCACTTTTCATGTATTCTGTTTGCTACTTCTTCATAATTTTGTTCCTTGTTTAAATCAATATTTCTTACTTCACAAAAAAAGCTACATTTTTGCAAAATGAATAGTACTTCCTATGTGGTTATTCTCATTACAACACAGATCATACTGTAACCATTAGATATCGCCTAAACAACACTGCTGTCAATGACCTTGCAAAACATGCAGCAGTACCTTCCTCATGCAGAATAGATATTATCCACTCAAATGTAACAAAGGAAGCTTGAACAAAATAAATGTTTTTCCCAAATACATGTTATATAAATCTTGTGTCTATATAGAACGAAAAATAAATTAAGAATAAATATCATAATATTATAAAAAATGAAATGCATGATGTATTTACATACCACAGTTCTATGATCATAAATGTCTCAAACTGTAAATGAAAGTTATATTATTAATGGGTCTCAGAAAACTGAAACAAATACTTTCAAACAGTATTTAACATAGGAATACTTTAAAATTGTGTTTCACATGTGAATTTACTTTCAAAGGTTTCTGAAATACAAAGTTTCTTCTCAGAAAATTGTGCACATAAACTGCAATTAAAATTTCAAAGTTTATCTGTCAATTGAATATCACTGAACAAAATCTGAAATCATACACACACAAAATCACAAAAATGTACACTAAAAAGTAAAAGCACTAAAACCTATACTAAAAGATATAAGTGCAAACAACAGTTTCCTAAAACAGGTCTACAACATTTCACTGTAACCACTGTAAGAAATGTTTGTTGTTGTTGATTTACTTTCTGGTTCACATGAATTAAAATTAAATTGTATCTCTTCAAGAACAAATAAACAACTAAATCCTCACCAGTTCTGGAAGTGACTGAATGCTTGTAACAGGTCCTGTTGAAATGGAAGCAGCCAGCTCATACTGCTCAAACAGCGATGCCATATTGAATTGTAAAGATCCTGGAACAGAAAAAACAGCCTCTTAATATATACATGATCTTAAAAGTAACATATAAAGATCTAAAACTCTTGATACTACCTTATCTAGTCACACTATTTATACTTCTTCATCTGATTCCATATCTTGATGTGCCATAAACCTCAACATGCTTAATAACAGGTCATATACGAGACATAACAGAAAACAAAGGGAAAGGCATTATTCACAAGCTTTTCCACAAAGCATTTTTCTTTGCAACAAACTCTAGGCAGTGCAAGTGTGACAATTTTATGACAGAAATAACATAACCATAACAGAAACTTCGACATTTAACTGAGTCTGAAAACAATGATTACTAGTACTGGAAGAAAGACTTTACTGGCATTAAATGTGGACTTATAATATGGTTGACTTATTGTTGTATGTTTTTCTTTACTCTCACCCTTAAGCTTTTTGAATAAATTGTGAACATATGACCTTGCAGGAGAGAAGAATTAATTAAAAAAGTATCCCTTCTTGAGCAAATCTCCTAGTTTTATACACAAAACTATATATCCTGAGAAAAAAAAAAAATTTTGAAAATGTCTGATTTATAAAAATACATGCAAAGATTAACATTATTTTAATTCAAAAGTTTTCAGAAATATAATAATATCTGTAAATAAGTAATTATTTACACAGAGGTGAATACTGCTCAGATTTCATAAGTGTATACACAAAATACTGAGATATCAAACTTTACCATGAAACAATAATTTTATCCCACATATAACTGAAGACGTAATTAACCACTTCCAACAACTCTTGAAATTGATTGATTGATTGATTGATTAGTGTTTTATGGCACAAAGCAACAAGGCTATCTGCGCCAAACAACCGGTAAAAATGTAGTAAAAGACATAAATGGAAATGAAGGTTGAAAAAAAAAAAAAGAGTATAAAACCAGTGTTGACACCTAGTCTACAAGGTTAAGATAGAAGGCAAAGTGTAAAAAGTTGTAAGGTAGGTATTCTATCAAAAAGGTATAATCATAACCTGCCAGGAAGACTAACAGGCAGGTACAAGACCCACCGTCAGTCACCTGAAGTTGGTCTTTCCAGTCCTGGTTCTGGGTTATGTGTCATAGCAACTAGTATCAAAATGTAAAAGAATAGAAGTATTAAAAAAAAACACACAGCAAAAGCGCAACAATGAGTAACCAAATGTTCAGTAAAAAGAGAAAAGTCACATAAATGGAGTAAAATTTGTAAAGGAAAATGAAGGTAAAAACAAAACAGCAATTAAAACAGAAAATGGTGTAAAAACCAATGGTGACACCCAGTCTTCAAAGTTATAAACTATTTACTCTAGCATAATAATAATGATCATAACCCGCCAGGAAGACTAACGAACAAGTTCAAGAACCACCGTCAGTCACCTGAAGTTGGCCTTTCCAGTCCTGGTTCTGGGTTATGTGTCATAGTAGCTATTATCAAAATGTAATGGAATAAAAGTTTAAAAAGACATTCAGCAAAATCATAATAAAGAGTAGTCAAATGTCCAGTAAAAAGATAAAAGTGAAGTAAATGGAGTAAAATGTGTAAAGGTAACTGAAGATAAAAACAAAATGGCAATTAAAACAGGAAGTGGTGCAAAAACCAATGACAATATCCAGTCAACAAAGGACAACCTGTAGCAGAATGGGAATGATCATAACCCGCCAGGAAGACTAACAGGTAGCATATAAACCACCGTCAGCCACCTGAAGTTGGTCTTTCCGTCCTGGTTCCGGGTTATGAGTCAATATGGCCAGTACAAAAAGGTTGTAAAAGTACGAAATGATAAGCAGCGAAAGTATAACAGTAACTCGCCAGGAAGACTAACGAGTAGTTCAAACAGAAGCGTTAGTCACCTGAAGTTGGCCTTTCCAGTCCTGGTGTCGAGTTATTTAATGTTCTGGCCATTGTTTAATGTCGCATTGAATAAGAGAGAATAAAACTTTGAAAAGGAGCTACAATTAAAAAGGTGTAATAAATAAATATACCACACTTAAATAAGATTAAAAAGATTAATGGCCATTAAAAAATTAAAAACGTTATTAAGGTGGACATAGTCACCATCACCAATAACTCTGTCCAATGTTACAGAATGACGCTGGGAAAAAATATGTTTAAAGTATTGCCGTCGTTGAGGATTGTAACGATGGCAAGAAAGTAAAACATGGCTGATAGTGACTTCAGTGTTACACAAACTACACATTGGTGCATCAGTTCCAGATAAAAGAAAATGATGAGTTAAAAAACTGTGACCAATGCGTAGCCTAGTGAGAACAACTTCTTCCCTCCGAACTTTACGGAAGCTAGATGGCCAAACTCCAATTTTGGGTTTAATTTGAAAAAGTTTATTGTCGCGTTGTTCACTCCAAGTGGACTGCCAACTGGCACGGAGCCGAGCTTTGAAGACAACACCATAGTCCATGTACGGAATAGGCATAGGGGTGATGGGGCTGAGGCATACATATTTAGCTGCCATGTCTGCAAGCTCGTTCCCATGAATACCAACATGGCCTGGTATCCAGAAAAACTGAATTGAAGTAGCTGCTAATGAGAAATGGGCCAGTCGGTTTCGAATATCTGCTAGAATAGGATGTGAGCTAATGTGAAGTGATTCCAAGGCAAGAATAGAACTAAGCGAGTCAGTATAAATAGTGCAGTTGGAGTACTGCTCAGCTGCAGTATGATCAAGGGCAAGAGATATGACATACAGTTCAGCAGTGAACACAGAAGCTGTAGAGGGTATTCTGCGTGCAACTACTGACCCACAGCAAACCATAGCAGAGCCCACTGAATTTCCTGATTTGGAACCATCTGTATAAATGGGAACTGAATGATTGTTTGAAATATATTCATTGAATAAAAGACGGTACTTCCAGTCTGGAGTATCCGCCTTTTTTAGGTGATTGAAAGAAAGGTCACACTTGGGGGCTGTAATAAACCATGGTGGGATGCGTCGACCTGTGGAATCTGCAATATTATCCAAGGACAGACCCAATTCATCCAATTGCTCCCGGATGCGAAGGCCAAACGGAGCAATGACAGATCGTCTGTTCTGAAAAAGTACTGCCCACCGAGGAAGGAAAACACATTCCCAGGTGGGATGCTTTGGTAAGGAACGAAGTTTCAAAGTATATTGTAAAGACAGTTGCAAACGGCGAAGGTGTAGAGGAGGTTCATGAGATTCAATGTATATGCTTTGAACTGGAGAGGTACGGAAAGCTCCGGTGCAGAGTCGAAGACCTTGGTGATGAATGGGGTCCAGTATCTTTAAGGCCGAGGGTCTGGCAGAGCCATAGACCATTGATCCATAGTCAAGTTTCGATCTAATAAGAGCACGATATATCTTTAACATTGAACGGCAATCTGCCCCCCTATTGGTAGAAGAGAGGACACGAAGGATGTTCAGTGTTCTTGTGCATTTGACCCGAAGCTGCTTTAAGTGTGGTATAAAGGTCAATTTACGATCAAAGATAAGCCCCAAGAACTTTGTCTCTGGGACCGCTGGCAGCAAAACTTCACGGATATGAAGTTCAGGATCAGGGTGAATACCTCGTAGGCGGCAAAAGTGCATGCATACAGTTTTGGAAAGAGAGAAATTAAAGCCATTCGCAAGAGTCCACTTCTGTACACGATTGAGGGCAGTTTGTAGTTGCCGCTCAATATATCTCATGTTTGATGACTGACATGAGATGTAAAAGTCGTCAACATATAGCCCATTCATAACGGCGAGAGGGAGTTGTTCAGTGATGGCATTTATCTTTATACTGAAAAGTGTGACACTCAATATACAGCCTTGAGGGATTCCAAGTTCCTGTACAAAAGAACGTGAAAGTGCCGAACCTACACGAACTTGGAATCTCCTGTCCATTAAAAAATTTTTAATAAACATGGGTAGATGGCCACGTAACCCATATGTATGGAGGTCTCGCAAAACGCCATACCTCCATGTTGTGTCGTAAGCCTTCTCTATGTCAAAGAATATTGATACAAGGTGTTGGCGGTTGAGAAAGGCCTCTCTGATAGATGTTTCAAGACGAATTAGGTGGTCGATGGTGGAGTGCTGTCGACGGAACCCACACTGGGTGGGTGAGAGGAGGTTGTTTGATTCAAGGAACCAAACAAGACGAGCATTAACCATCCTTTCTAAGGTCTTACAGAGACAGCTCATCAGAGCAATTGGACGATAGTTTGAAGGAATCTTCGGATCTTTCCCTGGCTTAGAGAAAGGTAAAATAATAGCCTGGCGCCAGGCATCAGGAAAAACATTCTCCTGCCAAATCCGGTTGAAGATAGTCAGAAGGACATCAAGAGAATCAGGAGAGAGATGGTGTAGCATGTCATAATGAATATCATCAGGTCCAACAGATGTACTGGCAGACCGATGAAGGGACATTTTTAGTTCCATTAGGGTAAAGGGACTATTATAGTCAAAGAAACAGTCAGTTTGAAAAGAAAGAGGTGATCGCTCTGCCCGAGTCTTGATGGCCAGGAAGGTGGAGGGACAAGCAGAAGTGCAAGATACCCGGCAAAAGCATTCACCTAGAGTGTTAGCGATGTTTCGGACATCAGTCACCTCCTGACCATCAGAGAGTAAGATCGAGAGGGGAACAGAAGTGTAGTGCCCATTAACCTTTCGAATCTTGTCCCATACGATCTTGGAACTGGTGGTAGAAGATATGCTGGTTGTGAACTTAATCCAAGATTCCTTCTGGCTTTGACGTCTTACCCACCTAGCATGTGCTCGGGCCTGCTGGAAAGCAACCCGATTTGAAAGTGTGGGATATCTGCGAAAAGTGTCCCAGGCCCGTTTTTGAGCCTTCCGTGCTAAGTTGCAAGCAGAATTCCACCATGGACGAGGATATTGTGGGAAACGTGTCGAGGTTTTAGGAATACACTGAGCAGCTGCATGTATAATACAATCAGTTACCGCTGCAACACAGTTGTCTATTGATGGCTGATCTACGATGGCAGGATCAAGTTCTGCAAGAGCAGTGAAAGTAGACCAGTCTGCCTGATCCAGCTTCCACCGGGGCACGCAGGTAGGGTGGCATCGACCACGGCCAGTCTCTCTCAAAAGGATCGGAAAATGATCACTGCCTAGTGGATTACTGTCAACCCTCCATGAAAAATGGGAGAATAATGAAGGGGAGCAAACTGAGAGATCAATGGCAGTGAATGACTGACTTGGTGCATGATAGTAAGTGGAAGAACCAGTATTGAAAAGAGAAAGATCGTGATCAGAGAGCATCTGCTCTACAGATCGACCCCTCCCATCAATAACAGCACTTCCCCAGAGGGGATGGTGTCCATTAAAATCCCCCAGGATTAGAAATGGAGATGGTAACTGTTCAACGAGAGCATCCAGGTCTGATTGATTATATGTCTCTCCAGGGGACAGGTACAGAGAACAAACAGTGATGGTACGACCCAAGGAAATACGGATGGCTACGGCCTCCAAGGGTGTATTGAGTGACAAAGACAGGGTGGGCACATGTTGATCAACCAAAAGTGCCACCCCTCCATGTACTCGACCATCACACAACTTGTCATTTCTGTACAGAGAAAACTGCCGGATGGAGACTGTATCAGCAGATTTGAGAAATGTTTCTTGTAGAGAAAGACAAACAGGATGGTAGGAAGCAATCAGTGTTTTTGATATCATCCAGATTAGAACGTAAACCTCGACAGTTCCATTGTATCAAGGTGGCCATTTTTAAGGACGGGCAGGTGAAGTGGTTGGAGAACCCTTTGGTTTACAACCTCGCCTTTTGTCTTTACTGTCTTTCTTCGGAGGAGGTCTATCAACCTCCATGGATCCTGCTCTGGGTCGAGTGGGCAGGTTTTTGTTATTGGAAGAGGAATCAAGTGACTGAGGACACGGACGAATAATTGTTTTGTTTATTGTGGTGGGAGAAAATGATGTAACAGAAGAAATGCCTGTATTTGAAACTGAAGGACATGGATCTTGAGGTTTGTTGGAAGTTATGGGAGGAACAGAGATGGGTGTGGAAGTCGATTCATCTACTGTTTTAACCACGGAGGTCAAAAGGCTTTTGGAGGCACAGAGAGATCTGTCTGCACTTCCACTGTAGTTGTGGAATGGAGTGCAGCAGCATATGTCCAAGATGGGATTGTGGACATCAATTTCCGAGCCTCAGGATAACTAATGTTATGTGTCGTTTTCAAACGCTGCACCTCTTTTTCCTCCAACCATTTTGGACAAGAATGAAAGTAAGAGGGGTGAGAACCATTGCAGTTGACGCAATGTGGGTTTATGTCACAATCATAGGCATCGTGGTCCTTGCCTCCACAACGAGCACATGTCAGGGAACCACGACAAGATGTCTTTGAGTGGCCGAATCTCTGACATTGAAAACATCGAAGAGGGTTTGGAATGTATGGCCGAACCCTGCAAATGAGATAACCTGCTTTGATGGTGGCGGGTGCTCGTGGTGAAGTGAATGTTAAAACCAGGGTATTTGTTGGCAGTGTAACTCCATCTTTGCGAGTGGAGATGCGCCTCACTGCAGAAACTCCTTGAGTGGAAAGACCGGCGAGAATCTCCGATTCAGGAACATTCTTCAAATCCCTTTCAACAATAACTCCTCGTGAAGTGTTCAAAGTAGCATGGGGTGTAACCTCAATAGGTATATCGCCAATTACCTTTGATTTCAAGAGGAGTTCACTGTGTTGGGATGTGGATGTTTCAACCAGTATGTCACCAGATCGAAGCTTCTTTACTGACTTTGGAGAGCCAGCAAGTCCCTCTAGCCCCTTTTGAATAAAAAAAGGGGACATTTGCCCTAAAGGTTTTTCTGAAAGAGAATGCAATATCAGAAAATGAGGTACGTGTGTTACTGATGTTGGAGATTGCTGTTCTGAGTATTCAAGACGTGGTCGTTTACCCATTGACTGTTTTTTTACAATTTTATTTAAATTTTTTGAAGGATCCATAGGAAAGAGAAAAGTTTCGGTACTCACTGACCCCACCCACCATGGAGCCCTACAAGGGGACGCACTACAAAGTCAGCAAGGACAATGCAGCAACGCCAGGGTTTCGTGAGCACTATACCCAAACACCAGCATCAGGCACAATGTCCACAACACCCGTTGAGAACTTCCAACACTGGTACTTGGTTGGCTCTAGCCCAGGTGGACCAGCCAATTGACCCAAGGGCCGCCCGTCTACAGGAATTCGAGGCCAAAGTGGTGTGTTAGGGTTGGACCCCTCAACCACCAGGATCCTCTCCTCCCCTTCACGGGTCGCCACGCACGGCAAACACGTGGGTGGATGTTTAGATCCCAGAGAAGGTAACCAGACAGAACAGAACCTTCCCTGGGAGGTCCCCTCACCATGTACAGGAATGCACTCCGAGGGGAACTCTTGAAATAACAACAGAATTAAACAATGCTGTTCGTGTGGCAATGGTTAAAATTAAAATTCCATCATTGTAACATTGTGCCTGATGAATTAATAATGGATATACATTTAGAGTAGGCGGGCTGGTTGGATATGTAGTATAGTTTTATAGGTAAAGATAAATTATATGCACTAGCCAATTACCTGTGGTACCAGTGCTCACTTGGGGTGCCAACAATTGGTAAGAACAACAGCTCATGGTGGCTATGAACAATTTGCAGCTTTTTTGGAGTTTTTTTTTGTCCGAAGATAAAAACATTCCAAATACTCCATAAATGTCAAATTTACACATGACCTCTTTCCCTTCATTTTTCTCCACTACGTGCAGGAAATTCAACTGCCCAGTTTTTATGTACATTTTAATGGAGAAAAATAAAGTTCTCTGTGATAGAAAATGGAGGTGAAATGAGAAAATCTTGACCCCTATTACAAATCTACATGAATACAGGATAAAAATTTCACAAATTTGGGGATTGCATATTGCATAATAAAAATGATTTTACAGTATCATACAAATAAGCAAAGTTTTATTACAACGTGATGAGACAGGTGCCATTTAAGCAACCTTAGTAATGGGATGTTTGAACTTAGAGATAGATATTTACTATAGTTTAAACTTAACCTACAAAGTAGTGAATGAAATGGAGAATAAAACTGGTAAGAGAGCTTTGGCAACAAGACCAGGAATAGGAAACTTACTGCACATATTAAATAAAAGTATTAAAACAGAATGACGTGTGACTTAAAAACAAACAGAATAGTTCAGAACTCTACTAGCAATAGAAAATTATGATATAATGAGAATTATTTAACTGTTATTGGTTTGGAGAACAATAATAACCAGAATTCTTTTGAAATTCCAGGTTGTAAGCTGGTTAATTGTTATACACTTTTAAAAAGAGGGGTGGAATGGCTCCTTAAGAACAGATGACTACAGTCTGTTAAAACTGAAGACAAAAAAAATTAAAATCAAGTTAGAATCTATCTTTATACACAATAAAATATAAATGGTTTGAAATAGTTTTTAACTATTAAATTTATCTAATCAAACAGATAACATTATTGAAAAATTTTACAATGAGATCAAGGTTGTTAGCATTAACAACAATACTGATGCATTCATTATATATAACTAACTTTAGGCACTTTAAAAACAAGTTGCAAGTTCAATAACAACAAAGTAGGACTTCTCAGAATAAAATATAAAGACAAAAAATCTTTTAGTCCATCTAGTTCATCCCATTCATTAAACTAAACTATTCTGGTCCCTTTCCCTATATTACTAGTAACATGATTCTGGAGACAGAAGTTATTTTAAAGAAACAGGCTGAGATCTCTTAAGTTATTTTCTCTTCAGAGAAAGAAAGGTAAGAAATGGTATTATTGAAGCTTACAAAATTACTCCAGTGACCAGTTACTATGAGTACTTTGTTCTCAAGATATCATAATGAGAGAACAAAGGTTTAGGATTTAGAAGACAGACTAAATTAAAGTTAAGATAGCTATATTTTTCTAATAGAATGACTGATTTATGAAAAAAAAAAGTTATTTTTTTGCAGTAATGAAAATGATCATTTCACACAAATTTAATAGGGTACAAATAATTTTATATGCATAAAATAAATAGCAGGTTCAAAGTTTTAATTCTTCCACACTTATCATGCAGCCTAACTTAAAAACCAAATAATTCTTATTGCCCATAGGTTATGTTGTGAGAGAGCAAATTCTATTTCCATTTTATGATTTTGATTACCATTAATTTGTTATTCCTTCTATCATTTAATTCAACTATGTAATTTTAGTTGTTTTACAGCACCAACTCACCTTCTAGCTAGAGCACAATTAATATGAATAGATATGTATTATGAAACTGACACATCTTCTGGTAGTGATGTATAGATATTGATGTTGTAAAACATTATATAAGTTAGATAATCACACAAGCTGCAACCATGTAACCTGACCACTGAATAAAATGTTTAACTTGAGCTAAAATGAGTTAGACCATGAGGTATAATTAAAATGAATTGTTTCTAATTGTTATTCAATACTTTCATTTTTCTGAAAAAAAATTTATTTTCTCCTGAATCTTTTTCCCAATTCCTTTTTTTTTTGAAATTGACAATATGAATATTTATGTCCTATTATTTAATAAAATATGAATTAAGTCCTGATGAGGCATAAATTTACAAACTGTTTTTGTAAGTAACAAAATTTGTATTCTGTCATGTCTATAAATTAGTTATTACGTGATCTATCACGTAGGAAGTCATAACCTATTTATAACAATCCTTATTAACATCCAAATTAAAGCAAGAAACCTAGACATTAGTATTAGTACTGGTGTGGCTACTACATGTAGTACTCTGTAGTTACATATCAAAATTGATGACCAATACATTATAATATGTATATACATATATAAAATTATTAAAAATTTAATAAAGTATTGCATTCTGCACACAATAACAAGTAACTCATCAGTTACACAAAGTCACTGAGTTATTCAGTAACTGCTCATTTTTCATCTCATTAGAACTGTAAATAAATAATAACGAAGAACCTGTGATTTAATTTGATAACAACGATATTATCTGTAAAACACACCAGACTTACCAACCGACAGTCTCCTTATATCATTTCAATAGTACATCAATAAACTGCAATGTATCGCTGGGCGTAAATACCAATGCGTCACTTAATTAACCGTTGAAAATTTTCATATTCCAAGCTCAACACAAAAACGAAAGCTTGCCAGCAAATTTGGTTACAACTGAAAATAATACGGAAAGAATAATGTAAAGAACAAGAAATAAATAAAATATTAAATGTAATGTAATTTCATAATACCGATTCGTGTTAAATATGTACCATAGTAAATTTCACAAATAAAACTATGATATGTGAAATGAAATTATTATGAACAATTACACTGGGGAACACTCATTTTGTTGCATTTAAAAAACGACCTTTCTATAGTCAATTTGAGTGTGTTGATTTCAAATCTGAAGTCGGTTTTTGTCTGCAAGCTACAGATTTTATGCAATTTGACATTTTTATTTATTTTTTAATTTTTCGTTATTATAGGAAATTATAGGAATAGCTTATTAATTTGTTTGTGTATTTTATTCAGGTAGGAATTTGCGTTTGTACACTTCATCTGTACAATCTCGTTTAATGCTCTAGCAGTAGTCAGCCATCATACATTTGTCCCAGCGCCCTTGGTAGCGTTCTTCCATGACCTATAGGTCTTCGTAGAATCGTTCTCCTTGTTCGTCACTCACAGCCCCCAGGTTGTCAGAGAACTTATCAAGGTGGCTGTTCAAAAAATGAAGCTTGAGGCTCATGTTGCACCCGAGAACACGAAAAGCGAGGAGCATTCTGTTCGCAAGTTCACTGTAGTTTTCCGCCTTATTGTTTCCAAGGAAGTTCTGAACGACTGCCACAAAGAATAACCATGCTGCCTTTTCTAAAGCGGTCATCTTAGCAACCAACTGATCATCACGAATTAGGGTTCGAATCTGTGGGCCATCAAACACGCCTGCTTTGATCTTCTCAAATGATAACCCTGGTAAAGCTGTGATGATGTGTTGAAAACATTCACCTTCGGTTTCCAATGCCTTGACAAATTGCTTCATCAAACCTAATTTGATGTGAAGAGGAGGAAAGATAATCTTAGCTCTGCTTAAAATTGGGTCTTGTATGATATTTGGCATGCCTGCTTCAAGGGTGTCACGAATAGGCCAGTACTTCTGGACCCAATGTCTGTCTCGTGCTCGGCTGTCCCACATGCAGAGGAAACATGAAAAATGGAAACTTGGTGAAACATTTCTGTTGTTCAAGAAGAAAGTTGACCATCTTTAAGTCTACACAAATGATCCAATTGTGCTCATGATATTTTAATAAGTTCATGACCATTATCATATCATCATAGTCTTCCCGCAAATGCACTGAGTGACAGACAGGCACTGCTCCATAAACATTCCCATTATGTAAAAGAACATACTTTAGACTGCGTTTTGAACTGTCTAAAAAGAGTCTCCATTCAGCAGGACTATAGTAAGGTACACCCAGTTCTTTGTTTGAAAGACCTAAATCCCGCACTAAATCATTCAGTTCAGCCTGAGGAAGAGGCTTGGGGACGGGGAAAGGTTCAGTGTCTGAAGAACAGTTCTCCGATTGTGTACACTTTTTTGACAATTCACTGTCACAACTCTCTTGTTCGCTTGTATCATGTCCAATGTCTTTATCGTCCAATGAAAGCAAGCCTTTGAAATCTGGAACATGAACTTCTTCAGAGTGCGGAGCAGGCCGAATAGCTGAGGGAATGTTCGGATACGTAATCTTATGTCGGTTTTTCTTCCCAACACCCGTTGTGTTTACCATGCAGAAATAACAGTCAGTTACATGGTTGATGGGTTCGCGCCAAATCATTGGAACACCAAAAGGCAGACCATTGCGTTTTCCTTTGGTCCAGTCTCGAAGCATTTCCTCACAATTGTGGCACACAACATGAGGAACCCATTGCTTGTCTTGATCACCAAGATGAACTTCAAAATATGCCTTGTAGGCTCGCTTGACGAATGAGGATATGTTACGTCTCTGACGATTGAGCGTGTAGCATCCACATATGTAGCAGAAGGCATCAGGCTTGTTTCTGCATTGATATCTATTTTTGGAAGCCATGTTTGATCTGAAACAAAAGAAGAATGATCAAAATATTAGAAGTTATCTATATATATGGACGTGAAAATGCTTATACGTGGTTTACGCAAGTTCACATTTGTACAATTTCATTAACCTCAAATTGCATACAAACTAGAGCTTGTAGAGAAAAACTAATTTAAGATTTGAAATCAGCGCCTAAAACTCCTTGAGAATCAGTTAAAATATCCAATGCAACTTAAAGTTACTGAAAAAGTGTTCCCCAGTGTTATATATTGTGATATGGATTACTGGTGAATTAACGTTGTAATATGATTATCATATTACTATAATTTTAATAATTTTCAACAAATGAAATGGAAATATTTGCTACCGATTGACTTATGAATTTAGAGATTTTATTTGTATATATATTTTAAACGAAATATATATTTTTACGTAATAAGTCTTTACATTTACCACTGAGCCACGAAGATATAAATATTTGTATATGTACACCCGATGCTTCTGTGAATAAAGTCTAGTGACTAATATCGTTGAAAATCAAATTTCTTCGCTCACAAGGGGTATAGCACAGACAGACCATTATTTAGATTTATGCTTTTTATTTATCTATTTGTGTGTGCGTGCGTGCGTGATATGTAAGTATATCATGGGTTTTCCATCTTCTAAATTACATAGAATTATGTTATAAAACCACATGTGCTCTGGAGTTGTTCTAGCTGTTTGACCTTTTGTTTTCTTAGTAGATAATGGTCCTTCTGTCTGGTAGGATATTTTAATGTTGTAAATGAAACACACGTTGAACGAAATAAAACTAAAATATTTCATACCAGTTTATTGTAACTTTGAATAAAATTAATAACTGACTAATGCTATCAGGAAGCACAGGTCAGAAGGTGATACTGGACAAAGAAAACAAATTGATATTCGAAATACAGAAGCGATGTCTTCGTTCAGTCTCCACTAACAGTAGGGTAGGGAAGTGAGTGCTTGCCTTTAGGTACACTATACACACTTTAATTCCAAACCGATCTGTGCGCTCATTTTCAGTTTAGATCTGCCGAGAGGATCCTGTTTCTTTCAGATCATCATATGTGAGTACAGGACTGTTACGTATTTTTTATGTTTTATGTTTTTCGTAGACTAAACGCAACAGAAAGACACAGATAACAGCTTGTATAATTTATTACACTAAACTATTAACAGATATAACATGAATTATATAATAACAGTGACATATATTAAGTTACAACATTCAAAATTAATTACAACACAAAATAGTACTAGTTTCAACCTTCAAAATTAATTACGATACAAAACGGTACTGGCCTGTATCTAATATAATGATCTAAAATGAAAGTCTCAAATTCCAGTCTAGGGTGTGAATTTGGTCCCACGAAGAAATTCCGAAGTTTAAATGAAGAAGTTCAGAAACAGTTCACAGTTCAATAAATTCAACGAAGTTCTTTTCACGATGCCTCCGACGAACGTCTGAAACTCGCCGACTCTCAGCACAAGCAGTAATTCAGATGAATCGTAGAGATTGACGAAATAAAATCACAGCTTCCGTAGATCTAACTTCAGTCACTAATCCAAGTTGAATAATCACAGCAAACACTTAATCTTTCTCAAACGAATGACTCTCTTCTTTTGAAATAAAACTAATGTCTGACTCTCCTCTCTCTCGCATCTTCGTTTGTTTTTATATTGTAGGCCTAGACTCCCCGAAAAACCGCGAAACTTTTACAGATCTCCAGAGCAATCCGCGCATGTCCATTCTTGCACGAGACTAAACGTCTAGACACGAAGTCGCCAGCATTTCATTTACAAACATATGATTGGTCTACTTAATTCAAGAAAATTCTAAATGGAACCCTAAATGAATAACAACATATTTTATTAGTTTAAACTTTGAAACAATAATATAAATATGGAAATGAAAATTCAAACACAACACGACATGTTATCGCTTACAAAATATTTGCACGACATTTACATAACAAGGACGTTCTAATTTGAGAGAAAGGTTGTAAAAAATTAAATACCACATAGAAAAACAATAATTGTCTATTGTTTGTGAGGATGAATGAGCTTTTGCTATTGTTTTGTTTTTATAATACTGCAATAAGAACTCTCGATAGTCCTGGGCAAATGTGCTTGTTTGCGGGTTTACTTTCATAGAACTTGAAAGAACATGTTTCTGTCAGAAATGCTTCATATGTCTGTTGAGAGAATATTATAATGATTTAATTCACTAATTAAGTTATCAGCATGTAATAAGATATAACTTATTTTCAAGCACGTTGTGCTAGTGTATATTAAAAATGGAAAAGAAAAATTGAACATTTTTTCACAAAATGCAAAATAAGTCATTTATTCATTGTTTCAGCTGATTACTCTTAGCAACACAGTTTTAATTATCAAGGCTTGTGAATATAGTGTTAGTGTCGTACTTGAAGTCAGACGGGATGTCATCCTATTTCTTTTAAAGGAGGGCCAAAATCACCACACTACATTTTAATATACTTGAAATTGACTGCTGCATTTGCAATTGCTAAGCCTACGCCAAATATCTTACCTTTTTTATTTTTCTTATCTCATTGTACTAGTACGCAAGCAAGATGCAATATAAAGCAATAATGAAACAAAAATTAGTTCACAAACTATAAAAATTTTGAATGGCTATTTCAGACTAATACAGATTGACCTAATCTAAAATTACACACAAACCAATTAAATTATGTTTCACTTTTAAAGTTCAGGAATTCTATAAACCATCCCATCACATGTTATCATTTTTAAAAATATTACACATCATTCCATTTTCTTTTTTTCCTGCACTTGAAATACTGAGTTTTAGTTAAAATTATGGCATGATAATAAATGTGTTACCAAAGGTATTTGTATGACTCATAGACTTTATAATTCACTGTGTTTCGTTTTTATTTTAACATATAATGTGAAGCACACAAAAAAGCTCTTGGTAGCAGTCATATATCATGTTAGACTATATTGAATGTGTTTGGTAATGCTAGAGGTCTGCACTTACACCAGTAAATAAAGTTGTTGTTCAGTCCATGTTTAGTAAAACTACACTTTTCACGCATTATACAAGTTACAGGTTCGAACACTATTACCAAACATGGTCGTATTTTAATCCTTGAGAACTTTTAAACGTAATGCTCAATCTCATCATTTGATGATAAAAAGTAGTTCAAGAGATGGTTGTGGATGGTGATGACCAGTTGACTTCCTTATATAATTCCTAAATTTGGGGTAGCTATATTAAGTAGTCCTCGGACAGTTTGGTGCAAAATTTAACAAGTTAAAAAATTATTAAAATCTCCAGAAAGATATTAAGTTTATTAATAAATCACTCATTATTTTTCGACAGATGATTTTTGTAGAATACATTTTGATGATAAATATGAGGTGTTAGACTGAACAGCTTCTTTATCTATAGCTCAGACTCGTTGTTTCAAATATAAGATAACTGACTATTCAATACACCCCCAAATCCATAAAGTAATTTCGAATTATTTTTAGCATAATAAGGATATTCTTTTCCCTCCTGATAAAAATAATGTATGTTAAACATAGATGGATCAAGATGTAAGACATTTTTCTGGTGTCACAGTGTCTACTTTGTTCAAACGATTTAGGTCCATCCATGTTGTCTTTTATACCAACCGTGATAGTCTGAGTACGTTTTGTTAGAAGTAGCTCTATAAAAGTTTCAGTGATCAAATTTCCATCTTAACCATTCATTGTTTGTAATAGTCCTACATTCATATCAACATCAGTTTTAGGTTCCACAATGTTTTTGCACATGTAGAGAGAATAAAATCCTCTATATATGATAACAATATATAAAATTATAGTGGCTTCAGAGATAATAGTGTTATTATCAAATCCATGTAATAATGTTGTTCCATCATTCACCTTTTCACTTTCTTTAGAAATTATATTCTTTTTATTAGGTCAAATAATACGAGAAATGAGGAATGCTGTATTTTGACCAAAGCTACTTTCCATTAATTGGTGATTATGATTTTCTCGTCCTGTTTGTCTTGTGAGCTGATGACCTACTTTGAAAAAAGGACAAAGAGCTGTTCCAAACCAAATCAAGGCATTTCACTTATTCAAGTTTACTTTGACATAGAAAACGAACACATGCTGAGCATGTGCATCAGATGATTTTGCAATTTCTGGCTTCAACATTTGTATGGCAACTGCTCCATCAATGATTATTTAATTGACTTCATGAAGCTGGAAAGCAACCCTCAGTTTGGCCTTCAAGGCAATCCAGCATACCACTTTTAGTACCCAGGTGAGATGCTTTTCCTTGTGAAAATGATAGTGGTCGGGTTAGATTCTCATGGCAAGAGAATTCGTCTAGCCGTCCATCTCGTATATGGTAAGCAAGTTTTTGTGTGAGAAGAGTTCCATGTCTCCTTCCATTGAGGCCACTTGCTGCTCACCCAAAAACTCGACACAGTACTCTAAAAGTGTCATAACCAGTGACCTATACAATGAAATTATAACCTATTTTGACTTGAATTCAGTATTTCCGTAGAAAAAACCTTAAATCCTACTTGCATTTTCACTAACAACTTCACATTGACTAGATTGCTTAAGAGGCTGATGAATCATTACAGTAAAATCCTTTTCTTTTATGCCAGTATTAAGGTTATTCCTATCCAAATTATACTTATAATTCAAATTATGATAATCCACATGTTATAACTTGTATTTATCACAATTAAAATCTACCTGTGATTTATTTGCTCAACTCACTAAATTATCTAAATCATTTTGCAAAGCAGCAGCATCCTCTTTAAAGTTAGTAACACTCAGTTCCTTCATATCATTTGCAAATTTAAGTAATTTATTGGTTATTCGTTCCTCTGTGTCATTAACGTAAATAGAAAAGAACAATAGTTCTAAGACTCAGCACAGAGGTACACAACTTGTAACACTAATCTAGTTTGACTAAGCTCCATTTAGAACAAACCTCTGCTTTCTTCCATCAAACCACTCTTCTGTCCAGTTAGTTAACTTATCCCCCATATCTGTATAAATAAGTTTTACAAGTCTTTAGTGTGGCACTTTGTCATTGCTTTTTGAAAATCCAGATACACCAAATCTACGCCTTTACTCAAATGTACATATGCAGTAATATTTTTAAAGCATGTCAAAAATTTCTAAAGCAAGAGTTTTGCTTGAAGAATCTATGTTAACTATCTGAAAAAATTCTAAACTTTTATCAAATAACTTTGGAAAGTATCTTTATCAGATTTTCCAAAACTTTACACACGACTGTTGTAAGACTATGAGCCTATAATTACTGGAAAAGCTTCTCTTATTTTATTTGAAGATAGGAGTGACATTAGCTGATTTCCATCTTGTTAGCACTTGTCCACTATTCAGACTTACAAAAAATATTGAAATAATTATCTCACTAATCGAATCCTTGACCTGCATTAAGACAATGCCCAGGAACTTTATCATTAGTTAAACTTCACAATTCTGCTTCTTAACCAGCTCAATATGAATAGAATAATTCATCTTGTTTCCTTTACAAACTGTATAAGATGTGAAATACTCTTAAATCTTTGTTAGTAAATAGGGGTAAAAAGGCAAAATTAACTATACGACCAGCTCATAATCGTTAAATACTCCTTCTTTTATTTTCCCTCATAGGTATTACCCTCAATCCATTAGCTTTTGTTTACTATTCATCTATTTAAAGAAATCCTAATTATTATTTTTTGTTTTCAGACAATTTTTCACACATCTTTGTGAATGTCCTAATTTACTGTTTCACCATCTTACTCAATTTACAAAACCAATCAATTTAAATGTAGTAAATTTGTTTTATTTTTCTTTAATTTTATTTGTTATGCCCTTATACCTTAAAGAAATATATTTGTTTTGAATATTGAAAAATGTTTCTTCAGAAATTTCCCACCTTTCCTCGGTATCTCCAAACAATTCATCTGACCGTTTCACAACACATAATTATTGTTGTTTTTGAAATTTCGAAACAAGTATAATTACTCCTGATTGTTGTATACTTTGTTACTCAGGTTGAATGTTTTAGAAACTCTCTTTATGCCTATAAATGTAACCAATGCGATACGCAAGGAGGCAATATATATGTTATTGGTTTGATACAGTTAGTATAATATAATCCTCGGAAGCGGGAACTGTGATTCAAACTTATTAATCGGGAACTTCAGCTATTTGAACATTTATAAATTTTGAATAATATAAATCATTTTACTTCAGCAAATCCACACCAAACATAAGTATTTTTTGAAGGCATTATACAACTTTAGCGGTAAAATATTCACACTTTGCAAATAGCGAAGAAGCTGGAGCAGCTTCCTGTAAAGTGAATTGTAACTAATTAATTCGAAATTAACTCGGTTATTGTGAACCCTCAATAAAACATCATGGAAATTCCGGATCAGATAAAACACTCGATATTTTTTGTAAGACTGTAAAAGAGTTGTTCATAGATCTTTATTTGTTATACCCATCATTGTAGCTTATATTATTGTTTGTATATTAAAATATATTTGTATTAGAAAAGAAACTGTGTTTCTCAATCTTATTGACAAACACCATAAATTGGACATATATCAATATTTATTTAGTTTTTAAAATTGAATCACAATTTAACTCAGTTTTAGGCTATATAAAATTGTAATACATAGTAGGTAAAGTTCTCAAACTGTTTTTGGCCAATAATCTGTGCATCCTTGAGTTTATTAATTATTTCATCTGCAGTGGGAAGCGAGTATATGTTATGAATTATATGTACACCAATATAAATTGAATTTTGGATGCTGGTACGTGTAAAGTTACATAATGATAGGCTGTTTGAACCGGTGCATTAATAACATTACATTGTCATGGTCATTGCACTCTTTGGCAATTTTGACTAATTATTTGAAAAGTTTTCTTCAGTTGAATACCAGTGAATAAAGGTTCAGAGTTGAAATAAGAAAGTATGTGTTTATTATCATTAACAGTATTAGCAATTTTTGTGTGAATGAAAAAATATTTAACTGGAAACTTGAAACTAAGTTAATTTAGAACAGGAACAAGGAATTAGCTGAGTTTCAAGTATGAAATTTCATACTAAAGACTGAAACAACATATCGTTTATGTGGTTTTAGGCAAATCATGCAATGGATCTGAGTGAGGGAGTCGGACGGGGGGTAAATTTTTCAATAACATTTTCTGAAATGCAATTAGAATGTCTTGAATTTCTTAAACCTTAACGAACTATGATTGTGGAAGTGGTAGGTTTTGATACCAAAGAACTTACGATGGAGAGAAAAAGTTGTGGTTGTGACATCAACATGATCCAAGTGTGTGACGTTAAAAAGAAAGGACACTATTGTAAATCAAGGGCTTTTACTAACCATGGTGAGAACTATTTTTACACTGTGATGTCGTGAAAACCCACTTGCAGACAAAAATATATTTGTAACAACGGCTCGTTGACCGAAGAAGGTCAAAACGTTGTTCGCTCCTCTACGTAAAAATTTTTCTAAACACAAACGAGCCGTTTTTACACATATATTTTTACATTGTGTGTTCTTAAGAAAGAGTGGGTAAAAGAAATTCTATTTACTACACAAATTCAACTTGTTACTTTCATACACCGAATCCTGAGGTAACAAAAGTGAATTACAGTGCTGAAAGTCAGTCAATACCAAATGCAACTCCTGAACTTTTACTTGCCATCACGAGATGTCAAGGTCAAGACACTCTGTAATGAAGAGAGGTGAGACATGTGGTAATCTGCAAAAAATATCAAGAACACAACTAAGTAAAACACCCATCATCCTGTTTTAGATCTTTGAAGAAAGCTTGAATACTTATGGTGCTCTCAGACAAAGTATGATGTCTCATTTCAGATTTGATGCATACACATCATTTTGGTAAAAATCTGATCTGTGTAATCTGCATTTATCTGGATACCTGACTTGAGAAAGAAAACGAGAGACAAAGTGAGTAGCAAGAACTGGGTTAGGATTGAAAAGTCGTGTTTGAAGAGTTTTAGTTCAACTCTCGGCATGATGGTGGGTAAAATAAAATACGAGACTGAGCTAACTGATGAATGAATTTTTGGGTTAAAATTATAAACAATGATCTACATGTTAGTGAAGCTATCAGTTTGGAAGACAATTTTTATTTCAATCTTTTATATTGCACATTGAATCCCTTTTTTTAGCTGCATTTTGTTCACACCTAAGATGGTTTTGATTAGATATCGTGACTTTCTTATCAATCAACACACACCAATAAATAACACCAAATAAAGTGACACTCGATAGTAATCAACATAAAATCGCATCCATATTATTCGGAACACACCTTTACAGTTTGTTTGCTTAAATTAAATAGCAAGCTATATAATGACCTATCTAAACGTTGCCCACCAATTTCATCGAAACAAGATTTCTAGCGTTTTAAATCCGCAGACATACCGCATTATTTTTCAGTTTATTTATTTTGAATTTCGCGTAAAGCTACACTAGAGTTATTTGACCTAACCGTCTCTAATTTAGCAGTGTAAAGATAGAGAGAAGGTAATTGCACCCTTGGGCAAATTAATTGAAACAAGAATGAAAATTACGATTTTTTCAATTTTTTGCGTTTTATTTCTGAGAATCCAAAAATTACTCACAAATTAATACATGATATGACCGCCTTTATTTTTCAGAAGATCATTAATCCGCTTTGACATCGAATCCACGAGTTGACTAAAATCTTTACTCATTTTTGGTATACGGTACCACATCTCAAATATGGCCTCAATTAGCTTATCTTTTGTAGTACAGTCTTTTCCCCGAAGTTTATCTTTACAAATCGCCCAAATATTTTCAATAGGATTTAAGTCCGGAAAGTTTTCAGGCCAGTCCAACACCTTTATTCGCGTTGTAGTCATAAAATTCATCACAAGTTTCGATGTGTGGCACGGAGCCAGATCTTTGTGAAAAATGCCAGATCCATCTGGTAATCTCTTTTTCAATTCTGGAACAACTCTTCTCTGCAAAACTTCAATGTATTTTGGTCCTCGCATCATACCTTCAGCGATATGTAAGTCTCCGACGTCACAGTACCTGAAAAAGCCCCAAAACATCTTCTTCAACGGATGTTTTATGAGCTGATTGATGTGAGATTCTCGAAGTTTTTCACCTGGAGATCCGCGAACATGCAGACTTCTTTGACCCTCTACGAAAAAATGAGTCTCGTCACTGAGTAACATCTTTTTTCATTGCTCTTGTGTCCAGTTTTTGTATTTCAGACCCCATTGATACCGTTTTTTCTTCATTGAGTTGGTAAAAAGTTGTTTTTTGACCGGTCTCCTTGACTTCTAAGGCAATTTTAAATGACGTAATGTTCCTCAAAATTTCGTCATATATCCCAAAAATAGATCGATTGTACTGCAAAACACAGCTGATAACGCCGTCTGTGTTGAATAAATGACTATTAAAGGAAATTAGCGGGTCCAGTGAGCCAACACCGGCCGCCATGCTAAAAATATTGTAAAATAACCATTTGTTTCAATTAACTTGCACAAGGGTGTAGTTATCATCACCCATCACCAACCTTTGGGTTACTCTTTTACCAAGAAATAGTAGGATTGAAAGTTACACTATAACATTCTAACAGGTGAAAGGGCGAACATGTTTTGTGTGACGGAGATTTTAATACATACACTTCAGATTAGAGCCGTCTAACAATACTCTAATGTATGTAACACAGAAATGCATAATTTAAAAGTCAATCATAAACAGTAATAACGATCTTGTATATGTTAACCTACCAATAAACAATATTATATGCTATGATATAGATTTGAATTTATGCAAAAAGGTAGAAACGACGAGATTATTAATTTACTTTAACCACAGGATTAGAAAATTTAAAACGTTTTCTATGGCATACTCTAAGTGTTGAAATTTATCAGATGTATTAAAATATTGTTTTTTCAAAGTTTAATCATCAATACTTTATGAAAACTAAGTTTCTCCCTTTATTTACTTTATAACTTTTTGATGCTTTTATCTAAGGATATAACCAGGAGTGCCCAAAACCTAAGTTATGGCAGAGTATTGACACAAATTGAGACAGACATGACTTGGTAGAGTGACAAGTGCAATTATATTGAATATTTTTGCTGTTTGTTTTACATTTACGACTAAATCAAATACCTAAAATTCCTCTGTGTATCAAGAATGTTTTTAGGACGAGATTTGAATGTTAATGTGATTAAAGTTTTTACAGCTACCGATGTGCGTATTGTGTATCCAATCAGAAAATTTTGCATGCTGAACGATCACGCTACATTGGAACCTGTTTGTTTATAGTTTAGCACAACGCCACACAATGGGATATCTGTGTTATGTTCGTGTGTTTTTCTTACAGCAAAGCCATATTGAGCTATTTGCTGAGTCCACCAAAAGGAAACGAATACCTGATTTTAACGTTGTAACGCTTTTTTTTCTACATAATTTGTGTAATTATACTACAATTATAAATATTTAAATTATTAAACCTTTCTCCGTCAAAGAAACGTGAGTGTAATTAACTCCCTCATTACCAGGAAATCAAAAATAATTAACATTCAAGCACCATTATTAAAGAGAACGTACTAAAATTCGAGTCATTGGCCGGATGCGGTATAATTACACTGGTTTACAAAAAAAATATTTTTTGTCTGAGTGAATAGGTGTTTTTTACTAATTTAGGTGTGACTCGAAATCCGAGGGTCGCGGGTTCGCGCCCGCGTCGCGCTAAACATGATCGCCCTCCCAGCCGTGGGGGTGTACAATGTGACGGTCAATCCCACTATTCGTTGGTAAAAGAGTAGCCCAAGAGTTGGCAGTGGGTGGTGATGACTAGCTGCCTTCCCTCTAGTCTTACACTGCTAAATTAGGGACGGCTAGCACAGATAGCCCTCGAGTAGCTTTGTGCGAAATTCCAAAACAAACAAATACTAATTTGGGTGTGCTAAATTCAAATTTATAAACAGTTTTACTCTATCACCTCTAGTTTTTTGGCTTTCAAATAGTCTAATTTTAGTACATACAGAGTATATACGTGCTTATTTCAACAGTAGCAGCCGCTTATTACAGATAAAACAGGATAGAAAAAGAGCATTGACAGAATAAATATACTTGGATGACACAATGTACACAATTCATAGTACCGCAGACAGTTAGAAGTGTGTTTTCTTAGATGATCTGGTGTATTTTGCCTCCGGGGTGTCACGCAAGAGCATCCAGCAGAAGTCTCCCATCATGCTGGGGTTCCACTTGCCTTGGTAGTTGCTCTCCATCTTCGTAATGTCTTGATGGAATCTTTCTCCGTGCTCATCACTCACTGCTCCAAGGTTTGGAGGGAAGAAGTTGAGGTGGAAATGGAGAAAATTAATTTTGAGTGACATTCGGCATCCCATATCCTCATAAGTCTTTAGCAACTTCTCAATACAGGCTTGGTAAATTGGTACGCGTGTGTTACCAAGGAAGCCACTACAGACTGACTTAAATGCTTCCCATGCTCTCAGTTCCTTTAAGGTAAGAAGCTCCTCAAAATCAGTATTCTCGGATTTGAGGTCCGACAAAGATGCCCTCTTTGAGCTTAGCAGCACTGAGACCTGGGAACACAGTAGACAAGTGTTGGAAGGCAGCACCATTTTTGTCCATGGCCTTCACGAAATTCTTCATCAAACGAAGCTTGATGTAAAGAGGAGGAAGAAGCACCTTTTTCATGTCAACCAGAGGATTTTCTTTGACGCTGTTTTCGCAGGAACAAAAGTACTTCTAGACCCCCAGTCTTTCTGCTTGTAATGCTGGGATACAGCTCGACTATCCCAGAGACAGAGAAAGCTGTTGTTGTTGTTGTTTTTGAATTAAGCACAAAGCTACACAATGGGCTATCTGTGCTCTGCCCACCACGGGTATCGAAACCCGGATTTTAGCGTTGTAAGTCCGCAGACATACCGCTGAGCCACTGGGGGGCCTGAAGGTTAATATACCTAGATTTCACATATTGTTGTTGTTGTTTTGAATTAAGCACAAAGCTACACAATGGGCTATCTGTGCTCTGCCCACCACGGGTATAGAAACCAAAATTTTAGCGTGTAAGTTCGTAGACATACCGCTGAGCCACTGGGGGCAACAGAGAAAGCAACAGTACTTTGTGAAGCCCGCTTGCATACCCATAAAAAGACCAATGACCTTGAGGTCCCCACACAGACTCCACTGGTACTGGTTGTACTTAACAGCTTCTAAACGAAGCTGCATATTGTCATAGGACTCCTTTAGATGGACAGAGTGTGCAGTAGGAATGCTTGGATACTTATTCCCGTTGTGCAGAAGCACAGCCTTGAGACTTCGCTTGGAAGAGTCTATGAAAAGACGCCAGTCTGAAGGATTATGTAGCAAACCAAGAAAAGTGAACAAGCCAGGTACATTTGTGCAGTAGCACAACTTGTTTTCCATGTCGAAAAATGAAGCAAGGTCTTTGTTCCGATTCCTGAAACTGGTGATTCTTACATCTTCCTGGACTAGGTTCCATTGTTTAAGCCGAGAAGCCAAGAGCTCTGACTGCTGTTTTGACATTTACAAATCACGAGCAAGGTCATTCAGGTCTTCTTGCGTGATCCAGTGTGGCTCGTTGCCACTTGTTCCTGAATAAGAAGAGTCAATATCTTCGGAAGAGATTGACTTGGCAGAATCTTCCCTTGGAGGCATTTCTTCATCTGATTTATTTGCATTTAGTGCAAAATAACTAGAAAAGAAGACACAAGTCAAACAATATTAGAAATTAACCCTGAATGCATATACGCCTTTATATACAGTATGTGTACAAAATGTACAGTATGCATATCTAAAAAACTAGAGTTGATGAGTAAAAACGGATTTCAAATCTGAATTCAGCACCCCCAAATTAGGTTAAAACAGCTATTTTTGTGCTTGCCTCAATTTCTTTGTAAACCAGTGTTATTGAAACGCTCTATGAAGAAAAACCCATTATAAGTGAAAATAAAAGTATTCTTATAAATTATATATTGTCTTAGTGTTGGAAGGAAATGGGTCATTCTAAAACAACCCTGACATAGTTTGGCAACAGATGGCTTTCACTCATAATTTCTTTCTAAACACAAAGGGACACAATATTTCTGTATTTCCTTCACCGCAGGGGATGAATCAGACTCAAATTTTAGTGTCAGAAGTCCTTAAATTTACCATTGAATCACTGGACTGAAAGAAAGGGCCAAGTAGGTTTCATAAACCAGGAAGGGAAAACTAAGAACATTACCAACAAATAGACTTGGTATCTTTGTTGAATAAGTTATTTATACAAACAACAGGATTTCAGCTTTGAACTTTCACTGGCGTCAGTACATTAATTTGATATTTCTTATTAGTGCGTCACCTTTAAATAACTTTAAAAAAAGATCTTTATTATAACATATAATTATTGATGTCATTGCAATTTTTTTTAATATTTTCTATTTGATTTTAATAAATCACAAAAGCCACGATGATATAAAGTAATTATAAAAGTTTTTCTTCTAGATATTACAGTTTAATAAATAAATGTGAGTAAATTTAAGCTTATTCACGTGTTTTATGGATACCAGGAGTTTTAAGTACTTATAAACTCAAACATTACTTTAACTACACTTGTCATTTCTTGTTTCGATCTTTCAACTAACATATATATTAATGACAAAGATGCATTTATCCCCAAAGTGGTTGGCTGTTTCAATACTTTGGTTCCAGATACAGTACCAAACACATATAAGAGAAAACGACAAAATCGTCAAAACACGAACGTTGGTTATAAACCTTAATTTGGGATAAAGAACTAAAAACACAGTGAAGCTAGATAGTGTCACCGTCATCAATTATACTATCTTACGTCAGGTACAAACCCACTAAGGTACCACAAACAAAAATAACTTTTTCAAGAGAATTGTAATTAGAATTTTTGATTTTTGTTACAACGTAGAAAGGGTATGTTTTTTCACACTATCATAAATTGAAGCTCTAATAACCCTTAAATGTAAAATTTTATTATTTAATGCCATTCTTATATGTTAATCGTTCAAGAGTTTCCTGGATGATTTATATCATTGAGTACACAACAAAGGAAGCTCATAAAAACTTCCATTCAGTCTACTTTCTATAAAGACCAAGAGATGGCAGTGCATAGATTAAGGCCTCAAGATTTTCGTCATTGGAATAAATACATGATTGACATGTTTCTCAGAGAGATAAAATAATAGCAATTATTTAGTGTTTCATTAAATACGACATTAATAAAACTCTGAAAACAAGAAATAGTCTGACATCATTGGTTTCATAACCTACACGCACAAAGATGATCAGTAATTACTAAAAGGTTTTTTCCTTGTGATGACATGATTATGCTAACCTTAGCGTCATAATGTACAGTGCTATCAAATCTTTCTTTATCGAGAACCATCATACTCTGTAAAATATATTATTATCTAGCATCATTGTGCAGTATTTGAGATGTCATTACCTGCTCATGATATTGTCATAATGTTATTAACTAACTGTGTCACCAATGTGTACCAACGAAGAAGCTACATGTGCTAGTTTTATAATGAAATAATTGAATTGTCATTCTTTTCCCAGAGTACTGACAATGGTAGCATGACAGCTGAATACCTATTTTTTTAAGAATGGAAACGGACTAGATAAAACAGAAAATTTTCAAAATTTCTTCATTTTTATAATAAGGATAATTTTTAATACATTTCGCGTGTTAATCCATAGTCGTGCCCTATTCGTCACGTTATAACGCCCCACGGTTGAAAGGAGGAGCATGTTTGGCGGGACAGAGACTCGATTCCGCGATCTTAAGATTGCGAGTCGAGCGCCCCATTCACGTCGCCACGCTGCGCCCTTTCAGTCAGGATTAGAGTAAATTAATCTATGAAATCTCGAGTGTGGTGAAATACATCAAGTAAAAGTGTTCGATTTTCTCAGTCTTAAACTGTAATTAGATCTCAAACTAATCAAAAGATGTATTTGTATTTGAACAGCTCAGAGTCATTCTATGGGCCGTTATGCCGCAGCTAGAAATTGGAATGTTAAGAAAATGATTCAAAAATGATGAATAAAGATGAAACTTTTGATAGAAAAAAAATTGTAACAACTACAATAGAACTAAAGATAGGTGAAGATGTAGCGAATAGAAAACACAACATTGATAAAACATAAACTAATGTGAGTACATTATTAACAAAAGTTAGGTTAACTACATTTCCATTAAACTAGTTTGTCGTAGTTGTTTTCTGGTATACTGTATTAGTAATAAAATAATTTATGTGCCGATTATCGTTTAGTATACTAGATAAGAGATGAAGTAGTTAATGTGTTGGTTATTTTCTTCTGTATGGTATCCAGCTTAAAGTGTGTGATATGTAAATTATACAATTCTGTATTGAATCCAACCTAAAATTTCTTATTTGCCGATTATTGTTTGCTGCATGTTACTCAAAGTAAAGTGGTTTACGTGCCGAATTCATTTTATGTCGTATCTCTTATAATACGGTATGTGTGCCAGTTGTCTTATATATTCCTTTCAAGGTAAAGTGATTTACGTGGAGGTTACTGTTTGCAGCATGACTGTTTTGTTATATCTTAGTGGGGGAGGAGGTGGCTTACAATTTTCCTTATTGATAGACCTCGATATGGATGGTAAAGAGAACGTCTTTGATAACAGTTTTATTGTTAGGACATCATCTATCATGCTTCTTCAAACTGGAAAGATCTCTCATTGTCTTGCAAACTAAACATATATATATCCATGATAAGACTGTAATTTTACATGAGTTTAGCTTACTAATCACTTGACGTATCAAATGATATATTTTGCATATTAAAATAAAGGGACTGTTTTAAAATGTATTAGTGTTGGGAGTGAGGGTACTAAGAAAACGGCACACTTTATTGGAAATGGTTGCTTAATCATCTTACATTGTGTGAACATTAACTGAAGACTGGTAAGCGAAAGGTAACTAAACTGACACTCTTTTCCTTCATAGCATACTAAAACACACTGAAGTTAAAAGCTCGCAAATGTAATTCAAAACGATTACTTTAGGTAAATTTATTATTGTAGTCATTATATTTGAAAAGTTCAACTATAGCGATTACAAACCTATGTTTATTTTCAGTTCAAATGTAAAGGTGAAATATTCTTGTCATTAGTTTAAAAATTAATAACTTCAAAGATACTATAGATAGAACAGTCCCGTTTTGTTGAAACTTACGAATAACTCGTAAAGATTTTATTTCTTGTCTTAGTACATTTTCAAATGTGTACCGGTTATTCATTGAAGAATCTCAAAGTGGTACTCTGCCTCTCTTCAGGCGTTCATCATCTTCGAAGTCATATTCCTTATTGTATAGATTATCCTGTGGCAAACGTCCTCAATATTAAGCACAGGTATGGAATATACCCTCACAGGAAAAAATTCCAACAGGGTTATGTGAGGGAAACGTGGAGACCATCCTGCTGGTCCATCTCTACCAATCCATTTGTTTGGGACATGACTTTCAGAAACTATTTTCTCGCAATTCTCCCACAACGGATCTGCAACACAAAAAGGAAGAACAGATTTTATGAGTTATTTATCAAGATGAATACAACCAGAATGTAACCTGTATAATATTTCTGAAGTTTTTGAAATGGGTCAGATCATTTATGGACACCCTGTATTACACTGTCCCTGGTATTATTGCTAGTACTTGAATATGCTGAGTGAGGAACGAAGGTTTTAATTAGATGTCATAAAGTTACTTTGTTTTAAACAGTGAAGTTTATTTGTTTTAGAAAGTCAACATTTTGATCGCATGGCTATCATTCTACGACAGAGTTACCAGGAAATTAAACTGTCGTTTTTTAATTTTAAATATTTTCAACGAAGAAGTCGTTAGAACTTTGGCGTTCGAAGTCACTAATGATATAGATTTTCCGATGCATTATTCTGGTAAAAGATAATATTTGTTTTAAATATGTTTGATTTATTATCACTGAAAATGATAAGAAAATGAACTTATGTGAAATTCAATGAATAAAATTAATGAACTTAGTGAAAACTTTTAAGGACAGTAATTCTTACACTGCCACACTTTCTTCTAAACAAAACTTTTCGTATCAATAGCGATGGTTAAAATTATATGTAGACTATTCTGGTATAATAATGTTTTCATAGTGTTGTTATCACAATATTAGTTTTATCATTGGAGTAAAAGCCTTATTGTTACTTGAACTATGACAGAACTTAAACAATAAGCTACGAAATCCTTAAACGTCACATATTTTCTCTTTTTATTTGATTAAGAGAAAAACCACATTATTACTTCTGCTGTGTTCATCGCGAAGGATCAAACCCTTGACTTTCGTGTTGCAAGTTTGTAGACCCTCTGCTATCCCACTGTAGAGCATGTTCTTTATTTCAAAACGATGACGTTTAAAGTTAAAGCGTTTCGTTAATTCATTAGACATTGAACAAAGGCGCATGTGCAGGATTTGGAAACTGAGCATTTTGAATGTTGGCTATAAAATTTATTCTACCAAATTACTTCTTTTAAATATATATTATACAAATTACATAAATAAATATAAGGATATACAAATTAAATTTATTGTTGAGACCACTTATATAAAGGGTGAAATTATACAAGAGAGCAAAAAACGTTCATTTAAAAGTACTTATTTTTTTTGTGAATATCTGTTGGGTAACGTACAAGTCCCAGGATACATTGTATAAACTGCCGCACATTTTACAAATTATAAAAATACACAATACATTTATTAGTGCATGTAAAGAGTCACCTGATGTGGAAAGTCGTATTTTTTTCATTCTCGAACTTGGTCTGGCGACACAGTTGCAACATTCACGTGTTTGAGTGATAGGAGAATCTTTGTTGTTGTTGTTTTTTTGTAAGTTTGTCATGGTGCTACAAATTAAGATCGAGGAAGAAAACAAATTAATTATTTCTGCAATAAAGAATCTAAAATAAAACTTTCAGATATTTAACACATAAAATTTATCACTTACCAAAAGCAGAATCAATAAAGATATGGTTGACCATAACTTGATACTGACGTTATTGGACAATACAACGTAAAGATCAAAGTTAATAATGATTTCAATAAATAAAGAAACCAAGAAAAAGAACCAGAGGAAAAAAAAAACTTAATGCCCCTCAAAAAAAGTGAACTGAAACAACTTCAAGATTAATACCAATATGAACAACAACACGTTTTAACCATTTCTCATGAATTAACTCCCTTAAAATCAACGCAAGGTTTTTATTTAGTGTTTAGACCACAAAGTTACATATCACGTGACTTGCTAATTTAGATGTTTTTTTCACAACATTAATATTTGTACGGGACCTCTGAATAAAGCTCGTGTCAATTTCGTAATATGAACATTCTGAAATTCAACGTGCTCTAGACAGATAACATTTTAATACAACTGAAACTTCACAGTTGACTTAAAAACAACAGTAAGAATAAAAAGTGAACGATAAACAAGAAATAACCAAATAAAAGTGGAATTTGCTATCTCAAAAAGTTATTGCGAAACAGACTCCATTTAGGCACGTCTCGTGTATGTAAACAATAATGGGTAGGTTCTTGAAAATAGATTTATTTGTTTTTTAAACAGTGCTGTCATTTACAAATACGCAAGTGAATATTCAAAAGTGTACGACTAGAAAGGAAACTAATGTTGTATCTAGGATTCTGTTTTAAGCTTCATGATGTAACAGAGGGCGCTAGCTCGAAATTGTCATCTTTCAAAATCAATATATATGTATATAATGACCGTTTTGTACTTGTTATTTGTTATTAAGCACAGAGCTACACAAAGGGCCATCTGTGCTCTACCTGCAACGGGTAATGAAACCCGATTTCTAGCAGTGTAAGTCCGTAGACTTATTACTGTTCTACGGTGACTTTGTAACACATTTTTTTTAATTTCTGTATCTTTATCATCTATAAAGTTAAGTATATTTACTTAATCTTAATGAATTATAACAGCTGACATGTTAACAACTATGGAACAGTGAACATTGCTGGTTTCATACAATAAAGAGAGACAAGTTTGGGTGAACAATAAAAGGTTCTGACATTTTAGGGACGGCTAGGTGGGTAGAGCGCTTGACTCATAATCTGAGGGTTTCGTGTTCGATTTACCATCACACAAAACATGCTTGCTCTTTCAGATGTGGGGCGTTTTAATGGGACTGTCAATTCCACTGTTCGTTGGTAAAAGAGTAGCCCAAGAATTGGCGGTGGGGGATCATGACTATTTGCCTTCCCTCTAGTCTTACACCGCTAAATTAGGGACGGTTAGCGCAGATAGACCTCGTGTAGCTTTGAGCGAAACTCAAAACAAACCAAACCCTCTAGTCTGCCAGGGCTAAACTGGGGACAGCTAGTGCAGATAGCCTACGCGTAGCTTTGCAAAAAAAATCAAAACAAACCAAACTGATAACATTAAACACGATATTTTAAATTCAGTTTCAAAATCAATAATCCACAAGTAATTTGCCTTCCCTTTATAAAATCTTACACTGCTAAATCAGGGAAAGTTAACTCAGAGAGCTCTCGTGCAGCTTTGCACGAGATTATATAACAAACAAGCGAACAAACTAGTATACAAGATTCTTCATTATCATAGGAATCTCACAAGCTTCATAGCTGACAATTTTGTGGTCTGAAAACAATGATTGATATAAAAAAAACTGATAATGGTCACTATATCTAAACATATAGTGACCACATAACTTTAAGTCGACGAAGCGTCGTTTTTTTTATAGTGCTTCACTTATCGCAATGTAATGTGATGAATGATCCCATAAACGTTCTTCCTGTGACGCGAGATCGATTGTCAGGGTCCTCAAACTGTTATTTATCAAGTTTGGTCGTCAGTGATCTGTGTTAATGGGAAATAAAAGGGTGATTGGTCAACTTTTTGTCATCGCTTAACGTTGTAGTTGCACGTATGCATTGAAAGAACATTAATTGGATGGAAGTCTGGAGGAGCATTGAATGAACATTAATTGGATGGAAGTCTGGAGGAGCGCCATGCTTCCTTATTAAAAAGGTCTTCATCTCTCTTATTAGTGAAAAGAGTGGAAAAGTCAAAGAGAGTAGAAACAACCAAAATGACACATGTTTATGTCTCCGCTGGAATTATCGATGTAAATCAATGAAATTTGTTTTAAAGTGTGAACAATTTATGAAATACTGACTGAAGCATTGTTGCCAAATAAAGAGATTATTTTAAGTTACACTGAATTAGTAATTACCCACGAAACTAACTAATTTAGTGTCCTTTAAATGTTACAAACGTCATAACATAAACTATCGGTTTGGGTTTACGAGGTGTTGGTCCACGAACGGTCACGAGTACAGACCGAGTCACCGAGCAAGTCAGACGTAGTCATGTCTCTGTCAACATGCTTTTTAAGACGAAACATTCATCCATGCCAGTCAGGCCGTTAGTACCGCCGGTAATCGTCGACGGTCTACTGTCGAACCTCACGTCGCTTCAAGTCGCCACGTTGATCGCCCAAGCCAAGCCAGGGGCAACCACTGAACTGTCCAGGACCCGAATCTTACGCTGGGGCGGAATTCTCATCCAACCCGCCACTACCGCAGACGAAATTTATCTGTGCCAACCATGGAACACCGAATTTAATGTAAGATGTTCCCCTACTGAAGGTCCAGTCAGTCTTTATTCAGTATTCCTCAGGGACGTCGACCCATCAATACAACCAGAAGAAATCAAACAAGCCACAGAACCTCAAATCCAAGCCAACGTATTTGCTGTTTACCGAATTTTTTTTAAAAACACGAACCTTCCTACGTACTTCATGAAGATAGTGACAACGTCGAAGTTCAGTGCTGACTGTATTTTACGTGACGACTGTTGTTATCACATATTCCACTTCAGAGCCGAACGCCCACATCGACAACCTTTCAACACTTGGTCAAACAAAGCACCCAGACATCAGAAACAACCAACGGACAACTTCCAACAAGAAACTACAAAAATACCGTCGAGTCCAGATCTAACCAGAAGAAACAGAAAGACAGATACAGATAACTCGACCCAGAAGACTTCAACTCCCTCTGCTAGCAACACGCCAAGATTCAGCAGCCCAAGAAACAAGAAGGACAGATGATGCCAGACTTCAATCCCAGTTCCACAGAATTCAACAACCAGCCAGACTCAAACCACTATCAAGATATCCATCGACGCGACAGTTCAAACAGAAAAACAAACCACCTCCACGCAGAAAACTCAAACTAAAATCACAAGAAAAAACAAAGCATCACAGACCAGCGAAAAACATCCAGTTGTTCTACCACCGAGACCACGTTTTTCACTTGCACCAATGGGCTTCAAGTGTGAAAACAAGTTCATGACGAAGCTACTACCCGATCCACACGACAGCAGCTAACAGTTTCCATGTATACCACCGTCACAATTCATCAATTCTTTTTATTATTATTATTTATTTATTTTTCTTCCCCTATGTTTCTTCCCAATTACTTCCGGGCATGGTCTGGGTAGATTATTTGGCGCCCAGGCCATGAAAGTGTGTTTTATCAGGGTGCTCCCGTTTCCCACCCACAGCAAAGTCTCTGGCATCGGATCTGTAGGTCCCAGCCACATTCTGAAAAGGGCCGTTTACTCAGTCATAGGTTATCCAGCCATAGTAACTTGTAAATTTTAATTCAATTCGCCAGTCGCCAGTGTACTCCGTCCTCGGGCCAAGGCCTGGCTCACTTCACTTATGCTGCTTTCGTTCAGTTCTACCGTCTTTCCTCTCACTCACAAATACCCCACTCCACCTTAAAAAAATATCAAAATAAAAGTAAAGGAAAAAACCCCACGGATATTTTAACAATTTCTCCCGTGAGGGGACGAAAAGGAACCACAACGTTCCTGAACACCCCAGTTGGAGAGATAATTTTTCTGATTTCTCTCTCTCTAAGCTAAACCCCTGACACGTTAGTTTGCGTTTACATAAACTATCAATAATTCAAAATGTCCTTCTTCACTTTCTTTGAATAGTGTATATATGCTCACAGAAGAGGAAATTAACATGACGTTGTTAGGTAAACCTCATAAGTTCCTTTAAATATTAAACTATTTAGTGCTAGTCATAGTCATTCATGGCATGGATCGAGAGAAAGCCCTCTAGAAATGGCAATGACTGAAAACTCAAAAATTGCTTCTTTCGGCAATGGTATTAAATTATTTGCAAATGTTTTAAAATATGTCTTATCAGTATGAACAATCTGTTTCTTACTGTTCTAAAATTTCATTAATTGTAATAAACTAAAAAAAAAACAATTCTATTTCCTAGTCCAAAGACTGTGAGACGAGCTGAAACACTGTATACAAAACTTGTTTTAACAATAAATCAGACAAAGACGATTAAAATGTTTCCACGTTTCAGTGAACAGCAATCCTAATGCTCTGCCGCCTTTCACTTTTGTTTGTTTTTGAATTTCACGTGAAGCTACACGAGGGCTATCTGTACTAGCCATCCCTAATTTAGTAGTGTAAGACTAGAGGGAAGGCAGCTAGTAATCACTTCTTACCACCAACTCTTGGGATACTCTTTTATCAACGAATAGTGGGATTGATCGTCACGTATAATGCCTCCAAGGTTGAAAGGGGGAGTATGTTTGGTGCAACAGGGATTCGAACCCGCGACCCTTGAATTACGAGTCGAGTGCCTTAATCACTTGGCCATGCCAGACCTATGTCCAAATGAACATACACATGTTGGTTTCTGTTTGAACCTGATAATCATGCTCTAAACGGGATAAAATATTATTTTTAAATTGTTTTGATTTCGAGTATAATGAGAGTGTTTCTTTACATCAGAATGAGAATATCAGTAAAATGTTTTTGATTCACTGTTGTGTTTTGAAAATTATTTCAACAATTTTGCTGTTGGATACAGAGAGGTATTGACCAATTATAAGATGTAATAACTTATACCAAAAACGTTGCTAAAAATATTCATAGATATTATTTCGGTGGCTTCCCTGTAAACAATATCTTTGACCCTTAGATGAAAGAGAATCTAGTAATGAAACATTTTGTAATTTATTCTTTTATTTCGCTTCTTCCTCGATTATACGGAGTAGAAAACAAAAGAGTGAAACTGTATGTTGAATGCAATAAAGTAATCACAGAGGCTTCATTCAGTAAGCCTAGGGAGAATACATATTCTAGTTCAAAAACCATCTGATTCTGAACATATCCTTGTTGTAACAACTCAAAGACATTACGAATAAGGGAAATTAGTAAAAAATGCTGACACCAAACTGTTTAGTCTGTATATATCAATATTCTTGTTGAATACCAAAGATAACATGTTATTATTGTATCCAATACCGTTAGTAATTCAACCCAAGGAGTCTGCATGGTAAAAGCTAACACAAACAGTAACAGTGCTTTCATATTCTATAATACCTATATAATATAGGTGTGAAAAAATACAGGCCAAAGAAAAAACGTGGTAAATTTTGTTTTATATTTTTATTTTTCACAAAATAACAGATCGAAAAATTGAGAAATATGGCCACCTAACACTTGAAAGATAGATGCTATTGTAATACGCTAAGCAGATATGATCCCTTCAAGAAACATGGGTACGTAATAAGCATTGAAATAAGAAAGTCTTCCGGGATAGCACGAAGTTCATGGACTGACAATACTTAAATCCTTGGTTCGATTTTTTTTCCGATGGACAAAACTGATAGCCTTGTTTCAATTTTTTTTGAAAAAAACAAGCAAATAAAATATTAAACGAATCAACATTGAAATGAACAATTCAGACGAAATAGAATAATTAAAAATTACAAATCACTCAATCAGTTTGTTTCTATGGAACACGAAGTTGAGCTGAGAAGTAAGTGAAATAAAGTAAAAAATATTTACTGAAAGACATAAACTTCAAGCTTTCTCATGCCTAGTGAACATTAACTGAAGGTGAAACCAAACAAAGATCCGTTTTGAGTGTAAAGATATGTAGTACTTCAGACATTAATATATGCTAGATACCCCTTGATAGGAAGTTTTGAATACTGTAAGTTTAAGAAGCGAACAGCAAGGACTGTGAAACTGTGAAAGGAAAACAATGGATGAGAAGAGCAAAAGTATATCTGAAAAGTAAATGATATAAGAAATAAAAAACGGCTGTGAATTTAGTATTAGAGAGACAGAGAAAAAACGAAAGTCTTAGAAGTAATGTATTGTTTGTTTTTGAATTTCGCGCAAAGCTACACGAGGACTATCTGCGCTAGCTGTCCCTAATTTAGTAGTGTAAGACAAGAGGGAAGGCAGTTAGTCATTACTACCTACCGCCAACTCTTGGGAAACTCTTTTACAAATGAATATTTGGATTGACCGTCACATTATAACGCTGAAAGGGTGGGCATATTTGGTGTAACTGGAATTCGAACCCGTGACCCTCAGATGAGAAATAATGTAATGTCAAAAAAGATTTGTTTGTTTGTAATTAAGCACAAAGCTATACAATGAGGCAACTTTGATCTGCCCACCACAGGTGTCGAAACCTGGATTCTAGAGTTGTAAGTCCGCAGACATACCGCCGTGTCATTGTGGGGCTATGTCTGAAATAGTCATGAATTTTACCCTTTCTTAATTATTACAGAATATGTCTTTATTCGGGTATATTTATGTAGTCTTTTTTTACAAAATGTTTACATAGTTTCAGCATGTGGTTATTAAATTATCATTGACTATATATTTCAAGGTTGTAAACACGTGCTCATGTATTAATCCTTTTACGTAGATTAAGGGGACCTGCCGTAACATTTGTTCTTAAATCTCATGCTTGCACGTAATGTTTCCATATTGTTTTGTTTCTCGATTTTTGATTTACTTCTTTTGATATTTATTTTGGTCGTCGTCTCTCATTGCGTAGCTTTCAATAATTCCAACAGATAGGCAAGGCAGAAGAAGAATATGCCTGTCCGGTTCAGGTGACGTGAAACTATGTTGGTAAGCGAAGACGTTTCGTGTTTCAAACTACTCGTGTTCAATTATTATCCGCCGTAATCATGTTGAACTTGTATTTTGCAAAAATCTTCCTCTTTTCATTTGGGCAACAGTAGACTTGAAGACCACATATTGGTGTAAAATATACATTTTGGTGTCATGACCGAAGGAACCGATATCATGGAGTTAGTTTTGAGCTTTCTTCCACCTTCATTCCCGTCGACACTGTGATATAAGTAAAGTTTGTAAATGATACTGGCATCAAGATCTTGGATAGGCAATCGTCAGAACCTGGAACATTCACCAGCTACGATAAGAATAACGTTGGTTGAAGGGGGACACTCGGATAATTCTGAGCACCACCAATGCAACTTCAAATGAAGGTATCTGGTATGCAGAAACATAAGGAAGTGGAGAAAGATAATAGTGACATCTAGTGGCCTTAACATCCAGAAACTTAATGGGGCAGTCTTTAAGAGAGTCACAGGGTAATATTACACGGGGTAATAGCAAAAGATCACAGTAACATCTACATGTATAAAGGAGTCTAATGATGAGTGTTGAACAGTAAATATTGCAGAAAAAAATAACAGTGAACTTTTAGGCTAGTTAGATAAATATTAAGTGTATATTAAATATTAACAGTGTCTATGCACGAATCGTGTTTATTGTTTAAGCACAACTATTACTTGTTTATAACTACTCATGAGCTTGAGTACAAACACAATAGCAAACTGTCATCTGACCGAATTTACCAATCTATGTTGTATTGCATCCCCAGCTTCAACCGGACGCAAATCACGAATCTTTGGATTGACAATCCAATCAAGGTAATCAACCAACAGCCCATATAGGAGGTATTAAGTAAGAGTAATGTGTAATTAACAACATTACCTTCGGCAAAAAATGAGAAAAAAATCCTCATTAGCCACGGCACTTTAAAATTTTTAGAGTAAACTGGAGTAATTAGAGTAAATTAATCTGTGGAACTGTTTTATCATTTTTATCAGCTATATTTTTTTGTGCACCAGCAGTACTAAGCGTTGGGATCGTGTACACCCAATATAGTTTTATTACTTGTGAGGAGCTTTATCAATATACTCCAAATATAAATTATTTTCGATAGGATTAAAATAAATTTATCCACGAGATCTTGGGCGTGTATAAATACAGCGACCAAAAGGATTTGACCTCTTGAGTTCAATTACATATCAAATCGGACAAGATATGATAAAGCTGTGAGCTAAAAGTTAGTAGTCGAAAAAGAATAAAAGAAAAGCTTAAAACCATTTCAAAAGCTGGTAAGCTCGTGGATAAAAATACACAGATAACATGGGTTTCAAATTTTAAAGTTTATTTGTACTCAGCCATGAAAAGATGCATAAATAAAAGGAAAATATAATAGCGTCAATTATTGATAGCCAAACTTAGCTTAAGAGAAAACTAAACAACAAAGTATCATATGATGGTACAATTGTTTAATAGCTTCACGATAGTTTATATTACATGAAGAGCTTTGGAAAAAAGCTGTCACTTAATTCGGTGTATCTCATTTGCAATGGTTATGGTAAAGCAGATTTATACTGTCATTAAATGAAATAAAATCCTAGTTTTACGTTTGGCGTCAAGCAGCTGTAATGTATTAAATTTCCGGATGTATTTATGTACCAGTTAAATATATACAAAAATAAAGTTAATCGATTGATACTAATTTCCTCAATGGTAGATTGATTAGATAAAATGACTTGAAACATCCTATTTTGTCAATAAATGCTATTATTCTAAAGTATTTATGTGAAGACAATATTTCTAATTCATTAACATGTGTTTTGATTGCAATGGCTGAAGATTATATTAATATATATATTGGCATATTACAATGGAGACAGGTAGTGGCATTTATCATCTCTACCTTAGATGTTTTGTAAATATTAACTCACAACCTCCAGATGTCGGCAAGTTAAGAAATTCTATAATCTGGTAAACTGTGTTTGTTCGTGTTTTTTTTTATTTTGCGCAAAGCTACACGAGGACTATCTACGTTAGTTGTCCTTAATTTGGCAGTAAAAGTTTAGAGGGAAGGCAGCTAGTCATCACCGCTGACCGCCAACTCTTGCGTTACTCTTTTACCAACGAATTGTGGGATTGACTGTAACATGTAACGCCCCCAGGGATGAGAGGGCGAGCATGTTTGGTGCGACTGGGATTCGAGCCCACGATCCTTAAATTGCGAATCGAGCGCCTTAGCAAACTGTCCATGGCGTGCCTTAAAGTGTGAAAAGTAACACGTTTCTTGTTGAACGTGTGCACTGAGGAACGTTACTTTACGCAAAGTTGAAAAGGTTTCTGAAAACCTTTTTAACATTTCTACAAGGTTATGAGAAGTTACTATAAATATTAATTGAAAATTAAATGAAAAGACTTAATAGTACAGCTTACCCAAAGTGTTTACATATGATAGATGAACACTTAGGATAAACATATATGTTGTGTGCGACAGCGGACAACGTACCCAAGATGTATGTAAGCCAAATGAGCATTTCGACAACGTTAATAAGCACTTGAGTATATAGCACTTTTCATATTCCAGATAAGTTGACTATCTTTGGAAAAATGGCGTAAGTTACCAAGGTCATCCTGTGTATGATGACAACTCAAGCTTAACTGTGTCCTCAGGACAAACGTACACACGACATTTATATTCTGTAGCAGTTAGTAATGGAGTTTTTTTAGTCGCGGCATAATGGCTCAGTGTGTTTTTCTTATAACAAAGCCACAAAGGGCTATCTGCTTAGCCCACCGAGGGGAATCGAACACCTGATTTTAGCGTTGTAAATCTGGAGACATACCGCTGTACTAGCGGGAGGCTTTAACGGCTCATAAAACGGCCCTGAGTTTTTGTTTTTCAAGTTCAGATTTTTAACTCATAGCTCTGACATATCTTGACCGATTACAGTTTTTGATTCAGGAGGTCAAACCTGATGTATCTGACCACACCTAGTGTCTCATAGAATAATTTATTTTAAACCTGCTTAAAAGAATTTTAATGTGAGAATAGACTGGTAGACATCTTGATAAAACTAAATCAGGTATACATACGTCTCACGCTTGGTATTGCTGGTACACAAAAATATAACTAATAAAATGGTTTCGTATATTAAATGACTTTAATCCTGTATCGCGGCGATTGAGGATTCCCTGTTGTTATGGATAGCTATATACTGCTACACTACACTACTCAGTTCTCAGTACACTACTAACAATTTAGAATTCGTATCGAATAATAAGTATTGGTTTTGTTTGTTTTAGGGAAAAACCATATTTGGCTATCTGCTGAGTACACCGCGACAATCGAACACCGGATTTTAGTTTTGTAATTCCCTAAACTTACCGCCGTTCCTCCGAATTACTTGTTCGACGTTGCCAAGCAGAAAAACAAATCCTATACTAAGAGAGTATTTTGTGTAATTTACGGAACATAAACGTTCAAACTCAAAGATAGAAAGTGGTATTTATTATGACAGACCATTTTAAACTGAGGTTTAGTAAATCTGTAAACTATTCATAACGTTTTTATTTTAATAGTTACAATGCTGTACTGGGCAGGTTCTCTAACCAAGGGTTTCCGGGGGTTAAACGTACTAAACTTTGAAAATGTCATACATTTTGGTTTCCTATAAATATGTGGATAAGTCGAGACAAAAACTACTTTAAGAGTTATGTTGAACATTTCTTTTTCTCTGATGTTGAAATGAGAATATTTTGATGAAGGAAAATTTGCAAGATTTTGTTGTTGTTACTTTGAATTAAGCACAAAGCTACTCAATGGGCTATCTGCGCTAAGACTTAGTTAATGGAATGTTTTTGTTTGTGAGTAAAGGTTTACATAAAACCAAAATACATAGCATCATGTCAGTTTTGATAGTTTAAGGAAAAAAACAAGGAAATTTCTCAAAATTGGTTGGGTACTTATTCTAATATACTATGAGAGAAAGTAATGAAAAATATATAATAATATTTCAATAACAATAATCTACTATGTCCAGCACCGACGAGGTCTTTTGGTCCGAAGCAGAGTGTGCCAACCCAACCTGAAGACGGTCAACGAAGATTTCTCTATGAACAATTTACGTCATCAGTTTCATGAAGAGCACCTCTTAATGTGTGAGCCTGAATAGGTAAGCGAACTGTAATTATTGTCAATTTTTATTTGAAATAATTTGTGAATCATAATTAGGGTAAGCTTTCATGACACAATATTACTTATTTTAAACACCCATTGTTACCAGCATTATTATATCTCCACTAACTCTTCACAAAGACTAGTGATAACCAGAATTATCAATGTTCACTCTGCGGAACAAAACAACAACAAACTGTAATACATCACGTGTTTTAGCACATGTGTATGTTAATTTCGTTAACGTCTTCAAATAACGAAATGTTAATCCACTTCACTTAGTTTTCCGTTTCTCTTTAATTATACAGCTTTTCTCATATTAAAGATTTAAGTTACTGTCCTTCATCCGGCCAGGTTCACAGATGTTCTTGAAAGCCATTACCGCTGACATTTGGAACTATTTATTAATTCATGAGGCAATTAAATATTCAGTTAGAGTGATTAGATAAAAATGTTATATCTGACGTCGTAGAACACCATTCCTGTGAAAATTGTTATAATTAAAGGCTCATTAATATCAGGAGAAGCGGATGTTACTGAAAAGGTAAGGCCGCTACAAACTCATAAAGCAACTGACGTGAATGAAAAAGACTCAACAGTGAATGATAACTTAACAAATATCATCAACGTATCAAAAACTTGTGTGTTCCGCATGTCTTTCATTTGACCTTTAGAAACGCATCTTCGTGTGTGTGTGAGCTTGTTTGTTTTTGAATTTCGCACAAAGCTACACGAGGGCTATCCGCGATAGCCGTTCCTAATTTAGCAGTACGAGACCAGAGGGAAAGCAGGTAGTCATCACCACCCACCGCCAACTTCTGAGCTACTCTTTTACAAAGGAATAGTGGGATTGGCCATTACATTTTAATTCCCTTACTGCTAAAAGAGCGAGCATGTTTGATGTGACAGGGATTCGAACCTGTGACCCCCAGATTACCAGTCGAGCACCTTAATCGCATGGACATGCTGGATCTCGTGCGTGTGAGAGACAGTAAGCTTCCATATCTAGTAAACAAGTGTTCTGCAAACATAGGTTAACTGTTCTGCAAACACAGGTTAACTGTTCTGCAAACAGAACTGTCCAAGAACAAAATAAAATTATTTATACCGAAAGAAAAAAGATTTTTATTGTTTGTAATATTAAAAATTATATCTGCTAATTTACAAAAAAATATTTTTCACTCTTAACAATGTGAATTATTATTTATTCTCATCCTAATTATTTATAATTTGTGATTTATTACTTATTTCTCTTTCTTTCATTAGCATGATCCCAAATTCAGTGATTGTTTTGCTTATTAACATAATTTCAGATTTGCTATATTTTTTTTTCATTTGTTAGAGGTAGACAACTTGTTCATACTTATTCACTCTTCCTTTTGTTGGTGACAATTGTTATATCACTGAAACACATTCAATTCATTTTATTGTTCTAATTTAAGCACAATTTTAGTATTATCACACTGTTAGTAGTTTCTCTCTTGTAATAAGAGTAAAGTAAATAATTCTGTTTGTTAAGCACAGAACCATACAGTAGGTTGTCTATGCTCTGCCCAAGTATATATCGAACCACGGATTTTAGTGTTATAAGCTTTCAGTCTTACTGAACAACCACCGGGAGGCCTGTAAATAAAATCAACAAATATTAAGCTTAATATTATTCCAAAGTTTACGTTATTCAATTTTTCATGGAGTGGGTTGATTCGTGGTAGAGCTCTAAATTCTGGTGCTATCGAACCGGGTTCGATTTCATGCAGTGCTACAAAGTACTTTTCCCCTTAGAAACACTTTAAACTGTCAGCACGTCATTAAAAATATACAGGATCTGTGTATTCCACGAGAAACACTTGGCCATCTAGCATAAATAGAGGAACTTTCGTCCCAACACATGAGTTATTGGACCGTTAAATTTGGACATTTAATGTTGTTTTCATTTGTTTTTTTCTCAGGAATGAAGACATGACGTTATTTTGCACTTTGTTTTAAAACATTATAAAATGTACTACTAAAATAATATACTTCCGTAACTAACGTTATATCTACGAGCCTACCGTACATTTAGGTTTTGAAGATCGTAACAAGGAAATAGTTATAGTGTTTTTCTGTTAGCTTGACCTAAAGCGAAAACACCTGCAGAAGTAAACATGGGTCAACAAAAGCTAAGCGGAGATCGTATTAAAAAAAACCTAAGGACATATGAACAAACGTGTATTACAATGTATGTGTTTACCTTTATTTATTTTAAAGGTTTTACAATGTAAATTACGTACAACCATTTTCATACATTCTGTATGTTTCTGTGTACTTTCATAACACAGTTAATCTCACAGGTCTTAAGACCAGAGAACGAGATTCACTCATGTCTGTAGTTGTAGTAAGTAGAAAAAAATATTTTCCACCTAAGTAACACGACTTGAGCTTCTATAATCAAAATATTTTAGTAGACACCGAATGACAACGTGAAGGCATCTTATTTCACACGTCGTAACTTTCTTTAGGTGATAGATGTCCATACATGTTTTTAATGTTAATAAACGTCTTGATGCTTAGTTTACTCTTGTAAGTTTTTATACACGATGAGATTTGAAAGCGAAAGTAAGAAGCAAGAATAGGGAAAATCTTTTAAATACAACTTGGAAATTTTCGTTAGAAGCAATATTTCACATTACGCAATAGATGACTTTGTTATCCATCTTTAACCTATATTACTTAGTTAAGCGTTAAAAGAGCAGTAAATGTCATTACTAACCTATACGTTAACATTTGTGCGAGGAATTACACAATGGTATTATGATCTAGAACCTTTTAAAACTTTGAAGCAGGTCAAACTAAAACCAATAACAAGTTGAAAGACAAATATTCACTCACTCATATTAGAAGATGTGGTTAGATCGGTGATTTTAAAATTTCAAGATGTGAATATCACTTGTACTTAATGGAATTAGAAAACAAGTGAACGTGGATCAACTTGAAACACCATGACTTAAAAAAAGAGACCTACAACAAGTCGTAGCCCGACTAAGGTGAGTGAAGTTCTGCATCTTTTAAGAAGTGAGAATCCACGAACGCAAAAGCAGTTGCGAAAATTCTCTACTATTTTCTACAACTGCACACAAAATAATCAAGAAGTATCTCAACCTAAAAAAGCGATACAACTCACATGTACTCAAGTTGCTTCAATGACATGTCTGTTCAACCATCATGTTCCGCAAGAAGCTGAGGAATGAAACTGGTACTGATTCCATTTCATAGTAAAATATGTCGGATATGCTGTCTGTGAATTCCTGTGCGATTGTACAACTACCTTACTCCCGCCCTAAACAGACTGTATAAAAATTATGGAGAGCGGATGTGCTTTGGACACGAAAATATTTAGCCAATCCTTTTTATTAATGGATCCTACACTGTACGGCTATTGACAAGATGCATGATTGTCAGATAATCCATAACCAGACGTCGCAAATGGACCGTACCAACGTTGTGAAGCTCCAAAATCGTTTTAATATAATGCACCTAACATTGAGCTGTTTATTTAAATAAAATAATTAAAGGTAATATTGGAGTATTAGAATTGATACAATAACAGCAATAATATCGAATACTTGTTTTGGAATTTCGCACAAAGCTACTCGAGGGCTATCTGTGCTAGCCGTCCCTAATTTAGCGGTGTAAGACTAGAGGGAAGGCAGCTAGTCATCACCACCCACCGCCAACTCTTGGGCTACTCTTTTACCAATGAATAGTGGGATTGACCGTCACATTATACACCCCCATGGCTGGAAGGGCGAGCATGTTTAGCGCGACGCGGGCGCGAACCCGCGACCCTCGGATTACGAGTGCACGCCTTACGCGCTTGGCCATGCCAGGCTATCGAATACTGAATCAGAAATTAGATAAACTATTGCTCTGTGGGATGAGAAGTTAAAACTGTAAGAGAAATCAAAAGATGTATTTTAAAAACTTGCTATGATATCTTTATTCTATAAGGTGTCCTAGAAGTTTGGACTCGTTGGAAGAATATACTTTATATGAGTACTCTTGAAGCTAAAAATCACATTTCTAATGTCAGTTGTACGTATTTCAGAAAAGAAATACAATAATGGCATAGTATACCAATAATTGACTTGCATATTGCTCTTAGTGGCATACAATCTGATTGTTGTTTAGAATTAAGCACAAAGCTGCACAATGGGCTATCTGTGCTCTACCCACCACGGGTATCGAAACCCGAATTTTAGCGTGTAAGTCCGCAGACATACCGCTGAGCCACTGGGGGGCCATAAATCTGAGAAATAAATAAATAATACGTTATGTATTTTACACTATGGGTCCAGACTTCTGGTACACCTTGTAGATAATATTCGAAGCCACAGTTATGTTGAAGTGGTACTAATACGTAGACTCCAGATGCTATCCAGTGAGAAGAAATTTAACTATAGAATGTTATCCACATCATTTTATACTTCTGCACAACGCCTGCTTATAAAATTGTTTTAGTCGCTAAAGAGAACAAAATCTCAAAAACTATCAATTACTCCAAAATTATACAAACTCTCACAATATCATAAAATTAAATAAGCATTTGTTTTAATTACTCGGTAAAAACACGCTATAGAATTAAGGAATAAAAAGCAAACAGCGGAAGCGAGTTTATGAAAAACGGTTTAGTACGAGATTTTTTGACAAAAATAAGACATATTTTAATTGAATAACATAATTGTTTCATATTTTATTTTTTTTTGGCATAATAATTTTTTTCTAAATAACGAAAGCTACTATACAAATTGAAAAGAGCAGAAAGAAATGATGTATACCTAATTTTAAGAAAGAGGTCTTAAATTTCACGTTAATTAGCCTGGCATGGCCAAGTGCGTTAAGACGCACGACTCGTAATTTGAGGGTCGCGGGTTCGCATCCGCACCGCGCCAAACATGGTCGCCCTCCCAGCAGTGAAGGCGTTATAATGTACGGTCAATCCCACTATTTGCTGGTAAAAGAGTAGCCCAAGAGTTGGCGGTGGGTGGTGATGACTAGCTGCCTTTCCTCTAGTCTTACACTGCTAAATTAGGGACGGCTAGCACAGATAGCCCCCGAGTAGCTTTGTGCAAAATTCAAAAACAAACAAAACAATCATGTTAATTATGTTATATTCTGGTGGAGTTGTTTTAAAACTATTTTATAATATTAATAACATACAACATTCTGTTGTATATGGTAACTTAGAAATTGTTTGTTTTTTAAATGTCGCGCAGAACTACACGAGAGCCATTTAGCAGTGTAAAGCTAGAGGGAAGGCAGCTAATCATCACCACCCAGAGCCAACTCTTTTGTCCACGAATAGTGGGATTGACTGTAACGTTATAACACACACGCCTGAAAAAGCGAGCATGTTTGGTGCGACCGGGATTCGAACTCGCGACCCTCAGATTGTAAGTCGAATGCCTTAACCCACCTGGTTATGCCGTGCCAAATGTATATATAATCAGAGTAAGTTACATTAACTTTAACATAGCAAGAAGAGAATAAAAGTGATGTGAAAAAAATTCGTCGTTACACACACGTTATATGTAAATAAGATGACAAGTCCGCCATATTATAACAATTTTTTAAATATTGATAGATAATCCAGTATTATTTAACACTGAAAGTATTTAAATATCTCAATTAACGTTTTATTTTGTAACACGTTTAAAAGTATTCGTTTTTTGTGATTAACCTTGATTTTCGTTGTTGTTTCTCTAAAACACCAATTAAGTACTTAATTTTATAGATCAACTTGTTTATCTTTTAAACTACAACATTTATCACGATTCACTATCTTTTTATCAGTAAATCGAATCTAATAAAAAAGTTTCCGTGCTTTGATACGAGTTAGAACTCGTATAAAATTGAAATAAATGTCTTAAATTTCGTCGATTATTAGAGCAGTGAAAGACACATTCATTCTGGAAATGAGATCTACTATTTAGAAAATACATCAGTGTGTCTGTGCGTGTGTTTTAGAACAGAAGAACGAAAGGAAGATGAAAGATTTAAGATAAATCGATTTTAGTTTCTTAAGAAGAAAGAGTTAAAGGTAAGGGGTTTCGACGCTTCTTTATTTAATATATTCTCGTTATAATTCAACATTTTGCTGTAAAAAAGTATCTTTAATGTGAATCATTTTTACCCTTTTAAATTAATAAAACGTCTTTCCACACGATTTCGTATATATGTGTTGGGCCCGGCATGGCCAGGTGGGTTAAGGTGTTCGACTCACAATCTGAGGGTCGCGGGTTCGAATCCCGGTCGCACCAAACATTCTCGCCCTTTCGGCCGTTGGGGCGTTATTATGTTACGGTGAATCCCACTCTTCTTTGGTAAAAGAGTAGCCCAAGAGTTGGCGGTGATGGTGATAACTAGCTGTCTTCCCTCTAGTTTTACACTACTAAATTAGGGACGGCTAACGCAGATAGCCCTCGTGTAACTTTGTGAGAAATTCAAAATAAATCAATTGTGCTCTATAAAGATGAGGAAGGGATATTTTTTGCATTGTGGTTTAGTATAAATTTAACTGACCAACGGTTATATGGACAGTGTGTAAAATTTAGTAATAATACAAAAAAAACTTACAGAATGATCTACTAATATCAAAAGTCAAATTATTTTGTTATTTTTAGCATATTTTCTAGCATTACGTCTCCTTTAATTTAGTAATTTTTGCTAATTATATACACAACATTCAACTTGTAAACACCTTTTAAGCCTTATTTCAAATATAATAGTCGTTAAATGTAACGTTTCGACTGTGGAAGCTACCTCACGACTTCCAAAAACGCTTACAGGTACATAATGTATTATAATACACATCGGAAATTCATGAGCGATGTCAAATTTAATCTTATAAATACGAAAAGCTATAATGCTGAATTTTGTTTTCCTGGACATAAACTATTCCCATTTTCCTTACTCAAATCTATCGATCAATCCTTTAGTATCACGGTTTCCATATGAAAGTCAGGCTAACCACAAATTCCAACCCCTATCCATCCTCAATCACATACCAAACACTGATTATTAGACACATCAGAAGAACATATTGTCAATTACGCTGGACACGTGATTCGGGTGTTAAATTGTTATTGGCTGCAGCATGATGCACAATCCACCGTGTGACGTCCGTTTTCCTTAAAAATTGGAAACGAATTCTCATTAGAACAACCTACAACCTACACAACAAACAACCTCCAAATTAAAAGGAAGTTTCTAGTAACATTTAACGAAATTGTTGTTTATGTTAACTTGAGATTTTGGCCTGTTTTTATCGTATTTTTTGTACACATCAGAGAAGCAAACAAACTACATTCGGTGCTTCAAGTTAAAACTAATGACTCTGTACTCATTTTTTCTATTTCAAAAGTTGCAGATGTGTCCAGAGCAGTCAGTTATTTGTAACTTTTCGCTTAAATCATTTTCGCACTCACACGTGTTCTTGAAATTATTATGAAATACTTTTTGATCCACAAAAACTCCCCTTAACAGTTTTTGGTGACGGGTTTATATTTTCTTGGTAAATCTGAGAACAGCACGTGAGCACTTTCCATCTTCGTCAGGATTAAAAGCAAAATAAAGTAACTGCAAAGATGCTCAGATCAAATTGTCAATTTTTATCCTCTTCTCGTTCATGTTCTTATATTAATATTCTATTTCATACTTCTTTGTTTTGTTTGTTTGTTTTATAATTTCGCACAAAGCTACTCGAGGGCTATCTGTGCTAGCCGTCCCTAATTTTGGAGTGTAAGACTAGAGGGAAGGCAGCTAGTCATCACCACCCACCGCCAACTCTTGAGCTACTCTTTTACCAACGAATAGTGGGACTGACGGTCACATTATACACCCCCACGGCTGGGAGGGCGATCATGTTTAGCGCGACGCGGGCGCGAACCCGCAACCCTCGGATTACGAGTGCACGCCTTAACGCGCTCGGCCATGCCAGGCCTTCTTTGTTTTAGCCACTTATTTCTTTTACCTTCCCATTTACTTGTAATGTCATCAGAAATTCACAAAATTCCAAATGGATTGGTGCCTGTAGTTTTATAACATATACCTTCTCTGATATTAAAGGTGGGCAGTTGCATGTAATATCACAACATAGACTTTCTCTAATATTCAAGAAGAGTTGGTGCATGTAATATCACACGTCACCCAACTAACCCATGAGATATTACTCTCAATCTACAACCATTACTTGACAATAAATATTTCCAATAAGTTCTTTTCATGTTTAAACTGAAACGATGAACACCCTTGATTCTATTTTTATATCTGATAAAGATAAGTTTAATAATTATATATATTTTTAGTCCCCAGTGAAGATATTTGTTTACTTTACCATATTGACTTCGAACACATTGATTAGAACTACACAAGCAAACACGAAATCAAACGCTTTCTAGAAACAATTATTGACATTTTGAAAGCTCAAAGGCACAAACCATGCCATAAATTAACACACGTTAGTAGCAGCAACGTTTGATTCAAATTCAATAATAAATGATAAAGTTCTCGTGTGAAATAGAAACAGCAGCATTCCTTTCTAAATCCGGTAAGAAAACAAAGTTATTTCCCTAAGAATCTGACTAGTCTCAGCACTCTAACAAGGAAATTATATATATATATATCTGAAGGTACAAATTCCTACCAGAATCACATCAAGGTTTTAATGCAATTCGAAAGCTTTGTGTACTTTGATAATTGATGCGTTGTCTGCTGTTACAGCTTTATCAGTTTAGCTTTCTCCTAAAGTTTAAAGTTTTGAAACTAAGACTGCCGTGACACTACAGTAAATGGCATATGTACTACATTTCTTTAAATAATGGTTATTTTTTTTGCTCGAAAATAATATTAACACTTCCATTAGCAGCCAAGGGGTGTCTCTGCATTACATGTTTTTGAATATTAAAGGTAACTTCAATCTGGAAACTCTCAATAAAGGTGGTATTGGACGTATCTTTTCGAGAGAAATTTTCTCAAGTCCTCATACTAGTTAGCACTAAGATCCACCCACTAAGAGTAAATTCAGTATATACCAATAAAGTAACATTCTCAGCGTCATCAATGAAACAACTTCCAATTTTTTGTGTTTCTGTTGTCATCTTTTATGTTCAGCCTTCAAGTGAGATACGAACGATTTGACCTGCGATTCTGTAAGGAAGATCAAAGCATCACGATAGTAAGAAATAAGATGAGCAGACAGGAACAGAACACTTTGAAAGCAGCTACGAGCATAATACTTTACTCAGCGTGCTGCGCAACTTATACCAAACTGATTCTTAAATGTTTCTGAATACCTCTTGTTACGTATTGTAAATTCAAAGATCCTAAAACCGAGTTAAATTGTAATTTAAATTTAGAACTTAAATAAATGTCGAAATGAATTCAATTTATGACACTTGCCTAGATAGATAAACACAGTTTCTTTTTTTAAATAAAATATTTTAATATACAAACAATAGTACAATTTATAATAACAGGTATTACAAATAGCTATCTATATCCAAACATTTTTATAAACTTACAAACAGTATACTGAATATTCTTTCTGGTCTGGATTTTCCTTGATGTTTTATCAATGGATCACGATCAGTTAGTTTATTTCGAGTTGATGTAGGTACAATTCACTTAATAAAGAAATAGCTAGCTGTATGTTCTTTGCTTATTACGTATCAAGTTTTTCACTATCGATGTTATATAATATTTTAATAAAAATACTAATGTCCGACATGAATCCGCTAAATTAAAGGGTTTATAATGTTCGAAATCTATAAATACCCCTGGTTAAATATCTGAAGTTTCCGGTTTAATAAACGTTAATCACATTTGTAGCTTCTGATGTTTATAGTTTTCCAACTATAAGAAACCAATAATATATACTGTCTCTTGGCGCGTCGCGTTGATTATATTTGTAGGCATGAGGAAACTTTCTAGAAACTTTAGCTTGCACAACAATATTGTTGATACACTAATGCTTATGTACACACATATATATTGTTGATCCTTACACTCAAAAACCGTCTAGAGTGTTAGTGAATTGGCTGAAATTTCGTGATAAGGGTCCAGCAGTTTACGCTACGTACATCTCTAAATATAAATTTAACTTAAATATCAATATTTAAATAGATATATGATTGTAAACCTGTCATATTTTTACCTTAATGAATTAAAATATTGGCTTTAAGGGAATTTTAGCTAAGATATTATATACGTACATCGACAACAACACATTAAATATAATACATTATCAAATAATTATGCAATTTCAATACCCATGACAACACACAATATAGCCACTATAATCTTATGATCATAAAATTACATAACACATGATAGTGTACCAACACAAATGTTATCAACCCCTTTGGCATAGATTATCATCAAATCACATTCTTGTAATGATAAACTCCAGTTTAACAGTCTTCTGGATTTGCAATTCATCTGATTCAAAAACGTCAATGGGTTATGATCAGTGTAAATGATAATAGGTTGTTGTGGTGCAGATACATACACATTGAGATATTTTAAATTTGACCATAAAACCAATGTTTCTCTTCCATAGTAGAACATTATTATGGTGACAATTAATGTTTTTAGAAAAATAAGAAACAGTGTGTGCAATACATTTGTCATACGATTGTAATAGTTTGTTTTCGAATTTCGCACAAAGCTACTCGAGAGCTATCTGTGCTAGCCGTCCCTAATATAGCAATGTAAGACTAGAGGGAAGGCAGCTAGTCATCACCACCCACCGCTAACTCTTGGGCTACTCTTTTACCTACGAATAGTGGGATTGACCGTTACGTTATAACGCCCCCACGGCTGGGAGGGCGAACATGTTTGGCACGACGGAGGCACGAACCCGCGCCTCTCGAATTACAAGTCGCACGCCTTAACGCGCTTGGCCATGCCAGGCCACGATTGTAATAGAATGACACCAGCACCACAATCGCTGACTTCAACAGCTGATGTGAAAGGCTCATCAAAGTCAATACCATCAACACAAGTTAAGTACGTAACAAATATTTAAGCGTTTCAAAAGCAGATTGGCATGTTTCAGACCATATAAATTTTCTTTTCTTTTCAATAGGTTTATTAATGATACAGTGATGTCAGCAAAAGTTTTGCGAAACTTTCTGTGATAACCACCAATTCTCAAGAACTCTGTCAAACTTTTATTGTTGATATGAGCTGAGTAATTAACAATGCAATCAACTTTGGCTTGAATTGTAGAAACTTGGCTCTGGTCTATTGTATGATCTGAGTAAACAACATTTTTTAAACAAGTCATTTTTTTACCAAATTTACAGTGAGACTGGCTTTTGTAAGCCTTTCAAAAACAACGTGTAGCATATGTAAATGTTATTCTTATATGCAAAAACGGCTCGTTTGGGTTCAGAAAATAATATTTTAAATAGAAAATATAGAAGATATTTTAAATATTTTAAAATATTTTCTGAACCCAAACGAGCCGTTTTTGCATATAAAATTCTCAACAAGTGGGTTTCTCGACATCACTGATTGTTATTATTCTTGTTCTTTTTTGGCATTGCACATTTAAATAGTGCAAGAATCTAAGAATTATTTTTTCTGAGTGATTAGTTTACTTTTAGCAAACAGAATTCAACCAAATCTCTCCTGTCCATCATTGCCACTTACTAAGGAATTGTCAGTAGAACAATTATCCACAAGTTCCCCATCGGACCGAAAATATGTTGAGAAAAATCTGCAATATCCTTCTCTGAATTAGTATCTATCATTTGATTTTGGCTTTATTTCTTAGCTTGAGCTTGAGTACACGAGAGAAACCTATCAAAATTCTCCTCAACACACCATCATCCTTAGATGAAACAGTGATCAGCTCCCTGACCATTTTGAGTTTAGCAAAAAATTTTTCCACCAGCCAAATTGTTTCCCAGGAATAATGATACACTCCCAATCGGCAGAGTATGTCTTACTCCAATCACAACTGGTCTCGAAACAAGGTCTGATGCTAAATAAATGTTATGAAGAGGAACATAAACAAAGACACCCTCAATACCTTGAGCAATAACAGACTCACCAGTAGAAGAACTTGGATCCAAAAGTAATACACTTTTTAATAACAATGACTGAGTATCCCAAGCATCACGTAAAATACGTATGGGTGAGGAATTGTTAGTGTCATTTATCAAAGACACAGAACCAACAGACACAAAAGGCCTTAGCTCCTTCCTGATTACAACAGTCTTTATGTCAGTTGTTACATCAACAACATTAGATGATATGGTGAAAGTATGTCTATAGTAGACACAAAATGCACTGACTGTTGTCTCCTTTTCTTTTTCAAATACAAACAATCAGATATAACATGACCAGATTTAATACAAAAATGACAGGAAAGTCTTGATGGTTTTGATGAAGTTTTATCCTCACTATTAAAATATTTCGAACAAGAGAGTCTGGGTTTTTGGAAGAATCTTTAGCTTTAAGCAGATTGAACAAATACAGGGTTTTGCTGAAATCTTGGACTTTCTTTTTTAAAAAAGTTGTTTTGTGTGTTAAAGTGTATTAATCAGAAAGAGCAGCAGCTGCCTACTGCAATGTTAAAAGTTTCTTTTCATCGTCCAAGTAAGTTTGAGGTTGTCCCGTACATAATTTTTCAATTCCTCAATTAGATATAATTGTCTTATTCTATCGAAACTTTTCCAATATACATATAATTACACTACTGATAAAAATAAACCTCTTTTTTATGGGCATATTTCATATACGTTTGATCATCTTACTTTTCATAATTTCAAATTTATTGGCGATAATACTCTGACACTAATTCATATGCTCTGAGAATATCGATTTTAACTTCATTATAATTCACACAATCTTCTGGGAAAATAGTGCCCTTAGTTTCTTGCGCTTTACCAGTTAAAATGGTTTGTAATATTAGTGACTATTTTTGGTGAGTCATTCCGTGGTTTGGACAACCTTCTCAACATTTTGAAACATTTATTAACTATATTTTTATTGAATGGTAATATTTTAATATATGAATTAATTTCAAAGATGTCATTTTGCTTTGCATAATTGGAGTTGAGTCCAATTTTAATTCCTTTCAACCTAATTTCTTTCTAGACTTAATACAAACTTTCTCGGCTATTTAACGTTTATCTTCTCATTCAGTTTCAATACTAACTATTCCTTTTCTTCCATAGCTTCCATGCGAGCATGTTGTTTCTCTTTTTCGGCTTCGATACAAGTTTGTTTTTTCTCTCTTTTGGCTTCAATACAAGCTCACTACTTCTCTGATTCACTATAAACTAGTTCAAGTTCGATTTGTTTGAGTTTTAACTGGAGACCCCTGAATTATATTCATCACTTAACCCTGATTGGCCAGTAGAGGCACTAGAATATTTCTGTAATGGGTTTACCATAATATGTTAATACCTGCATGTCAGTGATGTCGAGAAACCCACTTGTTGAGACGTTTATATGCAAAAACGGCTCGTTTGGGTTGAGAAAATATTTCAATATGACGGTCATCGTCAGGTTTTTGTGCAGAGCACATATAACCCATTGTGTAGCTTTGTGCTTAATTCTAAACAACCAGATAATACAATTTCAAATATCTTAAGGCTAAGATAAATTGTAATAAAGAGTTAGAAGTTAAATAAATGTCGATATGTATACAATTTATGACACTTGCCAACAAGACTGCTAAACACAAGTTTTTAATGCAAATAAATTTTAATATATAATCAATATTACAATTCACAATAATGGTTATTACAAACACTGACCTATGTACAAAAGTTTTTCAAACTTACAAACAGTATTGAGTCTTTTTTCTTGTCTTGTACTTCCTTAATATCTTATCAACCACCCACTTCATTTAGAGTTGATATAGGCACAGTTTCAGGAAGATATCTAGTTCTGCGGTCTTCGTTTACTACGCGTCGAATTTTTGCCATCGAAACTAGATAATGTCTTCGTAAAAATAGTAATGTCTAATATGAATCCACCGCATTGAAGTTAAATGGTTTGTAATAAACGTTTCTAAATTTTTTCCAATTAATAAGCGTTAATAACAGATACAGCTTCAGAAGTTTATACGAGATCAAATATCTCTTACCATGCTGCGTTGGTTAAATTTATGGGCGTGAGGAGAGTTTCTAGAAACTTCAGCCTACACCACAATATTGACGATACACTAGTGTTTACGTACACAGATATATTGTTGATTCTTACAATCGAGAATCGCCTAGAATTTTAGTGAATAGTCCGAAATTTTGCAATACAGGTTTAACAGTATAAATTATATACATTTCTAAACATAAATTTAAATTATACAAATATCAATATTAAAATAGGTATAGGATGGTAAATCTGTTACACTCTGTGTGTCAGTTAAATATTTCCCTGCTTTATGTGCTTGGTGGTTAGATTTTAATGCGGTAAGTCTTCGGATTTACAATTCTAAAATCAGGGGTTGAATTTCCCTTGGTGGACTCAGCAGATAGCCCGATGTGGTTTTGCTATAAGAAATACAGACAAACCCTAAGAGAGTGCTGGAAATGCTATCTTGTTAGACAATAAAAATTTCGAAAATGTTTGACTGATACAATCTGACAAAGGGCGCTAATTCGAAACGACATCCTTCTTTTAATTAACTAATCACAAGAAAAACAAATTTGGCAACTCTTTTACCTATAATTTAATTTTGTTATTTGCGTTGCATATGCAGTTGTAGTTAAATTTGTGTTATATTCGAAGAATCATTTTAGTGACATTTTATTTTTTTATTGGCTTAACTTGAAGTTAAATCGACACGCTTTTAAACAAACATGTTATTATATGTCACGTCGATTTCCGTAAATTGTTATCACGACTATTGATTGTCACCTACAGACTTTTCATAAACCTTGAAGTTTACTTAGAAATCAGTCTTTAAGAGTTAATCCAAGAACGTCTGTTGGAGTCTTCAATTTCAAATCATGTTCAATTACTTCTTTCAGTTGTTGTTTTTTAGGTGTTGAAGTTATTTGTTTTAATTGTATCCTTTAGTTATGGATGTGGTGGATGTTATTTTAGCGTTTGGTGCTAGTCCTAATTCGCATTGTTGGAAATTTTTCGTTTCGCTCAGAGCACTGTAAACTCTATTCTTTGAAATTTGATAGCCTTATATCGTTATCAATTCCATTATGTAAATATCTTTCTTTTATAACTATTTTAATATTTTAACAGCTATAAGTATATCTAATAGTGTTGTGTTATATAATTGATGCACTATCTATTGTTTTACATGCTCATTATGAATAACAATGTTATGCTCCACTATTAAATCAAAGTTCAGGGTTAATGTTTATTACGTAGAGAATACGTAGTAAAATAAATATCTATATAGCAGTAGTGCATCTTTGAAAACACATAAGACCACTTGACTTAGGCCTAACACAAGTTAAGCCTCTATTAAGTACGGTCCAAATTCCACAGAGACAAATTAACACTAACTTGTATACATTTTTTACCTTAGTTTAGTTAAAGCTAAAACGCACCGTGTTAAATTTCACCAGTAAATAAATTTATGTTTTTTTACGATTAAAGTTAGACATTTTAAAAACTTTAATTAGCTTTTAATATGTTGTTGAATAAAATATATATCTACCTCTGATTTTTGTTGACATTTGTGCATTTTCAGGACTGACATAACTCAGATTTATTACAATAAATTAAACAAAGATTATGTACATATTTATTCTAGAGGGAAAGTTTTAAATGTTGTGTTTTGTAAGATCCATGTAACGAAGCCGTGCTACTTTTTAGTGAGTAAAAAACAAAACAGAGGTCTAAAAGAGATTCATCTCGTATAAATAATGTTAAAGAAAACATACATTCATCAGATTGCTTTTGCATAATTTCTTTTGTAAACGCTTGCATCCATAAATTAGAATCCACCTTTAATACTCTAGATTAACCTGTTTAATTGTTTTGGAAGTAAGCACAAAGCTACACAATGGGCTATCTGTGCTCTGCCCACCACGGGTATTGAAACCCGGATTTTAGCGTGTAAATCCGCAGACATACCGCTGAGCTACTGGGGGGTAGATTAACCTTCTAGATTAGTGTTTTAATACGAATGGTGTGCCAATGAATAATTACTATATGATGGAACTAAGATTGATTCGTCAGTGAAGAGTTATTAGGTGGTGTATTGTGTTAGAAAATCCCAGCTATTCAGTAAAGATTTATTAGATTTTGAAAACCATTTTACAGAATCCCATGTTAGAGTTGACTTGTGAGACTGGTTTTTTAGGAAAGAGTTCCAGATGCTGGAACTTTATAGGAATTTCGGGTTATACTTATATGATTGGTTTGTCAGTACAGAGCTATTAGATTGCGAAATTGTGTTGCAGGATCCCATCTCAGAGTTGAGTTGCGTGATTGGTTTGTCAGTGAAGACTTATTAGATTCAGTGTTGTATAATTTTACGTCTACACTATATCTTCTAATTGCGTTGCTAGATTTTAATGTTCACCTACTGAATGGTAATTTTTAAGGCAATATACTTTATTACGTTTCTTCTAATCATACTTTTGTAAATTTCAGTGTTATTATAAATAACAAAATGTTTTTAAATCAAATCAATATCAGTAAGTTGGTTGCACAAGTATGGGTTATCATGACTTAGAAAAAATAAGAAAATGATATATTTATTATTTCTTCTTTGATTCGGTTTGAACTGTTCCCTTTACTCTACTGTTCTCTTTCTCTTGTCATCTAAGCACTATATAATTTACTTTACAAAGCATTTTTGTTTTATTTTTATTAACCATATGAAGCATCAATTTATCACTTAAAAATCAGTGACATGAGTGTGATGGATGTTTTTTAAAGCTTTTCTTTCTGCTTACCAAATATAGTAGATGACATAAAAACAACCAGAAAAACTAGCTAAGCATTCACTCGGTCGGGTTTTGAAGGCCCACTTGTGTTATTGGGAAAAAAACACAATGCCCACAACTGTTTAGTTTGAGGTACAACGAATGACAGAAAAAAAAATTTTTTCTATCCATTAGTACTTGTACTTGAAATACGATTTCACGAAGATAACTTCAGTTTTGTTCTCCTGTTTGTTTCATAAGAAAGCCACATGAAGCTAGCGGATGTGTCCATTTTGGGTAATCCATCCACGAACTTTAGCATTGTAAGTGTGTAGACTTAACGCTGTTTCATTAGAAGGTATAATTTTAGGACTAAGGTAAATAGCTTGTTTTCTGGACAGGAATGCTAGTGAATGTAATCTAATATACATGCAGATACCAAAAGGAAATTAAATAATATGGTTTTTAGAATTAATGCCATATTATGATAAAAAAGTTTTTTTTAACTTTTTGTACAACTTCATATAACACTGCACAATTTTTTTGAAAAGTCTTTGCTGATTGTGACACGTACCTGGTGGGTATGGACAAATATAGTTTTGGTTTTGCTTCATTGCATATAAACTGTGAGAAATAGACAGTCAACTGGTTACCAACAACAACATATTTAATTCAGTTTATGTTTTTAATATGCCATAAAGTTCAACATAATTAAAAGTGTTTTGCTCCTGATTTTCGTTTATATTTAATGTCTGGTGCATCACGTTGTAGTGTCCAACAGTAGTCAGCAAGCATTAACGGATTCCAGTTTTCTGATATCGTTTTTCCATTGTATCAATGTCCTGATGAAACCTTTCACCGTGTTCATCACTGACAGCACCGAGATTTGCGGTGAAGAAGTCCAAGTGTGAGTGGAGGAAATAAATCTTGAGTGACATGTTGCACTTCATTGTTTTGTATGCTTTGAGAAGTTTGTCTACCAGCTGAATGTAATGTGGGGCTCTGTAATTGTCAAGAAAATTGCCAACAACGTCTTTGATGGCTTTTCAGGCAATCTTTTCCGGCCCAACTAACAGATCTTCGAACCGCTTGTCACTCATAACATGTCTGATCTGAGGACTAACAAAAATGCCTTCTTTGATATTGGCCTCAGTTATTATTGGGAGCATCTGTGTTAAATAACTAAAACCTTCGCCTTCTTTGAGCATTGCTTTCACGAAATTTTTCATAAGTCCCAATTTTATGTGAAGAGGAGGCAAAAAAAATCTTTGTCGGGTCGATAAGTGGGTTCATGCGCCACATTTTTCTGTCCTGGAACTAACTTTTTACGGAATGGCCAGCTCTGTCTAGAATAATGTGACTCTTTGGCACAACTGTCCCATTCACAGATGAAACAATGGTACTTTGTGTAGCCGAGCTGCAGTCCCAGTAACAATCCCAGACTTTCAGATCTCCACAGATATTCTAGTTGTACTTGTTATACTGGATGTGCTTCAGCAACATTTCCATGTTCTTGTAGGTTTCTTTCATGTGTGCTGCATAGCCAACAGGTATTGAAGGGTGAACGTTGTCATTGTGTAACAGAACAGCTTTAAGGCTTAACATTGATGAATCAATAAAGAGACGCCACTCTTGCGGGTCATAGTCACAACGCAAAGCAGAGAAAAAACCTTCAATGTCAACACAAAAACAGAGACTGTCAACTCTTGCAAGTAATTTGGTTATATCATCTTGGTGGCTTCGAAAAACAGAAATTTTCGTACCTGGTGACAGCAAACACCACTCTTGCAGTCTCGAACCCAGCAATATGGCTTTTGCTTTTGACAAACCCAAATCTCTGACCAGATTGTTTAATTCTGACTGTGTTATGAGATGGGGATCACCTGAGGAGCACAGTTCAAAATCCAGATCAGTGTCACTGCCAGTTCTCTGCATTGCAGTTTCTTCATCTGGTTCGTCGAAGGTCCATTCTTCTGGTGGTTTCGGAATTGGAAGACTGTCGCCCTGTGGCACTGGTCTCATTGCTGAAGGCAAATTATGGTATTCAATTGACTTATTGTTTTTGGCAGAGAAACCAGACACATTAGCCATTACTATAGCTGAATGTATCGCGGCTGTTACGACATTGACGAGACATATTGACCGACACTAATCGTCCTGAAAAACGTCAATAACATCTAACTTACTTGTTACAGTGCTACAAAGGCAATGCTATATTCTGAAACAATACGTGCACTTCACTAGAAGGTGTATATTAATCCAATGAGCAGCATTTGTGTATGCAAGCCACTTTTATAGCTTGCTGAGACAGTGTCAAACTGGCTTCGGGCTTCATACTTCCACAGAACAGCTTCCAACCTGGCCTGATGTCATGTCTGGACATGCCCAGACTGCACAAAACATTATTCATAGGTCTCTTACAGAAACGAAATTTTTTGGACACAAATATAAGAAAAAACATGACAAAACTGAAGATTTCGATAAAACGGTAGTGATGGGCAAATTTGGATGTGATTTTCGTAATCAGCAGCCAAAAATATATAATGAACACTCAACAGCGTTCAAGAAGCAAACACTCTGTTGTACAGAGTAATTATCCCTGTAGTTCAATTGTTTCCGGGCCTGATGACTTGGGAAGTACATAACACAAATATTCGAACTGTATCACATTACAAAACAAAAATGACAGTGACTGGAAAGAAAGTCTTAAACATGTTCATGGCACTTTTACTGATAATTCTTAATAAGTTTTTTTTGGCCAATTTCAGAATTTTGATTTAAAAAAGAAGTAATTAAATATAAACCATTCAAATCCATAATTATAAATTCCAATTATTTTGTTTACCGGTTAAAAAAATATCTGGATGTTTGAAAGTATTTGTTTACGCTTATAAATTACCCGAATAGTATTTTTTAATGAAATAATTTCGCTAAATATTTCATGTGAAGAGTTTATTTGATGAAATTTGATCTTTGTAAACTAAAAGCTTTTCAGGGTATTTGGTTTTGTTTGTTTCAGCACAAAATCAGATCGTATATCATTTGTGCTGTGTCCACCACAAGGTCTTAGGCATGTTAAGCCCGTGGACGAACAGACGATCTTCTACGGTCTTTGTAATTTACAATGACTGAAATATATTTTATTCCTGCTATGCCTATGTCATAGTAAAATCTTGATAGTTTTAGTTCTGTCAAATGCATTACCAGAGATATATGTTTTTTAAACAAGGTTCATAAACACCTAAGATAACGCAACAGGACTTCAAACTAAATGATAATAGTTAAAGTACTGATGTATTAGTACGCTTAGAAAAGTGTCTTTTCATCTACAGAGAAATATTACTTTTATTTCTACAGTTTACATTTTTGCGAAGAGTCTTAACATATGAATTTTTTATTTACTAATTCACTCTTTTTGACCGAAAATGCCCTTTTTAACAACACCAAAAATATTAAAATTATTAGTGTTCACTTTGTTTAGTAACGAGAACATTGCATTACAATATGTCGCGTTGACCCTAAACGTTAAGTTGTGATTTAATAATTTAGCTGTTGTTGTTGTTTTGAATTAAGCACAAAGCTACACAGTGGGCTATCTGTGCTCTGCCCACCACGGGTATCGAAACCCGGATTTTAGCGTGTAAGTCCGCAGACATACCGCTGAGCCACTGGGGTACAACAATTTAGCACATTTTTGTCATCGTGAAACAAAATCAATATATGGCAGCAAAAGTCCAATATATATATTGCTTTTTTATATCGATTGTCATATCTTAACGCATATGATCAATATTATTTCAGATAATAAATATATTTTGAACGTTTACAGATGTTCTTTTAAACATCCAGAATTTAGAGGTTTGCTTTATTTGGATGTTTATTATTTTTAGCACATTGCTACAAAATTGGCTCTCAAGGCTTAATCCACCATGAAGAATTTAATACCCAATTCTAGTAAAATAAACATATTATTATTACAAAGTTTAAACCAGTGAATTCTATGGATGTCGTCAACTGTTATATTAGACATTATGTATGAGTAACATCCAGAAAGATTTTTGTGGAATTACGAGGCTTTAAAGACCTAAACCTGTGATCTCTAACACAGGTACTCTAACCATTTGGTTGTCAGGAATTCATATTTAAGATGTTTTAAAAGTACCTCTATTTTTTTATCTCTAATATTTTTGTTCCGATGTTTTCGTAGTACTGTAAACCATCTTGTTTTTATGTCTACGCTTGGCTTATTGAGGTAATTAGTATTTAATACTATATGTGTCCGCTAATTTGATCTTCGTTATTTTCCAGTGTAGCTCTGTGTCTATGATAGTTACTTCGTACCATGCTGGTCTGTGTTCTCTATCAGATATGCCTCCTCTTCTGTGGCTGATTTGTCGATCTTACAGTGTGGTCTTCCTATGGCGAGGTGGTTAATCCACTCGACTTGTAATTCGAAGGTCGCGGTTTCGAATCCCCGTCCTACCCTTTCAACCATGAGGGGATTATAAATTTACGATTAATCCCACTATTCGTTGGCACAAAAGTAGCCCAAGAGTTTGTGGTGAGTGATGATGACTAGATGCCTTTCTTCTAGTCTTACACTGCTAAATTAGAGACGGCTAGCACAGATACCTCTCGTGTAGCTTTCTGCGAAATTCAGAACAAACAAACCAAATCTTCCTATGGTCTTCCAATCTGACAGACAGAGGACGATCTGTTATTAGCTACCTTTTTTGTGTTCTATCACAACTGTATGGAATATCATGTGCGCAGTTCTTTGTTCGCTCTTTAGATGTCAGTGGTTTTACTGTGATGAGTATTCTTTGAAGTGTTCTATTTTTTCTCAAGGTAGCCCTAATGATGTATCGTCCACAGATTATTTCTATATTCTGTAATATGGGGAAATGATACAGCTACTTTTTATTATATTTGGTGCTATAGCTGTTGTTTGGTATGTCCTCTGGGTTTCTGTTCTACGAAACCTATCAGGTATATTCATTTCTCTGTGTATCTCGTAATTAACACTTTTACTAATAAAGCAGAGAACAACGTTTTGACCTGCAATCCCGTACCCATTTATACTCTTGTACCTGAGACGTGCCCGGTGACAGTCAGTTGCAAAATCTATCTTTGTTAACCTGAAAATGATCTAAGAAGGTCGAAACGTTGTTCATTGCTTAATTAGTAAAAGTTTTAATACCCATACCAGCCGTCCTGAGAAACACTTTTACTTCAAGTGTCATTTTGGTGCATCTATTTTTTTTTGTAATATATCTTTCTACTGATTCATTGTTTGATTTCTTACAGTGTTATCAGCGCTGATGGCATTTTCACAATGTGTAGAACCTTTAATAATGCCTTTCTTCCCAGTTTCAGGATGGTGTCGAAGTTGAAGCTAACCATCACATCTGGCATACAAATGGTTAACTTCGACTTCGACTTTTGTGACCTTCACAAAACTATAATGCCCATAAACTTGTCGCTCATCTATAATAAAGCCATATACTGTCAAATTATTAAAAAATATTTGATTCTACTTTGTATTAAAAACTATGACTAAAATTTCAAACCAAAATAATAATAATTTAAATAGATTTATTACAGTTTCACTATTCTTCACATTCGTGGCAATGTCATGAATTCTGTTTGCTCGCACTATTCATTGGTTAACGACTAACTCAAAAGTTGGCGGTTGTTGGTATTGACTAGCTGCCTTCATCATAGTCTACCACTGCTAAATTATGAACGGCTAGCGTAGATATGATAACTTTCTAGTAGCTTTGTGCGAAATTCACAACAAAACAAATCAATGGACAGCACCTACTCTCCCTGGTTTTTACACGTAAGCATCAATGATGAGAACATTTTTAAAAAAACTGAACGTAGAATATTCTTTTACATAATTAAAAATATACAAAGAACGCTAACTTATTTCGTTGTTCATAGAGAAAACGTCATGCCCTGTCATGAATCAGAAGACTTATGTTTTGCATTCTTGTGCCGAAAAAAATGTGCGTTTCCCATAATACTTCAATTGAGAATTACTGTTCACAGTGTATTTGTTCACATTACACAACTTGTTTGTTAATCTGTATAATTATTGCTTTTTCATAGCTTCTCTTAGTTGCTTATGCTTCATAATATTTGACTATTTTAGATTATATTTTTACCTTTTTAACTTAAATTATTGTAGCATCTCATTATTGTAGTATCTCATTTTGAATATTTCGTATATTATTCAATAAGTTGAATTCTTTTTAACAACGTTGAACTCTTACTGTTCGTTAAGACAAGAGCTGGCGATGGATGGTGTTGAATAGCTCTCATCTCTCTCTCTGATCTTGAAGTTCCAAATTAGGTATGATTATGTATTGATAACACTTTTGTAGGCTTGGAGTGAAAATAATGAAGTTTACAGCTTTCTGGTGTTCTTGTAGAGACAAGAAATATTAGCGTTTCTTACTGTAGGAACGATTTCTCTCCTTATTGCTTATGTTTCTTGAAATTGGAATAAATAAATGCATGCTACATGTATTTTAAACAGACATTGAATTAAAAGTGTATTGTGTGATACCTTAAATGTATTTATTTTAATGAGTGCTTGAGGAAAACTCGTATAAACAAATCAGTGTCTGTCTTCTTTAAAAGTTGCTGTTGTTACGTTAGTGTAAAGCTACAGAATAAACTATCAGTGGTCTGTCCATAAAAACTTTCAGGCAATTCACGTACGTATGGTATTAAATCAAATGTGTGGACAAAAATTACCACAGATATATTTCAACTAGTCCATCTAACTTTGTACTGAAAGGAAAAAAATGCAGAAGTAAATATGAATTAATATATCATTGTTCTATCCAAAATAGAACGTTCAAATTAGCATGCTGTTTCTTATTATTATCAAAACTATAGAAAGGGGTGTCCATACTCTGCCTACAACGGGTATCGAAATTTGGTTTATAACGGTATAATTCCGGAGGCATATCACTGTGCCACAAAGAGGGCCGCGTTAAGATGCCTAGAAAAGCTGGCACCTGATTTTCAATAAAAATGCATTTCACAAAATCAACCAAATTTGCCTTATAGATCATAACCAGTCAAAGTAGTTATTTAAAAAGAATATACTTTAAAATTTAACACTTGAAAGGTTGATATTAAAGTTGTTGGGAAATTATAAAAAAAAATAAATCAGATCCTAACAATTTTATACAACAAGATAATGAAAAGTATAGTTTTTATATAAGCAAAGCAACATCTACCACACGGTATTCAACAGTTTGAGTAAGAAATAAAACATACATAATCGTAACCTTTAGTTTTTTTACAGTCCATTGAGGTTATTATTAGTAGTTAACCTCCTTCTATGAGATTTCTTTTAAGCGATATATTTATAAAAATATAAATATCTTTTTTATATTATAATTAACCTTTCGTTATTTAACATGACATATTTTTATCTGAAATGCATCAGTAGCAAAGTACGCTGGAATAAGTTTTGTGGGTTAATGGGTTTTCAAAGATTTCGTGCTTTATGCTATTAAGAATTATTTGACATTTACAGTGTCCTTAGAAGCTTTAATTCACGCCTACACGAAGAAATGCTGGGTTTGTCTGATATAAAACACTTCAGGCAATGCCAGGATTAATTAAAAAACTATATTTGTTTCTGAAAGTCAAAAGCAGCATTTGCATCGTAAATAATTGAGCAGTTCCACAGCTTTTAATGAAGCTTATTAAAAGATAATAGCTGTTCTAATCTCGCTAATCGGTTATATAAAAATTGACTTATGCTGATTTGTTCATATTATTCTATTTAAGAAGTGTTTCTATAAGTTACAAATGAGCTAAGTTAAAAGGATTAATATACAAGCTTGAAATATTTTTATATTTAATAAATATCGACGTTTGTATGATAGATGAAGGTGAATATAAATTAATTGTTTGTAAATATGATATAATTTTTATAAGTTATAATATTTGTTTATTATTTTTCAAAATTACGAAGTATGATGAACAAATTAAATATTACGTTTTCTTCATTTACTTAATTTTTTTGCGAAATGAACTCTCACTTGATAATTAATAGAAAATATACATTTTGTTGTTTGTCTTATGAAAACATAACTATATGTAGTTTCTTTTAATTTCTCTAAGGGCAAGATTTAGTAGCATGGAGATAATAGATTGGATTAAACAACCTTTAACTCCATATTTTTCTGGAATTTAAAATATTCGGTTAAATCAACTATGTATATCATTTATCCTTTTCCAAAACAAAAACAAAGAAACTGAAAACGTTAAATTTTTAATGCAGTTTGAAAGTTAAAAGTCAGTTTTGTATAGAGTTCGAAATGTGTTAAAAATAAGGCGAGTTATTAATATTAATAAAGATATTCAAGACAACTTGCTTTGAGCTTTACTGCGTTGTATTAAAAAGACATTTGAGGTTTAACATATCGTGCAGTTCGTGTAACTAAGACTTACTGTGTTCTATCACACGAAACTTCATCTTTAAAAAAGTCCTGAGTCATCGTAGTTTTAAAGCATTACATTCCTCCCTGCATGCTTTCCGTAATTCATTTAGTGCATAAGAAAAAACAGTTTTTCAGCGCGCATTTGTACAGACACTATATTCGGCGTATCTATAGGTATGCATTCATATGGAATTGCTATTTTAGGTATTAGGCTGTACTGATTTGTTGTAAAAACAACTTGAGTACGCCACTTATGCCGTTTTCCGATTTAAGAAATTTTTCTCAATTATCCTTTGTACTGTTGTCTTTTGTCATAGACATTTTACTCGGGAGATTCTCAGTCCGTTACAAAACGTTAAACTTTGTTTGTGTGATAGTTTACAATTTCTTGGAGACCTCCCTCTGGGTTTTACAGACATTCAAATTGATCTATATACCCTTGTTTTGATAGTTACATGAGGGATATCTGCGTTGGTCGTCCCTAATTTAGCAGTGTAAGACTAGAGGGAAGGCAGCTAGTCATCACCACTCCTCCCCAACGTTTAGGTTACTTTTTAGACAAACGAACAGTGGGATTAAATTTAACATTATAACGCTCCTACTGCTAAAAGGGCGAGCATGTTTGGTGTGACGGAGAACCCTTGTTTTTTAATAAAATTGTGTACAAGAGATACTTTTTCGAAAATTTTAACTCCTTGATCTGAAGACATCTTTATGATCTGAATGTATAGATGACTTGAATTGGAAAGGCTGATTGTAAAAGAAGCATTGCTATTCGTACAAAACAACCAGTATAAAACTAAAATAAAAAGGAAATACTCTATAAAAAATAAAAATAAAACAAGTTGAAAGTTAAATAATGATCAGAAATCAGATAAAAATGTAAAAGGAAGTAAAGAGGACAGTGGCACGCAAAAACTAAAAACAGAGTCATCACTGCTCATGGCATCTTCCAACATCGGGATAAACTCTCAGAAAATGCATATCTAAAATGGTACTACTACTCACATTTATAACGATGGCACGAAAGTAATATGTGGGCAATTGTGACCTGACTCTCACAAAAGACATAGATTGGCAAATCTTTGCAACATAAAAGAAAATGATAGATCAAACAACTGTGACTTACCCTTCCTTCCATCAATTCTTATGGAAACTAGATAGTCAAAGAACAACAGTATATTCAATTTGTAAAAGCTTTTTATGAAGCTGCACATCAAAAATTGACTACCACCTGATGCGAAGCTGGGCCTTGATCAGAGGATCATTGGTTAAATGGAGAACAGGCACAGCTATGTTAGCACCTGAGAAAACATCCTTAGCTGTAGTATCTAAATGTTCGTTCCCTAGAATACCATAATGACCAGGTGTTCAGAGGAAACTGGATGAAACTGGACGACAGAGAGAAGTTAATCTGTCCTTTCAGGATCTCTAATAGAACAGGGTTAAAACACACATTAAACCATTCTATGGTGGTAGAGAGTTAAGAGAGTCGATGTAAATAAACCATTCTATGGTAGTAGAGAGTTAAGACAGTCGATGTAAAAAATACAGTTAATGAATGTACATTTAGCTTCAATGTGATCCAAGGCAAAATAAACGGCATACAACTCGGTTATGAACGCAAAAACTTTAGATGAGATACTGAGAGCACCTATCAAGTCACAATAAACCATAGCAGAGCCAATAGTTACTTGATTTTAAACCATTTATAAATATTAGAGTAGAAGAATAGTTTAAAAGAACTTTGGCAAATGGAAGATGATACTTTCATTCGGGAGTATCCATCTTTCGCAGATGACTCAAAGGAAGGTCACAGGTGGGGATGGTAACGAGCTATTGTATGATGGGCTGATCATCGGACTTAACAATGTTATCCAATTCAACCAGCAGTTCATGGATATGCAGGCAGACAATCTAATCTGAAAGAACGCAATCCACTATAGAAGCTCATGAGAATCAGAGTACATATTGTAGATATGCAAAGTGCAGAAGCCAAAGATGATGTGTATCATACAAGGTGCAATATCTTCAAGGCAGAGGTTATAAAAGATCCATAAATGATAGACTCACAGTCCAATTTCATAGATTAATAACATAGAACATTGATCCTTCCCCAAAAATGATGGAGAAAGGACATGGAGGGTGTTCAATGCCCATGTGCACTTGACACAATGCTGCTTGACATAGGGGTCGTTTGCAACAATAGGAGGAAGTTATTGAGTGTTAGTATTAATTTTAATGCTAAAAAGGAGACACTTAAGACCTAGCCTAAGAGTACTCCAGTATTCTGTGTGAACTTCATGGTTTTGTAAAGTCCGGTTAAGTAAAACTCAATGAATCAAAATGGGCAAATGACCACACAAATCATACTAATGGAGGTTCCGCAAACTTCTCAAGATAAAAGATGGCAAGAAGATGCTCTCTCTTGAGAAACATTTCCCTGATCGAAGTTTTGATACAATTCAGGTTTTTCAAGGCGGAGAGGTGTTTATGAAAACCACACTGAGTAGGATAGGAGTTTATTTGATTCAAGAAACCAAACACGACTATCAGTAATCATTATCTCAAAACCTTATGGGGACAGCTAGTCAAAATAATTAGACGATAATTAGAATGTAACTTGAGATGCTTCACAAGCTTTAAAAATGAAGAATAAATGACCTGTGCTACGCATCTGAAAAAACTTTCTCCTTCAAAGTCTGGTTAAAACAACCAGAAGAACAGCAAAAGTGTCAGGAGAAAGATGACACAGCGTTTCATAATGAATATAATCAGGTCTGACCAATGCACTGTCAAACTGGTTAAGAGTGCATTAAAATTTCATCACAACAGGTGAACTATTAAAATCATTCAAATGATCAGGAAAGTGGCGATCTCTCTGCCCGAGACCTGATGGCGAAAAAGGGGTAGGAACTAACATTAGAAACGTTATTCTAAAGAGCATCAGTAACGCTCTCTACATCAATAACTTCCTGACCAATTCAAAGAATATTGCAAAGGAAATGAGGAGCATACTTCTCATTGACATTCCCAACCATGTCCCAGACAACCATAGAATTGGTGGTAGAACAGATGTTGATAGTTAAGTTAATTCAAGATTTCTCCTGCTTTGATGCCTGAAGGTCGGGCATGGGCACGAGCCTGCTGGGAAGTAATGGGATTGAAAACACTGAATACTTGTGAGAGGTATCCCAATCCTGTTCGTAAACCTTCTCTGCTTGCTGGTATCCTTGTTCATGAAAGACTTTTCGGGGTTTTGAAAATGGAATGAACAAAAGTTTGAATTATCGAATCAGTTGCTGTTTATGATGCAGTCATCAATAGATAGAAGATTAATAATAGCAGAATCAGTTTCTGAGAAAAAGTAGAAGGAAAGACTTCCATATTTCACTGTGGCACACGGAGTGAGTAGCAACAACTGTGGCCAATTTTCCGCAAAATGATGGGAAATAATCACTGTCCCATGGATCCAAGAAAAATAAGAAAAACGTAAAGGAGAACAGATAAATAGGTCAGTAGCAGTACAAGACTGACTAGGTGCACGAAAATAGGTAAAGAATCAGTATTGAAAACAGAAAGGTTGTGTCCTTAGAGTACATGCTCCACAAAACAATACCCCTCCACCAATAGAAGAATCACCATCAAAGGGGATGTTGCCCATTGAACTGTCCCAAGATGAAGAAGGGAGATGACATAAGTTTCTCCTGGAGACTGGTAAAGAGAACATACGGTATTGGTTTGACCCATAGAGATATGAATGGCCTCATATGTGTATGCACTGGTCATACACCATTGCTACACCCTTGCGAACTCGACTTTCACACAACTCTTCATTCCAAAATGAAAACCTTCCTAAAGGTGACAGTATCAACAGACCTCAGGAATGTTTCATGTAAAGAGAGGAATATAAGATAATAGCAATCGATCAAGATCCTGATGTCATGCAAATTGGAACGAGTAGGTCAATTGTTTCACTGTTTTAAAGTGACTATTTTTATTTAGATTGAAGAGAATCCTTCTTCTTGCGACCATGTGTTTTATTTAGTAAAACGAGGTTTGTCGGCTTCTATGGAACCTGCCTTGGTTATGTTGGACAGATCTCTGTTAGAGGACGAAGATTCCAGAGACTGAGGGCGCATCCAAATAATATTTCTGTATTTTGGGCCAACAGAGATGGACCCGAGCAGTCCCTAAATCTGATGATGAAGACAGACACAGGAGCGAATTTAAACCTGCCAACTCGTGCAACTGTTGAAGGGTAGAGGCTCTTCACGTGGTGTGAGAAAGTATCTGATGAAGGCACATAAAAATGTGTCTTCAATTCCACTGTGGCAGTGGAATGGAGTGCCGCAGAATATGTCCGAGATGGAACAGAGCAAGAACGAAAGTATGAATGGTGGTAACTACCACAATTGATACAGTGAGGGTTCATCTGACACCCCTATGCACCCTAGTCTCTGCCACCACCTCGCGCACATTTCAAAAACCACTACAAAATGCCTTCGAATATCTAAACTGCTAATGTTGGAAATGCTGCAGAGGCTTAAGAATATAAGGGTATCCCTGCCGTGACAGTAGCAGGCAGATGTTGCCATATAATTGTCAAAACAAGAACATTAGTAGGCAGCATATCTCACCGTCCTTACGAGAAGATATACCTTGCACAGCAGAAACTCGGGAATATTACTTATATTCCTTTCAATAACAACTTCTGGCAAGGAATTCAAAGTAGCATGGGGAGTAATCTCAATAAGTATATCCAACAATGGCGTTTTATTTCGGGATGAATTCGATGTATTTTGATGTAGATGTGTCCACTAAATGTTCCCAGAACGTAGCTTCTTAATTGTTTTTTTGATAATCAACAAGTCTCTTTAATTCTTTATTAATGAAAAAGGAGACATTTGCCATAGAGGTTTTTGATACAAAAAATTCAGAATGAAGAAATGAGATACGGGTGCAGATTGTGGTGATAACTGATGATTAGAATCTTTCAAACATTATTACTTTCCTATTAATGAGTTTTTATTGTATTTTTCTTTTTGGATGGGAGAAGTGGCTATGAGATGTGGAATACATATAAATGAAGAAACTTCCTTTTTCCATTAACTCAATCCACCGTGGAGTCCTAAAAGAGGATGCACAACGATGGTAAAGTAGCGTATTGTAGAGGGTTTAGTGGGCATTATAACCAAACACCAGCATCAGAAACAATGTCCACAACATCTGTTGAAAACGTCTAACACTGGTACTTATTGACCACAGCCCAAAAAGACCAGCTGACTCGTCCTGGGGGAGCCACACAAGCTCAAAGTCAGAGTGATGTGTTTAAGTGCCACAAATATAAACTGACTCATCAGTGACACCCCTCAACCACCAGTCTTCTCTTACCATTCATGGGATGTCATGAACGGTAGAGATGTAGAGCCATCTTTTAGAGGTCCCCTCACCAGGTATAGGAATCTACTTCGAGGATTGCATTGGAAAGTTATTCCATCACATGATCTACGCAAAAGACTAGCGACATCACAGAATCTATAAGGGACAAAACAGTTTGAGCATGTAGCCCTGATACACTCTGTTGCACTACAATTTTATATCGGCTATTCTTTTTAGGTGATTTAATCATTTGCGTACTAAAATTTGTTTCAATGTAACTTACTTAACTCTCCGTATAATAGGTGTAGTTTCAGAGAGGTGATAACTGTAAATTAAAGATAGTCTCTTTATATGAATAAATTGGAAACAGAAATCACAAGACTTAAGGAGTAATCACAAAACAATTAATAAAACGTGTTGCATATAATTATCCGTTTTACATAATCGTGTACACACACAGAACTTGTGGATTTTTTTTTTAATTTGGCTATTCCTCGTGTGGACTTACAGAAATAAATTAATATTTATTTTACTTTTTTTATTTTTATAAAGGAGAAGATACTATCTGTTTTGTATACTCGTTAATTAGTTAATATAAACAGAATATATTTTCCCTAACAAATAAACATAATGTACTTGTAAGTTTGATAAATGTAAAAGTTTTATAATTTTTATTGAAGTTAAAAATTTGTTATATAATGGCAGTTTTGTTGTTTTTATATACGGCAAAATTGCCTGTATTATACGATTTCGACATTCCTTCGTTTTCTGCTTTTCGCGTTGAATTTTGAAATGGAAGTTTATGGCCTAAAAATCAAGGGATTAATTTGTACCATATAACATGCACATTAACATTACTTCACCAACGTTATATTAAGCCTGACACAATATAAAGACATATACATGTTATCTATAATAGTAAACCTTTATAACTGTGTTTAATAAATGCTTCACTTTGAAAGTATCTTTTCAAGACAAAAAAATAATAAGAAAAAGAGATAGTTTTAAAATGTGTGTTTCTTGAATAAAATATCCTAAGAGAGTAAGATAAACGTAAGCTATTCAACACTTAACTGTATCTCTTTTTGAATTCACAATTTGTACTACACAAGTGCTTAAAGAAATGAAACAACTCAGTATCTAATTTTTGTAGTTTTATTTTCTTTCACAGGCTGGAACACAACTAAAGGTATCATTTCACATACATGACTAGTGACTACATGAAACGAATTACATGATGACGCACACAACCAAGCAACCTGGCAGTTCTAAAAATGATAAATCACAAGTTCTAATGATTTACTGTCGAAGCCGTCAAGTCATTAGACAAATTATCGGTTTTTATCCATAGTTATGACGAAGCTTTGGTTAGTTGTACTTAAATAACAATTAATCATAAGCTCTAAAAAGAAAGTAAAAGCATTTCATTTATATTCATCACAATAACGCCATCCATAGCGTAACGAAGTTTGTCATAAATAAACAACTCATCAACTAGTAGCTTGTAAGCTAGAAATATATTTATGAAAACACAAATACATCAACTAAGATAGTGAAAGACCTTTCAGACTTACAATTTTAGTTTTAATTTTCTTTGAAAGTTCACGATTTTACAATAAAGGATATTAGCATAAATATCTGTATAATCCTTAATACAAAATAACCCATTAAAACGAGAGAAATAAATGATTATATACTATAATATCAGTTATAATAGCATATTTCCTTCAACACTCTATTCATATACCAAGTAATAATTACTGACATTACGCATATATGTTATGAATAACGAAAAGGCTTTTATTGGTTTCTGTCCAAAACATAAATTATTACCTATGTGGAAATCAACTGCTCTTTTGCAAAACAACAACAGTAGACAAAATATAAAAAAAAGACATTTTCAATGAGTATTTTCTGGCACTCGTTTATTTATTTTTATGAAAAAAATACTGATTAGCTCCATGATTCTGCTTTATTATTTTACAGAATTGAAGAAAAACAAGACAGTTGTACGTTTCTCAAAAGAATCATTCGTTTACGACCGTTTTTGCTCCAGTAAGTGTCACCAAATATCGACGGTTTCAAATATCAGTTTGTTACTTTACTTCATACAAATTTCTTATGCCTTCAACGACAATTCAAAAGTATTTAAAAACTACAAAATAAACATTTCTATTTCATTCTATATCATTAAGTATTTTATTTTAAATTTATAAGATTGTATATTAAGTGAAATACATACAAATTTTTTAGTTTCATTAAAATGTACATTTATGTATATATTGATTTAATGAAACTAAGAATTTAAAAAAAAGTATATTCGTACAAAGATAAAAATATATATATTCAATACAATTGACAGATCTAAGTGTTAAATATATTTTCAAAAGCACTAAATAAAATGTAAATCCACACTATATTTTGATTCTAAAATGTTATATTAAACGTTTTCTGTCACAAATGATTTTATGTTTAGTTATACATCAATTAAACAAGGATGTTCCCAACAAAAAATAGTGTAAATACATATAAAGTGCAAACAAATTCATAATAAAATAAACATATCAAACTACATGTAAGCGTTACTACGAAAAACAAATTCACAAACATCAAACCTATCGAGTTTGAAAAAGTTTGTTCCATTGAGAAAAAAAGAACACTTCTAATATCTAGTTCTGCTACCAATAGTAACGAATAGCAGGCTATATATCTTGCTATCCAACCACTAGATGAATAACAGATTTAGTATCTGGTTATCCAATCGCTAGTTAAATAATAACAGGTTTATTATATTTTTATGGTACTACTAGACAAAGCATAACAAATTTTCTATCTTGTTATGCTACCATTAGGTAAATAACAACAGATGTGTTATCTTTTTCATGCCACAACTAGAAAAACACAATACTTTATATCTTGTTATGCTATCACTGGGTAAAGAATGACATTTATTGGTTTTTATTCCACCACAGGATAAAGAATAGTTGACTGGCTATCTCGTTGTGTTACTACTAGATAAAGAATAGTAGGCTTACTAAGGCATAAAATTTCTCCACCAAGGACTTTGATGTCACAGGATAAAAAGCATTTATCAGTTAATTAAGATGAGTATATTAGATTAGTATAAAATTTCTCCACTAAAGACTGACGTCACAAGACAAAAACATTTATCAGTTAATTAAGATTAGTATATTTGCCATCTTTATTCTGCTGGAGGCAGAATATGGTTACTTTTATTTGTTGAATATTAACAGTAGATTTACTATATTGCATTTTCTACTAGTTAGTAAAGACTAATGACTGTCAGTGTTCACCTCCTTTTCATCAGTCCAGAATAGTGCTTATACTAACTTAAGGTAGCATATATCCTTTAAATATAAGATAAAAAGTCACAATTTATTTTGTTACATATTTTTAATCTTTAACCTTTCAATATCCAGTACGAAACAAGTCTTAACTAAACTTGTTTTGATATACTTTTAGTCAATTTATATTTCATTTCCCTTCCTTACCAAAATTATGTTGTCTTGCTACTCTTTTCAAAGTAACTGTGTGTGCCATTGACCTTTCATTGATGAGTTAACCACAAAGTTCAAACTCTATGTATGCACAAAGAAAGCACTTTTACTAATTCCAGTGATCTAAATTGCCTTAAAAATATTTATTCCCGTAAAAGATCTTGAATGTTTGATGATGTACACAAATCAAAGGAGATTAACTTTCAGATTCACCAGAAACAACTGAATGAAAAGAGCTCAGTAAGAGTACAAGTGAACCACTTCATTGCCACAGTTTGTTGGTACAGCTCTGTAACGACAACATCTGAATAAGATTCCATGGTGAAAAGTTTTTTAAGAGAAAATTCGTACATTTCTATGCTTCTGAAGAGATCTCACCAAAGAAATTAAAAGATACTATTGAAGTTTGTAGCCAAAATGGCAATGTATTTGTTATTGCGAACATTCTATCAGAAGTAGCAAGTGAATCTTGCTGTTTTTAGTGTGAGGAAAAGTTAAAAATAAAAGTTACCAATGGAAGTGGATTTGTTGCTATTTTTAGACTTGTACTCAAAGGAATTAAAGTTCAAAATAAGAAAGTCTGGTATGCAAGTAAAAAAAAAATGGAAAGAGCTTGTTTGATGCTAATAATAAATGTAAGTATGCTACGTCATGCATTGGGAAAGGTAGAATTGCAGGAAAAATGTTTTATGATGTTATGAACTTGAACTAACCAAGTATACTGAAGTCTTGGGACGAACATTTCATATCTAATTTGAATGTCTCTGATACGATTGCCAGTAAAAGAATGAAAAACTCCCGCTGAAGTTTTAAAGAAGAAAAAAAAAGTTAGTGAAACAGCTGTGACGTGTGGTGACACGAGATTATTCTTCCTTATATGGTGTTTTCACTGTTTTTTCAAGTGCGTCTGGGAAAGTAATGAACCGCTAAGTTAGTGTTGTCATTCTTGCTCTCCAGACGTCAAAGGAGAAAAACAACATTGGATAATGTGGAGCTTGCTTAACAAACTATGATAATGTGGAGCTTGCTTAACAAACTATGACAGTTCTGTGCCGTATGTATGGCGAGGATATTTCAAAAACCTGAAAGGGAAATAGTTCTCAGATACACAATGTGTATTGGAGATGACGCCATCAACTGTTTCGACACAATGAAGGAGTCAAGACTATATGCAGACAGAATTGTAAAGGAAAAAAAAGTGTGTGTTGGATGTGTTCATAAAATGATAGGAATAGTTCCGAGTAATTAAAAATAAAGTATAAAGCTCAGCGATGGCAAGATAAGGGGGAGGGGTGGCTGCTGGCAGACTCGCTTTTAAGTTAATGACGTTTTACAGAACTGGTATGGATTCAAACAAAGACAATCTGGAAGGAGTGAGTAATGCAGTTTGGGCAACTTGGTTCCACAAAATATTAAGGTACGTCAAAGCTCAGTATCATTTGAGCCCTTCTGGTGAGGCTGAGGTCACCAGCTCAGAATATTCACCCAAACATTCCATGCCAGAAGTGCAATAAAAGCCGTCAAGTTCAACTATGAAAGGTCATTTTATGGTAAGCTACTGATAAAGGGCTTGTATTGCATTACTCAGAACGCAAACGAATCTCTAAACAATGTAATATGAATCCGTGATGACGAGAAAACCCACTTATAGAGAAAATTATATATGTAAAAAACGGCTGGTATGGGTAGAGAAAGCATCGTGAACCTCACGATGACCGAAGAAGGTCGAAACGTTGTTCAATCCTCAACAGAGTGCTTTCTCTATCCATATCAGCCGATTTTACATATATAATGTGATATGGAATCGTTGCCCTAAGGACATCTTTTGAGTTGAAAATGTATAAGATGGACTCTTGCTGATTCTATGTGTACTTTCAATGATGGAATGCACTCAAGAAATAAAGGGGTAAACAAGCTGTTTAACATCAGTGATAGAAGGCTCATAAACAAATTCTGTGATAATTCAGACAGTAACAGGTTATTTGAAGCACAAAACAAAGTTCTCCTGAAACGATTAAAACAGCGACATAAAAGAAGAATCGTCAAAATGAGGTTTAGGGATGCTAGAAAAAGAAGTAAGGTAAAATTTATCATCTGAAAACTGATGTATTAAGGGTGTAACTTTCACAATATTTAAGATGTTATACACTCTTAAAAAGGAGAAAAACCTTTAAAAGTAACAACTTTGTGACTAATTTCCAAACACGTTTTTTCTAAAAATCTGAAGACCGATAATCTTACAGTGGTTTTAAACTAATAACTTCAGATCTGTTCATACTATAGACTTCACAATTGGAGTAAATATGCAATATAAATGTATTATATTGCGTACTAAGATAAAGTTGATAAGAGGTTTGGTTTTTATTAAATGACCATTAACGAGTCCTTGTGACATATGCCCTACTTAAGGCATGCTCAATACTACCGTAATTTGACATTGAGTTAATTTTAAAGTTTTACCTTAGTTCAGTCTAATTCGTCACACCCCATCAAAGTCTGGATTCATTTTCAGGAGCATTCAGTTACGTTTGTAAATAATATTAGTAACATAATATATTTCTATTGTATTTCTCTATTTTTCGTATTATGTTAATTAGTAATAGTGCTAATGTTCGTCAACGTGTGCACACGTTTTTGTACCTATTTCAACAAATGTTCATAAAAAATGCATAGTATGAAGGTGTTTCTTGTTGTTGTTTTTCTGATAAAGATTGTATGTAAAGAATATATGCTACCTAAATTTCTCCTTTCGTAATAAGTTAATGTATTATCTAATTCTCCAAACTGTAGATCGTGCACCATTTTCTGTGTATAATGAACGTTGTTACACTGAAGGGTGACAGTTATTCACTTACTTACGTCACGAACAAATATAATAAAGAATAAGTTATACCATTTTGATCTTCAGACAGATTTTTACTTGTAAAAATTCATCTATTAATTCGCATTATTTATTTCGGAATGAGTTAGATTCTAACGTTACCATATCCGTGGGAAAGGAATCACGTTGTATCATAAAAGGCTTAGCAGCCATTTCAACAACGTTTAAATAGTCCTTATTTCATCAGAACTAAAACTCACATATAATTAATCGATTGTACGTCACGTCTCCGCCAATATTTTTTTTTAAATATATATGTCGTCATACGTATCAATTTTTCTTGTGTCTTTCTAGAAGAATGATTGACGCCAATTTGCACACAACTAACTAAACCAGATTTAAGATAGCATTTTTATATCATTTTCATATTAAGATTTTAAATAAATAAGTATATATACATACATTCAGTGCCAATTGTGTCATTTTTCGTACTTGACAGAAAGAAGCGACAATAAAGACGATTGTTAAGGAAGCTCTATGAATTTGAAACGAATAACTGGTTGTTGTACTGATTTATTTAGATTTTTAATTACATTCCTAGTGTTTCAGTTTCCAGAAATAGTACAAAGAAATCTGTCTTGATAAAAAAACAAACAAACTCAACGTTTTATCCAGGTACAAGTAGCAGCGCTGTGAAACGAATAGACGTTTCAAGATAAGGGAATCGAAATTTTTCGTGGTAATTATGTGAAAACCACGTCCCTTTAAGTTCTAAAAGTTAAAATATTCTTTTCTAAATAAAAGAAACATTGACACGGAAGTGGAGAAGCAGCCGTTTCGCAAGCATCCATATAAAAACACATTTTGCGGAGGTATTTGAAAGGGATAGTAAAATATGAAGATCCCACTTGATGAATCAATGGAATATCTGTAGAATAGAGTTTGTGTGTGTGAATTTGTAGTTATTCATATAATACATTCCCTAGATATAGATTGCTTGTATGGGCTGAAATATTGCAGTTTTAGTTGCCTGAAGAAAATAATGATTTCGGGGACTCGTTTTATGAAGTGGATTAGATGTGCACTTCTTTATTTAATTGGAGAGTTCTTCAAAGGTGTGTGTTAACACATTTCGCATCTGCTATGGTATTATCTTACCAATGCTAACATGATAGTATGTATTTCTTTTAAGCTTAAGTCACCTTTCACGTCACGTCTGATACACTTACTTGTGAATTTGATGTAAGTCGTGATTACTTCTTTAAGTGTACTTCTTTAACGTTCTTCTGCCAGACATTAACAGATCCAAAAGCTTTATGCAATCTGACATTAATGACAGACTAATTTGAATTTCGCGCAAAGCTACACGAGGGCTATCTGGACTAACCGTCCCTAATTTAGTAGTGTAAGACTAGAGGGAAAGCAGCTAATCATTACTATCCACCGCCAACTCTTTGGGCTACTCTTTTACCAAAAATAATGGGACTGACTGTCACATTATAACACCCCAAAGGCAGAAAGGGCGAACATGTTTGCCTTGTCAGTGATTCGAACCCGCGACCCTTAGATTACGAGTGTCTTTACCACCTGGACATGCTGGGCTTGACAGACTCGAGCATGGATTATTAGTTTTCTGTATACACATATAAATGTTTGTGACAGACTCGAGCATGGATTATCAGTTTTCTGTATACACATATAAATGTTTGTGACAGACTCGAGCATGGATTATCAGTTTTCTGTATACACATATAAATGTTTGTGACAGACTCGAGCATGAGCTCATAGTTTTCTCTCTATATAGATGTTTGGTTTTACTTTGCAACAAATTTTATTGTGTAAAAATATTAGATGATCATGCTTATCAAAAAATAATTGCAATATATTTTACTGCAATTTGTTGTCTACCGAGGAGACTCACACCTCTCATTTTAGCGTTGTAAATCTGTAGACTTAGCGAGGTTTCAGGGGTGAAACAGCCCAGTACAAGTTGAGAACTTCTACCATCGTTTATGAAAGTTTAATTAATGCCGATATCTTCACAGTTCAGCAAAATGCAAGAAAATCTAGTTGAAATAAAATTAGTGTGTTAATTTATTATTTATTTCTTCGTTGTAGGGATCATTTAATTAAGTGTGTGTATTACTTGGCACAATATAATGAAAAAAAATTAACCCAGGATTACGCTTTTTTACACATAATGATGCTTGCTAATTTGAAAGAAAAATGTTGGTAAACAATTCGCAAGCATTAATAGAAAAAACTGTTATTAAATTTACTTAATGTCCTTGTATATTTACCAATTAAAGAATGTATGAGTTGGTAACCCGCTTTGCCTGAGAACGAATAGGAACCCCAAGACCAGCTGAGCAACGAACCTCAATCAAACGTCGTCCTTTGAAAATTCAGTTTGTGGTTACCGTCAAGAAGCCCCCGCTAGTACAGCGGTATTTCTCTGGATTTACAACGCTAAAATCAGGGGTTCGATTCCCCTCGGTGAGCTGAGCAGATAGCCCTTTGTGGCTTTGCTGTAAAAAACACAAACACACATACCGTCAAGAAATGGGTAGATGGAACAGATTATATCTTCAAGATATTGTAACTTTTGGGTAAGACAGTATTAATCCTGAATGGTTTAGGTCGCCGTTTACAAGTGTTAAGATTTATTTGGCTTCAGGGTACTTATTAGCATCTTAAGTCTTCGTTTACAAGTGTGAGGATTAGCCTACAGGGTAGTTATTAGCATCCTTTAGGATCACATTTGGAAAGTAAAGTAACCATTCATTAAGTTGTATAAAACATGTCAATTGAACTTATAAGGATCATTTATACCAAATATCAAGGCACTATTCTAGTAATGTTGTTGTTGTTTTGAATCAAGCACAAAGCTACACAATGAGCTATCTGTGCTCTGCCCACCACGGGTATCGAAACTCAGTTTATAGCGTCGTAAGTTCGCAGACATATTGCTAAGACACTGGGAGTCTTCTAGTAATGTAAACGAAACAAGTCCTCAGTTCCCACTATCCAAGTTATATCAACGAAACAAGTTCTCAGTTCTTTCTATTCTAGTTATACAGAAATACTCAGTTCTCATTTTAATGTATTTTATGAATTATTCACATCTGTAAGTACCAAGTCGATGTTAAACGATAAAATTGATAACAAGGAACGACATAGAATTTTCTATTATATTACGATTCGATACATTCCTTTTTTACCTAGCCCTAAACAATATATTTATCTTATGCAAAGACATACTTGACTGTTTTAAAGGATTTTATGTATAAATATAAGTTCAATACATTCGTTAATTATTAAGTTTTTCTTCAGTTCGACTGAAACAGTTATTTAGCAACATGTCATTTGTGAAACACGGCGTTAACTCGTGCTCCTTAAACAAAAGTTCGTTGTTAAAACCCTTTATGAAATATCTAGTTTGTGCATAAGATAGTTTAGCTTACTTCAATCACCCACGGTTCTGTGCAGTATGTTAACATTAAGTATTAGAGCTTTTTTGTTTTCAGTTTCCGTGATAAACTTTAGGGTTTTATTAATTAAACATTTAAGATATATTTATCGATTCTTTGTTCTAATTCTGTGCTAAAATATAGGGTGTTGGTATACACTGTAGATGTTGTATATGAAAGTTTCATGGACTATTTCTAACAGAACTGTAAACGCGAACAACATAGTTCTGAGCCACCTGATGAAGGTCTCGGCACCAAAACTAACGGCTTCCACTCTTTTACTCCAAACAGATGCATCCATTAAACTTCAAACTTAGTACAACGTTATATCTTTGAAACTTCCCTCAAACATGTTACGTTAGAGTGTTTACTAATAGCACATAGATATGCTCGCCGTAAGACTCCGATAAAAAGAGAATAATTTATATGACCTTAAGTTTGAGCTAAAATCCCATTTTTAACTTACAGAACTAGTGACGTAGTTCCAAGTTTATCATATTATTAATAGCAAGATATCATTACCACTGACTTTCTTTAAGATATTTTTTCATTAAACTCAGTTTGACATCTGAGATTTAGTGTTTAAACTTCATCGCTTTGTTTTTTAATGAAGTCAGTATCGATTATTCTTCATGTTAAATAGAGGCGAGTTAATTTCTTGCTAAATCTACCATCAACGTACAGCTCATGAAAGAAACCACGGTTGAATATTCAAATTGTGTAACGTGTTTGGCTTATTTTTACACGTATGTGTATAATTTGTTTTAGACTTAAACCCATTATTCTGATACCATTAATCAACTCCAATAAGGAGATGCCTCTTTCTATTTGGAAATATTTTATAACGTGTTTGTTGCTTAAAGAGTACTTGGAGTATACTAGAGAACAACTTATTTATGTGGGCGATAGGGTGATGGTACACAGGTTCTCGTTACCACTAATTTCATTTCTTCATTATGGGCACTAAGAGGAATATTTTTTAAAATTTGATTGTTTCGACAAAGATGTCAAGATCTTACATGTCATAAAGGCAACATCAGAGACAAAACTTACCTTTGTTTGAAGATAAAGCTGCGAAAATGATAGCTGTGTGTATTTCATACAATATAAGCAACAGGTCGATTCATTTAACTTTATAAATTAAGAAAAATTACCACGAAACATTCAATATTTTTATCTAGTGATTATAGCTTGAATGAATAAGATATTATATTATATTTTCACTACTAAATGTATATGTACATACCTTATTTATATAACTATATTATTACGACCCACTTCTTCTTTTCGTAGTCTTCGTCAAAAGAAAGGTTTTAAAATGTATATATTTTTTTAGACTTAAGGGAGACTTAGTTTGTATGAGATGATTGAAAATTAGGTGTCTTTTTTTCAGAATGCTATATCAAACACTTTGAAAGATATAGGATTGTGCCAATATGCGGATATGACAATTAGAACATGCAAAATGAACTAGCTGACATGCTAGAAACTACAAGGGTCGCAACCATTGTTTAATTTACACATTAATCAGATATGCATTAAGAAGTTTTTATAATAATAATCTGCCAATATCAATGCGCAAAGTAATGTAAACAAGCTAATAGGAGTAAAGATAAAGGCACTTAGTGAAGATTCAATATTCAACTAGAGGTAACACAGAGGGATCTCGGTAGAAATACTGCAGACAGCATAGCTTTTACAGAGGATTCTGCAGATATGTAAAGGCTGATTGGATTTATTGAGGAAATAGAAGTATATTTGTAACCTTGATATGAAAGACCCACATTCCCTGTGAAACCAATCATCGAAGCTGCTTGCAAAGACAGAAAATTTTAGCACGTGTATCCTTGAGATCTCCTGCACCCTAGCAACAGCACGTGATGATTTCAACGATATCAAAGACATTCCTGTGACGATTAAAACGTTCTCAAGGCACCTTAACCACGTGCAAACACTTGTGCAGTTGATTCTTGAACGAGAAAACTGAAGATGAATAACTAGTAACTCCATAATATCCTGAAAACAAATGATATCTATTAACTATTGGATAAAAACGTCAACACAATAAGGTTTGCAATCTTAGCAGAAGGCGACTGTTTGCAATGAGTCCACAAACAGGCCTTTTCGTCTAGCTATGTGTCTACAAATAGCTGACACTACTCAGTCTTAGGATTTGCAGAATAAATAGAAGTGTAATTACTTGCTTACTAATGCAGTGGCACCTCAACTACACCAACGACAGATGTTAGATGTTGCAGTGTTCAGGAAATACATCACTCCTTCCAGTGTCACATACCCAGTCAGAGTACTGTTACAGACTCACTTTGGTAAAGAAAAAGTCATCTCCATCTACTCCATAACCATAATATTTGTCGTAGTTGATGTTCACAGATTTTTTATGTCATGAAGTTGCCTAAAATCATGAATCTACCTGGATAGTATGTATATCATACCTGACTTTAAAAAACGCTAACTTAAAAAAATAGATGAACTAAGGCCAGCATTGGTAACAGCAACAGTTACACATATCTAGTGCATTGTGGATGTTATGGATGTACAACTGGAACATAAGCATGAATTCAATGCAATCTGTGAAATGGCGGTTTCTCTGTAACAAGATTTGGTGTGCACTGCACTTGGCTCTTCACATGTCATGTTACATACCTGCATGATGGCGTAATCTTATAACCTATACATTCTTGACGTTATAGCACTCTGAAACCGATTACTTATTACTAATCATCCTGTAAATAAAAACTTGCTATTTACAGTGGATATATGTAAGTTTTTAGAATAAAAATATTGACGATGATGATAACAACTGTAGTTTCAGAAACAGATATCATTACTTTTATTTTAACTGTCTTCTTCAAACCTGATAAGTGATAACTCAATTTCACTTATTCGAGATTAAGGTATATGTATATATATAAATTAAGGTGTACATATATATGTATAAAAAGAGAGAGGAAAAGTAAAATTAAAATACATTTTTAAACATACAACACATAATATAGAATAAATTAGATCAAGTAAAGGTGGAGAAAAAATTTGGATGGGGAACACTTTTCTTAGGAACATTTTACCCTTACTCATAGTTTCCATTAAAATTTGTATAGTCATTGTTGTCTTTTCATTTCATGGTGTCTTGATTATACTTTCTTGTATAGGTTTCCCATTTTTGTTTTTGTTTTTAAAACATACCTTTTTATAAACTTATTGTGAATAATATTAATGTTATAAATCACCATGGTTATGAACCTCCAAGCAATTACCAAGATACAGTTATATAAGCTTGTGCAAAATTTTGTACTGAGTCGAGAAAAATCTTCTTGAATTCACTTTTGAAAGATGTTTATGTCTAAGAAGTTGAAAAGTTTCATTGAATTGAATCTTAGGGTTAAACATATTTTGAAAATGGACGATGTCTCCACAATATAAATTGCTAGCACCATATAACAACCAAAGACAGGTTACAAAGTAATATAATTCTTCGTAATACATACGAAATACAAGTTTTAAAATCTTAATTATCATTTGATATAGCTTTTCAGCGTTTTGCCTGAGAAATGTAGAATTTAAACGACAGAAGTACCTGTAAAGATATTAATAAAATGGCGCAATTATCTAATAGTTTTGTGGAAGATGATAACATCATTTTAACACAGTTTACCTTTAACAGCAAATCTTTTGTTTTGTAATATTAGCTCAGAAACGGTTTCTTCAACACTTTGATGTTTTCGTTAGAAATAAAGCGAGAAAGTTGTTGGCTTTCATTATTTTATTTCTAGTCCTTTCACACTACGTTCAATTTACGTAAAGTTTTTAAAGATACGATTCTTAATATTAGAAACTGAATATAGCAATTATTTTAATTTTCTCATTTTAGAGTACTACATTGTCGTTTTATAGCGTACTTCACAAAGTTTGCTGATAAAACCTCACAATAGAGAAATTACTTTACACATGGCTTAAAAAACACGAAATTCTACATTTCCAGTGCTATATTGTTTCAGAAGTTGATTAAAGAAAGAGAAACCATCTTATGATCTAATACAGATATTGCGTAGCTAGTGGGAACCGTGCCTTTTGGACTGTTAAATGTACAGGTTTTATGTAGCAATTGTAATTCAAATGCATTCCTAATTAGCATTTACTTAAAATCACTAAGTGCAGTCTCTTAGATATTAACTTCTCTTTAGAATACTCATCACAAACTATATTTTGTTTGTTTACATCAGTAATACAGTAAAAATCTTAGACATGTTTACCTGATGGAGGAAACTTGAGGAAGCGTTGCAAACTAAATATCATCAGTCTTTTCATATACTTTTTTTCCAGAAAAAGCTCAAATTAAAAAAAACAACAAGAAACGACATTGTTTCTTTACTAACTAGGTAGAGTTTAATTTTGTAGCCTACAGAAATCAAATCCTTCCAACTCGCTATGTGTGATGGAAATCGCCTCGAAGGAGTCGATAAAACGTCTTTTTGAACTGCTGGTTTGCCATTGCGTAACAAAAGGGGTTAACTGGACTGTTAGCGTAACATAAGAAATAAGTGAAGTAAAACAAGTGATAGTTCACACATCCAGCAGCGTCAGTGCAAAATCCTTCTACCAATGCACATATGTGATAAGGAGTCCAACAGAGCACAAAAGCACCTAATATGAACGAAATAGTTCTCAGTGCTTTCCTCGCACGGTTTTCGGATTTCGATTTCTGTCTTCTCTCTTTTATCTCATGTTTTTCCTTTTTGCGTTTATTTCCAAGAGATCTGACGAAGGCTTTCTTGAAATGAGTTGTTGAGTAAGTTTTAACAGAAGCAGCTCTTGCGGTCGACTGGCCATGATCAATTATTGGTCTTAACTCTTCTGGCTTAGCAACACGTGTAACTGTTTTGGAATCAGACACACTTTCAACCTGCATGCTCACGACGCTATATTTCTTCAGGAATCTTTGAGAACGAATAACGGAAATGTCATACAAAACTACAGGATCTGTGTTCACTGCTTTATCTTTAGTACGAGGCTCAGGAACGACCTCTATTGGCGGAGGAGTGTCTGCAGGTGCCATGTCACTGGAAGGAGAAGGCATAACTACAGAACTATCCTGATCAATATACTTCATATCATTAGTTTCTAAAAGTTCCAGTGGTTGTTCTTCTTTTACTGACTTCAAGTTCAAGGTATTGGGAGGATGCGGTCTTTCATTCGTGTTAACCAACTTCCCTGTAAATGAAACATTATTTTCTGTCGGTGGCGATACTCCGAAAGCAAAAGTAGGTTGCTCGTATTTAAGACTCATTCTGTTGGCAGTATGTAAATGACTCCCTTCCATGGATATGTTAGTTTTAGAATCTATTGGAAAAGACCGAAGTGGTACTGAAGGTGGAAGAATTATTTTAGAAATTGGTTCTTCTATAACAGGAGATTTGGCTGCATCTGCATTTTGTATGTTTTTTACTTTATTGTTTAGGCCAACAGCTTTTTTACCTGTAGTTTTACTTTCTACCTTGTTTGATTTTGCAGGATTTTGATAGCTTTCCTCGTCGGAGTCAAACATTGGACTGCTTGATCGGTCTGGTTCAGGGGCATCCTTTTTGTCCGAGAAACTAGTAGTTTCTGTGTTTCCAGTTTTGTTTGAAAGAGTTCTCTGAGTAGATGACGTGCCTCTATTACCATGTCCTTTAACATTAGGAGTTGGGAAATTCAACTTTTCTACGGGAAGCGTAGAAGTCGTATTTTCTATCTGGGTAAGTTTTGGTTTGTCTTGGCTTAATAAAGTACTCTGTGTTTTGGACATACCAATTGACTTCTTCTCACCTGGTGTCTTTCCCATGGCTACAAGACTTTGCATTTTCCTTTGCTTTGCTGCCGACCTTTTCTGCATGTCACTGGCTGTCTTGTATATTCCACCATAAAGAACGAAAAGAACTACTAAGGTGGCATAAAAATAACCAAATATAAGGGAAGTGTTGAAAACAGGATCTTTAAGGAATTGAACTGCACACTCTCCAGGATTCAGGTCTCTAAAGCCAATAAAATGCTCCCATCCCATGATGCTAATAAAAAACACTAAAAAAGGAATAATCCAAGTGATTGCTACCATGAATATCACCTTGCTTTTTGTACGCCAGTTTCGATATTTGGCAGCAATTTTAACAGAGCAGTACCTGTCGATAGTAATCAGTAGCACTGTGTAAATCGAAACTAGGCAAACAGTGTGGTCAGTGGCAAGCCATAGATCACAAGGAATAGGCCCAAGATCCCATCGACCTACCAGTACATAGACAGCATAAAAGGGCATTGAAACTATTCCAATTAGGAGGTCTGAAATCGCTAGAGAAACAATGAAGTAATTACTTGGTTGTCGAATAGCTCTTTCTACGGCAAAAGCCATTAAAACTAGAATATTACCAGCAACAGTAAGTATGATACATAGACCAATAGAGATGGCTATGAATATTGTTAGCCATACAGTGTATGGCGGAATATGAGTTTCTTCAGATGCCACTGTGTTGTTAGACATATTATTATAGGAAATCGTATCATTACTACCAGTTTGTTTGTTGCACCACAGTACTGACAGGCAATTTTGGATGTCTACACCAACCTCCTTCAAGAGTCCATCAACATCTGACAATGTGGATAAGGTCAGTGTGTTGTAAACAGAAGAGAGGTTTGTCACTAAGGACATATCAGTGGTCTTATGTGACAGATCAATGCTATCATCTGATGAAGAATCTGTGAGGGACACTGCTAGATCAGTTGAGGATTGGATCTCTGATAAAATATTAACAATACTTGTATTTAAACTCATGATTAATCATAAACAGTCAATCTTTTTCCTGGTGTGTTTCTGGTAAGTAGCAAACCCAATCAAATACCGCTTTTAATAATCCACACAACCTTCAACCTGGAACCTAAAATACGGATAAGAGTGGCATTTAGTGACATATTTTTGGATTATATATATTATTTATAATATTAAGTCATGTATATACAGCTACAAAAACAACTAAGGTACTTTTGTAAAACTCAAATCTAATTAACGTTTCGGTGAGTTTGTCTGTGTTATTATAAACAAATCTCATGTATTTTATATTATAGCCGTAATATCATGTTGCTGTCTTTTGCAAATTATATAATTTTAACTCTATCATCTTCTAGGTTATTAAGAGTCCACCATTCTTGTCAACTACATCTTTTGACTGTTTTTCATTATTATTTACAGAAATGTGACTACTTACGTATGACTGAAGGCCTTGTTGAAATCCAAACTTATCTGATAGTCATTAATTCTGCAGAAGAGTAAAATGTTTTCATTAAAATTAATTTCTTCACGTTTTATCAAATAGATAGCAGCAAACAATTAGATTTACTTTAACTGAATCATCGGCTTCTCAACATCAAAGTCTAACTACAGCACAGTCACATAGTTTTTTTTCAAATATTACTTTGCGGGTAAAAGAACCAGTGAATTACAAAATTAAAGAACAACAAAATCTTTATGAGATAAATTTTGAATTATTTTAATTTTTCTATAAGGCATTAAAATTAAAATCCAAATTAAATTACTTCTTGATTGATTTTTTTCAACAACTGAAACAATTTTTAACAAGATGGCTCTGTACTAAGGATGTTTTTTATTTCATTTCTCTGGCAAATGTTTTTTTTTATCATCGTAACTGGTATTTCCTGACAGAATTGTTAAATTTGCTGTGCTATTTTCTTAAAAATTAATTTCAATATCCTTATAAAATATCTAATAAATATGCACAACCGTATACATTCGAACTTCAACAGTAAAAAAACATTCAAACTTTCCTTACGCAGGACACCAGCAAATTCCATAGCTCATACACAGTTTGATATTATGGTATTAAAAACTAACATTGTTTTTATATGTAACTAACACAGTCAGACAGATACTCAGCAGAGATATATGCTTATAAGATTATCAAGTTTAATGCTAGAGTTCGTGTGTTGTCGTTAACACGTGCTTAAAGATCATTAATATGTAACACTACGTAATGAATTAAAAAAAATAATAAATACCAATAATATATTGCGATGAAACGTATTGAGATAAAAACTTACACCATGCATCAATTTCACCCATTTAATAACTAAGTTTTCTAACGGTTAACTTATGAACTACTTTAATGTATCATACATACGTGAACTAATTTTGTTAGAATTTCGACGGCAATTAAACATTGTTAGTGGGATTGACCGTAACATTATAACGACCCCTTGACTGAAATGGCGAGTACGTTTAATGTAATGGGGATCTGAGCTCGCGACTCTCTGATTACGAGTCGCACGCCTTAACTCACCTGGTCATTTGTTCTAAATTAATATCTACTTTGTATCGACGGTACGTAGCTCATTGTGAGGGCTGTCAATGAAAATATTATACTTTGGAAGTTAGTTCATTACGACTAAAAACTATGATGAATTTAGTACCTTAAAGTTAAACAAAACTTTATTTGTTAATGTACAGTTTACAATGCGAGTGTTAACGTCAAGGTGTCAATGACACTAAAACATATTATGACCGCCTTTCTCTGGCAGAACAAAAATACTTCACAACTCAGTATCACCGCAATTAGTAGAATTAAACTGCAGGGAAAATAGTTCATTTAACAAATTTTTAACACTTTCATCACCAAGGCCAGCTGGTTTCAAAGTCAACTATTTGCTTTCATGTTTCCAGCTTCTTCAGTCTTACGTACAACGTAACTTGTGTTCTGTATGTGATGTCCATTTGGGCTCTTTCTTGTTAAAATGATAACCTCAACAAAATGGTACAGTGTGACTAATAATATTTGTACACACTTCTACATCGCTCACTAGAGTTTTACATGATATAGCTGTTCCTATTTTTGCCTCAGTTATATTGATACATTTTATTCCAATTTTTTCCAAAATGTATATCCTCTCTTGAAGTTACTTGTACGTTTTTCACTCTCTTTCATTGAGCTTTGCGTTAGGTGAATTTGTTTAATGCAAATGACACAGTTTACACGTAAAAATAAATGTTCTCTAAATTACTGGTACTTGTAATGCGATTCTCATTGCCTCTTTTAATCATTTTTTTTTCGTCTATGTCACTAGTTCTTTCTTTCTCGTTTTCCACTCATTCCGAAATAACTCCTTCCTTTGTACACACAAAACGCCCGAATGGACACAGGAGTGTCTTTTATTTATCTTGTCAATTTCTACTTTCTGTTTCAATGGCTGCTTCAGACACTCGAGAAGAGCATTCAGAGGTGTGTAACTGAACGAGAGTACAAGGCTCGTGCTTTGGGTTTCTGAGATAACCAAATACGTCATCAGTCGTGGTTATGCTTGGTTTGTTTTAATTTTCGTTACATTCAACGAAAAAATACGTCACAAGATGTCACTTTTAACTGACAGTGAGATACAGACTAGCTGAAATAACAGAAACTGCAATTGATATTAAATCTCTTATCATCATACTATTACTAAACTGAGTAAGAAAAACAAGTCAAATTATATGTATTCTAAGATATTGGAGATAAATGTGTTATGATTAACGTGTTAACTTCCATGAAGGGTCTTCTTTATTGCTGTTTTTAACTACAGTTATATTTACTCTTACTTTTATATTCATCTTTTAAATTCAAAATATTCGGAGGACGTAGAAACAAATAGAGAAATAGATTTTTGTGTTTTATAATTTTGTTACTATTATTATTAGAATTTTAAACAAATGTTAATCAAAGCTACTTGAATACTTATTACAGATACTGGTTTTTTTTTTTAAATACCGAGTTGTTATCCCTATAAACAAAGTTCTTTAAAATACAATTCTAGAAACTGGTTCGAGTAGCAAAGGTTCAACATCGAAAGTCTTAGTATTTCTACTATCATATAAACTGGTTCCAGTATTAAGCTGTAAACACTGATATAGCTCCGTGTTTTTACTGTCCTTGAAACTGGTTCTAAGCATCTAACATCGAAATATTTCTATACATACTGCTGTAGGAACTGGTTACAGCTGTATATTATTACATGAAAGAACTAAACACTCTTTCCACGGAGTCCCACATAGCAAAGAAAACCAATATATATAATGATAATGATAATTACACGCGGAAATAAACGGTACCAGATATATTTAGGACTACCTTTTATCGTTATGACAGCAAGGGATACTAAACTTTCAATCACGTGACCTTTACTCATATTTTCCTAGTTAATTTGGAACCAGTAATGGGAGAGGGAAAGTTTGATTTAATGATGGAAACTTTGATGGATAACTTCCCGCGGTGCGAAACTTTCAATCAATACATAATTGTACCTGGTAGAAGCTATAAAACCACGCCATCAAAGGTTTCTTATTTCCTGTGTGATCACATAGATTTTCACATTTGTAGATCTTCTATTTTTCCTTCATTAAGATTTTGCATCACAGGTACTTTACTACAACTGAACCATCAGACCTCTCTCTATAATTCTATGTAATTGCCCATATTAGAGATAGCTTGAAAGTAATTAAGTATAAGGATTTCTACGTATGAAAAGTTTTAATAGTTATAGTCAAGATGTCTTTCGACGATTCTAAGAGTGTGCATTCTCACAGGGCATCACCAAATGTCGTTTCTTTTGGCCGATTTTCTTGTCCTTCGTTAGTAGCTTCATCATTTTCTTAAGTCATTTTCTTGTCACTTATACAGTTATAGCTTGAAACAGAAGATAACTTATATGTGAAGTCGTGTGCTATTTATTTTTTTACTAGCGTTCTTCAATTTTTACATTAAAGACTTAGATAAAGCAATAGTATATTTCAGCATACTGGGTTATATATGTAAATTTTTTTTCTTAAAATTTAATAAGGTTATAAATAATGTACTTTTATTTTACTTTAGATGTAAAATGAAGAAGATCAGAACAATTATGTCTTTGATTAATGTTTTTTAATATGGATGATCAGAACGATTGTGCATTTGGTTATTTGTTGTTTTTCAATTTTGCGCAAAGCTACTTTAGCCGTCCCTAATTTGCCAATGTAAGACCAGAGGAAAGGCGGCTGGTCATCACCACTAACTGCCAACTCTTGGGCCACTCTTTTACCAACGAATAGTGAAATTGACAGTAACATTACATTACAACATCCCCACGACTAAAAGGGAGAGCATGTTTGGTGCGACCGGGATTCGAACCCGCCACCCTCAAATTACGAGTCGAACGCCTTAACCAACCTGGCCGTGTCTTTGGTTAATGTTTTAAAATATAAATAATCTAATGATTGTGTCTCGCTAATGCTGTAAAATATGGATAATCATAATGACTGTGTCTTTGTATAGTGTTTTAAAATAAGGAAAGTTAAAACGATTGTGTCGTTCGTTAATATTGTAAAATAACTTTTAATGCAAGAGGGATTTACCAAAAAGGGAAGCTCAAATTTTAAACTCATCGAGGACACATGTTTGGACAGTTTAATACACTACCTGCATAGAATAGTTATGATTTCAAAGTAAGCAACCTTTACTGAAATTAATTTCCATTATTACAGTATACAATTCAGCCATAAAATAAACAAAGTACCCTAAATATAGGGCTGCAAGTTGCTTATTGTTGTTATTTTCTGAGGAAGAGCACGAATAAAAAATATGTTCACAGAAGTATTTTTAAGTTTGTAGAAATCGCAAATCGGTCAAAAATGTCGAATGAAACAGTAATAATGCAAAAGTGACCAATCAATGAACTTATGGACTATATGACCACTATTAAGAGTCAATTTTTCTTATGTCCAGTATTAAAAAAGGAAAGCAGAAAAATAAACAGTTATTGAAAACCAAAGGACGCCCTTTTTGTGTTAAAGAAAGGAAAGAATGTGCTATTGAAGCAAATAACAGAACTACTGTTGTTAAAACTTGAGAAAATGTCAGAGCTACAACTTTCTGATGCGATTTTTCAAAGATTAAGGAAACATCATAGAGGTAAGAACGAACTGAAAATGTGTAAAAACACAAACATTTGTTTTTTCATCCAAATAGATAGCCAAAATTCGACTCCAAACCTTAACATTTATTGGCTGAAGAGCAACATAGTCACAGACATCTTAACTTACAGAAATGTCAATGGAAGAACATCTATATCAGAATAAAATACTGAATTACTTAACAAGGAAGAAAGACTAGCAAGATATTTGGTGTAGTAATCGGTTACGTGTGATTCAATGTTTTATATTCAAGATTATCAACTCAGATAGTTTTTGCAATAATCAAATCAAACAAAAGAGCGGTTAAATATTTCAGCAATATAAGTGGACATGAAAGGTTAGCAGCTTGATTTCCAACAGCGCAGTAAATAAGAATCTAGACAGAAAATGAAAGAAATAATCAATCGATACTGATTCTCTGCGCAGAATCAAACAAGGTGTGGGGCATTGACATGAATGACTTATTGTCTTGGCTCATAAAATTTAAAATATTGCTCTTCGTGGAAATCAAAGATGTTCTGCAAGCCCAGGGACACAAATGGCTTAACATCTTTTGAATATTTGGCTATGTTTTATCCTGTAATGAAATAGCGTCTTATAAGAATTATCGCTTAAAAATCCAAATGCATATAGTGCGAAAGGATATATAGATATAAAGTAGTAAAAATGTACAATATATTGTCACGATCAGAAAATTCGTTCACAAAATTGTTGATTTTGCTAAAGACATTTAACCCACAGCAAAACTTCAAAAGTCAACGTGTTTCACAAAACTGTTAACATAAGTATTTAATTAATGGAAGAAGTGATTCAGAAACCACTGGAAACTAGTTCATTCTAGTTGGTTGTTGTTTTGAATTAAGCACAAAGCTACACAGTGGGCTATCTGTGCTTTGCCCGCCACGGCTATCGAATCCCGGTTTTTAGCATTGCAAGTCCGCACACATACCGCTGAGTCACTGGGGGGCAATTAATTGGTCTATATGAGCTTAAGGGACTCGCAAGGCTATAATTCATCCAGGTTTAGCAATAACCTTTGATTTAAGAAGACACTTAAGAGGACTTAAGGGACTTGCTTAAACAGAGCGGTTTATTACATGGCCAGGACACTAAACTTGATGCAAGCCCTTTCTGGATAAGATGACGAAATGAGACTGAAAAGTATATCATAATAAATACACGAGAGTAGAATGACATTGCAATTTACCACTGCTTCCTTGTCACACTCTGTAATATTTGCTCACCGTCGTCGTTACTGTCGAAAGTTCTTTTTCCAATAGTACATTCCTTAAAGCCTATCTAAGATCAATAGTGATATACAAGAGACAGGTTGAAATGGTATTAATAACAACTATATGCAAATAGAAGTGGAAACAACAAATCAGTCTGTATCTGGTTTTGTTTCGATGAAAGAAAGAAAAATGAAACATTCATAACTCATGACATTTTTGAAACGGAACAGTAAACACTCGTTTTGTCATCTTATGATTTGTCTTCCGCTGGTACAGTGGTAAGTCTACGGATTTAGAACGCTAAAATGGCTGGCATGGCCAAGCGTGTTAAGGCATGCGACTCGTAATCTGAGGGTCGCGGGTTCGCATCCTCGTCGCGCCAAACATGCACATCCTTTCAGCCGTGGGGTGTTATAACGTGACGGTCAATCCCACTATTTATTGGTAAAAGAGTAGCCCAAGAGCTGGCGGTGGGTGGTGATGCCTAGCTGCCTTCCCTCTAGTCTTACACTACTAAATTAGGGACGGCTAGCACAAATAGCCCTCGAGTAGGTTTGTGCGAAATTCAAAAACAAAAAACAAACAATTATACGAACATGCATACACACACCTAAAGCGTTGCTTACACTTTGATTAATGAATATAAATAAGCAAGTTATATGCGATTTTTACTTCTTTAATTTAGTTGCACCATTGAAAACTTATTCAGAAAAGCAAAGTTGCTGGCTCTAAACATGCTGGTAATACAAAATGTCTAATTTTATCATTCGTAGGACAGTATTGCATCACAAATGCATTATATTAAAGAAATTTATAAATCGAGATATATTTGAATGGAAAAAACATTTTAGTTGCAACACGGGGCTAATATTTCGGTTATTTGATTTCTTTTATGAATTTTGCGCAAAGCTTCACGAGGACTAACTGCGTTAGCCGTCCCCAATTTAGCAGTGTAAAACTAGAAGGAGTGTATTAGTATGCTTTGTTATAGCATAGCCACATCGGGCTGTCTGCTAGCTAGAAGGAAGGCCCCTAGTCATCACCAACTCTTAGGCACTCTTTCACCAATGAATTGTGGAACACCCGACCATGCTGGGCCTATTCAAAATAATAAACTGATGCAACGTAAAAAGGGAAGAACTGTTTTTGTCTCTTCATGAAAATGATATTCAGATAAAGTACCTAAGACAATCTAGTATGTTTCCAGGACATGGGTTAACAATTCTTAAAAACGTTGCAGTCTGAATGTTTCTCTCTAAGCAGATTTACTCTTTTCTAATAATAGTACGTATTCAGAGTAAAAGATAACAGATACAGGCCACATTGAGGAGAGAGAAACCTATTATTTTGTTTTGTTGTAATTACTACTTTCTGTCAGTTTGTCGAGTTTTTCTAATTCCAGTTTGGCTGTGTCCTTTCGTTTTGTAAACGTAATAAAGTTTTTAATATCTCAAAATTTCTTATCTCGCTGTTGTTCTACCTTCTTAACGATAACGTCCACTGACTACAACATTCATATGTACAAAAATCCAACAGTTGTCATTCAACTACTGTGCTATCAAATATAAATTTTGTTGCTTTTTATGGCATGGAATGCTACGGTAATTTTATTGAGCAAGCGAGTATTCGAATAAATTAAATTACAAGCACAAAGGTAAATATCACCAGGTTTACTTAAAAATATGCTTTATTAACATAATTATTTACCTCAGAAACTGGCTATTAAAACGCAGGTGACAGTGGGATTTAATATCAGTCGATAGAAGAGCAGAGCTTGAACTATTGTAACTTTCTTTATAATAAAAAAGAAACGATCATGGATTGCAAACTAAAATATAAAAAAGGTTGTTGTTGTTGTTTTGAATTAAGCACAAAGCTACACACTGGGCTATCTGTGCTCTGCCCACCACGGGTATCGAAACCCGGATTTTAGCGTGTGAGTCTGCAGATATACCGCTGAGCCACTGGAGGGCTATAAAAAAAAGGAATGTTCTCGATATCCCTCACATTCATGCTTGAATCAGACAGGTAGTTGAAATACCTCTGTATAAAACTCGGAGCAAAACTAAGTGAAAAGGAAACACAAAAAAATGATATTATTTTAAAACACCAAAGTGATTTTACTATTTTAAGAAGCCTCTGCTTGTTTTTCGTTGTTCGTTTTTTTATGAAGTGAAGTCAAAAGAAGTGAAAAATGTAAAATAATAAGATAAAAAAAAGTCAGTAGATTTGTTATGGAGTTTGATGTGGAAATCGTTAAATGTTTTCTGAATGCGACTCAACAGCTTGGCCAAACAAACATTTTACCTTTTACTTCTGCCTTATTTTCCAACAGAAAACAATAAACATTATCAAACAAAAGTTTCCTTCAAGCATACTATTCCAGGCGTTTCTGAGACTAACAGAATCTCATGTTTGTTTTTAACTTCAGTGTTCAGAAGCAAAGCATATACATTGATGCAATCGAAGCCTTTGCCTCAAGAAAAATCACCATCATAGTGAAGTCGTCCAACATAAGAGACTGCTGTTTAATCTAACAGCTCTCAGTGTGGCAGAAATAATAAAAAAATCGAATATATAATTCTGTTAAATATGTGTTTGTATTTTTGTCTTTGTAAAAATAAATTCTTGTCTACACGTGTAGCATATTTTTCGGATGTTATGGAGGTCTTCAATAATTTATGATCTCTTTTCACAAACTGAAGTGATAAAAATGGTTTATTTACATAATTCCGTATATAAAGTTTCGTATAATTAGCTGGTTGCGTTCAGATCAGTGTTTGCTTATGTGGACTAAATGAAACACGAGGAAAGGAAATATCACACGAAAACTTACATGTAATGTACTTCTATTTTCTAGGTAATAACTTCCCATGTAGACTTCATTCATCAAATATTCTGCGCTAGCTATATTAAATTTTTCTTTACCAATTGTTATAAAACACGAAACAGGTAGGTTTTATCGTATTGTCGCACTGGTTGAATAAAGATACCTTGTTCTTGAATCCACATTGTGGAACTAATGTCTAACGGGCCGGACTGCAAATCCAAAGGTCTGTTGTTCCCTTTCCGTTGCCGCATAGGCCCGGCATGGCCAAGCGCGTTAAGTCGTGCGACTCGTAATCTGAGGGTCGCGGATCCGCATCCGCGTCGCGCCAAACACGCTCGCCCTATAAGCAGTGGAGGCGTTATAATGTGACGGTCAATGCTACAATTATTTGGTTAAAGAGTAGCTCAAGAGTTGGCTGTGGGTGGTGATGACTAGCTGTCTTCCCTCTAGTCTTACATTACTAAATTAGGGACGGCTAGCACAGATAGCCTTCGAGTAGATTTGTGCGAAATTGCAAAACAAACAAACAAACCGTTACCGCATAAGCAGAAAAAAACAACAAAATATCATATTTAAAGTTTCGGGGTGGTGTGTATGACACTAAGAATGTCTATCAAATATTCTTATTTGATTAGAGTATGTGAAGCGTTGGCGGCGGTTGCTGATTATTAATTGCCTTCCCTTTAGTACGTCTTAACGTTTTAACGAAACTACCAACAGCTGTCACATTTATATGCATGATTATACATACATTAACGTTGCATGATAACACGAAACCGTACAAGGGGAACAATGTTATTTATGTCTCTTGTAGTTGTCGCTGCACTTAAAAGACATTCATAATCACACTTCGCTAATAAAAGACATTCATACCACGAGAATAGCTCTTGTTCAACTGATACTAAACATCACACTTATTCACCTTAATCCATTCTGGGCCAATGAGGAAATGCTGTAATAAGCAATATTGTCGATATGATAATGGTAAATTAATTCATTAACACATTTATGGGTAATTTAGACGTCCTTAATGGTTACTACAATGAAACTCCCCGTGGATTTGGTCGAACTCATTAAAACGCGCCATATTATCAAACTTTAACAAATAAACTGACAGAGATTTATACCTTGTTTTTTGATGGGCTATACGCTAAATAATCTAAAGCAAATAGTATAATGAAATATACAGTCAAAGGAGCATTTTTACTGTAGAAACTTCTATATTAAACTGGGAGATTTTTGTCTCACTGATTTTCCAGTAACTTTCAGATTATTTTGCACGCTATTCTGAATATCTTGATTGAAGCATTCATTACATTTCGGTGAAATTAGTGCTATAAAGGATATTAAATCCTTACCAATAGTTGTTTCTCAGATAACATCCATTTCATGATAAAATCGCAGATAATTTCATGAAACGCGTGCTCAATGTTTGGGAGAACTTGTTACGCTGTTTTTAACTGATGAATGCGTGCAAATGTAGCGTTCTCAATATTATACAAAGATATCCTATGGAGTATTTATTGTTAACTGGCGGTTTTCCTCGATAGTGGCATTGTTCCTTATAACTTACGAGATTCTCTCTTTTAGATGAGATATATTTTTTATTTGGCAATTCATTTTTAATTAAAAGGTTGGACAAGCTATTTTTTGTTTTGTTTTGGAATTTCGCACAAAGCTACTCGAGGGCTATCTGTGCTAGCCGTCCCTAATTTAGTAGTGTAAGACTAGAGGGAAGGCAGCTAGTCATCACCACCCACCGCCAATTCTTGGGCTACTCTTTTACCAACGAAAAGTGGGATTGACCTTCACATTGTAACGCCCCCACGGCTGGGAGGGTGAGCAAGTTTGGCGCGACTCGGGCACGAACCCGCGAACCTCAGATTATGAAGCGCATGCCAGGCCCTGGACAAGCTAATTAGGATAACTAACAACTTATCTGATGGAGCAAGTCGTGTAGTAATGATATGTGGATAACATTATATCTCTAGCATTGCGCGAAAACCTTCTTCGACAGGGACGTACAATTTGTTATCAAACAAGGAAAAGCTGGAATGGTATTGTATCACCACCCATCGTCGACTCTTGGGCTACTCTTTTACCAATGAATAGTGATATTGGCTGTAACATTATAACGCCTCCACGGCTGAAAGTGCGAGCATGTTTGGTGCGACCAGGATTCGAACCCGCGATCCTCGGATTACGAGTCGAACGCTTTGACACACTTGGCCATGCCGGGCCCCAAATATATATATATATATATGTACACACACACAGCAATGGATGTAACTTATTCAGTCTGTACATACATATATACTTTTCAAAAAAAGAAACGCAAAAGGCAAAATTTGAACCAAATTGTTAACAAGTTTATTCCGGCTCTTTCCGTATGACATGTGTTAAACTTTGCACATTCACTGCTGAACATCCAAAGTCTTCAAAGGCGAAGTCTACACTCATTAGTTGAAGTTTAACGTCAATGACGAGTGTGCCCTCCGTGAGCATCAATAACTGCTTGGCATCTCATGCCCAAGGAAGCGATGAGATGACGAATCACATCCTGTAGAATGGCTGTTCACTCAGCCTGCAAAGCTGCTGCAAGCTAAGGTAGAGTCTGCGGTTGAGGTTGTCGCCGTCTCAGACGTCGGTCCAACTCGTCCCAAAGATGTTCGATGAGGTTTAAATCTGGTGATCTGGAGGTCCTGGGAAAAACGTTGATGTTGTGGTGTCTCAAGATGACAGTGGTGAGTCGGACTGTGTGAAACGGGTGTTGTTATGTTGAAAAACGTCGTTAACGCTCACCATGATGGGTTACACATGTGGCCTAAGAATCTCGTTGATGGTTGCGTATGGTCTGATCGGAAATCCTACCAGCCCTGGTATGGTTGAGGTAATAGACGTCGCAGTGGTGGTCCTATCCCGAAGGTGACGTAACCGGATGTAAGGATCTTGTGTGGGCGTGATCACACGAAGTCTGCCAGATCGTGGACGGTCACCAGTTGATCCATGTTGTTGGTGACGATTCCATAGCCTTGTGATGGTGCTTGGGTGGACGTTCACAGCTCTGGCAACATCTGATCAAAATTCGCCTGCTTCCAAGCGACTAATGGGGTTGCTGCGTTGTGCTTCAGTCAGTCTTGGCGTAACTGTATTGTGTGTCGGTGGCTTAACACTGAGCTATGGAAACCGGGAACCCGTCAATTTTATAGTGATTTTGCACATGTTGCACTTGCAGATCATGCAGATCTCAAATAAATTTATTGAACCGAATGTGTTTTGGCAAAAAATCCGATGTTTTCCTCCATTTTCAAAATGTACAACTTTTATTGCATTTTGGTCCGACAATAAGTGCCTTAACACGTGTAACATCATATACTCTGAGCTTGTAACGTTATTACATATATTTCTCTTTAAAATAACAAAAATATCCCTTTTGCGTTTCTTTTTTTGAAGAGTATATATACAGTTTGTTAGGTAATGAGTCACTAGCTTTCGTACAGATTTTATTAAGTCTTAGCTAATTATTATGATAATTTTATTATTATAAAACTACTGGCTGTTATTTGTATGGCCCGGCATGGTCAGGTAGTTAAGGCACTGGACTCGTAATCCGAGGGTCTCGGGCTCGAATTCCCATCACACCAAACATGCTTGCTCTTTCAGTCGTGGGGACGTTATAAGGTTAGGCCAATCATACTATGTTTATTGGTAAAAGAGTAGCTCAAGAGTTGGCGGTGGGTGATAATAACTAGCTGCCTTTTCTCTAGTCTTATACTTGAAAATTAGGGATAGTCCTCGTGCAGCTTTGCGCGAAATTCAAATTAAACCAAACTAACTGCTTATTGTTCACAGACGTGCTATAATAATACTTTTAATTGTATTATAATTGTTTATAAATATGAGTGTCACAAGGAAACGAGCAAAATAAAATTTTTTGGGTGTATTATGATAAATCTAGAAGACTGCTTGCTTTTATCCTAAATTAAAAGTATTGTGTTACAACAGTGTCCTAAATGTCTAATAACTCTCATCCTGGCCCTGCATGGTTTGGTGGTTAAGACTGTAGACGCGCAATCTAACTGTCATGGGTTTGAATCCCCGTCACAAGCATGATTATCTTTTCAGTCACGAGAACGTTATAATGCGCTGGTCAAACTTCCTATTAGTTGGTAAAAGAGTAGCCCATAAGCTGGCGATGAGAGATGCCAACTAAGCTCCTCTCTGTCGGTCTCTCACTGTTATATTAAGTGCGCAGATAGCCCTTGTGTAGCTTTATGCAGAATTCAGAACGAACCCAACCAAATGTAACACATCGCCATACTCAATGAAAAGCTAACATGTGACTATATCGGGACATTTTATCAATTATAAATGTCTTTGATAAGACTATTCTTTCGTTTGAGTGATGACTATTAAATAATATACAGTTCCAATCTGGTAAAGTGAGAATGATAATCTCAATCGTTCGTATCATTATTTTATATTTAAAACCGATCAAAGTGATCATTAGCAAGATGTCTCTTAGCGATTTTCCGTTATAGGTTGTACACATGAAATGTCTATTATTATACCTACACGTATTCTCCGGTGATTTAAATAGGTTGAGGATGTAATATTATAATGATTTTGGAATCTCATCATATCTTTACAGTCGGTACAACTACGTTTCACCATATTGTACCTTACAGCTATATGTTTTTTAAACAGCTCTCTACCATAATTTCCATTAAAAAAAGGTTAGATCAGAACTTTATTGCGTCAAAAGCACATCATTACTTTCACTATGCTTTGCATAATACAACTAGTATACAACGTCAACAGTTACTTTGCGCCTATTTTAATAGTCTTATCGCGTAGAAATTCTAAGACAGTAGTACGGTGTGTTTTTGCACAGAATAACATAAATATTCGTTTCAGTTTTCCATCTACTTTAGTTATGCAAGGGTTGAATGGCTATGTGTTGGAAGAACTGCTGCAGGTGTAACTTGGGTTGTTAATATTTTACAATGATATTTTTCTTGATTATGTTGCGTGAGAGACCTGAACGGCTTTTACTACAGGTTTTAAATTTCGTGGATTGCCACCTGTTACAAAATATCGCACTTTTCTTACCATCACTGGAGTACTGCTTGTTACAAATCACTTTCCGGGTGGTCCTAGTACCCCAAGTTGATCCATTGTTTTCCAATGCCATTAACAACAGAAAATTTTCTTGTAACCTCGATAACCTCGAAACTTGTGACGATAAGCTGCCGGTACTAATCCGTATGCTTTGAGAAACACTGCTTCAATCTTATCATAATCAATGCAGTCTTCTACAGAGAGAGTATCATATACTTCTTGTACTTTACTAGCTTAAGTACTGTGTGACAATAATTACTAGTTTGCAGTGGGCCATTCCATGGTTTGGATAATTTTCTCAAAATTTTGGAAATATTTAGCAACTTCATTTTCGTTAAATAGTGGTACCTTAATATATCGATTGAGTCCAAAGTTGCTGTTTTGCTTTAGTCAATCAGGGTTGAGTCTAGCTTACATTTCTTTCAGCCTAATTTCGTTTTCTTCTTCAATACGGGTTCTTTAGGTTTTTAGACGTTTACTTTCTCTTTCTGCTTCAATAGGATTTTTGTTGCTTCAACGCAGGCTTGTTTAAGTGTGATTTATTTGAGTTTTAGTGGAGACACTAAAGTATTACTTTAATGCTTTCCCAAACAACAAATAATCATCGACTAATATTTCATTTTTTCTCATTAATTTTTTACCTTTAAAGGGAGGGAAATTCCAGAAAATGTTGATAATCAGAAATGATCAAATATTGTTGGCTTTGATAAATATAAATCATATTATCATTTAAATTTCATTCCGAATTTTGTCTTTGATCCAAACCTCACACAACACCCCAAGATATATAATGTTACGTATTGTACTTTATTTCAGATGATTCTCCGATCTATTATATTAAATAACTGTTAAGTTAATTAAGTGCTAATATTCATCGAATTTATGGTATTTATCAACAAGATTGATACACAAAATCTCATTTTGTAACACAAATATAGTCCCTTAGTGAGACAACGGTATGTCTTCGGACTTACAATATTGAAAAAATGGGTTTCGATACCCGTGGTGTGCAAAGTACAGATAGCCCATTGAGTAGCTTTTTGGTTAATTTACAACACAAATATATTTTGGTATACAAATATAAAAATAATACAATTTATAATATAACGGCTATTACTAACAATTATTACAAATGATGATTTATATACAGGAGTTTTACAAACTTACAAAAAATGCTGATTCCTATATCCGGTCTAAAACTGAATATTTTATCGACGATCTAGGTTCATTGCGAATGAATTATTTCTGAGTTGATATTATTGGATCTCGCTTTAGCTAGCCTAACACCTTTACAAATTCATTTCTTACCAATGATATTATTTATTCTCGTCATAAGGATACTAACATTCGAAGTTAATTCACTGAAGTTGAATAGCTGGTAATCTTCGAAATCTATAAATATTTCTAGTCAAAGTCTGTAGTTTTCCGGTTAACAGGCGTAGATTACGGTTATAGCTTCCGAATTCTATGGTACACTGACTCCATCTGAACAAGAATACATATATATATATCAAGCCACGAGTTTCTAGTATTCTTGACAGTATTCTATCGGGCTCGGCATGGTCAGGTGGTTAAAGCACTCGATTGGTAATCTGAGGGTTGCGAGTTCGAGTCCCCGTCGCACCAGGCACCCTCGTTCTTTCAGCTGTGGGAGCATTATAAAGTGATGTTCAGTCTCACTATTTGTTGGTAAAATAGTTACCAAGAGTTGGCGGTGGGTGGTGATGATTAGCAGGCCTTTCACTGCTTTCTTACACTGCTAAATTAGGGACAGCTAGCGCAGATAGCCCTTGTGTAGCTTTGTGCGAAATTCAAAACAAACCAATTCAAGTATTTTACGCGTTTCGTAAACAGATATTGTTGACTCTCACTTTAAATAATACTCTGTATATTTCGAGAACAGGCGAGACTTGCGTAATATACAGTAAAGAATATTTACGTCACATGCAAAAAAGAAAACTATACAAAAAAGCCTAAATATTATAATACATGTATAGCGATAAATATGCTACAAAATTTAAAACAAACCATTACTATTAGAATATAGACAATTACACATGTATTAATAAACAGAAACGTAATGACCAAATGATCTAAGAAGTTCTTCATAGAAAGAAATATTGCTAAACGAAACTAAGATCTAAACTCTGTATAGTGCAATTACGACAAAAAGCTTATTGAATTAAGTAAAATGTATATATTTTTACAGAAATAACACTAAAATTCAACACAATATTTAGTTACTTATATATGTAAAAACGGCTGGTATGGATAGAAAAAGCACTCTGTAGAGAAGCGAACAACGTTTCGAACTTCTTTGATCATCGTCAGATGAGATACATCTACTTAACAAAGGACTTAACTTCTCAACAGCACCTAGGCACATCTCAACCTTAAAAATTAAAACATGTTTAGAAGACCAAGCCAGGACACTTGTTATGCTTTCCAACTACCAACTGAAAACTACCATCAGAAAGAAGACAACTTCGACAATTCTATTGACATCCAACAGCCAACTTTCCAGGAGAAATTAAAAATTTACATTTTTCAGAAATACCTGAAAACAACATCTTAAACAATTTTTTCAAAGAACTTTCTCAAAAAACCATTTACATAATTTCACAAAAGAGAAAACTAAAAAATAGCCTTTCAAAAAGAGACATTAATTCCATTAAAAACTTAAAAAAGACAAAAATATTAAAATTATAAAAGCAGATAAAGGAAAGAAACGCTATAGTCATAATGAACACGAATGGATAATCCAAAAATGAAGAACATCCTATCAGACATAAACAAACTCAAACCAATGCACAGAAATCCAACAAAAACAAACGAAACGCAACTAAACAAAAATACTACTAAAATGAAAAAAGTCAACACAGTTTCAAAAACATTTTTTTCTACCTACGTAATACCACAAATATGCGTCATCCCCAAACCTCATAAACCAGATTGTCCACTAGGACCAATAATGTCCACATATGAATCGTTTAATTACAATCTTGGTAAATACATAGCATGGGCATTCTCCAAATATGTAACATCAGCCAGCTCATTCATCAAAGACTCTTTTAATTTCAAATCTAATCTAAATCAGCTTACTCATAAAGCCTAAATGTCCAGTTTCGATGTCATATTTCTCTTTACAGAAGTCCCAACCACTGAAGCCTGCAAGATAACCTTAGAATTCTCTATCCGAGACCCTAACCCATCAACAGACATTCTCAGCAACCAAATAGCAACCTTCACCACGATAAAGGCAAACTTCATGTTCAACACTCACAACTATATACAAACAAATGACCTAAGCATGGGCAATCCAGTATCATCAGTTCTAGTCAATACTTTTGTGACACAAGTTGAAACAAAAGCAATTAACACAGTATTACATCCATTACTATACTGGTACAGATATGTAGATGTTACGGTTGCAGGATTCAAATCTAAAGAACACATACTTAATTTTTTCATTCACATTAACTTTGTTTTTTCAATAACTCTATACATCCCAAAATTTACTTCACATGCAAACAGGAAGAAAGCAATCAAATATCATTTCTTAACCTTAAAATTACAAGACCTGATACATAATTTAAAACAGAAAAACACCGAAAAATCACCTATACTGGATTATATATTTCTTGGGACCCAGTACATGAAACAAAACAAAAACTCAACATACTAAGAAGTCAAATAAACACAACCATAAAACTATGCTCACTAGATAAAATTAACGATGAGTTAGACAAAATAAAACAATACTTCATCAACATCAATAAGTTTCCTCCACAAACCGTAGAAAATATTATACGCACACACCTAGACAGAAAGCAAAATCAACCAACAAAAGTAAATATATCTCACGAATCAAAAAATATTTAGCAAAAACTAGTAACAAAATATGACATTCCAGTTAATACCAATTTTATTCAAAAACCAGGCATAAAACTAAGGTCTGTACTATGTAAAAACTACACTGACAAACACCACACAAACATTATTTATAAAATACAATGTAATAGCTGCCACGACTTCTATATTGGAGAATCAAGTAGAAAAATGGAAACCAGATTCAAAGAACATAAAAAGTCACCTTCACACGTTTTTGAGCACTGCAAGTCAAATAAACACAACATAACCATAGAAAACACTCAAATACTAAATAAAGATACAAACATAAACAAACGCAAAATTAATGAAGCCTTATTTATACAACAATTCAAGCCCAAAATAAACCAATACAAAGGAACGCCTTCCTATCTATATTAATAAATATAATCCAGCATTTAAGCACTCTGTGAACCTGACGATGATTGAAGAAGGCCGAAACGTTGTTCGCTTCTCTACATAGTGCTTTCTCTATTCATAACAACCGTTATACATAACTTTTTCTACAAGTGGGTTTTCTTGTTATCACGGATTAATACTTATATACTATTTTTACTTTCAATATTTTGTCACTATTTTGCATAAAGTAAACTAGTGAGCGATTTATTTTTAGTTTAATTTGCTTTAAAACGTCTGGAAAAAAAAATACATTTCAAAATTCTAAAACCGGACTTTGTGTTGTTTTTTCAGCAAGCCTGATGAACTATGATATTGGGATAACAGTTAACAGCTGTGTGCTCTATAGGAGCAACAATGAAAAAATGGTTAAAAAGAATGATCAATTTCAGTTACAATATTGTACAACCTAGCGATCATTAGATCAATCTTCATCAGCATAAGGTATTGTAAACCTTAGACATATCATAAAAGTTTTTTGTATTTCGTTGACTTTAACAAACACACTCTGCTATTCCTTACAAAATGTCGTCGCCCAGCATGGCCAGGTGGTTAGCACACTCATCTTCGAATCCGTGACCCTCGGATTAGAAGTCGAGTGTGCTAACCAACTCTTGGGCGGTTGTTGGTGAATGCTAGCTGACTTTCCTCTAATCTTGCGCTGATATTTGGTAATTTGTAATGTAGAACTCAGTTTCCAGATTTGACAATTTAAAACTTGAGCTTGTCAGAGCTTCAAAGTTGGCCTGGCACGGCTAGGCTATTAAGGCACTCGACTCGTAATCTGAGGGTTGAGCGTTCGAATCCCCGTCGCACAAAGCATGCTTGCCCTTTCAGCAGTGGGGGTGTTACAATGCGACAGTCAATCCCACCCTACGGTGATAAAAGAGTAGTCCACGAGTTCAAAACCAAACAAAATTTTGTTCAGTGAGCTATTTGTTAAATAAATTTCAACAAACTTTCTCTGCCAGTATTTTAAGTACATTAAGAGAGTTGTTAAGAAATACTATATGAACTTGGAAAAGGTAAGCAAAATATTACGGTTATCTTGGTCCATTTATAACTGCACACATTCAACATATATTGCTACTATTATTGATGTGAAACATTTCGAAGGTGCGTTTATTACTTAGCAGCTTGCACTTTTTCACCGTCTAAACTGTATATAAGTCCAAACATGTTTACATCACTATTAATGCTTGTCTTGTACAGGAAATAGAAATAAAAGACGAATTCTGTTTTTCAACTGTTTTAAATATAGGACGGCTGATAATTGAAATATATGTTGTTGTTATTTTTGGTTTTCAACATATTACCAACGCCAAAGCACATAACATCGGTTTTATCTTTCTAAATACATTAATTAGACTCAAAGCCCTTATAGAAACTCTTATGGTAGTAGAAAATATTGAGTACAAGTCTAAAGAGGTTATAATTTCATTGTATAGGTCACTGGTTAGTCCATATTTAGAGTAGTGTATGCATGTGTGTGTTCAGTTTTTGGCACTTCATCTCATGGAGGACATTGAATTGTTGGAATGGTTCAGAGAAAGGTTACTACAATAGTTCATGGGGCAGAAAGGTTTTCAAATGAGAAGAGGTTGATGCCTCTCAAATTGTATTTTCTTGATAAAACGGGGAATTAGAGGTAATCTATTGAGGTGTTTTAAATTATAAATAGTCTTATTTAACCGTGAGAATTGTAGGACAAGAGAACACAAATATAACTTTTTGCAGGGTAGGAACCATCTTCCACTACGACAGTTTTATTTTTCTTACAGATTGATTGAATGAACGCGAGGAAAATTTAAAAAAACAACAAATTCTATTGTATTTTCAAGGCCAAAATTAATTGTTTGATGCCATTTCCTGGAATTTATTTACTTAAAGTTTTTCTTCAATAAAGAAAGTTTTTTTCCTGATCCCTCTGTTTCTCTCCGTTTTCACTTTGACCATTTAAAAATGTTTGACTTTATACTCTGTTGATTTTTATTTTCGTTTTTGGTAAGTATATTGATTTTTTTCCAGTTTGTTTCTTTTCAACAGTATCTAGCAGTAAACCTCTACAAATCTTTTTTTCAATGGGTGAGAATTAGGAGAAAATATGATACATTTCAACAGTCTTTCAAAAAGTAGAATTATCGGAAATAAAGGCTAAAGCATATGACAAAATATTGGTAAAATGTTTCAGAAATCCAATCTAAACAGGGTTATCCTCAGAATCTCCTTCGTCCTTTCCTGTTCTCTACCAGGTGGTTTGGAGAACCGAAAATTTCATTTAATCTTATAAATACAATCATGTCCAGTATTCAACATGCTCTTCTTCCATTCCAGTAACAAGCTCCACATGAGGTACGAGATAGGACATGTTATAATGCAATACGAAACGCCTCTCTTAAGAAACGTTTTTCTTTTTCATTTCTAAAGTGTTAATACTGAGTAGTCGTAAGTGACTTATGAAAAACGAACTGAGATATCAAATTCTCACTTTAATTTCAGTTTCTAATGAGGTCCAGCATGGTAAGCTGCTTAGAGATGCTACTTTCAATATGAAAAACCAAGGGTTTGAATTCTTGTAACATCAAAACACGCTCACCCTATCAGCTGTGAGGCGTTATAATTTTACGATCTATTCCACTATTCTCTGATAAAAAAAAATCCAAGAATCGACAGTGGGAAATGATGACTAGCCGCCTTCCCTATAGTATTACACTGCTAATTTAGGGACGGGTAACGCAAATAGCCCTCGTGCAGCTTTGCACAAAATTTGAAACAAATAAATAAACTCACCGGGGAACAAATTATTGAGTTATCACTGTTTTGGCTTGATCTTTATTAAAGATGTTATTATTAGGCCTGGTTTTACTTAATATAGCACAAGTTAACATTATAGAACCGAGACGATCTGATGCGGAAGACTAAACAATAACATTATCAAAGTTAAAAATGAGTTTGTTTGTTTTTGAATTTCGCGCAAAGCTACATGAAGACTATATGGGTTAGCTGTCCTTAATTTAGCAGCGTAAGTGAAGAGGAAAGGCAGTTAGTCATCACCACCCACCGCCAACTCTTGGGCTGAGGACAAAATGGGATAGCTGTCCTTAATTTAGCAGTGTAAGTCAAAAGGGAAAGCTGTTGTTGTTGTTGTTTTGAATTAAGCACAAAGCTACACAATGGGCTATCTGTGCTCTGCCCACCACGGGTATCGAAACCCGGATTTTAGCGTTCAAGTCCGCAGACATACCGCTGAGCCACTGGGGGGCAAAGGGAAAGCAGTTAGTCATCACCACCCACCGCCAACTCTTGGGCTACTCTTTTACCGAGGAATAGAGGGATTGACAGTAATATTATAACGTTTTTACGGCTGAAAGGGTAAGCATGTTTGTTGTGACGGGGATTCGAACCCGCAACCCTCATATTAACATTATTATTATACAAAATTTTCGTTTTAGGAATGTAGATAATTTTCGAAACACCAATCCTTATCACTTACTAAAAACCTTTATGTCACTTTCATACAACAGAGAAAGGATTCCGAAAACAGAAAAAGATAAAATGGAGTATATAAATACACGTGTTATATTGTATATATCTAATCCCAGTTCAATAAACGAAAAAAAACCAAAGGCAATCCAAAGACGAAACATCATCGTTTTTTTATAGTATGAATTAAACACAACCGAAGTTTCACATCCAAACATTTTTATGTTGACTGATTTACGACATCTGTGCATTTAGGTTTCTTCACTATTTTCACACTTTTAAAGTGATGACGACACCACAGATGTTACGTGACTTATACCGATGTTGTTCGTCTTTTTATTTTTCTGAATTTTGGCAAGGTAGTAAGCAATAATCCAAAACCAACTGCTCGTTAATACCAATGAAAAAACAGTTTTACGTGCAATTTTAAAATAAGACTGCTAGCATACAGTTAAACTGTGACTTCAGTCAAGGTATATTAAATCCGATAGACGTCAGTCCTGAGAGAAATAACCTTTTATAATGTAAATATCGTTTTATTATGTGCTTTCAAGTAATTTAGAATTCACACATGGTTTGGTTATGGTATTACCAGTCGTAGATTCGATTAGTTAATGTATTTGTAGTTAGTTTATGAAGCAAATGTCTATAAAAAGAACTCAAAATTTCATTAGTGTTACTAATTTGTGGTTATTTTTTCCAATGTTATTATGTACAACTCTCACGACAAAAAAGTAAATTTGTGTACTGTGATATTTACGTCATTTGTGATAAAATACATAGTCATGTTTTAAAAAGGAAGCATTCGCTCACTAAAAGACACAAAAAACCACCAATAATTAGTGTGTTTTTGAATACAATTAAACTTCAGAAAGACCCTGACCACGGAGGTTCTAAACACAGACCTCACCATGTGTATCGAAATTTAGCAGCTGAATAAGAAGTATATTATATCATTGACTAATTCAGGATTTCTGCAGACAACATCCAAGACCAATGTCGTCGAATGCAGAGTTTAGATGGCACTATGTGAAATATGTGTGTGCTTGTTTGTTTTTAATTTCGCTCAAAGCTACATGAGGGCTATCTGTGCTAGCCTTCCCCAACTTTGCAGTGTAAGGCTAGAGGATAAGCAGCTAGTCATCACCACCCACAACCAACGCTTGAGCTACTCTTTATCAACAAATAGTGGGATTATCTGTCACATAATAACGCCTCCACGGCTGAAAGGGCGAGCATGTTTGGTTTGATGGGGATCCAAGCCCACATGAGTGTAAAAAAGAAGTATATATATATATATATATAGCAAAAGACATTCATTGTGGAAACTTATAAGATATAAAAAAGAGCCCTGCTATATAAGATGAAGATATAAAACAGTAAGCCAAATTAGAAGGCAAAGCTGAGACAATCTTGACCCACACTGTTTTTTAAACTGAGGCTTTTTGCTGATACAGTAGAGAAAAATAGCCTGTTAACAGTACCTATTACTTATCTTTGTATTACCTTTTTGTTAATAAATGCCAGGTTTAAATAACATTCGTATAACATACCCTAAGCACTTTATTTTAATGCCAACATCACGTGAACCATACAACCTCAGACTTACAAGTCAGTCATATGAACTGCGAGGCCTTATCTAGCTGAATGGCATTATAGAATATGAAACAGTTGATTACAATGTTTGTAAGCTCTAATTAGACTAAATTAGGTCACATTCTATCTTACATTAATATAAATTCTAAAACAACAAAGCAATGTTATTTGTTACTATCCGAACTACCTGATGTTCAGTTGGGAAATTATACTTCCTTTGGATTTAATATAACCTCCATCAACTGTAAATATCCTTTAATTTTCACAAAATGAATACAGTGTTTAAGATCTAAATTTGCACAAGAACAATGGAAAAACTGAGATATGACAAAAATGATAGAACAACAAAATAAATAAGGAAACGATAATTTATATGCAAACTCTGTATTTATCTTTGGTGTGGAGAGGTTGAGTGCCCATTCTTAAACAGCCAGTTTTTAATGATATTTTGTGTATTTTTGATTAATAATATCATCCTTAGAACTATGCGTTTAAGTAAATATGTGAAATATAAAAAAAGGTTTGAAGCATAATGGCAAGCTTTAAATATAGAATTTTCTTAAACTTGTCATTCATTGATAGGATTAGAACATACAAAGAATAAAGAAGAAGGTTAAGATGACTATGAGTACAATAGTTCCAATCAAACGTGTACATTTGAAATTTGATATAGAGATAAATGAGGAAAAGTTAATGACAATACAGAGAAACTGCTTTCAAAAATAGCAACAGTGATAATTTTGACATGAAGCATACTGAGAGTTGAATATTATACGGATGCAATTTTGACTATGTAAATAATTAAGCCACGTAACAGTAACAGTTGATATAAGTTTACGATAAAATGGCACATATCAGAACTACACTTTGATGTTGCTTCGCATTTTGTAAACATTATCATACAACTGAAATTAAATGCTTTTGTAAAAGCTGTGTGATAGCTCTTTCAAAAGCGAAATATTTATAAACATACGCGTAAAGATCTGCTAAAATTGAAGATGTAGAAATTATGAAATGGGATACCTTTCGCACATAATGGCGAAACAGGGGAAATGCATCAACGTGGAAGACCAGGACCATTCAAAAAGATCCCTTAAATAAGTCGTACCCCAGCCATGGTACACGAAATGCGAAATCGTGCAGCATCAAGGAAAACAAGCAGGAAGAAAGGTTGCTTTGGTCACGACAGCCTTACATCAAAGCCTCTTGCAATGTAATCTATGCTGTAGAGCTATTGCCAAGATGCACAGTCGTTAGATAGAGCATAACCATAAATGTTAACGTGGATCATAACAATCTTGTAAGTTTACATAATCTTTCACATAACTTACCCAATCTCTGTATTATGGCTAAGATTAATGAATAAAATCAGTATGTAGATCTTTGTAGCCACAAGTGACAATAAATAAATTGCACTTGAATGGTTAGACGCTTGTAAGCCAACAGTAAATTGTGATTTATTTTCTCAGCTGCAAAACACGAAACAAATGTAAGAAGTGTTTGAGACACTGAAAATTATTGGCAGTCGCTGCTTTTGTAGTTATCAAGTGAAATTCCACAAGTGTTATTCTGTGGAGTAATTTGGTTAAACTTTGGATGAAATGACAATGAGAAACAGGTTGGATACTCCCACATTCCACTCGTAAGTTGAGGGCTGTAATAAGTAAGATGCTGTAATAAGGAGATCAGGTACAAGACGTTACACATAATGATGAAATTGGAAAGAAATGATATTTTTCCAGAATTGAGAAGGTCAACGAGAGATAGAGGAAAAAGAAACGAGAAAAACTGATGAATTAGGATTAAAGATGGCAACAGAGAAACATATTTATCCCAAATATATTTATGTTTTTATTTTAAGCGTAAAACTGCATAATTATCATTCTTCATTCTGCTCACCACGGAGAATTAAGCCTTGGCTTCTAGCATTGTAAGTTCAGAGATTAAGTTGACCCATCGGGAAACTCCAGCCTATAAAACCCTTATACAGCTTTGTTCGGTTTGTTTTAGAATTTCGCGCAAAGCTACTCGAGAGCTATTTACAGTGTAAGAGTAGAGGGAAAGCAAAAAAGAAAAGGTGAGAAAAAAGGTTTTTGGTGCATTACGTAGCTGGCATATATACTACATGTAAACTTTCAGTATTGCTCATCGCTGAAAGTATGATAATAGAGTAAATTCTTGCTGAACTTAATAATAGTCTTGGATTCAATTATGTATTTAAAAACGGTTGGTATGAGAAGAGAAAGCGCTAATAGAGGAGCGAACAACGTTACGACCTTTTTCGGTCATCGTCAGGTTTACAAAAAGATACTACACAACCGCCTTCAAACATGTGGTCCCCTACCGGTCAATAATCCTTTCTTTCTTTGTGAATCTGACGACGACCGAAGAAGGTCGTAACGTTATTCGCTCCTCTATTAGTGCTTTCTATACCAATACCAGCCGTTTTTAAATATACAGTTTTCCCTACAAGTGGGTTTTCTCGTCATGACTGAGTCTTGGATTCAATTTCCACCAATAGGAATTTTGCATTGCAACTCGATCATGGGGGCATTTTGACCTTATTTATTGCAAAATTACTACCTGTGTTTTTCTGTTTTAACGGTGTTAAAGGGTTTTCATTTTTCCCTAAATACATCTGAGAAGTTTTTCTGACTATTTTACTGTGCAGAACAGGATATAAAATAAATTTTGAATGAAGTATTCACTGTTTCTTATAAATCTTTATTACACTAAAAAAACAGCAAAAGTTATAGTTACTGAAATTTTATGACTGGTATTTTGAAGGGACATTTAAAGTTAATAGCACTCTTTGCATAAACTTCTTGTACAGGGAAGCTGTCATGTTTAACTAATTATTAATGTACAATAGCAATAGTTTTCACGCTTAAGTAATTATTAATGTACAATAGCAATAGTTTTCACGCTTAAGTAATTATTAATGTATAATAGCAATAGTTTTCACGCTTAAGTAATTATTAATGTACAATAGCAATAATGTGCAGTATTCTAGTTATCCAATGTATGAGTAGAGCTAAAGACTAGAATTGTAAATTGTTATTAAGGATGTAGTTGTTGTTGTTTTGAATTAAGCACAAAGCCACACAATGGGCTATCTGTGCTCTGCCCATCACGGGTATCGAAACCTGTTTTTAAGCGTGTACGTCCATAGACATACCCCTGTGCCACTGTGGGGCAAGGATATAATTATGTTTAACAGAGAAATGATGTACAGTTGTTACACTCATCTGAGACATCTGCTACACTTACAACTTTATTTATCATCAATGGTATCTTATTTTCCCGGAAGAAAGCCGAAAGCCACTCCTACTACAATATAGTAGTAGGCTGTCTGTCAGATAATCAGTAGAAACTGAAATGACATCACATAAGGGACGCTTATATTTTCGATATGTTAAGTCATGATGTTAGTAAAACATGCGCGCGCTGTGAATCATGAGAATAATTACGCACTCTGTACGCTTTAGCATAGTATAACACATAAACTTATCAGTTTCGTTTAAAACATTTAAGAAGATACCCTTGGATTGTTCATAAAGAGCGTTTTTTAGATATAAGTCAACCAATTAATCATTACATCTGGGTAATTTTCAAGGGAATGGCTTTACTACAGAGACTGTCGTGGTTTGTTGCTACTCGAATCGCGTGGTATGATAGTTTCTCCAAAATCAGAGAAAAGTGGCTGACTTTTCTAATTTAGAAGTTGAATATTGAGTAACTTATTGTTGGTTGGTTCGTTTAATCCAACGTTTATCGCTTACAAGGTGTCTTAATTGTATACGATTTCGACTCTACTCAGAGTAAGTTTCATGACCCACAAAGCACCTTGGACAAGAAGGAACTTTGTCTGATTTTTTCTTCTACGACTTCAAACTTGGACGAAAAGCTACCGAAACTATACGAAACATTAACCTGAAATTCGGTCGAGGATCTGCTATTGAACGTACAGTTTGGCGTTGGTTCCAAAGGAACATAGAGATGAAAGTATTGAAGACCACGAAGGTCGTAGTAGGAAGCCATCCTTAGATGAAACACATTAAAGGAAGCAAGTGAGACAGACCTTCGCACAGGAGTAAATGAGCTTGCAGAAAATATAAGCACAAGCAAACCAAGCATTGCCAACCATCTGAGTACTACTGGAAAAACAAATAAGTTGGATAAGTGGATATTACATGAGCTGACTGAAGAGCAACAAAATCGGCGTTATGAGACCTATCAAGGATGACGCTAAAAAAATTGAACAAATTAGAAATTGCGGTTCTCCATCATCCACCTTATTTCCCAGACCTTTCCCCTACGGATTTTCATTTTCAGGCACTTAGACAACTTTTTGAACAATAAACACTTTCAAAACCAGGTAGCTGCAGAAGAAGCTCCTAGGGAGCGCATTGACCACAGAAACACTGACTTCTATAGCAGGGGCATAAACAGCATCGTTAGACGTTAGCAAAAGTATGTTGAAGTAAATTGTGCTTACTTTGATTAAAGCATGTTTTACAACACTGGTTTATACTTTTCCAAACTTTGCAGTTCAAAAACGACATTTATTGCTGAACACCCTAAAAGATCATTTGTTTGCTTGTTTGAAGTTAAGAACAAAGCTACGCAATGGGCTATTTTGTGCTCTTCCCACAATGGTTACCGAAACCCGGATGCAGCCATTGTAAGTCTACTGTTTCAGATAATTATAAGCCTGCTCATCAATATGAAATCTATGGCTGGTGGATTACTGAAGTATTCATAGTATTCATAGCAAGGCGTGCACTTGTTGTTAGCAAGCCTCGAGTATAGATTCAAGAATTCATGATTTGTAGCCCGTTGCCGCAAAAATTCAATCAACAATTTAAAGTCGTTGGTCTTTATATGAATAACAACCAAACTCCATTATTCGATCAAGAACGAGTAGTTTGAAAGTTGGTGATTGGTTTTACTGATTTGTTGTCTTTCCTCTGGTCAATAAGCTGAAAATCAAGGCCAGTTACACTTGACCTGATTATTTGAAATATTTTATCTGTGGTTTGTGTACTTTACGTTTCTGCGTATGCACTTAATATCAATAAACAAGAAAATACTTGTTAGTCTGTAAGTGTAGCTTTAATAATAAGTCTCTTAATAACAGTATAAAGTGGACCTGATGACTTATAAATCCTAAAGGCCTGGCATGGCCGAGCGGGTTAAGGCGTGCACTCGTAATCCGAGGGTCGCGGGTTCGCGCCCGCGTCGCGCTAAACATGCTCGCCCTCCCAGCCGTGGGGGTGTATAATGTGACGGTCAATCCCACTATTCGTTGGTAAAAGAGTAGCCCAAGAGTTTGCAGTGGGTGGTGATGACTAGCTGCCTTCCCTCTAGTCTTACACTGCAAAATTAGGGACGGCTAGCACAGATAGCCCTCGAGTAGCTTTTTGCGAATTTTCAAAACAAACAAACAAATCCTAAAAAAAATAATTAAATTTTAGCAATCAAAATTTATAATTTATGGAATATTTGTTTTTCTTAATTTTGTAGACAATACGAAATTTTTGCCACCAATAGAGTTTTGCCATATGTGTGTAAACCAATGCTCTCTGTAAAAGTTTCTGTTATAGCTTATTATTGATGTCCATTTATTATTATACTTTATTAATTAACTGTTGGGTGTACAAACATTAAAATAGATTATATCAATAGTTAACTAAAGCGTTTTAGGCTTTAGCTCATATACTATAATGGAACATTTGCGTAAATGATATTAGAAAAATGTTTTAATTACGCCATGTGCAACCTCCAACTTTGTAAAATTTTTATCCTGAGTGCATGTAGATTAGCAATAGGGGTCACGATTTTTCCGTTTCGCCTCCAATTCCTGTTACGGAGAACATTACTTTTCTCCATTCACAGGATGCAAATATGACGTGATGAATGTATCACACATTATTTAACCATATATTATATTTACCATACCTAAAACCTCTTTAAGTACTTCGTTAAAATAAAAACCATTACTAAACTTTCATCTGTTAATGACGAAGCCTCATGTATAAGACCTTCTAAATTACAAACTATTTTAGCTAATTGAAAGAGTAACAACTGTAACAACTCTTATGACTGGAAATAAGGAAATTATAACTTTAAAAAAGAAACAGTTTATTTTATTACGAATATTTAAGAAAAATGCTTGATTAATAAGGTGTTAAATTATGTTGGCGTGTTTTATTTGTAATTGTTGAATTTCTTTACAAGAACTAGCTTGGCTGAATCAAGGAAATTTGGTAGTTCGGTATTGCAGTTTCGTTTATGTATATGTGAATATGTAAACCTTCATGGTAGCCTTTCTTGAGAAATCACGCAATGGTTGAGTTAAAATGAGCTAAATGAAGTCTAGATTAAAACATTTAGAACTTTAACTGTGCTTTACGCAATTCATATTACAGCATTCAACATTTTAGATTAACTATATGCAGCCCACATCACAACATTTAGAACTTAAGATGAGTTGTATGCAGTTCACATTACAACATTTAGCACTTTAGAAGAGCTTTATGAAATCCAATTCCATTTAATACTTTAGATGCACGATATGAAGTCTACATTACATTTAATACTTCAGATGAACCATACGAAGACAACATAACATTTACTACTTTAGATAAACGATAAGAAGTCTACATTACATTCAATACTTTAGATGCACGATATGAAGTCTACATTACATTCAATACTTTAGATGTACGATATGAAGTCTACATTACATTCAATACTTTAGATGCACGATATGAACTGCAGTAAAGAGATGAACTTTTCTTATCTGGATTGCATGTGTTAATACATATGAATTCATTCCTGTATCGTTATTATGTGTGTCGGTAAATAGAGCAGCAGTCCACTTTTCAGGCAATAACGAAACTTAGCTAGTACTCAAAAATGTGTATATGGTTTTAGTTGTGTGCTTTTAAACACGAAGCTAGGCAAATGACTATCTGTGCTGTGCTGTATTTTAAGTATCATAATCCCTCAAACTTACAACTGAACCACTGAACGCAAATATTAGGTAAACACCAAAAATATTTGCTATGTGAGGGAAACTGGAGTGTCTTGAGAAAACTCACTTTCATACTCCTGGTAGTCCAGGAATACAGTGGGACAACTATGTTTATAATTAACAAGATAATTGACGCAATGTGTGAAAAATCGTGAATTTTTAAATTTTTTTTCTGTTATTAGTTTCAATAATTTTCATTATTTTGTAAATTATGATTTTTCATGGGCATACAAATTTTACCTTTGATGTTAAAGTTGTTGTTGTAGCTTATAGCACTTAAACAGAAGACTTGATATACCTTACTATTTGATTGATGACATAATGATGAAAAACACGTGTTATTTGTTACATTGGAAATATTTACAAGTTGTAAAAGTTGTACAAATTAAGTGAAATCCCAGATTATTTATTAGAGTGATCGTTAGTTCTTATTTTAATTTTTCTAATATTTAATATTTAGAACTTAAATATTTAAGTTAAATATTTTCCGTGCAATTTGATTCAGTTTTAAACTCATATCAGATGCATAACCTTAATGTAGTTTAAAATATAAGTAAACTATGTAGCATATATACTAGTACATAACTTATCATTTTGTAATATAGCCAATTTCAAAATTCAATGTTAATCTTGTGTAAGTGGCCTTACAAACTCGGGAACAATAGTTTGTGCTTGTAAGACTAAGTTGTAATCATAAACGTAGGGATCCTGTGCAAACAGTCTTCCCCTTTTGAAATTATAACCATGTGATCTATCAGTTAATATCACGATAACTCATGATCGGTGTTAAAAGTTCGATATAAATTGTGAAAATAATTTTTGTGTGAAGCTAGAACACTACATCTAGGCATCAACCAGTACTATATAACACTTCATGAAAAATAAATGTTACTTGACCAGTTGAAGAAGGTGATTGGAACATTAAATCTAATAAACCTAAAAAAATATGGTAAAAAAGTGGAATTTTATGCGATGAAAATCTTGTTTTTATACAAGCTTGGGTGCATAAAAATGTGTACATAACAAATTAATAAAATGTAACACTGACGAAAACTTAAAAAAGATTTGCTCAAGAAATAGTGTCATTACAACAAGTGTAAAAGCTTCGTGGTGTAAGAACTAAACCATGATTACAAACCCTAAAGAACTTATAAAAGTATGCCATGAAGGCTTCAGAACGATTACTTCGCACAGTTGAAATAACGGTAAAATTTAATCTCAAACTATTAATGCCCGTTTCATAAATATAATTATCGACCGAAACACTGTAGGGAACAATAAAAAAAACTGCTTGATTTGTTAAAGTTTTTAGATAAAACTGCGATTGGTTGGAATATATTGCAAGAAAACTGATAGCTTTCAAAATTCAGTATAAATGTTGATTACTACGATGCAAGTGAGAAGAAAATGAAAACCATTAAAATGCTAGTAAAGAAAAACTTGTTCACATATCTAAAGAAACATTTCTCGTCTTTCCAGCTCCATTTAGAGTTGATAAAACTCCCGGTGAAACGATAAAGCTCGTGGACATGCACGTGAAATAGAAGTCATCTTTGCCACCGGGCAAAAAAGCGCCGTGTGCACGGTGTGTGATGTACAAGTTTGTTCCACAGCTACACAAAAGCTGGGATATTAAACGAATATCAGTGACGCAAAATCAGCGAAGGGCTTTTAACGTAAAGCAATATTGAAGTGATGAGAGTGTGTTATAGCATCGGTACACAAAAGTTCTGTCGGTCATTTTTCTCTTGTTTTATGGCGTGTAAAGAAATTAGTCGATATCTACTGAACAGCGATGCTTTGTGTCGTAGATTTTCATACACGTGTTTGTTTGCTCTCCACTGAATTTTTGTCCTATAAAACAATGTTTCCACTACTTTGTTCATACATTTATATAGATACATGCATTATCTCTCCATATGTGAATCTGCCTGTTTATTTGTCTAGCTATCACTTGCAACAGAATTTTTTTATTCAGTCATGTGTTTTGTTACCAACTGGTAACCTAAAAGCATCCAAAGTGGAACTACTGACAAAGAATAAAATAAGTAATGCTAAAAATTTTTTGTTTTTTTTCAACTCCATTTCACTTTTATTGCAATGTTATGTGGAATTTTATGAACACGGATGTGTATCCTTATATAGTTCTGGAAAGTATGTCACGAACTCGTCAGAGAAAGTAGGAATACGGTAAAGTAAAATAGGTAAATACTTCATTAGTTTTCATATAAAATAAGCTTAGATATATAGTTAAGTTCATTTTAGGCCACGATGACCGGTTATTTAGCGTGGTTGGTTTTTAAATCTGAGAATTGTGACCCAGTGTCACAAAATCACGCTCTGCTTTTTATGGCACCATAAGACAACTTTATTCCAAGAGTTTGTGATAGATACTGTTGACTACGTGCCTTCTCTTATGTTTATCAGTTCAAAATTATGAACAAATAAACACAGATGGTGCATGTGTATCTTTCTGCTAATACGCGAAACAAAGGTACAGTTTATATATACTGGATTAGAATATTTCGAATTATTGAATTTCCCAGTATTCTCTTGTAAATTTACACATATTTGTCTCTTGAAAGGCCATTCTTGAGACAATAATAACTCATGCAAATCATTAATTATATCACAGACAAAAATTTAAAACCGATGACTCCAAATCACGAAGTCTGTTGGATACAATACAAAGATTAAATCTGATCTTAATGTGCAGGTCATAATATAATTAATTAATTACATGAAAAAACGCAGAATACATAGATTTTCACAACTTCTATAATCACCTTTTAAAGCTGTTCACAGAGTGGTGAAAGATACAGGCGTATATAAAGTTCAACATTTTATTAACTACATTAAGGTCAATGTATTTTATATAATGAATTAAAAGTGGTAAGTAAAGTACTTCTTCTGGTGGTCCGGATTCCTGATAGAAGTTAGCAACAGATATGTTTTAAGAAAATATATTTTCTATAGTTCGCTAGTTAGACCTTGTGTGGTTGTCCGTTTAACAAATCTACTTTGAATGATAAAAACATTCAACAGTTTGCTGAAGATACGTGATCGGTACGACAACAAATTAAATATTTGATTCCGGTTTGGCATCAAGTCCAAAGTTAAACATTCAGGACAAAATTTTCGTGTGATAGAAAAATTGCTAAAATTGTTGTTTCAGCTGTAGGAATCTGTGTCAACGCAATAGCTTTTACTTTACCGTAAAACATCGCACAAGTAAGGATGAAAGTTCGTGAACAACGTTACAAAGCTACTCTTGAGTCGATCGAATCGTTATTCGAATGCGTTTTTGTCGAAGGGACACCCAACTAATAACTATATCTTTTCACAGTAACTTGACAAGTTTATAATTTGTTGTTTTGAATTAAGCACAAAGCTACACAATGGGCTATCTGTGCTCTGCCCACCACGGGCATCAAAACCCGGATTTTAGCGTGTAAGCCCGCAGACATACCGTTGAACCACTGGGGGGAAGTTTATAATGTATTCAGTATAATGAATAAATATAACACGACACATCATTTCCGTAAAGTTTTTTTTTAGCAAGACATTTTCAGAGAATCCCACCATTCTTTGGTAAAAGAGTAGCCCAAGAATTGGCAGTGGGTGATAATGCCTACCGTCTAGTCTTTTACACTGCTAAATTAGGGACGGCTTGCGCAGAGAGCCCTCGCGTAGCTTTGTGCGAAATTGAAAACAAACAAACCAAAGTTTCAGAGAATGGCACGAGTCTCGTCTCTGCGCATGCGTTATTGCCATACCTCCAAGAAGAAAGAACCAAGAAACCTGAAATTTTGTCCTTATATTATGCAGATACTGAGGGTGCGCATCTGAGTATTATTAACTAGTTTATTCACGTACTTGCGTGCATGCGCGTGCGTTTCTCCAGCAAAAAAAATGCTAAGAAAATAAAGTGTTTTACGTTTCTGGGAAATAAAAATGTTTCAAATATATTTGACTGTTCATCTAGAATATATCAACCTAATAACCCGAGCGATGCCGGGAGCTTTTTCTAGAGAGTATGATAAAACGTTATTATACCAACATTGAAACAAACTTTATTTTTATAGGAGCTAAAACGCGATAAAAAAACTTAATTATTTTAACAAAAGATCAAAATGATAACATAAAAACAAATGTATATGTAAAACAATAGGCTACTACATTACCATGGAAACGCAACGTTTATGTTAAAACAAATGTACATGTAAAACAATAGGCTACTACATTACCATGGAAACGCAACGTTTTCTGTTAAAACAAATGTATATGTAAAACAATAGGCTACTACATTACCATGGAAACGCAACGTTTTCTGTTAAAACAAATGTATATGTAAAACAACAGGCTACTACATTACAATGGAAACGCAACGTTTTCTGTTAAAACAAATGTATATGTAAAACAACAGGCTACTACATTACAATGGAAACGCAACGTTTTCTGTTAAATATTGACCTACCATATTATTTAAAAACATAACGTAATATTTTCAACAATAGAGTGCCGACTAATACAAGCACTTAATGTGATGACTTTCACCAAAAGTTATCTGAACAGAATGGAAATACAGCATATCAATATACAGTAATTTTATAACAAAGACTATCACCGTCATAGAAGTATCAAGGCATCGTAAAAGTACAACACAACTTGTGTTTGAAATACAGGCAACCAGACGAGCACGAAAACGTAAGTAAAACGGTTTTAAGAAGATCAGAAAATTAGCATAGGAATAAAAAGTGATACAAAATGATGAGCCCCGAGTGGCACAGCGATATGTGTACGGACTTACAACAATAGAAACCAGGTTTTGACACCCGTGGTGGGCAGAGCACAGATAGCCCATTGTGTAATTTTGTTCTTAATATGAAACAAACAAACAGAAAGATGAGCAAGATATGTTAAAACGATTTTCAATATGAGAATCAGCATGTCACAGGTCAAACACAACCAATAAAAAGTTATGAAGGAATGAAGTGTATCAGAAGCACATTTTGACCGCAAACTGATTGGTTCTTCGGAAGAATGCGTAACAGTCCTTTCTGACTTACAGTCAGACAACAAAGATCTGTTCAGATTGAGAGTTTAGAATTTATAAAACAGGAATATAACTTGTAGTTGATGGAGTTGAAAAAACAAAATAATGTGAATCATGTGGGGAAAGAAAAGCAGTCCATAAATAAAACTGCAACAAATTTTATCATCACCCCACCCCTCACAGCTGTAGTTAGTAAATATACGTCTTGTAACAGATAGGGCTCTATGAACATAAAGACCAGTAATAGTTTTTTTATGTGTTTCAGGTAACAATATACAACAAAATTAAAAACTGTCACTATCTGGAAAAGCATTACCAGTAAAGTGGTCATAAGTTGTCTGCACAAAATATTAAGTAAAGGGAAACCGATTGTAGAAAACTGTATTAATGGTTAACAGATAGGGAAAAAATGTCATTATGTAATGACATTCGTCGATGCATATAGATAAATATTTGTATAGCTATAATCAGTATCATATCATGTCATACTACTCGATTGGTGAAACAAACAATTTCCAGAAATGTTAAATTATATATAGAGAAAACGTTTTCAAAGAGATCCATAATGAATGCGGGGTACTGTGCCATGGGCAAGTTAAGACTATGAGAGTAGATAAAAAGGTGAAAGTGAACTTTGTTTATTATAAGATTAATGTTTTTTATTCGTTGTACTACACAGAAAATCTCTTTTTGTATGAAACTGATGTCAAGAGGGTATGGGTTAAGTTGAGGCTTTCTAATTGAACCTTTTATCAACTCAATCAGATAGAGAATGGAATGGTATCCATGCTATTCCGTAGATCAAGTTGCAGAATGTGAAACTGTAGTCCTCATACACTAGCAAGGTTATAGAAGGTAGATAAGGGGGAATTTTGTGCTTTGAACATGATAGCTTTACGACGGAACCTTTGGTACAAGAAACTACGCTGCCGGGGTATTTTCAAGATTCATTTTTTCAGACAATAGCATAATAAGAAATGACGTCATGGCCAATGACGATGTGGTGAGACTCCAAAATCATATTCAACTCACTAGTTTTTACAATAAACCTCCAGAACACTAAGTAGTCAACACTCTAACGTGAAATTTTACAAACGTGTGATATCAAAAGAAAATAGTTCGCATCTCACCTTCAACTTGACAAGCAGTGTTGAAACTACTAGATTCGCAGAGAAATACACATACGTAAAGCTTTTCTGACTGCTAATAAAAGGCCTTCACATTGACTCCAGTCGTCACCCTATCGTCTTATTCAGAAATTACGGACTCGCTCAACAATACTGCTGGACTGCCTTTGAAACAAAACATAATATGCATTCAATTGGCATTCAGACTCTGTTTTTAACTTAAACTAATTACAAATAGATCTAAAATATCTTTAATAAATAAATAAACATTTATAAACTCAATAAATAATATTATTTATTATATATTAGTGACAATATATTAGTGTCAGCAAATAATTTTCAACGCATGTAAAAAGTTTACAGTGATTGTTTATAAAACTTAATCATGGACATTTCTTATACTTTGTGAACGAGCGAATAACAATTAATCCTAATAAAATTTTACCATGGATATTCTGTTTACGCCATGAATTTGATGATAACGGTGTTTTTGGTTTGTTATGGAAAGAAACATTCTTTTGTTTATAAACCGCATTGGTCACCGTTTATTAACCCATCGTTTTCTTTTATTTGTTACTCATCCCACCAAGGTGTTTGTAAACAGTTGCATGCAACCTTCTAAAAATACTGATAATTTTAGACTTATTATCTCTACTGTGAGATGATAAATCTCTTCAAAACTTAGTTTTTAACTTAACCAAACCAGTTATTTAATGTCAAGTATAAATAAAACAGTAGACTAAAAATATTATGCCAATGCTCATATTTGCTACCACACACAATGAAAGTAGTATTCGAAAATACTCAATTCTTACGGATTGCGATCAACACTTTGTAACCGATTACGGTCAATATAGCAGAAATATACACATGTGTGAGCCAAAATTAGTTTTCGCAAATTATGTCATCAAGCCTGTTAAAGACATGTTTTGGTAAATACCGTAACAATTATTTAAAGGTACCTGTTACCATGACAAAGTTTCAAACTTTAACGTATCCAAAGGTAAACCAAATAACCTAGTAATATGTTTCAATGCATTTTTCTCTTCAATTTAATCTCAAATAAGAAACAAAATTTGTCAATTGGAATTATAATTCTTAGTGGCATTTTCATTGGTCGTCGATCAGTAATTTTACCGTATATAAATGTGAATTAAAATAGGAAATACGGAAAATAAGTATAACGTAACATAAATACATTAGTGTATAAAATAGCTGAGTTACAATTATATAAAGCATAACATGAAAATAGATAGTATGACTGTAACAGAAATATCTCATTTTAGTACATGATTACGTTTGTTTGTTTAGAATTGGCATAAAGCTGCACAATGAGCAATCTCTAGCCGAGTCTGCTTATGGGGTACGCATGAATACGTAGGCCTGTCATAAACACAAAACGCGCCCTATATTTCGTTAGTTAACTTTGAAAATTATTGAACATAAAACCAAAGTAAAGTATCGAATGTGTGATTTAAAAGTCCTTTAATGACTTTTTTAAGGAAATGACTTCAACTTGATACTTTTGTCATAATTAATAACATCAAATTGTCTTTTTTTGTATAAAAGTCTCTCGCCACCAATTAGATCGATTCTTGTTTTAAATTAAACACAAAGCTATCTGTGCTCGGCCCGCCACGGGTATCGGAACCCGGATTTTAGCGTGTAAGTCCGCAGACATACCGCTGAGCCACTAAGGGGCCTATTAGATCGAATAAATAAATAAAAATTAATGACTAAACGAATAAGGCCATACTTAACCTAGGTACTACAGAGTAAAGTTATTAAAATATGTATACTGAAATTTAACTCGAACATATTTTTTAACGACTTGTAAAAAAAAATAATATAATTACATTGTTTCTTAATGATTCACGTGTGTGATTTTAAAAAGAAATTCGAGTAATTTTTTTGAATGTATTTACTGCTGACAATAATGAAACATTTTGCAAAGACTTTGTGTGTCAAGAATTGCCCAAAAAATATGCTGAAAAATCTTTCAGTTTTGTTTCGTGCAAAAAAAGAAGGCTTATGTTACAAAGAATCATTGGTTGAACACGTGGTCCGGAATGGCCAAGCGCGTTAAAGCGTGCGACTCGTAATGTGAGGATCGCGGATTCGCATCCCCGTCGCGCCAAACAGGCTCCCCCTTTCAGCCGCGGGGGCGTTATAATGTGACGATCAATCCCACTATTCGTTGATAAAAGAGTAGTCCAAGAGTTGGCGCTGGGTGGTGATGACTAGCTACCTTCCCTCTAGTCTTACACTGCTAAATTAGGGACGGCTAGCACAGATAGTCCTCGAGTAGCTTTGTGCGAAATTCCAAAACAAACAGACAAACAAAACAATTTATCTATTAACACAGAAGCATATCCATACTTGTCACATTTCTTTTATTAAACAGACGGAGTTTCTTTATTTGTTTGCTAGGTGGTACTAAACGAAATCAAAACAATTGTTTGTTTCTTTCTTGTTTTCATCATCTTTAAGCTTGTCAAAGAAGTTACAATAAATAAAACTAACCTGATACATAGCTTCACGTTATTTGTGAAATAAAATGTGGAAGATCACGCCAGTTTTGGCTAAAATGCTATTAATGATTTTGATTAAAATTAGTTTAATATTCAAATTCAATCTCTCCCCTTCTTTGGAGCTGTCTTCTATATCATGCTGCCTTTTGCATTATCAACCGTTAACACTGTTGCGTCTATCTTCTACATCATGTTGTCTTCTACACGTACACAATAGATATAATACATGTTTCAGATGTTAATACCATATTAAAGAAATGAGGAAGGAAAAATAAGACAAATTAATGTGTTGCAAACAAGTCATTATGCACGACCATGATTTCAACAGTAAAAGCACTTTCAAACTTATTTCGAAAATTGTGCCAAAAATGGAGACAAGGAGAACAAGCAGTAACCAAAAATGATAGTTACGCAATACTATAAAAACATAATTATCACGGTAAATTCAACGATTTTTTTTTATTTTAACAGTTTCAAAACTTCTAAAAATAGGCTCCACATAAACCTTTAACAGCAATATTAATTTTTGTTGATGGACAGCAAAAACCTACTTTAGAAAGCTGTACCTGACGACCTATTTACTATATACATCATGATCGTGAATAAATGGTGTGAAACGTACAATCGTCTAGTTTTCTTTAATTCTATAATTATAGAGTTTCATTCACCAAGTACCGATGGATTCAAATGGTTTCACGTGTCAACTATTAAATACCATATAGTAATTTTTTCGTGAAATTAACTTATTGTTATATTCATAATAAATACGTTATATATTTTCCTAGAATTCACTAATATAAAGTGAAATTTTATCATAGTTTCTAAATATCGCACATCAGTTAATAGTTGTGGGAATGGAACATCTTGTCCTGCTGTTGGTATTGTATTGTTATAAATGTGTGTTGTTACAAAAAGCGTATCAAACAATATTTTCAGGAATTACATAGAATTATATACCTTTTTAATGAGATCCTCGGTGGCTACGTTGTAAAGAGTGAGGACTTATAATGTTAAAAATCGTGTTTCGTAACAGGCAGAACACAAACACACCTTCTGTGCACTTTGGCGCTTTAAAACAAAGTAAACAAACTGGCGCTTTAATATTTGACTTGTTTCACAAAACATTATGGGACCTACAGATACTATATTCACCACTTTACAGTTAAGATTTTAATGTTTTTTTAACATTAAGGCGAGAATTCACGAACTAGAAAATATTTAATTCTGTAACACTCTTGTAACGTATTGGTAAATGTTTTCTTGTCGTTGTGTTTAGTTTCACTAGACTTAATGATATTCAAGTAGAAATAATTGTATAGTCGAAAACTATTTTTATAGAAAATAATACAAACCAAAACCACTATAATTTTTTGTCTTTTAGAACGTGCCTTATTTCTAAATGGATTGTTAATTTGTTTATTTCAAGCTCAAAAGTTACATAACAGATTATCTGTTCTGTGTTCGCCGTGAAGAATTGATTGTTTGTTTTGAATTTGGCGCAAAGCTACACGAGAAATATTTGCGCTGGCCATCCCTAATTTAGCAGTGTAAAACAAGAGGGAAAGCATCTAATCACAACCACCCATCGCCAACTCTTGAACTACTTTTTCACCAACGAATAGTGGGATTGACCGATATATTATAACGCCCCCACGGCTGAAAGGGCGAGCATGTTTGGTTCGACGGGGATTTGAACCTGGGTTTGAATCTTGTCCGCTCACATTGTTAAAGTATTGAGAATAACCTGAAAAAAAACTTACGAGACGAAGTGTAATTGCTTATATTTCACAATTAAAACAAATAACGAACTTTTTCATTAACGGATTCTTCACAAGTAGGCACTCTGTGACATGTTATTTGCTGAAGTGAAGCTTCCAGTTGGACAAGGGTCAGTAAAGTGTGTACTCTACAATATTTTACTGATTTTTTTCTTTAGTTAATAAAGATAAGAAGAGACAACTAGAGTGGAAAGTTTCAACTCAGTTTGCAACATATATTTCCAATCTGAACTTTTACTGTGCTTCCTTAGAGCTACTGTGTAATGTAACTGTCACATCTGAATCTCCTCCTTCCCTAGCTACACACTCATTTCTGTTTAATAAACTATAAATGAAAAATGACAAAAATAATTACTTTGTTTCTTTTTAATAAGAGAGTATCTGTTTTTATTGTACGTCTTTGTGCTCAGAATCTCAGTAGTTCGCTGTGACCAGTCACTGAACTCAGTAGTTCTGATAACTTGTTCAGTGGTTCGCTGTAAACAGTCACTGATGTCAGTAGTTCTGGTAGCTTGTTTATTTTTATACGTAGCTGTAAGCCTTAGCTTTTTTATTTGAACCTTATATTGGCATGATAAGCTGAAACGTCTCTTAAACTGAGCTGTAAATTGTAATTTATTTTCACCGAAGTTTGTGTTCTATCCAGAAGCAACGCTATATACCATTACTTCCTTAATTGGTAACAGGGTTGATTTAAACTGCTTAATGATTGGTTAGCAGCTGCTACATGATTCAAACTTATTTCCAAAATGCGTATTCAATATCATCAAGTCATTCTATATAGAGTGGTTAACATGAGAGTCTAAAAATAGAAAGATACGAGGTTCGTTCCTGTGATGTGCCGTGTGATATGCCGCAGAACCTGCTCCGTAGTTTCAGCTATGGCACTTGAAAGACTGCGTTTTCTCTTGTTTGGTTACTTTACTTTTGGCTAACAGCTCAAATTTAAGAAGGACTGTTCATTGGGCCTCTGGAGCGACCATCTATCCCATTTGTCGCTTAAAGTGGTATTCATCTTGAAAATACAGTGTATTCTACACTTATATATGAAAGTACATCGTCAACTCTGTGACACAGTTGAAATCCAGATAAATATCGAAAGTTTTTCTTAAAATAAATCGTTTCGCAGCAAGATTTCCAAAAAAAAAAGGGAAGAAAAACATGCAATCGTTGACAGTCGTATAAATCTACTTGAAGTAATCAATACGGGAAAAGAAAAATGTCACATCGCTGAAGCCGTGTCGTATCTACGTATTAACATTTTGTTAAGATCTGCAAATATGGTGGATATCCTAGTCAACGGCGATTAATCGTCATGTCACATGTTTATTCTTCAATCTTATGGGGTATCAAGAACTAATTTTTAAAGACTAGCCCTCAGGCCTTGTCTTGAAATTATCCAACTTTATTCAAAACCCATGATAATAATTTCTGCTATTCAGATCAGTCCTAGGCATTACATTAGAACTTATTTCTCACAGGCATTATTTACTTGACTGATGATGTGTAATAACCCTTCATAAACCCTTCAAAACTTGACCGACGTCGAAATATAATTGATCGATGCGCCATCTAACGGGTGCCTAATGGACCTTTTATTCTCGTGAAAACAGAATAAGTACACTTTTTGTTCGAGTAATTAATTAGTTTTACTACACTGATATGCAGTCTGTTATGTAGCGAAACATTTTGTCTTACTTCTTGCGTTAGCCCTCGGTAATGTACTGTGTCAACGTGATAAATGAGTTTGTTCATTTCGTGCACCCAGTATAACCTTTGGTTTATGTGGTTGTTTTTCATTTGCAAGACTTTGTACACATCATTTTCACGTGAAAAGGAATAATTGCAAGCATATCTGAAAAGTTTAATCCAACTTTATATTACACAGACGAATCACCGTGTTAAAAATTATAATTAAATACCTTTCAGCTAGACGTTTATTAAAAAAAAAACAATACATATTTTAATGTACTAATAAAAGTTTATTTGTTTTGTGTTTAAGTAACGTTATACTAAATAAATAAGAAATATATATAAATATATACTTAACCGATAACGAACAAGGACCCGATTAGTTTTTGTTTAAAATATTAAACGCTTGGCGGATCAAACGAAAGAGCTTAATTTTAACCTTCTTTTAAAGCAAGCTATCAACTTAGGTTTAAAATAAAAATCCACACGGTAATGAATATAGCTAATTAAATATACCGTTCTTACATTCTTGCTTGTGGATATTAGAATATATTATTACATCAGTTCGGTGCCCTCGCCGTTAGTTTTCTTTTTCCTTAAACAATTTTCAAGAACAGAACACGAAAATGCTTTTATTCAAACAGTTAGGTACTGAATGCAAAATATTGCAAAATGAAAAGCAATAGAAGGTTATAAAAGATCCTAAAAAAACATTAGCATATGTAATTTTCAGGTTTACATGGACAGTTGGAAAACTAAATTTCAGAAAAGCAAAAGAGAAAAACAAAATATAAGTCTGTATAACTAAATGCCAAAGGCACGAAATGAAAATAAAGCCAACAAGAACCATTAACTATCAAGACAAATAAAAAAAGTAGCCTTCAGTCAGTGGTATTAACATTACAAGGTGATTGATTTCCATAGTTACGAGATGGTAGTTTTCGTTATCTACCAACATCAGTTGCGGATTCGCTGACTTGCATTCACATTTCCATAAGATATCACTGAATAACATAGTTTGTTAGTTTTTGTTTTTTCGCTTGGGAATCTGACTGGAAATTAGTATGAAGCTTCATCAGAAAACAAAAAAATTTACAAAACGTACGTAAAACTAGTCGTAGAAAATGCCTGTATAACATGGATAAATGTATCAAAAACACACATCATCAAACTACAGCAAATATAAAACGGTATTTTAACGAAAGCATATAGAATCCCACGAGCAACAAGCACACTATTTCTACACATCTATTCAAACATTAGACAAACTTATGGATAACTCACTTCAGTATTATAAGAAAAACACCAATAAAAATGAATTTATAAGTAAACTAGAGAGTTACATAATACATGATGAACCAGCTTATAAGTACCTCTTACAACTGCATCATAAACACAAATCTTACAAATCAAACAGTGTTAGGCTAACTGAATCTTATAGTCACAAATGTAACGATATTTTAAAAGGGTTTTGCATGAAAAAATATAGGACTGTGTGTGTGTATATATATGATTTCTTAGCAAAACTGTATTGTAATCACAGCCTTATAGTGATATGTGTGTGTATATATATGATTTCTTAGCAAAACTGTATTGTAATCACAGCCTTATAGTGATATCCCAATCTACTGAATAAAGCTGTTAGAACAGCAAAATATTATCTTTGTTTTCTTCCATTTTATAAGGCTAATTCTTTCATGTCATCACAGAATGTAAATTTGAATACTACAATAATGCTTTGCTAGTCACTGTTAACTGTTAGCAGTTCATTGAGCCAGGGTGAGAATACTTACCACTCTTTAGAATTTTCATATACTTGTACAAAGGTTGTGCCATAAGGGTTCTGCTTGAATAAACATACTGATCAAATCTTGGGTCGGAAATAGCTGTCATTGTACCACATGCAGTGTCTTGACTGTATAGAAAGAAGCAACTATCTGATACCAGTATATGCTGGACAAATTAATTTAATAGCACACAGGAAATAAACGTTGATACAATCAGAGTTTAACATTAAGTTTTGTTGTCATGTCACGGCCCAAAGAGCAAAGAGAATTGACAATAGAGCAAAACATTCACATGAAAGCTTTACGTGATGTTGGTTGGACTCGAAATGCTCCTCTAATACTGTCAAGTACACCTTAAATCATGAGGCTGAGACAAGTAAATTTGAAAACAGGCAAAGAAAAGGCAGAACATATGAGCTCAGTGATGCTAATGTTAAGTATCTTTGTGTATAATATTCCGAACAGAAGAAAGACTGTAACTGATCTCAAGCATGAGGTAAACAACCATGTACCAATGACGGAAAAGTGTCCAGATTTACACCATCAAGCAGACTCAACGAGAATTGAATAATTTGTCGTGTGGCGATTAAAAACTTTTTATTTCGATTTCCAACTATTGAAGTTTGCTAAAAGGTATAGAAACGAGACTGTTGATGATTGGAAAAGGGTGCTATGAACAGATGCGTCCAAATTTAAAATGTTGGGTTCAGAGCGTAGGTTATACGCCTGGCTGAAGAAAAGTGAAAATACCTCAACCCATAGCACTGGCTATGAAGCAAGTGGACATAGCGCGAAAAAGATGTATTAATTGAAACTGCGGGCAATTATCAAAATATAGCACACTGTGAGCAATAGAACAACGTAACAAAAGTTATTATCTAGGATTCGGTAACAATGCAAACGAAAGAACAATTCCTGAGAGGGAAGAAAAGGTAAAGTTGCCCCTGACCCTGATTCTATCTGGTCCAAAACACTGACCGAATCGCGATGAAGAAGCTTTTTATTTTTAGTTTTTGTCTATGTGTGTGTAAATAAAATAAAAAAAACAATAATGTTTAAAGAGGAATGTTAACCAATGGGACAGCAGTAAGTTTACGGATGTATAACGCTAACGTCTGAAGTTCGACTCCCGCGATGTACGTAGTAAATAGCTTAGTATGTTTTTATTCTAAAACTATACTGAAAAAAGAACAATTGAATAAAATAAAACTAAAGTTTCGAAACAATCTTTTGGGCTACACTCTAATGAGGGTGAAACTAATTTTTTGTAAATGAATGGATTTGGCAACAAAGACTTTAACGTACGAACATTGAATAAGTTAACATTTATCTTGTGAAGAATAACATTGATTTAAGTGTGTTTTATCAGACGTGCCTGTTAATACCCTAGCTCTATGAATAGTATGGAAACATCTGTATCATTAATGGCTTATAATCAATCATTCATGTAGATAGATAATCCCAAAATATCTCTAAATGAAACATCAGTTTTCACTGCGATGATAAAAAATATTCTTTTTGTTTGTTATCTGACAAAGTCACATTCGGTTATCTGGTGTGTCCAATGTAAGTCCGAGGAATTTCCGTTGTCCCATCAGAGAATATGAAAAATACCTGTCATAAGTGACGATTAATACTTATCTTGCAACACACACACACAGATAAATATACTCTTCAAAAAAGAAATGCAAAAGGGATATTTCTGTTATTTTAAAAAGAAATATATGTAATAACGTTACAAGCTCAGAGTATGTGATGTTACACGTGTTAAGGCACTGATTGTCGGACGAAAATGACAATAAAAGTTGTGCACTTTTAAAACGGAGGAAAACATCAGATTTTTCGCCAAAACACATTCGAGTCCAATAAATTTGTTTGAGAGATCTGCATGTTCTGCAAGTGCAACATGTGTCAAATCCCTATAAAAGTGACGGGTTCTCGGTTTCTATAGCTCATTGTTAAGTCACCGACACGCAATACAGTTACGCCAAGACTGACCGAAGCACAACGCAACAACGCTATTGGTGGCTTGGAAGCAGGCGAATCTCGATCAGTTGTTGCCAGAGCTGTGAATGTCAACCCAAGCACCATCACAAGGTTATAGAATCGTCACCAACAACATGGATCAATTCGTGACCGTCCACAATCTGGCAGACCTCGTGTGAACACGCCCGCACAAGATTGTTACATCCGGCTACCTCAACATCAGGATAGGACCACCACTGCGACGTCTACTGCCTCAACCATATCAGGGCTGGTAGGATTTTCGATCAGACCGTACGCAACCGTCTACGGGATTCTTAGGCCCCATGTGCAACCCATCATGGTGAACGTCAATGACGTTTTTCAACATGACAACGCCCATCCTCACACAGCCCGACTCACCACTGTCTTCTTGAAACACCACAACATCAACGTTCTTCCCAGGACCTCCAGATCACCAGATTTAAACCCCATCGAACATCTTTGCAGACTTTGAATGTTCAGCAGTGAATGTGCAAAGTTTCACACATGTCATACAGAACTAGCCGGAATAAACTTGTTTACAATATATCTCAAATTTTGCCTTTTGCATTTCTTTTTTTGAAGAGTATATATCTCATACAACTCATTTCGCCTACAAATGTTGCTGATATTTAATGTGTTACTTTATTTAAATATCTTTCACTACTCAGTTTCATACATAATCTTGATTGCCATATAAGTAGTGGCCCGGCATAGCGTTCGACTCGTAATTTGAGGGGTGCGGATTCAAATCCCGGTCGCACCAAACACGATCGCCCTCCCAGCCGTGGGGGCATTATAGTGTGACGGTCAATCACACTATTTGTTGGTAAAAGAGTAACCCAAGAGTTGGCGGTGGGACGTGATGACTAGCTGCTTTCCCTTTTGTTTTACCCTGCTAAGTTAGTGTTACGTATTTTTTATGTTTTATGTTCTTCGTAGACTAAACGCAACAAGAAAACACAGATAACAGCTTGTATAATTTATTACACTAAACTATTAACAAATATAACAGATATAACATAAATTATATAATAACAGTGACAGATATTAAGTTACAACATTCGAAAATAATTACAAAACAAAATAATACTAGTTTCAAACTTCAAAATTAATCACAATACAAAATGGTACTGGCCTGTATCTAATATAATGATCTAAAATGAAAGTCTCAAATTTCAGTCTAGGGTGTGAATTTGGTCCCACGAAGAAATTCCGAAGCTTAAATGAAGAAGTTCAATAAATTCGCCGACTCTCAGCACAAGCAGTAATTGAGATGAATCGTAGAGATTGACGAAATAAAATCACAGCTTCCGTAGATCTAACTTTAGTCACAAATCCAAGTTGAATAATCACAGCAAACACTTAATCTTTCTCAAATAACTGACTCTCTTCTTTTGAAATAAAACTAATGTCTGACTCTTCTTTTTTCTCTCTCGCATCTTCGTCTGTTTATATATTGTAGGCCTAGAGCCCTCGAATAACCGCGAAATTTCTACAGATCTCCAGAGCAATCCGCGCATGTCCGTTCTTGCACGAGACTAAACGTCTAGACAGGAAGTCGCCAGCACTTCATTTACAAACATATGAATGGTCTACTTAATTCAAGAAAATTTTAAATGTTACCCTAAATGAATAACAACATATTTTATTAGTTTAAACTTCGAAACAATAATATAAATATGGAAACATAGATAATAAAAATGAAAATCCAAACACAACACGACATGTTGTCGTTTACAAAATATTTACACATTTACATAACAGTTAGGGACGGCTAGCGCAGATAGCCTTCAAGTAGCTTTGCGCGAAATTCAAAAACAAAACAAGCCATGTAAGTTATAGAGTATATTCTTCGAAATAACGAATAAAATTTAAATGCGAAATATTTGTGTAAAGCTGTAAAAACACTCTTTAGTAATTCTGTTGTTTTGTTGTTTAGAATTAAGCACAAAGCTGCACAATGGGCTACCTGTGCTCTGCCCATCAGGGGTATCGAAACCCGGGTAAGTCCGCAGACATACCGCCGAGCCACTGGGGAACCTTTAGTAATTCTACAAGTAAGATTCGTTACTTTGTTAAAGCTCAGCATAGCCAGAGGATTAAGGAGCTCGACTTGTAATCCGAGGGTCGCAGGTTCGAATCCCCGTTACACCAAACATGCTCACCATTTCAGCCCTTTGTTACGGTCAATCCCACTATTCGTTGGTAAAAGAGTAGCCGAAGAGTTGGCGGTGGGTGGTGATGACTAGCTGCCTTCCTTCAAGTCTGACACTGCTAAGTTAGGGATGGCTAGCGCAGATAGCCTTCGAGTAGCTTTACGCGAAATTAAAAAAAACAAACAATACTTTGAGATTTTCCTTCCTGAGCACTGATCCACAAATAATATGGACAAATATCTTTGGTCTCTTGTGAAATAAACGACATGGCAGACCATTTTCTGCATGTGTGATTTTTCTTTCTAAAAGAGACATAAGTTGCCATTAATTTCGCTGTATACAAAACACAGCGAAATGCCTGCAGACTTACAACGTTAAAAACAAGGTTTCGATACCCTTTGGTGGGCAGAAGAACATAGCCCCTTGTGCAATCTATACAAAATAACTACTCTTACTTTCAACCAATACATTTTGGAGTTCTCAAATGAGCTATTTTATTACTTGCTGTGGAGAGTTTTGGTCGGAACTTAAAATCTGAATTTAATGAATAAATGTAATATAACAACAATGACATATCAGAATGCATCTTTTATTTCCAGGTGTAAAATCAATGCATTGTTCTTTTAACTTTCAGCACAGTTTATTACGATGTCACATTCTAGCCACGATCCTTTTAAACAGAATAGAAAAATTCTTCAGAACGACTCTACGCAATGAGAGTGTTTGCCTTTGAAGACAGGTCCACCCAGATCCTTGTCAGTTCCAGACTGTAGCATCGATCGTAGACAGAAGCCAACATTTTGGCTAATGTAAACGAACGCTAAGGGTTTCACAGGCCTCTCAGTGGTGAAGGGTGGAGAACCAATAATCTATCAACAAACGATGACTTGTCAGCAACATACGTAGCTTACGTGAAGATGTCAGCCACGGAACTCACTGAGAGAAAAAGTTGGAGACATCTGGCAATGCCGCTAGAAACTGTAAACATCCGGTAATGTCGCTAATCAAATGAATCAGTATTACACCTTGGAGTAGTCAACTTCTCTTCGTCATCAGCCAATATGGATAAAAAACATATTTATTCTCTACGTTGAAATTTATTTCTTGTTACGTTTGACACATATGCTTTGCGGGTTTCATTAATCTCTCTTTAAAATCACTGTAACATTGCGAGAAATAGAACATCAGTTTTAGCAATAGGAGCGTTGCCAACTGGTCTATATCCAGATATCACACGTCGCATCTAATTACTTCCTAGAAAATTTATGTCAGGGTAGTCTTACTGAACTGAACTGGTATAAGTTCACAAATTTGGCCACCTTCCTCGTCTTTTCTAACCAAAGAGTTGGCGGTGGGTGGTGATGACTAGCTCCCTTCCCTCTAGTCTTACACTGCTAAATTAGGGACGGCTAGCACAGATAGCCCTCGAGTAGCTTTGTGCGAAATTCCAAAACAAACAAACAAGTCTTTGCTATTGTTGTATAGAAGCAGTATTTTTTTAAAATGACATTTCTTTAACGAAGTGTAGGAAGTTCAATGGTGAGACAAGAAATCACTTTAGAAATCAAACGCATTTCTGCAGATCATACAAAGCCTATATTAATTATTATGTGAATAACAGCGATAAAAGCTAAACTATTCATATACAAATAGAACGATTAGAGTCAAAAATTAAACAAATTGTGCTTAAATACCAAGGTTACAACTTTCCAAGAGGAAAATATTCAGAAGAAGGTGTAGACGAATTTATAACATTTAATTAGCACATAGCGTGTGTAAACTGACCAATCACGTACTGGTACGCTCCATGTGACAAAATAAAAGCAAAAGCCATACCTTATAATCATCCAACTTTCTCATGTAGCTTTCGTTGCCCCCTACATCAAATTTCCAGGGGGATCTTTGGTTTTCCTTACATCAAATTCCTTAGCACTTTTGGATTTTCTTAACCTGCTATGGTATTGGATGTATAGATCCCAGCCGCTAGGTGACACTGTTTATAGGACGTTTTTTAAGTTATGCTTTGTCAAATGATGTCGCCTTATTTTTTCTCATCAATGTAGTCACCAGCGCTTTCTACCTGCCTTCTAGACTTCTGAACATCTGTCAAATCTCCACGTTAGCTAATGAGACTCAACTCTGAAATTTCCTTTAACCCCATGATAACAGGCCAATAGTGACATCAACATTCCTGAACAACCCAGTTTAGGAGAGTTTATCTTTCCTTTAAAAACGAAATACCTGCCACTGTTTGTTTTGAATTATCCAAAGGTTCTGGTACTGTGTGGTTTCTGAGATGTGGTGCATCAGTTCTCAGATGTCTCTGCTCGCGTCCTGTTGATCTCGTACATCAGATTTAAAGCTTCACTTCTATCTTACTTCAACAACAGAAAAGCAAGTACACTTGCTGTCTTCTTCTAAGCCTTCTTCTCACTTGATCATAACAAGTCAGTGAAACATTATCAAAACTCGACGGAAGTTATAGTTCATTTCTCGAACTTTAACCATCACGATCTCTTAGATTATCTGAACGTCAAAAATAGGGCAAAGAGAAGTAACTTTAATTTCTGGCCATCTCTGCGTTATTAAATACTAACCACGATTGGATTTGAATTTTTAATTTTTTTTTATAATTATCCAAGTCACTTCGTAACTTCTTGTGTAAAGGTTGAGATCTAATACGGCTGGAGCTAAAGATATAAGTCTTGATTCGTGAGCTACAGTACATATTCTGAGAAGTGAAGATTTGGCAGAGAGATAAATTACAATACACATTGGAATTGTGAGCAAAGGAAGCTACTTACTGGAATACATGGTAACAGAAAACACATCAAAATATTTATCAATGCATCAAAGCAAGAAGTAAATGAAAAACTGGTCTTTCAGCTAAAAGTATTAAGCTCATTTAAATGCAAAGCCAACGAAACACTAGCGTCTGTTTCTACTCTGAAAATAACGACTGATCTAAAAATCGCTTTTACCAGCTACAAGTGAAACCAAAAGATTTAAGTGAATAAACAAACATGAAAATATAGCTAATATACAAAAGATATCGTGGAGCTGTGATTGTAACATCAAATCTTTTAGCCCAGAGTTGTAGTCTCTTATAGGTTAACTGAGAGATCCCATACTTATTGGATATTTTCAGTTGGTGTTTACCTTCTTCTGAAGGTGTCTACAAAATCCTAAACGATTTGAGAAATTGTATGTTTTAGTATTCATACTCCATAAATCCCATTATAATTATGTTTATTTTCATTTTATCTGTAAAAATTTATCATCCTTTAAAGTTTTAATTAATAGTGTAGTCATGAAAAGAATATTCTCTCTCATGATGCACGTGTAACAAAGATTAAAAACCAGTTACAGTGATCCAGAAAGCAATTTAGTCTTGTTGTTGTTATATCTTATTTGAATGTTAAATACTTTAAGAAGTTTAACAAGTGTCATAAAACTTTTAATCTTTTTTACTTTAAAAAACAACTTACCTGTTTTTTTATCTGTGTTTATACTCCTAGAGCGTAGCGTAGACAACAGGATAACGTATGTATATAAATGTGTAATTGATTTGTTTGTTTGTAATTAAGTACAAAGCAGCACAATAGGCTACCTGTGTTTTCCTCATCACGGGTATCAAAACCCGGTTTCTAGCGTCATAAGGTTCCAGACGTATGCTACTGAGGGGGGGCGTGTAATTGAAGTTAACTAATTAACTACTGAACCCGATAAATACATTTATGTTGTATATTCTTAAAAACATCAAACTTATGCTTGGCCCAAGTGTGATTTTAATTGGCGTAACATTTGTAATGAAACTTCATGTAAATAATTTTTGGATAGCACCCTGTATTGAATAACACAAAATTAATTAGTTTTTTTAAAGCTTTTAACTGTAAAGTATAAGAAAACATATGTAGTAAAATAAAAAAGTATATATTACGCAGCTGAGATTAATGTATACCATATTTTCTTGAAATATCTATATAACATGTAGGAATGAATATATTCAAGTCGTGTAAATCGAATTACTCCCCATGATAAATCGTTTATATTTTGTAGTTTGCGTCAACCATGAAAGTTAAAACAAGTACCACTCATAATGAATTTCGTTTTTTCCTTTTCAAGTATTAATTAATTAATTCTTATTTCCGATGTTATAAATAGATACACTTAATTTTTTAATGGGAGCCACACACTGCGTCAGTTCATAATACGATTCAGAAGAAAAACTACTAATATAACCGTCAGGTTTTTGTCTCATTTTTTAACGTCAATATTCGCTAAGTTAAAACCGTTTACTAACAAAAATAAAGAAGAGAGGGCGCTTTTGTTTGCAAAAATTACTTTATTTACTTACTAATCCTCTTTTATCACAAAGAAACCACACCGAGAAACCTGTGAGAATAATTCTAGCAAGTTCACGTAGTTATCGTATAATAAAACAGTTTTGTTTCTGCTAACAAAAGTTTTCTGATTTTTATTGGATACTGCTATTAAAAACATAAATTATTGTTATATGGCTTAACACTGTAAGATTTGTCTCTAATACCACAATCTCAAGTTAAACACAAAATTCGTTAAAGATTACTCAGGATGCGAGCTTGGACAGTTTTGAAAAGTATTGTCAATGTACAATGGATTCGTATTACAATGTTTCAGTATTTTTTATTTAATGTCTTGTAAAAAATGTTAGAAATACGGTAATACAAAAATCATCTCTAATTACATATATTTCGAAATCTCTTCAAATTTCTTCTTCAGTGTTAAAACTTTAAAAAGCTAGTTCACTATTTTTGACTGCAAACACAACCTTATATATTGTGTAATACATTCTTAATACGTAATGTGCGAACAGTGTATACATGTATTTTGACATTCATATGTCGTTATTTTTTTGTTGGTGGAATATTGTAATAGTAGTTTCTAATAAAATGGTAGTGACTTTTTGTATTTGAAATATGATAATAATAATACTTTATTATACAATTGCTAATTTTTCTTAGTTGAAATATTATAATAGTAATTTCTTATATAATACCTGACGTTTTCTTGTTTTGTAGATTAAATATTGTAATAGTTAGTTCTTATACAATAACTAATATTTTCTTGTTTTGTACTTAGAACATTGTAATAGTAACTTCTAATGCTTTTTTGTTTTGTGGTTGAAATATTTTAAAAATAGTTTCTAATACAACAGCAAATATACTTTTTTTTTAGTTGGAATATCGTAAAAGTGGTTTTCCTATACAGTTGCAAATGTTTCATTTATTAGTTGAAATATTATGAAGTAACTTTTTCAGGCTTTAACATTGATGATGAATTTGAAGAAATTCCAAAATTTCTCTTTGGTATTACCGTGTCTTTAATATATATTGTTTATTTGTTTTTTGAATCTCGCACAAAGCTACTAGAGGGCTATCTGTGTTAGCCGTCCCTAATTTAGCAGTGTAAGACTAGAGGGAAGACAGCTAGTCATCACCACCCACCGCCAACTCTTAGGCTACTCTTTTACCAACGATTGACTGTCACATTATAACGTCCCCTGAAAAGGCGAGCGTGTTTGGTGCGACAGGGATGCGAACCAGCGACGCCTTAACCAACCTGGCCATGCCGGGCCTTAATATATATTAAATAAGTTTGTATTTGGTGGCAGTATAATAGTGATGGGTTTCTCAGTTTTAATTTGACACACTTTTACAATAAAATAACTCACATAGTTTGTATAAAGAACTTTTACATTTAACTAGTTTAATGATGTTGTTTAATATAGAAAGTATCAGGAAATCATTTAGCTAAAAGATATAAATGATAAAAAACAGCGTTCTCTTAAGTTTTAAGATATTTAATGAAAAAAATACAAGTTCGCTTTTGTGTCATATAGCTACACCGATTAAATATTAATTTCCCTCAGACATATTATATCGATACTTGATTAACAAAAACCTTTCTCTCTCAAACACACCCAAAAAGTCAAGCCTCTTTAATGCAATTTTCTTGGAAAAGCTTCCAAGAGTATTACATGAAATTGAATAAGAAATTCTGCTATTCCGGTTTAAAATATAATAAGTTTCGTTATCTTGTTTTTAGATCATTAAAAAATTCATAACAGTTTCAAAGTGTGTGCAGTAGTCTGACGTTTGACAAACCACTCCTAAATATATCAGCAAACACATCAAACTTTGTGAAGCAAGACTTGTTTGCCATAATTTTCAATAGAAACTTGGTCTTCACGCCATAAGACCAGCCACAAAATTTAAAATCTAAACGGTATGAGTGAAATTTATTTGTATCACGTTGAAGAATTATATAAATCTTTCTATTTCTGTGGAGTTTGTCTAAAATTAAAATAAATTACAAACTGTTAAAACCAAATATTAATAAATTCAGGTTCGTTTGTTTGTTTCTTTTTCTTATAGTAAAGTCACAGCGGGCTATCTGCTGAGCAGACCGAAGGGAATCGAACCCCTAATTTTACCGTTGTAAATCCGTAGACATACCGGTGTACTAGCGGGGGGCGATCAGGTTCACATCTTCCATACCAACAATTTGTCTTCATTATAAGTGAATAGCATCTCTTCCAAAATCAAGTAACTCAACTTTTGTTTTGACCAAATGTCTTCTTGTGTTCCAGTTTTGCTTAAGAATATTGGCACCTCAAATTCGATGATATTATTTACAGTGAAGATGTGTTGAAGGCAATGTTTGCCAAATTTGTGAATCTTTGTTTGTAAACATTTTACAAAAGCCTCATCCAACATCTGTTAATTTTTCAAAAAATAAGTTTTACGATAAATATGTTTTAAATTAAAACTATTCAAACAACATGGGATCAGCAGAAACTTATCTTATGATGATCGGTTATGATTATAGCAGAAACAGTAACTGGAATCGATTAATGAAGATACGATACACATGATCCAAAGCTTAGTAGCAGCGAAAAGTATGAATTTCCACACATAAAATGTGAAAAGAAAATTGCAGAACAATTGACATAAAAACATACAAAAATTTGTGTGTGTGTACGATAACTGATATTACAACAATGGAGAAATTATCTGGTATGCTGGTCAATTCCGGAATAACTGCATCTTTGATATCAGGAAGGGTACAAGATTCATCATGGGACATCAGTGGCTTTAGCTAATCCAACAACCAGAAGTCAGGTGACATTGGATCTGCTAAGGAAAGTAACTATCCATTAAAAAAGTGACAAGTTTCAACTGGCTAATAACAAGTGAAGTGGCACCAATATGTTATGTCTCTAGTACTTTTCTCAGGAACCTTGTATGTTCTGATGGTTAGGGCACTCGACTCATAAAATGTGAGTCGCGGGTTCTGATCCTGTCCCGAAACATGATCATTCTGCCATTTCAGTTGTTAAGGTGTATTGAAGTTGAGTTTAAGATAATATCATTTAAACTGAGAGAAAAAGGCTGGTCTTTTGTTATTCTCTAATGCATTGGGGTATTACAGTATTCTAAATCATAATACAATTATTAGAGCGATCTGGTACGACAGACGACTTTCTAAATTTAACCAGTATGGCTTTGAAAGGTTAAAATTTAACAAACGAAAAATAGCTGCAAGATCAGAAGAAGAGATGCCAATTTGGTGTGAGCTTGAGAAAGGAGAATATAAAAGACAGGAGATCAACGGGAAAAAAAGAAAATAGGGAGACGCGAGAGAGAATGAATAAACAGACAGAGGCAACGAAAGAGAGTAACATACAGCAAGTAAGAAACAAAATCTATTTTAAAATAAATGTTATTAATTAGCAATAATTAAAAGCAATTTGTTATGTTCACATTGGTAAGAGTTAATTTGTGATAGACATAAGTACAACCTAAATAGACTTGATGGAAAAAAAGAATGAAAAGTGAATGATGAGTATAACAAAGTAGTGAAGTTAGAACCACATAACCGGGGATAAAAGTCAACTAGATAAAGCAGTAACAACTGGAAAGAGAATGCATATTTGTTCTTATTTTATCTCTAGTTTGTTCGTGATCGTTCGGTTAATCTTTACCAGTCAAAATTTGTGTTTCATTGTTTAACATAAAGCTAGCAGAGATGAGAATTGGAAATCAGTAACAGAGGGTCATTCGTTAAATAAATCTAGAGAATTGAATAAAAAATATAGCAGCTGTTAGAATAAAGATGAGTTGCATGATTATATGATTTGAATTCCGCGTAAAGTTACACAAGAGCTATCTGCATTAGTCGTCTCTAATTTAGTACTGCAAGATAAGAGGAAAGGCAACTAGTCATCATCACCCATCGCCAACTTCTCGGCTACTCTTTTACCAACGAATAGTGAAATTGTCCGTTACATTTCAACGCCACCACAGGCGAAAGGTCGAGCATGTTTGGTGTGATGGGAATTCGAATCCACGACCCTCGGATTACGAGTCGAGTGCCCTAACCATCTGGCTATGCCGGACCAGCTTATCATGTCGAGCACTCTAACCACCTTGATGAAAATAAAGAAATTATGTTAATATGCGAAGGTTATAATGAAAAATTAGAAACTGCAAAAATACAACTAGAAATAAAATGGTTGGGAGCTGAACATGAAAATTTTGAAGTAGAGATTGGGAATAAATGCTTGAAAGTAGAAACTAAGAAAAACATTCTAGACTAGAATTAAAAGATATATCAGAGAGGGTTCGAGTTGTCTTTGAGTGCAAGGCAGTATGATTCTGGTGATGGGGTGGCATGCATGAAGAAAACACTTAAAGAAAGTTGCCTAAATGTTTCGAAAGATATAGTGAAGCTAGCAGCTTTAGACACACGTGAGTTGATTTTGAAGAAAATCCACTGAAAGTTCAGAGAACAAATAAAAACATTGAACAAGGCTTCGTGATTTGTCATTTGAATGGATCTAATGATTAACTCTCTATTAGAGACAATAACATGAATGTTGATTCAACAATGCTTGAGCAACTTGTTCCCCGATCTCGAAAACAGCTAATGATACGATGAACAGAGACAGTGGCGTTAGCAGATGAACATGTAGTGACGAATAAAGATAATAGATCGACAATAGGTGAAAATAGGGGTAGCAGAACTACTTACCACAAACGAATAAAAATGTGTTAGAATTCCCTGAGAACTGTAAGGAGAACCTTTTCATTGAGGTTTTTTTAAAATAAGAAAATGAATTACAAATACCCGTCAAAAATATTTTATAATTGACAAAGTTGGACATCTAGCTACATTTTGGAGTCAGCATAAGAAAGATGATGAAAGAAGAGAAAATGTAACGTGTTGAATTGAACATGGAGAGAAAATTTCAAATAGGTATTTAGAAGAAATAAGATAAATGGGTCAGCCATAAATGTGCTTGGAGGTACTGGTAGTTGAAATTCTCTGGTGAAAAAAAGCAGAAGTAAAAGATAATCAACTCACAGGTAACACAGTGGGTTTTATTAGGCTTAGCATCGCATCAGGAGAAGCCTGGTGTACAATAACACTAGCTAAAGTCACATTGAAATGTAGAGCTTTTGAAGGCGATATAGTCGTAGGTGTTGCTGATGATATCCCGTTTCTGGTTTTACTTGGTAATAAAATATAAGCTTTCGGGTGTAAAATATACTTGCAACAGTGGTAATGTAAACAAAGAAGCCACGTAGCAAAAATTGTTAAATTTGTTTAGAACATGGAATGTCAGTCGAGAACCAATAATTAAATGACAGTTATCAAACGAAAGTTTGGATGAATGCTGCAGTAAAATCATGTTAAAGAACAAAGATGGGATTATTATTACTGGTGGAATGGAGTGCTGAGGCATGATATGGGTCATGGGTCGTAATCGTATACACTTTCCAGTCATGAGGGTGATGAATGCCTGTCTTTCTTATAGATTATCATCTCAACATTAAGGACGAGTTTTGCATAAACAAACATTTTTTCTGATGGAGTATGGGAGTCACACTGGTTGTTAGTAATACATGGTAATGTGCAGCACTAATTGTTTGAGTTCCCATGGTGATGGTTCTTCAAGAAAGCGTGGTTCAATAATAAAGTCGGTTTCGAAAGCACGCCGTAGTGTTACTTAAGCATCATGTGGATAAGTTTCATACCAGATATTACTACTACGGTTCTTGACACTTCCAGAAAAGATGAAGTGTGCTTCATAAGATGTTGACAATCCGCTGATGATGGACAACTGTTGCAGCATGAAATCAATACGTCGAGTTGAATATAAATCCCTCAGTGCCTCAACATGGTGCAGTTTGTGAGGAAACATTTCCAAACTGAAAAGAATTCTCACATAAAACATTTGAAATTGGGAAGTTCAGACACAGGATGAAATAAAATGCACTGTTACAGTCACAAGCACTTGTGATAATTTAGTCTGCTACGGAACGACTAAATATAGTGATAGTTTTGGTAAAGGTCAGTGGTCTGCCCGTGCATGGCTTGTCACAAGTGCAGCTTACCATTTCAAATGCTTTAAATAACTTGTTCACGACAAAAACGAAACAAAGCTCTCTTTGTACGTTATAGTATTCCAGGAAAGTCTCTTCGGTATTGCATTCTATGGGGTGGTAATATTTAGCTATTTCACATATCTACACAACTTTAAGTTTCATGTTGGTTGGGCGAGTTGCACTGCAATCGAAGATCCTAGTCCTATCTGGTATAAATATGTTAAAGGGATGACAGTAGCGCCCCTTGTGGTAAAATGTGGCAATTGTACAGCTTGCATCCACATGAATCCCTGTGTAATTTTACATACAGTCTGAGATACGACGTGTTTAATTTCGAAAACTACAAGGTAATAGACATTGTTATCCTTTAGTGGGTTTGTTAATCTTTGTTTAACTGCCTTGATAAGAGTAACACGATACCAATACTTAATCAACCTTTCTACAACAATTGGGCCTGGCATGGCCAAACGCGTAAGGCGTGCGACTCGTAATCCGAGGGTCGCGGGTTCGCGCCCTCGTCGCGCTAAACATGCTCGCCCTCCCAGCCGTGGGGGTGTATAATGTTACGGTCAATCCCACTATTCGTTGGTAAAAGAGTAGCTCAAGAGTTGGCGGAGGGTGGTGATGACTAGCTGCCTTCCCTCTAGTCTTACACTGCTAAATTAGGGACGGCTAGCACAGATGGCCCTTGTGTAGCTTTGTGCGAAATTCCAAAACAAACAAACAAACTAGAACAATTGTGACCTAAAATAATTACACATAATAAGAATCATTATTCTTCTGTAACGCTTTCAAATTACCTTAACTGTGAAACAAGAAAATCTCACAAAGATTTGTTTTTATTCTTAGTCAGTTTCGTGGCCAACAACTTCAGACACCAAGTAAAGAAAGTGTTGTTTTTTTTCTATAATCATAACCTATACTTGAAGCGAACACACACAATACTCTGCAACCCAGAACTTTAGCTAAATGTCTATTTCGATTTGCGTAAACGAAGACGATTGATTTGATTTCACAGAAAATGTTAAATCTTCAACTGATTTTCCTAAAAGTGAACCCAATCTCTGTTTTGTCAGTATGTTTTACAATTCATTACAAAACACAAGAGAATCTGGTACTTTTTGTATCTGGAACGGTAGGATACTATCAGTGATGTCGAGAAACCCACTTGTTGAGAATTTTATATGCAAAAACGGCTCGTTTGGGTTGAGAAAATATTTTAAATAGAAGAGCGAACAACGTTTCGATCTTCTTCGGTCATCATCAGGTTCACAAAGAAAGAGGTAACTGACCGGGGTTGTGTAACTGAGTGTCGCAATGTAGAGGGCGGGGTTAGATGTTTGAATATATAATTTTATCTATAATATAGGTATAATGGCGTTCCTTTATATTGGTTTATTTTGGGTTTAAGTTGTTGTATAAGTAAGGCTTCTTTAATTTTGCGTTTGTTTATGTTTGTTTCTTTATTTAGTATTTGAGTGTTTTCTATGGTTATGTTATGTTTATTTGACATACAGTGTTCGAAAACGTGTGAAGGTGACTTTTTATGTTCTTTGAATCTGATTTCTATTTTTCTTCTTGATTCTCCAACATAGAAGTCGTGGCAGTTATCACATTGTATTTTATAAATAATGTTGGTGTGGTGTTTGTCAGTGTAGTTCTTACATAGTATAGACCTCAGTTTTGTGCCTGGTTTTTGAATAAATTTAGTATTAAATGGAATGCCATATTTTGTTACTAGTTTTTGCCAAATGTTGGTTATTTGTTTGCTGATGTCAGGAATATATGATATACAGCAGTATATGGTTTCGTGATTTTTTGATTCGTGAGATATATTTATTTTTGTTGGTTGATTTTGCTTTCTGTCTATGTGTCTGCGAATAATATTTCCTACGGTTTGTGGAGGAAACTCATTGATGTTGATAAAGTATTGTTTTATTTTGTCTAATTCATCGTTAATTTTATCTGGTGAGCATAGTTTTATGGGTGTGTTTATCTGGTTTCTAAGTAAGTTGAATTTTTGTTTTGTTTCATGTGCTGAGTCCCAAGGAATGTATATTCCAGTATGGGTGATTTTTCGGTGGATTTCTGTTTTGAATTGTGTGTCGGTTCTTATAATTTTGAAGTTAAGAAATGATATTTGATTGCTTTCTTCCTGTTCACATGTGAAATTAATGTTGGGATGTATAAAGTTAATTAAGTATGTGTTCTGTAGATTTGAATCCCGCAACCGTGTCATCTACATAGCTGTACCAGTATAGTGGTGGATGTAATGCTGTGTTAATTGCTTGTGTTTCAACTTGTGTCATAACAATATTGGTTAAAACTGGTTATACTGGGTTGCCCATGCTTAGGCCATTTGTTTGTATATAGTTTTGGTTGTTGAACATGAAGTTTGTCTTTATTGTGGTGAATTCTATGAGGGTAGCTAACTGGTTACTGGGAATGTCTATAATTGGGTTAGGGTCTCGGATATAGAGTTCTAAGGCTATCTTGCAGGCTTCTGTTGTTGGAACTTCTGTGAAGAGGGATATGACATCGAAACTGGCCATTATGGCTTTATGACTAAGTTGATTTAGTTTAGACTTGAAATTTAAAGAGTCTTTGATGAATGAGCTGGCTGATGTTACATATTTGGAGAATGCCCATGATATGTATTTACCAAGATTGTAATTAAACGATTCATATGTTGACATTATTGGTCGTAATGGACAATCTGGTTTATGAGGTTTGGGGATGCCGTATATTTGCGGTGTGCGTGAGTCGGTTTTACGTAGGTAGGAATAAAGTGTTTGTGAAATTGTGTTGGCTTTTTTCATTTGTAGTAGTAATTTGTTCAGTTGCATCTCATGTGTCTTTGTTGGATTTGTGTGTATTGGTTTAAATTTGTTCGTGTCTGATAGGATGTTATTCATTTTTTATATGTATTTATTCATGTTCATTATTACTATAGCGTTACCTTTATCTGCTTTTAGAATTTTTATGTTTCTGTCTTGTTTTAGGTTTTTAATGGAATTAATGTCTCTTTTTGTAAGGTTGTTTTTTATTTTTCTGTTTTTTAAAATTATGTTGATGGTTTTGTGAGAAAATTCTTTTAAAAATTCGTTTAAGATGTTGTTTTTAGGTGTTTCTGGAAAGTATAAATTTGTAATTTTGCCTGGGAAGTTTGGCTGTTGGATGTCAATAAAATTATCTAAGTTGTCTTCTTTCTGTTGGTTGTTTTTGGTTTTTTCCTTGTTTTTGTTTTCTGTAGAAAGTATCACAAGTCTCCTGGCTAGGTCTTCTTAACATGTTTTGATTTCTATGGTTGGTAGGATACTATGTTTATTTCATTACATGTCACTTAAATTATGGTCACAATAAACGACTTCAAAATTATTCCTTAGATCAATTAACTGTGTAAATATGTAAATTATTCTTTAGATAAACTTACTATGTAAATAGTAAGTTTTAAAGTCTATTTATTTCAAACTTTCTTTTACTTTTTTCTATTTTTTTTTCCTCTTAACTCCCTTTATTTTATTACATAATAACTACTTTTAACATTTATCCTTGAATTACGTAGTAGGTTGTGAATCTAAGGGTGCGTTGTAAGAGTGACGATTAAATCCCACTCTGATTAGAATAGTTGCCTTCTTTTTTTGGTCTATTGGTTCGAAACAAGGGAAAGCCAGCGTATGAGAACTTTATGTATCATTGTGTAAACATCCGAATCATACAAACAAGCTATTTTGTCACTTATCTGCCTATTTTAATTAGTTATAATTCATAACTAAATCTTACGGCACTAACATAACTAGAAAATATTATTACTATAATTGACCAAAATAAGGTGATTTAGGGTAATAACTCTATACTTAATTTATGTTTCTGTTTTGCTATTGTTGTCGTTTCTATATACGTTAATGCTCAAAAGTCAAATTATGAATCATTTGTATGAAATTAACCTTAACCTGCGTTTCGTAACATATTTACCCACAGCAGAATTTTAAAATGAAATTGACTTTAACCTGCGTTTCATTAAATGTACAAATAGCAGAATAATGATTATGAAATGCTTTAGAACAGTGAAGAATTAACTAGTTTGATTTCATTCTAGGAAGTTATAAAAATATCATAATATACTTTATTTTACAAAAACATAATACGGTAAGTTAAACATTATTTAATAATCATAACAGACATTGTGGTTAACATCAAATTGCATGCATATTGTTACACTTTGTAGTATAATTGAAACACTGACGTGAATACATTTTCCCTGAAGATGTAATCCTGTTCAGTTTTCACGCGTTGAGAACTGGGGAATCAAAAATACATTAAGTTTGAAGGGAGATTTTTTTCGAAAGATAGAGCAATCTGCTAAGACTGAGCTTCAGAAAATCAAAGAATGCTTATGTAACTTTCGTTCAAGAAAGTTGTTGTTTTTTATTTCTAAGCTGTAAGTTAAACCACAAAACTCATAATTTAAAGAATCTCTTCCTCATTTATTCTGTGAAAAATTTCAGGAAGCATTATCTGCATTTAACTTCCATTTTGCAATGTCATAATGTTTACAAGCGTTTTCTTAACTAATGACCATTAGCTGTTCAACTTAATAAAATAGAAAGAGTTTTGTCTTCAGTGGCACGTGCCTTTTATACGTAAATTCAACTCTACAATCTCAACAGTAAAGATATTTAAGAAGAAATACAAAAAATTAAACTTTTATATCAATAACAACAAAATAATAAGTTCAGGTGGTTGGTACTTTAAAATTTTAGTTTGTAATTAAGTACAAAGACTTTGCTAACCACGGGTATCGAAATACGGTTTTTAGCGTTGTGAGTTTCCAGACTTTCTGCTGTGCCACTGTGGGGAACGTGTAATTGAAGGTAAGTAATTAACTACTGAATCCAATAAATACCGCTGTGCCACTAGAAAAGAGAGCGAAATTTTAGTAGCGATATAAAGGATTCAGTCGTTTTTAGAATGGAACATTTTATATGTCATGTTCCAGAGCAAATAGGAAAATGTTGATAAATTATAGTTTTTTTTTGTACATAAAAACTTTCGATTTATGAAAACATTTATAAACGCATTTAAGAAGATTGGTTTATTTTGAATTTTGCTCAAAGCTACACGAAAGATATCTGTGCTAGCCATCCCAAATTTAGCAGTGTAAGACTAGAGCGAAAGCAGTTAGTCATTATCACCCACCGCTAACTCTTGGGATTATAACGCCCTCACGGCTGAAAGGGCGAGCATGTTTGATGTGATGGGGATTCGAACCCACAACCCTCCGATTACGAGTCAAGTGCCTTAACTACCTGGCCATGCCAAGCTTAATTAAGAAAAAAAACTGTACAATTATAGTCGTATAATATTAGTTTAAACGCCCCCCCCCAGTGGCTCAGCGGTATGTCTGCGGACTTAGACGCTAAAATCCGGGTTTCGATACCCGTGGTGGGCAGAGCACAGATAGCCCATTGTGTAGCTTTGTGCTTAATTCTAAACAACATAAACAACATTAGTTTAAACCCAGATGGTGAATAAAGGCACGCGCTTTTCGTCTTTGTGTGAAAAAAATGTAAAAAAAAACAGCAAAATTTATTAGAAGTATAAAAGCGATGAACAAACTTAAGGAAATGTTTTCTTTCCACGGACTTTTGAGACAAAACTACATTAGATGAAATAGTGTTAACATCTAAATCAATTAAGCGAAGCAGTTTTAGTCAATAGCTTTTTAGACAGGCTGATTTTAGCTGACATGTCAAACTAAATACATCTTTAACGGAGAAAGTTTCGTCTTTAACTGAGAACGTTTATGTATCTTTTTTTAGTAGCAGTAGCATCTAAACCGTCATAAAAAAGACTTTTGAGGCTGTCCTTGATTTTTTTATTTACATTTACTTTGTCACTAAGTATGTATAACTATAATAGAAACCGACAGAGTTGGCGTATAGCCTCAGAACAAAAAAATAATGATTACTTAAAGTTCATTTAGTAAAAATTAGTGAAGTTGAAATGTTCAAAGATCTTTATATCAGTAAAAGATAAAGAATGATTGAAATTGATGAGTTTACGACATTTCGGTTTTAGCTGAACTTCAAAAACCTTTCAGCTTACAAAACCCATCGAAGTCCTTAACAATGTTCCTTCAGTTCCAGGTAGAAAAAATCCAGTAAATGTTTTAATTACTGCTGTATCTCAAGATTACTCGATGTTTTATTGCTAGGCCCGGCATGGCCAAGCGTGTTTAGACATGCGACTCGTAATCTGAGGGTTGCGGGTTCGCATCCCGGTTGTGTCAAACATGCTCGCCCTTTTCAGCCGTGGAAGCGTTATAATGTGACGTTCAATCCCACTATTCGTTGGTAAAAGAGTAGCCCAAGAGTTGGCAGTGGGTGGTGATGACTAGCTGCCTTCCCTCTAGTCTTACACTGCTAAATTAGGGACGGCTAACACAGATAGCACTCGAGTAGCTTTGTGCGAAATTCACAAACAAACAAACAAAGTTTTATTGCCTTGTCAGAAAGGATGCTCATCAAATAACGTACGTAGCCTTTTGGCAAAGTAACTGAAGCATTTTACTGGACAAAATCTATAAAATTTAGGTTTACACTGAATACAGTCATAAATTTGACATTCTCGTTCAAATTGGAAAAAGTTAGCTTTTATCGCTCGCTGATAGTTAACTGTAAGCAAAATATCTTTAAAGAATACAAATGATTATTTGGCTCTATTACTAATATTCATGGTTGTACTCTTAGTTTGGTTTGTTTTGAATTTTTGCGCAGGCGATCCGCGCTAGCCGTCCAAACTTTAGCAGTATAAGACTAGAAGGAAGGCAGCTAGTCATCACCACCCACCGCTAACTCTTGGACTACTCTTTTACCAGCGAATAATGGGATTGACCATCACGTTATAATGCCCTCACGGCTGAAAGAACGAGCATGTTTGATGTGATGGAGATTCGAACCCATGACTCTCCGATTACGAGTCAAACATCCTAAAAATCTGGCCATGTCATCAGACCCAGGTATCATTATGTAGAAACTTTTCCATATTTAAAACAATAGTTGTCGCCTAGCGATATTACGAAGAGCGAAAAATATTTTGCGAATAAAAAATTTAAATAAAAAAATTTTGTCAAAGAAAACACGTTTTATTACAACTTTTTTTAAAGATAACAAGTTTTGCTTTTCTCCCACACATCATTTAACAAGAAAATCATTGTGTAAAGAGTGGTGTGGTTTTATTACTTTTAGTGGAAATTTTTCTGTCAGAACTATAATAGCAAAACTCATAAAAATTATAAGTTATGTTCTTTTGGATTAAAATGCAATCATAATAAATAAATACAGAGTGAACACAGAAACGAAAAAAATACACTCAAAAACATCAGATGAATATAGAGAATTTTATTTAAAATCAGTAGCTGAAGATGGAAAGAGTTTACCTTTTAAAAACGTTGAAAATTTTCTGGTTTTAGATGAATAACGTGAAGAAGGAATATCGTGAGTACGATTAAAAGTAGCTTATGTTGAATGGTTGTAATTTATATTTAAAATGCATGAAAATACACGAACAGTTCAATAACATAAAAACTTGAGTACTAAGAGTACATGTCCGGCATGGCCAGATGGTTGAGGCACTCGACTTATAATCCCTGTCACACCAAACATGAACGCCCTTTCAGCCGCGGGGGCGTTACAATGTGACGTTCAATCCCACTATTCGTTGGTAGTGACTTCCCTCTAGTCTTACACTGCTAAATTAGAAACGGTAATGCAGATAACTCTCGTGTTGCTTTGCGCGAAATTCAAAACAAATCACACAAATCTATACTTCAAGGATTTCGTTTGCATGACTAACTTCACAAACCTACAGCGCTATATAACCAGTAATTCCTATAATATTTCCTTCTAAAACACACATAAAAAACCGGAAGGACCGAGAAAGAAATAGGATACTTTATAAAGTTTTAAGATAAGGACAATATCTTGTTATTTCAAGCAGATCGTTCAGCGTAGAGAAGAAAAAAAAACTGGAACCTTCATTATGCACACGTGTAAGTTCCCAGAAGTTGAGATATCAATACTTATAAAACGAAAAGCCTAAACATTTCATGGTAAAAATATATTGTCAATATTTTCGTCGCCAGATGATTTTTAATGCATGACAACGCGTGCATTCCATGACTTCAAAGTGTCAGCACGTGCATAAGTTTTTTACCTTCGTTGTTGCTACGGTACTCAATTTGCACTGCTTCAAGAAATTGTCAGATTGATTGAGCAACGTGTAGGGTTTTTCGTTATTGTGTAAGCCTAGCAGTAATCCCAGGAAACCACAGAAAAAACGTGAAACGAGGATTTACAATGAATGAATACTTATTCATTTTTAGAACTTTTTTTACAATTGTCCAGTTGTTTGGTAGCCATTTTCTAAGAAGAACGTTTAAATACTTTCAGAACTATTGGTTAATAAAATACGCCCTAGCTTTACATAATTATATCGCAGATTGTTTCACACGTTGTTGTTGAATCTCACCAAAGAATCCTCTGCAACTTACTTCGTTATAAGCTTCGAAACATGCAAAAATACACAGAAATTTTAAAAACTGCTCAAAGCAGAACAAACAATGATGAAAACAACTAATGCATTCACTATTAATATATACACACGTGTATATCGTGGAAATTAAGTATAAGACTCTTGCCTGCATACAAATATATTTTACGAATTATTGCCTTTTACCTAAACTTCACCTTTTCAGTGTGCAAGTACTAAGCCATATGAAACCGGACTAAACTCTTTGATTCTGTATGTCTGTTTTAAATAATGTGAAGGCGAACTCAGCCCATTGTGTTTGTGTGTCGGAACGAAATCATGTGAAACCGAGCTTAGATTACCGTCTGTATGCCAGTACTAAATCATGTGAAACCGAGCTCAGTTCACCTTGTCTGTATGCCAGTACTAAATCATGTGAAACCGAACTTAGATTACCGTCTGTATGCCAGTACTAAATCATGTGAAACCGAACTTAGATTACCGTCTGTATGCCAGTACAAAGCTATATGAAACCGAACTTAGTTCATCCTGTCTGTACGCCAATATTAAATCATGTAAAACCGAATTCAGTTCACTTGTCTCTGTGCCAGTACCAAATCATGTGAAACCGAACTCAGATCACCGTATCTATATGCCATTACGATTTTATGTGACTAGTAAGTAAAATCATACTTATTTTTTTTAATGCTAAACAATGTTGATGAAATCTACTATGTATATTCTATGTGTGTATTATAAGGGTTATTGTGTACTAAGTAACCGAAACTTTTCTTATATTGTTTGGATTTAAAAGGAAAATACTTATAACAGCGGGGATACTCAATTGCTGAATAAATACATTCTAATCGCAATAAGATTTTGTTTTACGACATTGTATATCTCTAACTAGATTCGTATGTTAAATTACCTACATTATTCACTGGATAAAGTTTGGTTCTGATTACTGTAATTAGCATGATTTGATCAGAAGTTATTGGTAATTTTGAACTACATTTTTCTATGTGTTATTTTAACGTATTTTTGTGTTTTTAAAAGGTTTCCAAGAACATTTAATGCTATTTAACAAGTTAACAAGGGTAAGTGTCGCAGTTGTACAAAGAAAATGTCTTTTCGAATAACAGATAATGGTAAATATCTCATGCGTAACAAAATAAACAAACAACCAACTGGGTCTCAAACTAATGAATAATAATGTTATAGTTACCTACCACTATATTGTTAACCTGCTGACCGGTTGTTCCTGTGTATGCAGTTAAACCTTTAAATAACAGTTTTTCTGTTATTATTGGAAATACTTTATAAAATATGCTAGTGTTCACCTTTCCTTCGCAAGGTATCTGGTAATGGTGGCAAACATTAAAACGACAGTTTAGCTACAATACGACTCTCTTAATGAATGTCGCTTTATCTATTGGTCATGAATAAAGAGGTAATTTGAATGGAGATTCGACGGAGTTAGCTTGTTTTTGAATTTCGCGCAAAGCTACAAGAGGGCTATCTGTGCTATCTGTCCCTAGCTTACCAGTGTAGTGCTAGAAGGAAGACATCTAGTCATCTCCACACACCGCCAACTTTTTATTAAAGAATAGTAGAATTGACTGTCAAGTAAAACGCCCCCACAACTGAAAGGACGATCATGTTAGGTGCAACGGGGATTCGAACCCACGACCCCCAGATTACGAATCTGACCACCAGATCTCGACCGAGTAAGAATCAAAAGATATCTTAAAATACGCTCTTATTTTGTTTTCACATAATATTGTTTTAAGCGCAAACTGCAAAAATTTAATATGACGTCCTTGGGGATTCATTGCTAAACATAAAAAAATTTATAATACAAAAATTCGGGGTTTGATTTAAGCGGCAATCATAGCTTAGAAATCTCTCTGTGTGAAACAAAGCATAGTGTGATTGTGGAGTGCAAATATTGTATGAACACTGTAAAAAAAAGTGAATATTCACACCATAATCTTAGGGTCGCTAATTCGAATTCCTATCACGCCAGTCATGCTCGCCCTTTCAGTCATGGGTGCGTCATAATTTCACGATCAATCCCACTAGTCGTTGATAAAAGAGTAGTTGAAGAGTTGGCGGTGGGTGGTAATGCCTACCTACCTTACGTCTATTCTTATACTGCTAAATTAGAGACAGCTAGCACAGATAGTCTACGTGTAGCTTTGGGCGAAATTCAAAAAGTAAACAAATAATTGTTAGTTTGATAAGCGCTAGATTGCCTTGTTTTCTTTAGTCTCCCGTCGTTAATAAAGTAAAATAGAAATATATATATTTTAATATGAATTATATAGATTCTATAACTTTGTTTTGAAGTACAAGCAAACACATAAATAATAAGGTAAAATATATCCAGCTTAATATGAACCACACCCTTATAGAAGTTCTATTGCTTTGTTTTTAACTTCAAACAAACACATGATAAGATAAAATATATCTATTGTAATAAGAACCACACCCTTATAGAAGTTCTATTGTTTTGTTTTTAACTTCAAACAAACACATGATAAGATAAAATATATCTATTGTAATATGAACCACACTCTTATGCTTATTTGTTGAAAACAAATATCGGACTTATAGATTCAAAACAGGTCACTAAGAAGGAAATAAACCACAATGTGGTAACACTGTTGAACGGCAGTTATTCTCAAGAAGTGTTAGTTCAAAGATCAAAATGGATTCAAATAATAAATGACTAATAGAAAATAGACTATGAACGTTAAATAGCCTTCTGTACCTGAAAGATCTTTTTAGAAAATTTTAGAGATTTTTTAAGCAGTAGGAGATCAGGATAGATCTAAGATATCAGACGTCAAGCTTTTAAATTCTCTCGTGACCCATAAGAGAGGTTTATGATTTCTTATAGCAAAACCACATTGGGCTATCTGCCGAGTCCACCGATGAGAATCGAACGACTGATTTTAGCGTTGTAAATTCGTAGAGTTACTGCTGTACTAGCGGGAGACCCCATTGGAGAGGAAAAAGAAATCTATTCCATGTAAATACATTGCTGAGACAATAGGATTTATTAAAATTAGAATCCAAGTGAATCAACTTTCTAAAGAGATTATACAATCCCGACAGTTCAGCAGTTGTATTACAAGCAACAAATTGAAACCAGCAAACACCTAAAATATACAAAACGATATTCAAGAACCTTTCTTGAAATAAAAGACCCCCCTTAAAAAGTACAGCAGCAAGTCTACGGATTTGCAACATTAAAATCAGGGGTTCGATTCCCCTCGGTGGGCTCAGCAAATAGCCCGATGTGGCTGTGCTATAAGAGAGCACACACACATTGAGGTAAAAAAAAAGAACTTTACCCATTTATCTCGCTGAGAGCCTGCTATGCATATGAAACATTTGACTTAGCATTATCTGGTTGCAGCTATTATAAAATAGAGACAGAAGAGTTGAAGCCAATTGGCTTAAGCTCAATGTAGAAGATAGCAGTTACCCCTTCATTTTCTAAATTTCTAAGTTCGAATCTTTCTAATAGCCTTCTTTGGCCTACACATCTGAAGTTTTAGTTTTAGTTAATTTAAAATATTAGTTTAGATAAAATAAAATAGAAATAAAAGTAATTAAAATGTTCATGAACAAAATACTTATAAACAACTAATTCGATGTTAACTAATCGTTCGCTATAGCTTCATAAACACATTTATTAATTACACTCAACCAAAGTTTCTTGCCTTCGTACGACCGACAGGCATTTTTTTTCATATAGCTGTAAAGTATAATTATCATGTTATAATACTGCGATCCTTTTATATTTCTAGTAACTTTCAAGTAAGTTAATTCTAGCATATCATCAAAATATCCTTGACCTGACTGATTTTAGTATAGCACTTCAAGGAACTGAATACTTCGGCGCCAGATTCCGTGAAATCATTGATCAAGCCATGAGATTAGAAAAAAAAAGGCAGGAAAAATATTGACTAAAAATTTGCATGCAGTCTGATTGGCAACGAAGTATTCAATATAAATTCATATTCAAGCAACTGTGATTGAATTTAGAACATGTTTATAAACAGCGGACTGAGAAATTATTTATTTCAAATATTTCGGTAAATGAGATTAAATTGATTTTCTACACTTTAGTTCGTTTTTCTTGGTACGAATTAGAAATAATAAAGATTAGCTTACGATCAACTCCTTCCTAGTGGAACAACGGTAAGTCCGAAGTTTGGGACATGTGTTGATTGTGTAACTTTGAGGTTAACTCCAAACAAACAAGGAAAATTATTTTAAACAGTTTAAAATAAGTTAGTCATTCTTTTTACGCCATTAGAAGTCAGCTTGACTGTAAAATTAAGCCTAATAATGACAGTACAATTGATAATTATATAACAGAGTAATGGATGATAATAGAACAGATATTTCCACGGTCCATGTACGAATGTATTAGCTATCACATAAATTCACTATTCACAAACCTTTTTTGTAAAAATAAATTGAAACTTAAATTTAAAATTACGTATTCATACTTAAGTCCACAGCTACACCCGGCATGGCCAGGTGGTTAAAGCACTCGACTCATAATCTGAGAGTCGCGGTTTTGAATTCTAGTCACACCAAACATGCTCCCACTTTTAGCCGTGGGGGCGTTATATTATGACGGTCAATCCCACTATTCGTTGGTAAAAGAGTAGCCCAAGAGTTAGCGGTGGGTGGTGATGACAAGCTTCCTTCCCTCTAGTCTTACGCTGGTAAATTAAGGACGGCTAGTGCAGATAACCCTCATGTAGCTTTGCGCGAAATTACAAACAAAATTTAACTTTCAAAAATATAATTGGACAAATATTTTCTTTAAAATATAAGTCATCAAGAGACTATTATATTGAAGTTTAATTATACGATTTTACAAATACAATATAAAAATAAAATGATGATATAATAATGATTTTGCACTCACCAAATATCCCTGCCTTTATTGAACTGACTAGATGTTTATTTCCCTGCCTTTATTCGACTGACTAGATGTTTATTTCCCTGCCTTTATTCGACTGACTAGATGTTTATTTTCTGCCTTAATTCCAGCAGAGGCCTATTCTGATAACTTAGCTATCAAATACAAAATCGTCTATCACAAAAGTTGCTTAAAATTAAATCTTAGTTGGTTATTTTTATGTTTTTAATTATTTGCCATATAACTGTACTCTCATGAAAATGTATTCTAAGTTAAAACACATTTTAGTAACTCCCTAACTATTCTTTTCCCAACAAGAAGTATTAATTTTTACACAATCTACACAACTTGCACTGATCGTCCGTAATTTTAAACTTATAGACCAGAAGGAAGGCAGTTAGTCAATAGCATACACAGCCAATTCTTGAGCTACTCGAATCGAATAATGTTAATTTATCGTCATCAGTAAAAGTGCGGATTGCGATTTTGCGTTAACGGCATGAGAACCCTAGACCTTCAGGCTCACAGTCCACCAACATACCTGATAAACAAGCTAGAAACTTTTACCGGATCCATGAACAAAAAGAAAAAAAAAAACAGTTTTACGAAGCACAAGAACTGGACGTTTCAGTAACTTAAAGGAATGCAAAATGCAACCAAATGTATCGTATAATCGGTATAACGGCTACTGAAATACATATTATCGCCTATTTACTTCGGTTTTAAGAAAAAATTTAGTTTATATTAAGTGACGGATTTATTAGTATATATTTATTTTAATATCAGTTTGTTACAGTTTGATATTATTTAGAAATGCATGCAAACTACATTGTTAAATCTGCACTGGAAAATTCCTGCTTATTCAATAAACTTATTGAAGATTCTCAAGCATAAGAATCAACAATGTATGTATGTAAATGCAACGCTACAGTCCGGGTTTCGAAACCCATGTTGAACAGAACATGAATAACCCATTGTGTAGCTTTTTGCTTGATTACAAACAACAACAAAGTGCATGTAAATACTTCTGATAGCCAATATTGGTCCTTTAACTGAAATTTCGAGAAACTTTCCTCTCCAGTTTATAAAATTAACCAACACAACGCACCAAGAGACAGTATATATATTCGTGATGACGAGAAACCCACTTGAAGTAAAAGTGTTTCTCAGACGGTACATATATTTTTGATTTGCTACAGTTGGTTTGATATAGGCTTTGAAAGCTATAACTGTGATTAACGCTTATTAATCATGAAACTACAGATACATGACTAGAAACATTTATATCTATCGAACACTACAAACTGTTTACCTTCAGCGGAATAACATCAGTCATTGATACTTTAATGTAGACATTATATAGCTTTAGCGGTAAAAAATTCAAATCTGGCTAGCAAAGAGCTAGCCTGTTCTCATTAATTGAGTTATACACGTATCAAGAAAAAATTAATTTGATCGTTGTGAACCCTCGATAAGATATCAAGGAAGTTCTGGATTGGATAGAAGATTGAATACTGTTTGTAGGTTTGTAAAATTTCTGAATTACAACGATTAATTTGATTTAAGAATGTAGTTAATTTATTTTGATAAACGTTTTGAGTAAAGAGATAATCATTATGGCTTTTCTTATCACTTAACTTGCAAATTAAGATAATTTTTGTTTGTGTGTGGAATTTTGCAAACTTGTATAGAGCTTACTTGCTGATATGTGTTTCTAGCCTTATCAAGCTTTAATATCAGTGTTTCCATTACCAATCTCATAAGGTTTTAACACGCTTTATAATTATTAACCTTAGTGCTCTACGTTGCAAAACAGACTCTTTACGTTGTTAACGGGCTGTAAAATTACCCACGGTTTCTTTCAACCATAGCAAACGAGAGAAACTTGCGTTTGTTGAGTAAGAGAAATATATAATTTGTGAACGAGTTGCAGAAAAGATCTAATATCATTTCTTCATGGACAAACTTCACAGATTAAACATTGGAAATTAATATAAGATGGAAATATTTGTGATTAAAATAATTTTTGCAGAATGGAAGATTTAGAAGTTCGTGTTAAACAAATTATTTTCAGAACGTATAAGATTTTGCGAAATTAATTAAAATATTGGAAAACTCAACGTTTTACCAAACCACTTTTTCACGCCTAAAAGGAAAATGTTTTTTCTAATGTTATGGTTTAGTTCTGATATTGGCATTTTCCGAGAAGATTTTTGTTTTATTGTTTAATATTAACACAAAGATACACATATGATTATCCGGAATTTGTCCACCTCGGGTATCGAAACCCAGTTTATAGAGGTATAAAACCGCAGAAATCCCACAGTGATACTGGAATGTTTTCGAGAAGGTAGAAATGATGGTACGAAATCTTAGTTATATGTATATGTGACGTCATTTCCTATATTTTGATGCAAACGTTATTTTTGTTATGCAACTTAGGAACTAAAATATTTGCATCTGCGATGTTTCCAATACGAAATTCATTTTTCCCCCTAGAGTTTCAAGCAATTTTGTCAGAAAATCATTCTGGAGATTTGATCATCTATCTTTCATTGTATTAATTTCATTAACGTATTTCATAGAATGTATTTTAATGTATTTCATAGCGCTTCAGATGACGTAGAGTTAGTTTTATCAGATGCATCTATGGCAGATCGGAAATTTTAATTTTGTTTTGTTTAGATTATTTCAGAAAATAGAATTCTGCCAGTAAGAATTACAGCTTTGTATGCTATATTTGCCTCATTCATTTTACAAACGACTGTATACGATTTCGTTATGCATATTTAAGAGGTGATCTTCAAATTTTATAAGTCACACGAAAAAACTCTTAATATTTTTATTTCTTGTTTAGTCTAAGTACGTTTTATAACAGATAGCACACAAATCATTAAATAATGAAATGTTAAAAGCAATCGTATGCAGTTGAGTGTTTCATTGCAAGCTGCTTTTTAATTCGACACTGAAAAATTTTGCCCATTTTCGTGGTTGGCTAAATTGTTAAGAGATTGTTTTAAATAACCGTTAAAATTGAAGAAATTTATGGTGTTAGTAATATTTAAGCTTAAAACTTAATTAATACTAAGTTTGTTTGCTTGTAGTTAAACACAGTGTTACACAATGGTCTATCGGGTCAAATTTTGTCAGCTCTCTCTGCTGTTCTTACCACGAATATCAAAACACAGTTTTTAGCACTGTAAACAAAAGGGGATCATTTTTATAACAATAAGTTGGTTATTGTTTCAATTTTATTGGTAGCGCTATGTCTTTTGTTGTTGTAGTCGTTTTTGTTTTGTTGTTTTTTTTCACTTAAAAGAAATTAGCAGATCTTCTAAGAAGTAATATTTAACAATTAACAGCAGTCTCTACATTGTATGTATTTCATTTTATTTATTATTGAAATCGCTAAATATCGGAAGACTTAAATTAAATATTAAGCCTAATCTATCATTCTATTCTTTAGTACCTTAAACAGTGTGTCTGCTGAATAACTGGTTTGGTTTATTTTGAATTTCGCTTGAAGCTACTTGTCCATAATTTAGCAGTGTGAGACTAGAAGGAAGGCAGCTGGTCATCACCACCGACCATGACTCTCGGAGCACCCTAGCTACCTTCCCTACCTAAGTGAAGATAATTCGAGTTTTCTTTAAGAGAAATGAGGTGATAAACGTAACCTCAGAAAGTCTTATAACTTTCAACGCAGTTACTGTCTGTAGTTCAAAAACGTTGTTACATGTTCCTTGTGTCAGGGATGGAACCCTTAAGTTCCTAACGTTTTAATATACGCTGTTAATTGGTGTATCACTACCGTAACCTTTTCAAAAGAAAGACAAAATACAATAAAGGCAGTTTGTTTTTTTGTTTGTTTTTGGAAATTCGCACAAAGCTACTCGAGGGCTATCTGTGCTAGCCGTCCCTAATTTAGCAGTGTAAGACTAGAGGGAAGGCAGCTAGTCATCACCACCCACCGCCAACTCTTGGGTCACTCTTTTACCAACGAATAGTGGGATTGACCGTCACATTATACACCCCCACGGCTGGGAGGACGAGCATGTTTAGCGCGACGCGGGCGCGAACCCGCGACCCTCGGATTACGAGTGCACGCCTTAACGCGCTCGGCCATGCCAGGCCCAATAAAGGCAGAACAATCATTCTGTGAACCAAGTAGGAAATTAACTCACCAAATGTAGCATGAAAATTTGTGGGTCCATGTGATGACACACAGAAATGTTCACATTTTATGTTTTGCAGTTTTTATGAGTGATATGTGAGTTTCTTTACATATACATATTAGGTAAGATAACCTTTTATTAATTATAAATTTATACAACTTCTGCTTTAGAGACGAGGAACGAGTACTCTAGCTACATGTACAATAATTAAAATGTGATAAATTGGAATACTTTATATGATACAGACTTTTTAAACGAGTGAATATTTTTGAAATTTTCCGTAATTATTAAAACAATTGTTGTTGTTTTTTAATTAAGCATAAAGCTATACAATGGGCTATCTGTGCTCTGCCCACCACGGGTATCGAAACCCGGAGTTTAGGGTGTAAGTCCGCAGACATACTGCTGAGCCACTGGGAGGGCTATTAAAACAAACATTAGCCAGTAGTAAAGTAAGAACAAGTTGAGTTACAATCCATAAAAAGGTACTAGAAGTGATAAAAATCCTTCAATAAATAATTATAATAAAAAATAAAATAGTAAATACCGCTTGAAGGATTTTCACTAAGAATGTTTCTGAGCATTATATACGAAAAATGTTAGAGCACGTAAGAGCTTTTAGGAAAAAAGTCACATTGGTATAATAAACAAAATAATAAAACAGTTAATAGAAAATGTTGTGCAAATACCTGTTAGGAAGGATTATCAAAATGGATAATCAACAATTTACCAACAAATAGTGAGATTGACTGTCACATTATAACACCCCTACGACTGAAAGGGCAAGCATGTTTGGTGTGACGAGGATTTGAGTTAAGCAAACGAGATCCTAAGTACCAGCTATTTCATAAACGTTCAATGTTAGATATTTATGAAATTAATCATTATACAGTAAGTAATTTTCCGTTTATGAAAAATGGGTCAGTTAATGTACACAGTCTTCTAGCTTATTTTAAAAAATATGACAAAAAATAACATCCGTTTTCATGACACAAGACCTATTGCTGATATAAACATATCACTTTTAAATAACATCAATATTCAGTGACTTATGCAAGCATAAGTTACCAAACAATGAAACAAAAAATTATTCTTTAAACAGTTAAATGTTTGTTTAAAAGCTATATATCAATTTTATAATTTTCGTTATTTTCGTAGTTAATTAAATATATATATATATATATATATTGTGATACAATCGTTGCTTGGTTTGTGTTGAATTTCGTGCCAAACTACTCGAGGGCTATCTGCGCTCCATTGTTACTTAATGTTGTGAAATATATTAAATTCTGTAATACTATCTACAGATAGGTAAATATTCTTTTTATAATTATTAATTCTTTTCCTATTACATTGGATACGCTCTATATAATTATTCGGCACAAGAATTAAACTGAATAGAACCTTTCCCTGTAGTTTTCAAACTCCTTTCCCATTTGAACTAGATTCTTTTTGTGCTGTTAATATTAAAAGGTAGGATTAGATTATTTTTGTGAACTACATGCCTATCAGACGGATCATCATGTCTGCTTTTAACTTGTACGGAACTTCACTTGTAATAATATTTATACTGAAAACGAGATTTCTATGAAGCCATATTTTGCTTTGCTAAATTTCTTGACGTTTTAATGAATGGTTTATTGTTAAGACGTAGCGCTGTGTTCTCCATTTAATGGACTTAATGGAACTCCAGACAGTAAACATTGCCAAAAATTGAAGAAATGATTACTGGCAGAGCCAATATTTACAAGACTTTAAAGTATGCCGAAGCCAAGTTACTATTACAAAATAGAAAGTCTTTGTCTTGCAGGATCTTGTTTGATTTCGTCTTCTCAAACATATTTAAGGAGTTCTAAAATATAAAGACTGTCGATAATGGTATTTGCTACTAAAACTTAAAGTATCAACTTCGTCAAACAGTGAGAATCCCATTTAAAATAAAGAGGATTCATGCAAAGGCAAATATCTCTAACAAATACCCATAAGTCAACAGTTGTTCCAACGACGCGAATTTAAAGGTGTTAGCTATGCAAATTAAGAACATAGCTGCACTCTTCTTTTAAAAATCGTTTGTCGAGTTTTACTCAAAACTTCATTTGTGAGTGACTGATTCTGTTAAACTATTTTCTTATTATTTAAGTTTGTAAAGTAATGAAATGCTCGTAGCGTAAAATTCCATCTGTCATCTACCATTCATTGTTAAATATTTCATTCTCAGAACAACCTTAACATTTGTTTGTTAAATTACCTACACGTGTGAGACAAGATTTTTTTTTAAGATCAGTTAACCCCTGGGTAAAATATTGTACTTAAATATAGTGCTAACTAAAAAAAAGAACCTACAAAATCCCTATTTAAAATCTATAGCAAATAAATTAGTAGTATGTCTTATAAGAATAACAAAATTTTAAGACATTTTCCTGATGTAAACTTACCTAAGAAGAGTGTTCAACTTTAACGTATAAAATTTATCACACGTTTCATCGTGGCTATTGGTTAATGTTTGTTTGTTATTAAACACAAACCTACATAATTGGCTACTGTGCTCTGCCCACTAAGATTATTGAAGCCCGGATTTTAACGTTGTAAGTCCGCAAACATACCACTAGGCCACTGGTTATTGTACTGAGCTCTGAATTAGAAACAAAACAAACAAGCCTCTTTTGCCATCTTTAAGTCATGACAATTTCTGAAAACAATAAAATGTTTCGGGTCTTTAATAAATCATCAAAACTGTCTTGATTGTCTTACATAACTTTAAAACATGGAGAAAATATAAAGATGTCTTACCAGAAGGTAACATAATATCCCTAAATGTCTCAAAGAAATGTCAATGTCTACAAATTTACCACGTTAAAATTCGCGTTTCGAAAGCTGTAGTAAGCAGAACACAGATAGTCAGTTTTGTAGTTTTATAGTTAAAAACAACCAAACCAAGTAAGACAATTGTATAGATTAATAAATACTTGCTTATTCTTGATGACAAGAAACCCACTTGAAAGAAAAATGTTTCTCAGAATGACTGGTGTGGGTATTAACCTGAATATGACCTAGGAAGATTTTTTTAATTTTGCGCAAAGCTACACGAGGGCAATCTGCGCTAATCCCCGTCCCTGATTTAGCAGCGTAATACTAGAAGGAAGGTAAATAGTCATAACTACCTACAGCCAACTCTTGGGCTACTCTTTTACCAACGAATAGTGGGATTGATCGTAAGTTATAACGACCACGAGGCTGAAAGGGCAAACAAGTTTGGTGCTACAGTCAATCTCACTATTCGTTGGTAAAAGAGTAGCCCAAGAGTTGGCGGTGTGTGGTGAAAACTAGCTCACTTCCATCTTGTCTTACACTGCTAAATTAGGGACGGCTAGGGCAGATAGCCCTCGTGTAGTTTTGCGCGAAAGTTAAAACGAAACCAATAAAGATAAATTGCTTAAATAAATTTAGTTAGAAGCTTTTATATGCGTCCTCAAACTTTTTTACAAAGTTATCATTCTAATCTAAACGATGTCGCTTTTGACTGAAGTTGTGTCACACTATAGATACTTTGATAATGCAATGGCGAGTTAAATAAGTGTCCGTTAACTTAAGCAGATTTACGCACATATATATAATACTAAATGGCGTATGAATATTCACAATAATTAAAAACAACTCCTAAAATTTGAATTACGAAAACGTTTAAGAAACCCGGACGTCAGATGTTGATTAATCACAGTATTCAATAATAATGGGAATTTCTTCTTATCTGTTATCAAAATTGTATCAGCAATGTAGTGCCACTCCGTAAAATAACGTTTCTGAGGGTGCCACGTTTACAGGAAGTCACTAAACCATCCGTAAATTAAATGATTTCGAAATTTATACGAAACCAGGGAACTTCTGAGTTGGTCATTTTCTCATTTACGTCAGAGAGGGTAAAGACAGTATGCGGAGCAGGAGTTCTTCAGTAGACGGCAAGACGCATCAGGAGCTAACAGATTGTATTGGACAAGAGTGTCGTGACAGAAATATATGAAACTAAAACTTAGTTAGACGTGGTAGGAGATAGGACTCTTCAAACGTGATGTGTTTAATTAACAAATGAAAATATACCCTTGGGTGTTGTCTCTCAACAACATGTTTTAATGGCAGCTGCCTAGAAGTGTCTGAATACATTATGGTCACATTCCAAAGCGTTACCATCTTCCACTTAATTTAGGAAGAACAGAATATTTTTTTTGTTGTTGTTTTTTTAATTTCGCGCAAAGCTACTCGAGGGCTGTCTGCGCTAGCCGTTCCTAATTTAGCAGTGTTAAACTAGAAGGAAGGCAGTTAGTCATCACGACTCACCGCCAACTCTTGGGCTAGTCTTTTACCAAGAAATAGTGGGATTGACTGCCACATTATATCGCCCCCACGGCTGAAAGGGAGAGCATGTTTAGTGCGACCGGGGTTCGACCCTCGGATTACGAGCCGCACGCCTTAACACACTTGGCCATGTCGGGCCAAGAACAGAATAAGACTGATAGGAAACGTGATATATGCACGAATAATTAAATAAATTATTCTTGAAATTATACAACGTAAATAATCCAGTATTTCATGTAGAAAATAAAGTAAAGTTTTGAAGTAAAGTCCGTTTAGAATGCTTACATAGCTAAACACTGTCAAAAAGTAAATTGATTACTTAGTATTTACAATAGAAAACGATAATAAAATTAATAACGTATAAGTAAATATCAAACTCTTAGCCTAACATTCGGACGACAAAATCAAGTTTGACTGTGTAAGCATTTGTTTTCCACATTCCTCTTAATCTCCCCATCTACTGATTTGAAACCAGAGGTATTTAAAATTAGTATTTTAGACTCTTGATAAGAGCTTTCTTTTGCTTCCTTCTAGTTATTCCATAATGTATCTTGTGTAGTCGAATTGGTTCGTATAGAAGACTTAAAGCAATTAGTAAGTTAACAGCTGAAAAATTTTATCATTAAAATTTATTTAATTATCGCCAAATTCCATGAAAAAAACAAAAACTTTAAGGGCACAAATTAATGATTTGTTAATACTAACATAAGTAGCAATGAAAACGAAACTGTAGTCATGAAGTATTTCGCTTGGAGACATTAACTGCTTAATGAAACAATATCTTGTGTCATAAATTTATTTCAATAATGAAGTTAAAGAAATGCATATTTCTCTTAAATTGCTTTCAGTCTCCCATTAAAGCTCACCTCAGGGATGTGCAAAGGCAACTGTCAACTGAAACTTATTTATGCAGAAAATTACTGCACGTGATGTTATTTAAAAACATAAATACGTAACAGTTAAACATCTGATGTAGGTGGAAAGAAGCCTGTAGTGATTAAATATTTTGAGTATAATTTCTAAATTGGAATCGAACTATAATGTGCCACTAAAATATTGTATTTCTCCATAAAGTAAATAATACGTATTTATTATTATTTCTTATAATTGTATCTATGGTTAGATCGTATTGAAATTTGACCTCGGAACTATAGCGCACCAATAGTTCCTACGTTTGAAGTTTTTGTTTTTTGTTGGGTTTTTTTCTTTGCAGCAGAGAGATGTGAGTCATGAACCTACGAGTTCAAAGTTCAAACACATAAGCCATTAGATCTTATCCAACCAAGGATGTATCCTTATAGTATTGCTTTGTTGGTCAGTACAGATGTTATTATACATACCTCTTAGTCAATACTTTAATTATTGTGTTATATAAAATAATAAATGCTAAACATTGACCGATAACAACACAGTTTCAAGTACAGTGAATTATATTTTGTTTAGATTGCTATGATATTGGTATGACGATGTTAATGTTAATAACCATGATAAAAATCACTTTACATGTAGCTTACAAAAACACAATGATGATGCTTAATTGTTTTAGGTAAATATTTATTGTGTATAAAAGTTTAAAATAAGATTATATACTCATAATAACCGTGCTTTATGACAACGGTAAGTAAAGGCAGACTTACACTGCTTTACATGGTGTTTCGAGTGAAGCATATTAAAGTTATTAAAATCCACTACTATGAAATTTATTTGAATTTCGAGCAAAGATATTCGAAGGCTATCTTAGCAGATGGTCAACACAACCCACCGCCAACTCTTGGGCTACTCTCATACTAAAAAAAAGTGGGATTAACCCTCACATTATAACGCCTGAAAGAGTGAGCACGTTCGGTGAGGTGATTTGAATCTGCCACTCACAGAGTCTAGCGCCCTAACTTTCAAGTTGTGCTTCTACACTGAACTGATTTCATTCTCTATTTCCTAAGTCTAATAAATCAACTTCCTATTATTTACTACTGTCATCTGTCCGCTAAAGACGTGTTTATTATTCTGACTATTATATGAAATTAAAAAGTCTGATACAATTATCATGTAACTTTAGAAGCACAGAAATATTTCTTACAGTCGATATTATCAGAGGTTTAATATTCTTCCTCTAGTAATATTAAATGACACTTATTTTCCAGTGCCTTGTAACATCAAATCGAATATGTTAGCAAAACGTCCACTCCCAGTGGTTCAGCGATACATCTGAAGGCTTGCAACGTTAAAAACCGTTTCGAGGGCACATCACAAATAGCGCAATATGTAGATTTGATCATAAATAAACATCAATAATACAGAAAATTGTGTCATTTTTGTATCTTCTTTTCTAATTTCAACACAAAGGATATTTTTAGAACTCGAGGAGCAAAAAGAAAAGTAATACAAGAATACTGTGCAGGTTAACTGCAATGAGGTTATATGTATCGTGAATTCATAAGTTTCTTGTTAAATGTATTTTAAGATATTTTATATTTATTTTACGTAGTGAACCTAGGAATTGCACCTCTACTTTTAAACATAAAAATAAATTTTGTGTGTCAATGTGAAAACGTAGGTCCTTCAACGTGTTATGACTAGTAAGATTCTTATAAATCGCTAGGACAGTAATAATTATACGTGAAAATAGCCAAAGAATTTTAACTGTTTCAATGGGATTGCCTGATAAAAATAAAAGACTTCAGCAACCAATCACAGAAGCTCAAAACTGCGTCATCGCTGAGTACTTTAAAGTGGGTATTGGTCATTTTTAGAAAAACTTTCGTATTTACGAAACAAATTCTACTAAAAGACTCTTGAAATCAAATTTATACATCCGATCAATGACCTCAAAATAAGTGAAGAGAATATGGTTTGTACCAGAACGTTCCAAAATAACAATTACGAAGAAAAATTGAAGTAATTTATATGCAACCATAACTACTGAGTTAAATACTTTGTTTAGCAAAACTAAGTAACTCAGTTAAACTAATTATTAAATTTCTTTCATTTCTATTTATAATTACAAATCCTTAACTTTCTATTCGTCTTCACGGACCTAAAGCAGCCAAGTTGTTATCGTGTTGAGCTCTGGATGTAAGATTCCGTGCTTTGCATCCTGTTATAGGTCCTTCCACACACACACACACAAAATGACTCTCCATACTTTGGGACCGTGGGTGTATTATAAGAATGAGGTGAAATTGAACTGTTTGGTATGACAGAGTAACCCATAACCCATGGTTGTGGACGTTGATTAGTTACCTTCCTTTTAGACTATCACTTAGCAATTAGGTATGTATAATTTAGATAGCAGTCCTTATGTAGTTTTAGACGAAGTCGAACTGATAAAATCGTTTCCAGTTTTGAAGTATTCCTATAACCACGGAAACGTTAGAAACTATGACAAAAACGCTTAGAACTTTAATGATATGTGTAAAAAAACCAAAGTTAATGAAGTTTAATATTCTACGAAATGATTCAATGTATCATTAATCATACAGAATTTCATACACAAAGAGAATCCCACTATGGTCCAACTTGTTATTGTAATTTGACGTGATCAATACATTAATGGTTCGTGATGGAATGTCTGGTTAACACTATCAGGAATTTGTTGTCTGATATCAATGATTTTAAAATTGCTGATCAAAGTAGGACTTCGATGTCTATAGTACATGTAAATTATACATCCCTGTTTTACGCACAATAAAAAGTGGCTACCACCGTCGTTTATTTTACGTTAAAATTAATATCGAGTATGTTATTTTTATCTTGTATTCAACAAGATTATAGTAGGAGTAAAATCGGTCATTCACCTGGTCAATATAATCTTACTATATTTGCATGTTAATAGAACGTTATCAGTTAACTGGTCTTTTATTTTTGCAATTTAATTTCACAATATAAGATTAAGAAACTTTTAAATTAGCGTAATACCGACCTCTAAGTTTTTTCTTTGTGGATAACAGATAAAGTACATTTGAACTCGCGGATGTGTCGCTTACATTAAGTATTTTACTAGAATGAATAACACTTTGTTGTTGTCTTCCTTTTACTTTTACATCATTATGTATCTCTATATAAGTTGGCCCGGCATAGCCAGATGGTTAAGGCACTCGATTCGTAATCCGAGAGTCGTGGATTCGAATCCCCATCACACTAAACATGCTCGCCCTTTCAGGCAAGGGGTCGTTATAATTTAACGATCAGTCCCACTATTTTTGGTAATTAACGACTAGCCCAAGATTTGGCGGTAGATGGTGATGACTAGCTGCCTTCCCTTTAGTTTTTCACTGATAAATTAGGAACAGCTAGCGCAGATAGACCTCGTGTAGCTTTGCGTGAAAATCAAACCAAACCTAACTATGTAAGTCATTAAATTATTATCCTATCCATATGTGAAAACTCTTCTGTTTTATTACAGTGCACAACTATAATCTTTGAAAACTATTTCGAAAAAAGTTCGTTCATTGTTCTCTTGCTTGCCTCGTTTTATAACTATCCGTTTGCTTTTATATTTTCCATTAACCAATATGTGTCACTAGTGATTTCACTGCTATATTTCTTGTTTATAAGTTGCATACTGGTTGAAAAAAAGTTAAACAATTCGTCTATGGAGCTAAACGTTAATGATAAACTAATAATTACAGATGTTCAGTAATACGAGGCTGAACTTATCTTTTATGAGAACATGTTCATATGAGCTTTAGTTCTGCGCATGTGGACAGAAAACGAGAAATTTCACTGAAAGGATTTATTGTTCGGTGATCAAACGACAATCAAGGTGTTGCAATGGTTTTAAAGCCAAGCTCAAAGTTCATTTAAAAGTATTGTAAAACTATATGCATTGAACATTGAAAAATACAGGCATGCTCTCAAATTTGATGAATTCAAAAATTTAACTGAATATTTAGGAGTTGAAATGGTAGATGAACAGGTTTTGATTAGGAGAAATAGTGATATGAGTAAAAATTTAATTTTATAATCCGTTTAATACAGAAAATTTCTCTGAGAATTATTTACTGTAAGCATTAAACCAAAGAGTAAAAGCTTAGTTGTAAAGTGCAAGTATTTTTACAGATGGTAAACTCAGAAATGACGAGTATAATTAACCAAAAATAAATTGCCTATGCGTCATTTTAAGTTTGTTTGATTTAATACGCTGCTGGCCAAAATCCTAAGGCCAATGAACATAAAGAAAAAACATGCGTTTTGCGTTGTTAGACTTATTTGAGTAGAGCTTCGAAAAATAAAAATAAGAAAAAGGGAAAATGAAAATAAAAAACTTTCTTAGCATTTAATGGGGCAAATTAGCCTAAATACTAGCTGGTCAAAGGTTTAAGACCATACTGAAATGAAAGGTTAATCGCTAAAAACGTAACGAAATTTAGACATTTTTGTTCAAGCATTAGCATTGTCAACATACCTCACTGACATCTCCTGTGTTACATTCGGTAAAAACATGGCAAAGGCTAAAAAGTTGACAGAGTTTGAATGTGGCAGAATTGTCAAACTGCAAGAGCAAGGTCTCTCTCAACGTGTCATTGCTGGTGAGATTGGACGTAGCAAAACTGCTATTGCAAATTTCTTAAAAGTCCCTGAGGGATACGAAACGTAAATTTCAAGTGGTTGGCCCAAGAAAATTTTGCTGGCGTTGAGCAGGAAGATTTGGAGGATTGTCCAGCAAGACACCAGCCGATCGTCGAACCAGATTAAGGCCTTTACGGACGCATAATGCAGCTCAAAAACGATAAGACAGCGTCTACGAGAGAAATACTTTAAAAATCGTAAAGGCCATGCCTCCTTTCACACCACGAAACAACTCGGTTAAACCTTGCTGAGAAAAACCAAAATGAGACGCAGAAAAACGAACAAAGGTTTTATTTCTGATGAGAAAAACGTTATCCTGGATGGTCCAGATAGCTTCCAACATTACTGGAACGATAGGGATATCCCATCGCAGATATTTTTTACACAAAACGGTGCAGGAAGTTCCATCATGATCTGGAGTGCTTTCTTTTCCATGGAGCAATGGAGCTTCAGGTTATACAGGGACGTCAAATGGCAGCTGACTACAATGACATATTGGATAGAACATCCTTATTTATGAGGCCACAAGGCCCTCGCTTGTGTAGAAATGGCTGGATCTTTCAGCAGGTCAAAGGACTTTTTTATGGTGGATAACGTGATTCTATTGGACTATCCAGCGTGTTCGCCCGAAATGAACTCCATTGAAAACGTTTGGGGGTGGATGGCAGGGGAAGACTATAGAAATGGACGTCAATTACAAACAGTGCATGATCTTCGTGAAGCCATCTTCACCACTTTGAATAGCATTCCAGCCAGTCTACTGCAAATGCTTATATCGACCATGCCAAAGCGAATGTTTGCAGTTATTCGTAATGATGGCAATGCAACTCACTACCGAGACTTTTTATTTGGCATTTCGTAACCTGTTTAGAACTTCTTTTTGGTATGATCTTAAACTTTTGACCATCTAGTATTTAGGATAATTTCATAGTGTTCACATTTTTTCTATTAAATGCTAAAAAAAAATTATTTTAATTTTCATCTTTCAAACCTCCACTCAAATAAGAGGTTGAGTCTAACAACGCAAAATGCATATTTTTTCTTTATGTTCATTGGTCTTAAGATTTTGGTCACTTTAGACGTGGGCTCGGTTCCCTTTGGTAGACACAGCCAATAGTCATGTGTGGCCTTGCTGCAATAAAACAAACATTAATATTTTAATTTTCTAACTCAATATTTAAGACCCTCAGTGGCACAGCGGTATGTCTGCGCACTCCCACCGCCAAAAACCATGTTTCGATACCCGTAATGGTAATAGTTTGTTGTGTAGCTTTTCGCTTAAATCTAAACAATCAACGATGTTAGTGTTTTATTATTCCTAACTGGTTATCTATACTTAACCATTATTTACATGCTTTCTTTGTCTTGTATATTTTACGGCCAAAAAATTGTCTTATATGTATGTGGTGACCAATTTGTCTTTAAAATCACAGACAAAAATCTCTTGAAGTAATTAAACAGATAAGAACTTATTAAACGACCCCAATTCTCCAGTAATTTACACTTGTCAGTCTAACGGACGTTAGTCCCACAAACGCTTACAATTGCAAGGGGGTCATTTCATATTGACATTTATATAATATCTTTGTCTTTGAGTCACCTTTTCTCAAAATGATTTGTTTCAACTTTTTGCACAAAGTGATAGTTTAAAGAAAAGACAGATATTCAATAACATCTGTCACCGAGTTTTGGTTTAATCTTATTTAACAGAGCAAATGGCCAGGTGGTTAAGCCGCTCGACTCGAAATCTGAGGATCGCGGGTTCGAATCTCCGTTATACTAAACATGGTTGCCCTTTCAGCCGTGGGAATGTTATTATATGATGGTCAATTCAACTATTTGTAGGTAAAAGAGTAGCCCAAGAGTTAGCGATGAATGGTGATAACTAGCTGATGACAGGGTTCAGAGTTATAAAAAGACTGGTTGTTTGGTTTGGGGGAAGGAAAGGGGTAAGAGGAAAGATTTATCAGACCCTAATGGTCATGTTCCGAAGTGCATAGCTCCTTGGAATCGTTTATTACCATCTACACATCAAAGAAAACATGACAAAAACTTCAGAGTTCACTGTCACTGTGAGCACTATCCGGGCTCACCTGTGTTCAGCCGGCCTTCCAGTAAGTTAACCAAGAAAGAAACCCCTCCTCACTCTCACGATGAGAAAGATGAATCCCCACTGGAGCCAAAAAGCAATGTGGACCAAAGTGATCTTATCAAACGAATTGAAGTTCAATCTCTACAGGTTTGATTGTAAGATCTATGTACGACGTGGGATTGAAGAAGTGTTTCACACAACATGTTTGAATGCAGCTGTGGAACATCTGCAGAGTCAGGTGATATGATGATACACCTTTGGACAGGGTGTAGAGCCACTGAATTTTGTGAAAGAGATTTCCAGTGCTAAAGAGTACATTGAGATCCTCGAGTTCCGCTTAAAGAAAACAGTTTGGCATCACTTCGGTGAAACTGACCAGTGCACATTTTAGAATTACTCTATTTCACACCTCAGGGCTAACAAGGTTGGTAATACTTATGCACATTATGCAGTAGAGAAGAAATAAAGATAAAGCTTCATAAGTGTTCTGAAAAGACATCTTAAATTGTATGTCATTGCTTCAGGTAAAGAATTATCTTTTAAAGGAGATGATCAAGGCCCAGATAATGCTGCTCAGATAACTATCAGAAATTGCTAGAAGATAACAGGTTAGAGGAAACAAACTGAGAAGCACCTTGGAACTATAGAAACTCCTAATTCGCATGTGTCGTTATGAACTCATCTTTGCCTACATCCACTCCTTCTTCCACTCTAGGCCACGGCGATAAGTGACTTTTTTGTTGGTAAATTTATAATGCTGCACTCATACTCCCAAAATGGCCATATTTTTGTAGTAACCATCGGTGAATAATTTTGTATCATACATCAAAATTTTTGTTAAACCTGTACATGATGAAGCGGGATGATAGGATACAATTCTATGGCAATCATACTTATAAACCGACAGAAATAAGTATCCATAAAACCACGTATGCTACTTTTGCATGCATATAGGTCCTCAACCTTTATCTTGTATTTTGGCTATAAAACATATCACTTTAGAGTACAGAATAGTTATGGACCTGTAATGTTCAACTGTATAGCAAAGAATGTTTACTTATGTTTATTTTCAGTTCTGGTAGCACACAATAATTTTATTGTCTTACCTTTATAATGTGTGACTTCTGATATAATCCAAACAAATGTGCCTTTTGTGCAGGACGTTATCTGACAACAAACACTCTTGATGAGTGCCAAATTTTCACATCTGGACCATGTTGATGGAATTTTTGAAACCTACACAAAGCGTAATAATGATGCCGATGAATTAATTTATTTCTTTTAAATTTCGCACAAAGCTACAAGAGAACTGTCTGTGCTGGTTATTTATAATTTATCAGTTGTTTATCATCATCTACCATCAACTCCTGCTGAGCCTCAGAGATGCATAAATCTTAAAATCAAGTAGGAGCTATAACTGACGATTGTTCCAGCCTTCAGCTTAGTGAAAATGCTGAAATTGTAAATGTTGTATATGAACTTACTAAAATAGTGTTACAGATGATATACTCAGAAACATTTGAAAGTAGAGACTGTGAATAAAGGAACTATATTAATGTAAAAAGCATGCAATGAAAATATTAGAAAATGCAAAATACTACTTGATATAAAATGGTTGGAAACTGAACATTTGCAAGTAGACACTGAGAATAAATGGTTGGACGTAGAAGCTAAGAAAAACATTTTAGGCTAGAGTTAGAAGATGAGCACTAGAGAGAAGGTGGCTAGTCAGCATCACCCACAGTCAACTCTCTAGCTACCCTTTAACCAAAAAGTAGTGGGATTCACCGACACATTATAACGCTCCCACGGCTGAAAGGAGAAACATGTTTGGTGTCACGAGAATTCGAAACTTCGACCCTCATATTACGAGTCGAACGCCCTAACCACCTGGCTATGCCGAGCTCAGAGAATTATTAATGGCAAACCAAGCTGTAATTGAAATATCGCCCTTTTCTAGCTCCCAAAAAATCTGTTGAGCAGTATACACGAGTGCTACGCATATCAAACGCACAACCAAGAAATAAAACAAAAACTAGTAGTAGCTTTCATCTGTTGAATCAGCGGCACCACCAGCTCTTTCATGAGATAAAATGCATCCATTTTCCACTGGAAATCTAATTGTTTCATATATGGTAAGCCATCTAGTTTCAAGCATCAAACGCTTAGTGAATAGTTTAATCTTCTCTGACCATGTCTCGGGGATGTACTCCAAACTAATGAATACCGTTGAACAATGTGGTGACCAAACACTTCTGATCAGACTTGAAGAAGTTTCTATTAGAACTCTTGTTGCTCTTGAAGCTTGTTATTACTGAAATAATCGTTACATTGCTCACGTCAACCAGCATAAAATATCTCAGCATTGTAAGCAAAGAACCAAACAAAAGAAATATAAACGTGTCACCAAAAACTTGATATCAAAGTTGAAGAATCCAATCCAACAGAAACATGAGATTCATCAGAAAACCCTATACTCACATTTCCGAGGGTTTTCTAAAGAGATTGGTGTCGTATCATGTTCTTACGCAATGCAAAAACTGCACGAAAACTAATGATTAAAGAATGGCTAAAAAATTTCTTTTATATCATAAAACAGGATATTCAACCTAATATGTTCAAGCTTTATAACGGTAGACGACACACTAGGAAAAGCAAATGGATTACACAGAGCGATACAAATCATTATTGCTGATATCCAGGAGATGAGGGAACACTCATAAATGAACAAGCATAAGATGAAGCATTGATCACCTTGAAATTAATTTCCTATAAAAACTACAAATTAGAACAACCACAATACTTATAAGTGTATATTACACTCCAAACAAGAAGACTTTTCATGAACATAGCAAACTGTCTATTTTCCGTTTGCTCATGCAAAGACAAATAAATTTTAAGCATTAATTAATTTAGGCACTGGTCCCTTAACGTCATTTTTAAAGTCTGACATCACTACAATTTGTTTGATAGTTGTATGACAAAGAAGAATGTCACTTGCTAAGGGATATGATAATGCATAATGTCGAAAAAAAAAGGTATTTTGCTATAGACACCGCTACCGTTGGAAACGTTTTATATGAATATTTACTTGGTTGTATTTATCAGTTGTCAATTTTGATTTCCTGTTCAAGATTTGGTGTTTCCAACAACTTGTAGATATAAGCAAGGACTAGAATTCGACAAACTCCTACTCATAATGATGACCCAACCATCAACACCATCAGAACTACTAATAAATGTGATCTGTTCTTGTAAACCAGATAAATGCCAAGACAAGTGTATTTGTTTTGCAAGTGGTCAACCATGTACACTCTCACGTCATTGTGCAGCTGCTGTTCATGTAGTTGACCCCGATATGTTGAATACAGAATCATGTTCATGTCCACAAACCATGACTGCGCTATATGAACAGGAATAAGAAACCTATAATGAATCATTTGGATCTTATACCACACCACAACAGTATCTCTTTATTTTAAGTTTTGTTTCTCTTTTACTTTTGATTATTTTGTTTTCATTTTTTCATCGGGAACATCATCGTTGAGAAATACGAGCACAGAACAATAAAGTAAAGCAGTTTCCTACAGTCTTCTATCTCACGAAACTAATTAGAACACAACACCAAATGCTTGAACATGTCAAAGTGTGTTAAAACATTTTAAAGTACTGTAAATGAAAATTTGCAGTAAAAATACAACCTAGTTTTGATTATTTTGATAACGTCTATACTTATTTATTACATGTTTGTATACCAAAAGTCAATAAAATGACTTTTATGGTACCTTCTTAAATACGCTCAGAACTTTTTCCAACCATATTTTACTTTGTGCTCTGAGAACAAATTGATGTGTGACAGTGAGTGATGCACCATTGGATGAGGATACCCCCTCTAACATGTCATCAACAAGTGACATTATCCAGATTTTCTTACCCAGAAAGCATTTTATTACAAGCCAAGAATTTGTTAAACATTTGTTATAAGCTGACCACATGTTTGGAAGGGGTTGTGTAACTGAGTGTCGCAATGTAGAGGGCGGGGTTAGATGTTTGAATATATAATTTTATCTATAATATTAATATAGGTATAATGGCGTTCCTTTATATTGGTTTATTTTGGGTTTAAGTTGTTGTATAAGTAAGGCTTCTTTAATTTTGCGTTTGTTTCTTTATTTAGTATTTGAGTGTTTTCTATGGTTATGTTGTGTTTATTTGACTTACAATGTTCGAAAACGTGTGAAGGTGACTTTTTATGTTCTTTGAATCTGGTTTCCATTTTTATACTTGTTTCTCCAATATAGAAGTCGTGGCAGTTATCACATTGTATTTTATAAATAATGTTGGTGTGGTGTTTGTCAGTGTAGTTCTTACATAGTATAGACCTTAGTTTTGTGCCTGGATTTTGAATACATTTGGTATTAACTGGAATGTTATATTTTGTTACTAGATTTTGCCAAATGTTGGTTATTTGTTTGCTGATGTCAGGAATATATAGTATACAGCAGTATATGGTTTCGTGATTTTTTGATTCGTGAGATATGTTTACTTTTGTTGGTTGATTTTGCTTTCTGTCTAGGTGTGTGCGTATAATGTTTTCTATGGTTTGTGGAGGAAACTCATTGATGTTGATGAAGTATTGTTTTATTTTGTCCAATTCATCGTTAATTTTATCTGGTGAGCATAGTTTAATGGCTGTGTTTATCTGGTTTCTTAGTATGTTGAGTGTTTGGTTTGTTTCATGTGCTGAGTCCCAAGGAATGTATAGTCCAGTATGGGTGATTTTTCGGTGGATTTTGAAATGTGTGTCGATTCTTATAATTTTGAGGTTAAGAAATGATATTTGATTGCTTTCTTCCTGTTCACATGTGAAATTAATGTTTGGATGTATATAGTTAATGTGAGTGGAAAAATTATGTATGTGTTCTGTAGATTTGAATCCCGCAACCGTGTCATCTACATATCTGTACCAGTATAGTGGTGGATGTAATGCTGTGTTAATTGCTTGTGTTTCAACTTGTGTCATAAAAATATTGGCTAGAACTGGTTATACTGGGTTGCCCATGCTTAGGCCATTTGTTTGTATATAGTTTTGGTTGTTGAACATGAAGTTTGTCTTTATTGTGGTGAATTCTATGAGGGTTGCTAACTGGTTACTGGGAATGTCTATATTTGGGTTAGGGTCTCGGATATAGAGTTCTAAGGCTATCTTGCAGGCTTCAATGGTTGGAATTTCTGTAAAGAGCGATATAACATAGAAACTGGCCATTAAGGCTTTATGATTAAGTTGATTTAGATTAGACTTGAAATTAAAAGAGTCTTTGATGAATGAGCTGGCTGATGTTGCATATTTGGAGAATGCCCATGCTATGTATTTACCAAGATTGTAATTAAACGATTCATATGTTGACATTATTGGTCGTAATGGACAATCTGGTTTATGAGGTTTGGAAATGCCATATATTTGCGGTGTACGTGAGTCGGTTTTACGTAGGTAGGAATAAAGTGTTTGTGAAATTGTGTTGGCTTTTTTCATTTGTAGTAGTAATTTGTTCAGTTGCGTCTCGTGTGTCTTTGATTGATTTGTATGTATTGGTTTAAATTTATTCGTGTCTGCTATTCATATTTTATATGTATTTATTCGTGTTCACTATTACTATAGCGTTAACCTTTATCTGCTTTTAAAATTTAAATTTCTCTCTTGTTTTAGGTTTTTGATGGAATTAATGTCTCTTTTTGTCAGGTTGTTTTTTAGTTTTCTGTTTTGTGAAATTATGTTGATGGTTTTGTGAGAAAAGTATTTGAAAAACCGTTTAAGATGTTGATTTTAGGTGTTTCTGGAAAATATAAATTTGTAATTTTACCTGGGAAGTTTGGCTGTTGGATGTCAATAAAATTATCTGAGTTGTCTTCTTTCTGTTGGTTGTTTTTGGTTTTTTCCTTGTTTTTGTTTTCTGAAGAAAGTATCACAAGTCTCCTGGCTAGATTTTCTAAACATGTTTTGATTTCTGTGGTTGGAATGTACCTAGGTGCTATTGCGAAGTTGAGTCCTTTGTTAAGTAGATGTATCTCGTCTATGTTTAATTGTCGGTCGGATCTGTTAATTATGAGGTTAGTCAACCGTTTGTCGTTTTGGTGTCTTTTCTGTTGTTCACATCTTAGTTTTTCTAGTTTTTTGTTGCGGCAGATCTTTTTGTCTCTGTCGTTCTTAGTAAACCAAATTAATACTACACTCAGTTACACAACCCCTTCCAAACATGTGGTCAGCTTCCGGTCAGTTACTGTTTTCTTTGTGAACCTGACGACGACCGAAGAAGTTCGAAACGTTGTTCGCTCTTCTATGTAAAATATTTTTTCAACCAAAACGAGCCGTTTTTGCATATAAAGGCACTACTTTATAACGCCCTTATGGCTGAAAGGGCGAGCATACTTGGTGTGACGGTGATTCGCACTCGTGACCCTCAGATTACGAGTCCAGCACCTTAACCACCTGGACATGCCAAGTCACCCTAACAAAATTAGATTCCATATTGGTCCATATGGGAGCAATAATTTTCACGTCGCAGTTTTTATAATGACAAGTATTTCTGGAGACTGGCCTAAATATTGTGTTACATAATGAATTATATACTAGTATACTTAAACAATAATTTAGACTCTTGTCTTACTTACAGCAGTTATATTCGAAAATTATAGGAGGTTATTGTTGTTTTTGAATAAAGCACAAAGCTACACAATGGACAATCTGTGCTCTACCGACGACGGGTATCGAAACCTGGTTTTTAGCGTTGTAAGTACGCAGACATACCGCTGAGCCACTGGGGGGCCGAAAATTATACGACCCACATTTCTGTTTTATTCATGTTGTACATTAAAGAACCACAAGCTAAACTCAGAATAAACCAGTATCGTATGTTTCACTGCACATCTGCAAAGAGAATTTGAGATTGTGTTTTGCTGAACATATTCGAATAAATTAGTCTCTTTAGATAAAGAGAAAAACAAACAAGTATTTCTAATAAATCCGATAGAATGTCTGAATACATTTTGTGCAAGATTTTTTTTTCAGCTTTGGATGACTATTATTGCCATCTGCAGGTTGTTTTCTTAACTATACTCTTAAATCCACAAAGTCTTGGTCGTTTTTTTAAATATAGTAATTTCTTCTTTGTCATGTACCTGTACTATTGAAACACATAAAAACCTTTTATTCAGTAAAACACTTTTATTAGTGTAAGTTTTTCCCTTGACAAATTTTCATTTATAGTTCCCTTAAATCCATTTTTGCAATGTTTAACGTAAATCTAATTCCCCTTAGACTGGTGTCTTAGAGCTTATATTTCTCTCAGTCACCGTTTCAACTATAACTTTGTGCTATAAAGTTATTTTATTACATAAGGAATAGTATAGCTATTCAAAACAACTTTCTAGTATGAATGTTATGATGTATAAACTTTTATAACCAATTACGATTATCTCACGAATTTAACATAAGTTACTCATAGGAAAAGAAATTGATGTAAGAAGTTTGTGAAATTTTAAATCAAACATGGACTATAAGTAGATAGCTTGCTACTTATAACATCAGTTCATGAAAACATCACAAAAATAAAAATTTATTATAATTTAACAAATTTCTGAAAGCGAAGTACGAGATTCTTTTGTTGGTTCAAAAAGCTTTAACCACCATGTTAGATTTTATAGTGCCGCAAATTTTTTCAGAGTAGGTATATGGGATTTCACGATAAATGTCATCAATAAATGGACAGCACACAATTCACTCGTTTTAAAGTAATGTCTTTTTGGGAAAAAAAAACGTACAAAAATTGTTCGACTGCTGTTTACCACCGTTAAATCTAGTTGTTGTTGTTTTGAATTAAGCACATATCTACACAATTAGCTAACTGTGCTCTGCCTACCAGGTATCGAAACCCGGATTTTTGCGTGTAAGTCAGCAGACACACCACTGAGCCACTGGGGTGCAGTTAAAGCTAGAGCTTTAAATAATTCTTCTTATCGTCAAACGTCCACACGGGGTGGTTCAGTTATTTTAGAACCCAAGTGGCAAGACGAATTATTTCTATTTGCCTCTGTTATCTCAATACAATAAATGACAAATCCACTTACGTTACTTCGTGGGTTACCACAGATGCATTGAGGGCCTTACATAATTTTCTTTTTTTCAATTCTATTTTATTCCTTTAAGGAATAACTTTGTCAAAAACAAATTAAGCGTAATACAGAATATTCCAATTAATAGCTTATTAAGGCTTGTGTCCAGGGTTGTAAAACATAAAGTTAGTTCGAGTTTTTTCTTTTAAAATTTAATTTTTTTTTAATTTCTCCAAAACCTACAACTTAAGAAAATATATGTGACAAAATTCAAGAAATTAAAACCTGGATTACTTCATGTAGTTGAAAAAATATATATTTACAACTATATAAATATAAATATATATTGTCTTGTTGAAGGAAATAGCAAAAAAAACTGATGTAAAATAATATCAATATTTTTGCTATTTTTCTAACATAAAATTATACCTTTAGTGTAATAAGTTTGAGTTATTTCTTCGCATTTTAAATTGTATTATATGAGGAAATTGTAGTTATAGTTATAATGCCTCTAAATCAATAAGAATGAAACAATAGAAGTTACCTTGGTTATCATCTGAGACTGAACAATGTTATCGGTTTCCAAGTATAAACACCGTACTTTCAAAAAGCCCCTGATCTTATCTTATAAATACACATAAACGTTATTTTAATTTTTGCCTTTTTATTGATAAAAGAAAATACACAATATTTCAGCAAACGAATAAACACTCTATCGTTATAAATTTAAAAAAAACGGTTGGTTTGAGTAGAAAAAACACATAGAGAAGCGAACAATGTTTCAACCTTCTTTGATCATCGTCAGGTCACAAAGAAAGAAACGGTTACTGACCGATGGCTGACCACATGTTTAAAGGCGGTTGAAGATTCTAGCTTTAAAAACATAAGTGACTGGAAGTATAACAAACCTCAGAGAAAAAGTTACAGAGATTATTTCAAAGCAATTATTACTTATTTTTTAATTATACATATAACAGGTAACACAATTTTTTTAAATGTACCTATAGAGAAAGGATTAATGAGTAGAGTAACAAAACTCAGTAAAACCAATACTGAGTGTGACGTAAACTAGGCAACACCAATACTGAGTGTGACATAAACTAAACAAGATCAATACTTAATTTGATATAAATTAGGCAAAACCAATAATGATTGCGACATAAACTAGGCAAGACCAATACTGAATGTGATATAAATTGGGCAAGACCAGTAGAGGATGTAACACAAACAACGCAGTCAAAACCAATATCGGATGTGAAATAAACTATACTACTAATACTGCTCATGGTTTTGGGGATAAATAACCATATAACCATGCAATATATAATTACTTATTATGAGAACAAAATGCGCAAAATATTCTCTAACAACTCCTATACTTGTGGTAATAATTAAACTGATCTTATTAACCAAAAGTATAAAACTAGTTAATATTAATAACAAGAAACATTACCTTACAGTCTTCTCTATAATGTCCTGTTTATACAACATTACTCTGCAACGAGTTTCCACCTTAGGAGGTTTCGAGCAATACACTGAGGTCGATATTATATCTTTCCTGTTTAAGTGCTTTCAGCAGTCTATTAATCATGCACGAACGACGACTTCCGAGGGGCTGTTTGAGCATCCCAAAGTCACAGAGGCTCATGGAAAGTTATTGTAAATGATAGTGTATGATTTTTTTTATTCCTTTCAGAAGAGGAACTGGCATGTTGAATTAGATGTGAAAATGGCTTATTTGTCTCATGGAACGATACCTGTAAAGAAATGGTATTTTTAGTAGAACTGTGACATCAGCATGTTAGCTTGATAGCATGTGAATTCATTTTAACTTCTAATGTTTCCTGACCTTCCAAATCTCTAACTTACCATTATAGATGCAACGTGCAACCAACAAAATTTCATTTTAAGGACTTTCGAGAAACGATTCACTTCATATTTGAAATGTATTGTACCAGCAAGATGGTGATATCTTATTCTGACTTTGGGAATATGGCAAACTTTATGCTTCGTTCGATGCCATGACATTCCTGTATTTCATATATTTAAGATACCGTTTGTACAGTTTTTAACATTTCGTCTTTCGTTTAGTTATTATTACGTGCTATAATTTATCTTGGACGAACCCCAGATTTATTATTATATACATTATAAATTATCTAGCCTCCAATTTATTATATTACGCGTTACGATTTAAAATAGCGTGAGACTGAGTTAAATTGTAATTTAAATTAAGAAGATATTAAATGTAAAGATGTATCAAACTTATGATCTTTACCAACAAGACTGATACACGTAACTTCCTTTCTTAATACAAATATATTTTAATACACAAACAGTAATACAGTTTGTGATAACAGTTATTATCTTTAAAACAAAAGTTTCACAAACAATATTGAGTCTTCTATCCGATGAACTTCCTTGATATGTTGTCGAACATTTACGACGAGCGAATTCATTCCCAGTTAATATAGGTATAATTCACTTAACAAGGACTTACATGTAGCTAGCTAGCTCTTCAGTGATTACATGTGAATTTTCACCGATAAAGATATATATAATGGATTCGTAAAAATACTGTCGTCCGATGTTAATTTGTTGACGTCACATATTTTGTAATGTCCAAAACTTATAAACATCTGTGTCGATTAATAAAGAGTTTATTAGAGTTATATTTTCCGACGCTTATAGTATGCCAACTGTAGCCAACAAATAATATAAGCTGTCTCTTCGAGTTTAACAATGGCTGCCTTTTATAACTGTTAGGTGAGATGTTAGAAATTTCAGCTACAGCAACAATACTGTCAATCACTAGTATTTACGTATACATATAGTGTAAATATACTGTTGATTCTTACACTCGAGAATCTTCTACAAATTCAGTAAACAAGCAGGAGTTCACAATACAGATTTAACAGCATACGTTACATCCATTTCTAAATAAATATGTTCAACTGAAACTAACATTAATATTAAAATAGATATAGGCTATGTGCTTTGTGTGAGCCTGTGAAAATGCATCTTGTAATGTTTTTGTAGGCTTAAAACCAACTTTTTTGCGACACTGAAAGAGGATCTTACTTTACCAACAACAATATCGGTGTTCTTGAGTAACTTCTGGTGACCAGCTGTGTACCTTTCTTAGTGAAACTTCCTAAAGTTACCTGTATTTTAATTTGATGAAATCACGCTTTTTCTTCATTTATCAGCACTGTTCACCACTACAAATATACACTTCTTCCAAACTATTAAATTCCGTGATTTTCACAGTTTTATAATCGTGTAACAGTTACTTGCGATGAAAATTCCGGTAATGTAACCCTCTCAGTAAGGGTTAAATTCAGCCATCATTTGCACTTGTAAATTATCACACTTCAACCACTTTGCGACAAAGAGCTCAAGGATTCAAGTTTTTGCAATCGCAAAAAAGACAACATGAAAAGATGAATGGAAGTATAAATTGTAACCACCCGTCACGAAGGCCCGGCATGGCCAGGTGGTTAAGGCGCTCGACTTGTAATTCACATTTTTTTAACCCTGCAAATCAAATAAACACAACATAACCATAGAAAACACCCAAATACTAAATCAAGAAACAAACATAAACAAAGGCAAAATTAAAGAAGCCTTACTTATACAACACCTCAAGCCCAAAATAAACCAATACAATGTACACCTTTATACCTATATTAAGAAATATAATCCAACACCTAAGCACGCCCTCTACATTCCTACATTCAATTACACAACCGCCTTTAAACATGTGGTCAGCTGTCGGTCAGTAAACCTTTCTTTCTTTGTGAACCTCACGATGACCGAAGAAGATCGAAACATTGTTCGCTCCTCTACTAGTGCTTTCTCTGCCCCTACCAACCATTTTTAAATACATAATTCTCTGCACTCACTCGGGAAAAAAGGAAGATGTTGGTAAGAAAGTTGGATGTAATTTTAAAACTGGTATTTGGTGGAGCTGTTTGTTGAAATATTTAAGATAGAAATGTGTTTACACATTGTGTTTACAAGATCTCAAGATCTGCGGTGCACACCCTATTTCTGATGAGAAATTTCGTTGGAGTATCTTAACATTTGTTATTTAAGAAGCTTTCTTCCACACACACACAATCAACGAATGACCACCTGTCCTTTAAATGGTTTGTATCTGGAATTTTCCAATAACGGTAACACTGTTTGTTGTACTATAGCACACTTGTGTCTATCCTATAAATAACGGTAACACTGTTTGTTGTACTATAGCACACTTGTGTCTATCCTATAAATAACGGTAACACTGTTTGTTGTAATATAGCACACTTGTGTCTATCCTATAAATAACGGTAACACTGTTTGTTGTAATATAGCACACTTGTGTCTATCCTATAAATAACGGTAACACTGTTTGTTGTACTGTAGCACACTTGTGTCTATCCTATAAATAACGGTAACACTGTTTGTTGTACTATAGCACACTTGTGTCTATCCTGTAACAGAAACAACCGTTTGTTGTTTTCTGACACATTTGTATTTGCTTTGTAAGGGTATCGAACGTTTGATATGGACACATATCCTTGCTACTTCTTCATAGTATGGAAACTCTATGCAGAAACTGTTGTATTTTAATGTGACTGAAATGCTCTCTTCAACTTACTCAATTTGAAAGGCGATACTAAAAATGATCGCTCGCTTTGAACATTTTTCTTTTGTCCAAATATTCATGTCCGGCATGGTCAAGTGGTTATGACATTCGACTCGTATTCTCAGAGTCACGCGTTCGAATCCCCGTCACACCAAACGTTATAAAGCGCGGACAGTTCCATTATTCGTTAGTGAAAGAGAAGTCCGAAAGATGGCGGTAAGTTGTGATTATTCTTGTCTTACGGTACTAAATTAGGAACGGGTAACGAGGGTAACCCTCTTGTAGCCTTTCATGAAATTTAAACCAACTAGCTTGGCAAGGCCAGATAGCTGGATAGTAAAAGAGTAACCCACCAGTTGGCGATGGGGGGTGACGACTAGCTGCCTCCCGTCTAGTCTTTACCCTGCTAAATTAGGGACGGCTACAGCAGATAGGCCTCGTGTAACGTTCAAAACAAAGAAACAAACCAATTAAGCAACATCATTGAAATGTGCCTAAGCTCGAAAGCCTGTCATTTAAAGCAGCGTTTTAATCCTGTACTGTTTATCGAATTACACCTGACGTTATTCGCATATGATATCATGAGATATTAGTTAATGCTATTGATTGTGTTTATTTACCTTTTGTAGGCTGAGCATTTCTATAATTATTATTACAACAGTCAACAACAATAAACCAGTAATATTCCCTCATACGTTAATAAGTAGCATTACTTACATAGAAACAAAATCTAATGGTTTCGTTACAGTTCAATGGTTTGATATGGAATTAGTATCAGATTATCACCTTGATATGCTGAGAATTACACGAATAAGTGTAGATTTCATTGAGAAAGTCCTCTTTTTTCCAACACTCTATCACGATATCAGGATTTTAAAAAAATAGTAAAAACTATTTTAATTTACATAATAATTATCCTCAAACAAATTTCGAAATAATCACAATCTACAAGACTGTAATGTTGGCATTAAATGATTTCAAAGTCCTTTCCATTGTTCAGGCGACCGTGATCAGGAAACCGATGGACACAGTGGAGTGAAACTTGGTGTAAAAACCAAATTGACCATGCGGAAAATAACGTTATACATTCTGTGAAACATCTGTGTTTACATTGAATGAGATTTGGTGAACTATTAAAAGGTGAAAAAAAAACTATTTCAAACATATGCTCTTTGGAACTTACTTCCCTTAATTTTTATGTCATTTGATATACGTAGTTCTGAAAATAGGCCCAGCATGGCCAGGTGGATTAAGGCGTTATACTCGTAATCTGAGGGTCGCGGGTCCAAATCCCTGTCGTACCAAACATGCTCGCCCTTTCAGCCGTGGGGGCGTTATAACGTGACGGTCAATCCCATTATTTGTTGGTAAAAAGAGTAGCCCAAGATTTGGCGGTAGGTGGTGCTGACTAGCTACCTTCTCTTTAGTGTTACACTGCTGAAATAATGACGGCTAGCACAGATAGCCCTCGAGTAGCTTTGTGCGAAATTCCAAAACAAACAAACAAACAAACCCACGGCTGAAAGGGAGAGAATGTTAGGCGTTACGAGGAATCCGACCAGCGATCTTCGGATTACAAATTGAGTGTCTCATCCACCTGGCCGTGCTGGGCCGAGTTTTTTTACTCACTGTAAAAGTTGTAAATTTTAATAAAATTTATTTCATTCATTTACCAAATATCTCTTTCATAACGAATTGTTTTCCACTCTTGTATGTTTCATGCATAACATAATGATTTGTTTTTTTTTCAATTAATTGGTTTTCTATAAACACCTGACAGCTTAGACAGTTTCCATAACAAGTCTGTGGCTATTGTTACACGTTATCTTATCGTGGTTGCAAGCCAGTTGTTTCTAACTTAGGCAAATGGTAGAATGTTCGAGAGCTATAAGGAAAAGACGTGAACAAACGTGTAGTGATGAGTAAACATATAAAAGAAACGTGCATGAAACAGCTGACATGCGATTCAGAAAGTTATAAAGGCAAATAAATCCAAAAGAAAATTAACAAAACGAAGACAAGAAACTAAAAAAATGATATGTTCAGAATGATTTAAACAAGCATCTAAATTAGCCAATATTTAAAATTAATATTTAGTTAAATTACTAATTATTTGCAAAACGAGTGAAGGACGAACAAAATAGGTCTTTTTTTTTTTTTGCTTGTTTCAAGTACATTAACAAATGTGACAGTTGAGAACGAATTAAAGAAAATAAAAGTCCCCATGAAGAGGATTTTCCACACTTTGAAAAAATAATTAAATGAAGATAACAACAATAAACCTAAAGCCAACATTTTGAACATCAGCTCATGGCAACAAAATATAAGACGCTGTGAGAGCAACATTAATAAAACATTAACCTGCACGAATTAAAGGTTTGTTTTGGAATTTCGCACAAAGCTACTCGAGGGCTATCTGTGCTAGCCGTCCCTAATTTAGCAGTGTAACACTACATGAAAGGCAGCTAGTCATCACAACCCACCGCCAACCCATGAGCTACTCTTTTACCAACGAATAGTGGGATTGACCGTCACATTATAACGCCTATACGGCTGGAAGGGCGAGCATGTTTGTCGCGACGCGGATACAAACCCGCAACCCTCAGATTACGAGTCGCACGCCTTAACAAGCTTGGCCATGCCGGGCCCACGAATTAAAGGAGTTATTTTTCCACCTTAATTAAATCTCTCGACAATATGATTTTCAGAAAAAAGGTGCTTTTGGAATATTAAAATTAAGAAAGTGTCAAGTCCTTGGTTGGTTTATTATTTAAAACTATAAACACTGGTCTGTTTTTTTTTTCTGTTTAGTGACAAAAATAGAGGTGACTGGTAAAAGTTTTTGGCTCTGGTAACAAGTTCAAAAATTACGAAAACTAGTTAACAAGTTAAGTGCTATATGAAATGAAAGGAAATAGAAATCTGGTTGAAAACAAAATCTCAATTAGATAGTTTTCCTCAAATATAATATAAGCATTACCACAATTAAATATATAACATATATATGTGTTCCCCAGTAGCACAGCAATATGTCTGCGGACTCACATTGCTAGAAACTCGAAGTAGACAGAGCGCAGATAACGCATTGTGTAGCTTTGTGCTTAATTCCAAATAAACAAATTTATTTATCTGGTAAAAGTACCATATATTATCAAATATGTATGTGTGTGTGCAGTGAGTTATCAACCAATTGTGTCCTCCGGTTGAAAAACGATAAGTTTTCGTATTAACAATGCTAAAATTAAGGGTTCGATTTCCTCGGTAGACACACCAGATAGCCCGATGTGTTTTTCTTATAAGAAACATTTCAACTATTAAAGACACGACAAGTATTATCATCCAACTGAATAGTGATTCAAAACTGTTATTAATGAACCTAATTGTAATCAAATACATCTTTTACATCGGGTGACAGTTATTTCTAAGACCCAGTATTTGAAACATTTCTTACTGCATTCTCGGCGAAATAACAGGAAAATATGAGCATATTTGAGGAGTTGTAGCACTTTCTTTAATATGATAGGAATGTCTGTGAATATAGTTATTGCTACGATTTGTAGCAGGACAGTGCTGTTTTTTGTTATTACCCTGAAGGTGACCGAAGAAGGTCAAAACGTTGTTCTGTACTTTATTTTAATTAAAGTGCTAAAACCCATACAAGCGGTCTTGAGAGTACACAGAATGCTGCACGAGATAATCATACGTCTGCATAAATTAGTTACATAAGTATCAGTATAACTTCGTTCTAATAGTAGCTGAAAATAGAGATAATTGTTTCTTTTTTTTTCATTATTTACTTACATTCTCAAGGAAGCAGTTTCTTTAACCTATAATCATTAATCGGAGCTATCTATCTAAGCAGCTGAATAAGTCACTGACTGGAAGCTGTAGGGCAACAGGGCGCTTAAACAATGCGTTATTATTGTTATCTTTCAGTTAGCTTCTAGTCTCTGAGGCGCCACTAACTTTCCTACACCTTCTTCTGTGCCCTACATCTTATTGTCATAAAAATTGAAAATCTTTTTAACCGTAACGCGGCTTTTATTCTCACGTAAAGATATGTATGCGATCCTTTTTGTAAATTTGGTTAAAAAAACTTTAATCCCAAATCCATTATTAACATTTATAATCATCAAACAATCATATCCAATCGAACTTGAACAGATATTTCTTAGAGCATATCTGAAATTATTTTCTTTGAAATAATTTCAATTTATTTTTAATTTCGTTTTTTTCAACAATAAATACATATACATGTGTGTGTGTATATATACCTTGGCATAATTTAACACCTCTGATTTACCATGTTTTTGTTTGTTTATTTTTAGTATAAGATTTTTAATTAATTATTTTAAGTAAGATATTGATTTTTCGGCCCTAATCCTCATGTACATTACTGGGCCTGGCATGGCCTAGCGCATTAAGGCGTGCGCTTCGTAATCTGAGGGTCGCGGTTCGCGCCCGAGTCACGCCAAACATGCTCGCCCTTCCAGCCGTGGGGGCGTTATAATGTCACGGTAAATCACACTTTTCGCTGATAAAAGTGTAGCCCAAGAGTTGGCGGTGGGTGGCTGCCTTCCCTCTAGTCTTACACTGCCAAATTAGGGACGGCTAGCACAGATAGCCCTCGAGTAGCTTTGTGCGAAATTCCAAAACAAACAAACAAACAATCTACATTACTGAAAATATTGCCATGTGAGCTCGTTTTCTTGTAGTTTGTAGAATGTTCTTTATATATTGGGTTCAGTTTCTTGTAAACCTTTCTAAAAGCTAAGATACATAACAATTCATAAATCCGGATTAAAACTGGGTACCATGTCTGTAATTCTACATTTCTAAACATCACATGTCGATCCTATAATATGTGCAACGTGCACGATCCCGTTATCTGGTTTACCTTTAGTTAAATATATAGCCATAGAAACATTTTAAAATAGGTGAGAAACTCTTTAATTACTCTACTCATATATTGTGATAGCCTATTAGATTTAATTGCTATGCCTTAAGACTAACAGTTAAAAATTAACCATTTAGTTCAGTTAGATAAGTTTGTTTAGAATTTTGAGACAAGACTACACAATGGCTTCTAGTGCATCGCCGTCCCTAATTTGGAAAAGAAGAAAGACAGGCGAGTCAATTCTTTTCTAGTTAAAGAGTGGGAACTTATTGTTATTCGTATAGCATGTTACAATTGTGTTGTATCCACACTTCACTTCCCCTCTTTCATCCACTAACTGTACTTAGTTTGTGCTTATTCCTATTAAGAAGTTGCTCATATTGTAAACATAAGAAACTACTGTTTAATATTAGTAATCAATAATATGTATATTGAGAAAATGTCTAAATTGGTTGTTTAATGCCATATTGGCAGTATATTACTTCCTTCCTTCGCCGCTATCGATTTATTTGTTCTTTCTCACACCTCCTGATTTTTTTGGGTTTTTTTTTCATCGAACTTGTACCTTTTTACATTATTTCTCAAATTCATCCCGAGCTAATGGATTCCTTCCTCCTGACCTTGCACCTGTTTTTGATTTACCAATTAATAATGTTTCATAACCACAGGAAGTCTTATAGTCTTCACTGGTCGCCATATCCGCTTTCTCTAACAATTTTCTAATGGATTAAAGTCTTCAAGCACTGTAATTCCCTACTCTCTTAGAAACGAACTAAAGGCCGGTCACTTTCTCACCCTCAACTTTAACCGTTATTATTTTATATTTAATTTCATAACATATCACAACCACAGTCCTAGAGAGCGAGCCTCGTGTTTATGGCTACGCAACAAGACGCACGAATCCTTGAATTCACACAACAGGCACACTAAATATTGGTCACGTCTGGCCCTATTCCGTTTGGAAGGGCTAGCAATTTCAGAAAAATAAATAAAGCTATTGAAGTGGTAATGAAACTTAAACCGAATCTTAGAACATTAGATTCATGTAGCGTACAAAAATTGTATTTTTCCTTGAGGTATATAAGATATGTTTCCCGTATTTCAAAGTATACTACATTTTATACATATTTATGTATATGTATGTTAGTGTGATTTAAAAGATTGAATAAAAAGAAGATAATACAGTGAAATTCGTATCAATAAAACAAAATGTATGTTTATCTTATCTTATAGCAAAGCCACAATGAGATATCTGTTGATTCCACCGAAAAACAGAATGATTTTAGGCTTAGAATTGAAGATGCTTTAAACAACTCCTCAAAATTATTAGCGACATCTATAATATTAACAGGAAGAAACAAAAACACGCCCTTTTACTGTAGATCATGTACATTTTTTATGCTGCCATGTGCAACTGAGAAAATGAAACATTTATTTTATCTTTCATTCAAGCGTGTGGACGTTTCATGTGACAATAAAAATAATTTCTTTTTTAGGTTATTCATTATTAGAAAAAAACTTTTTCTGTATAGCACATAGAAACTCATACCAATATGCATAAAGATGGCTAGCTTTGGGGCTTTATGTTGACGTAGAGTGAACACGTGATACGATTCAACTTAACCAAAACTCTGCAGTGTGCATCTTTATTTTTCTGAAGGACTTAAGCCTTCTGTTATCTCAAGTGACGAACTAAGAGAGTATTGGACATGTTTCTTAGTAATAAAAGGAATAATCTGCCGTCTTTGTAATGCATGGTCGCAATTTTGTGTTATAAACTCAGGAATTGTATTGTAAATTTGTGTTTTTTAACGAGAAAGAGAGAAATACAGCAAAAAGGGTCCATTTTTGGGTAAAGTAAAAAAATTCTGACCTTAAAACATCAAAATATTTTAATATTCCTATACGTTGTCTTGTTTATTTGTTAATTTTAGCGCAATGCTTCTCAACAGATTGTTTGTGCTCTATCCACCGCAAAGAGTCAAACTCCAAGTTGAAAGTCACAAAAGTCACGGCTGCACCTACAGATGATTTACATTTCTAAAGTGATGCTTGAATATAACTCTTATTAAATTCTTCATTATAATTGGTTTTATCACACCATTGGATTTTTGAAATACAAAGCTCTGGTGAACATAAAATATTGTTTTCCAGAAATTAATGTTCATATATATATATATATATAGCAAGAGAGACCATTTATTACAACAACAATCATTGTGGAGTGAACATCGATTTTTTAAATTGGAGAAGCAAGATCACAATTAATTTATCTGTCTGAATATTAGTATTAGATGTATTATATATTTTAATACTATATTTTATATCTAGTTTCTTAGAAGAATGTATAATAATAATAAATAACAGCGAAACACGATGTCAGCAGTTGATACGACTAGCACAGTGTAGTTGATAAGCTACTATAATATAATCTTCCAACTTATGAAAGCCCCTAAAAAACTAGGTATAGAATACATTGTTATAACACATAGTAAGCATAATACCCGTTTCTAAATTCATTACTATCATGCTTCGTCAGTTTTAAAAAGATGTTCACACCGTAAGTACTTTATTTGTTTTACTAAAGATTTGTGTTGAAATGATGATAGGACTGAAACTTATGATCTGAAAATCAAAACTGGTAAAAATAAATATCTTTTTATTAGTTTTAATACATAAACTTGTTTTACAATAATTTGTGGAGAGTGTGTATATGTAGTTTATTTCGTGTATTCAAACAAAATATTAGTTTTGGCTGAATAATCATGACGACTGTTTAACAGCTGAAAGAATATACTTCAGACAGTAGAAAAACTAAGTATTTTTTAAACTAATATTTCATATCAGTCGAAATAGTTGACAAATAAATAGTCATTGGTAAGAAGAACCCGTGTTTTCAGTAGAAGAATGCAATATTTTCAACATCAACGAGTTTTGTGCAGTCATTAGTTCTATCATAATATGTAACAAAATTTTCACTTTTTCATGAGCAGAAACTGTTATTTCCCAATTGCTTAGGTCTAACGTAAATGGAAAAGACCTATTTTTTTCCTCTTCAAACTTTGCTTTTGTGACCTGGAAGTGTATAACGAAAACATGATGGGAGACTATATTTGGGGACTGATACGTGAAAGTGATTTACATTACAGTCAAAAATCTCGATAAACTACTCACTTCCAAACATTATAAAGTTGGTGAAAGAGTTGCACATAAGTTGGCGGGTAAGAGTGTTGAAAAGCTGCCCTTTCTTTATAATGGACGGTTAGCACAGATAACTTCAGAGTCATTATGGTTGAAAATCAAGAAATATACACGTAAACTGCTTTTTGAAGGACCACAGCCTTGTAACAATTACACTGTGTAAGGAAATTTTTACTTTGTCTTCTTCATAGACAGAAAGTGTATTTCCCAATTGCTTACGACTAAAGTCAATGGAAAAGACATATTTTTCTCTTCAAACTTTGCTTTTGTGACCTGGAAGCGTAAAACGAAGACACAGTGTGAGACTATATTTGGGGGCTGATGCATGAAAGTGATTTACATTACAGTCAAAAATCTCGAAAAACTACTCACTTCCAAACATTTTTGTATAACTTTAGTGTAAACACTTGTAAATCTTGATTCATATGTTGTTTCGTTCAGACCTTATGTGAATGAAAATGTGCAAATTTGCTCGATTTTACATAGAAAATAGATAAATTTCAGTATCCAGGTCACAAGAGTAAAGATTGAAGGGAATAATGACCATTTTCTTTACTTTTACAACGTAAACAATTAACAAATAACACATAATATCCAGGAACAAAATTTGTGGTGGGGGGACGTGTGGTTTTTGAAAAGTGTGTATTTGAGGCACAAACTCACATGATACATTTTACACCGCAGCATTCCTTTTGAATTGGAGAATACTCATACTTGAAAATACACTAAACATTAAAACTATATCGGTTAATACGTGTAAACAGACGCAAGTGATGAATCTTAAGGCGTGCTTTTATTAACAATCTTTATTGAAGGTTATTTTTGGGGTGTTTACGATATATCCAAAAGTAAAATTACTTTAGGCACATTAAGAAAGAAGAAATAAATACGTCAAAGCCAACTGTAAATAACTATCACACGTAATACACAAAAGTAATATATAATTTCGAAGATGTAAAAAAAAAATAAGTAAAGGTGAATACAGATCGCAAGAATCGAATATAACTACTGTCAATATAAATGATAATGTAGCAAAATAACATAGTGTATAAAAAACATAGTATAAATGATAAACAACATAATATAGAATTATAAACAATCTGTCACAACATTATCTATTAAATGTAGATTGCGTTTTATAAGAATAATCCTGAAGTGGTCTGGTCTGTTTACACGATATTTCACTGTTATCAAGCAGTCACAAAAATTACCAATACAATGAAAACATGCATATAAATATATTTTGGTTTATTTGTATTTTACCTTTATCTTCTTATTCGACTGTGAAAGGTCAACTGTTAGAATGCAGTGCGCCCTATTTGGAATATAATGATTTCTCATTATAATTCTGTTGTAACAGAATATCTGTGTCAATTTTATTACTGTTGTTAACGTCCTTTCACCTTAGAAGAAATTAACACTGAAACGTGTGTACATATGTGACGATTTGTCCTTTGGGTTGTATCTCTTTCTACAATGTTTTTCCGACTTAAATAATACATCCTCTCTAACGTGCCCACTGTTTATTTGTTATTATGTAAACGAAAAAAATGTTTTATTTTTATTTTAGTTTCGTTAATGGTCTATTATATTAATTACGTTGTAAAAAGACTGTAAAGCTAGTTTGTCACTTCTTCAGTAGGTTGCTGAATATTTTATTTTACAAACTAATTAATTGTTGTTTATTTAACCACATTTCTTTACTAGCCAGCACACGTAGATACAGTTTATTTAACCATATTTTTTCCAAGATAGGTCGTGGCCACGTTGTTAAGGCACTCGACTCATAATCCAAGGGTCGCAGGTTCGAATCCCTATCGACCAAACGTAATCGCCCGTTCGGGAGTGTTCGCGTTCTAATGCGACTGTATATTCCACTATCCGTTGGTAAAAATGGTAGCCCAGGATTTGGCGGGGAATGGTAATGACTAGTTGCTTTCCCTTTAACCTTACACTGCTAAATTAGAGAAGGCTAACGCAGACATCCTTCGTGTAGCTTTGCCCGAAATTCAAAAGAAAATCCAAATCCAGAATAAATATGTATAGTTCATTAGTCCTCTTTCAAGACATAAATAACGGCAGTCGACTAATTCGAACTATTATTTTTCATCAAAGATGTAAACACTTTTCTGATGATACCAGATCTATTTTCGTTTTTCTTCTAACACATCTAGTTATCGAAATATGACTACCGTCAATTTCAACACAATTTAGATTATTATCATACATCCGATTAGTTAAAGTAACAACTTTATTCATTTTTCACTTTCCAGAAAAACCAGACACTTGGTTCAATTTATACAGTCCACACTTACGAACAAAGGAATGTAGAACAATTTAAAAGCGTTGCAATTACCATTTGGTTTTGTAAACTTTGTTCAGATTGTCAGTAGCAGAAACCTTGGTAGCGATATTTTATTGTCTGGATGTCTAGATGAAAGCAACCCTCCTATTCATCACTTACCGCTTAAACTTTTTTGAGAACGAAATCTTTATGTAAACAAACGTCATTTCAACGACATGCGACAGTCCATTTTTTAAAAACTCATCGAGTAGTTTCTGGTCTCCATCTTTATCTTTATATGCAGAAGATGTTTATTTTACCCAAGAGATTTCCAAAAATCTTTTGAAAACGCCTGGCATGTTCTGAAACATTGGAGACTTTTTTCAAACCCTTCATCCTGCAGAAACTCTCTGATTTGGGGTCCCAAAAAGATTCTTCCTGTGGCACTGACGTTTGAAAACATCCCCCAACAGGTATGAAAACCCTCTGGAATTTGTCTTACCAATTGCCTTGACAAAATTCTTCATTAAACTTAATGTGGAGCGGTGTCTGGCTCGTACGTGGTTTTCTGATGCCAGTCACGTCTAATGTAACTATCTTTGAAAACCCGGCTGTTCCATAGGCGTAGGAAACAATAATATTTCGTGAACCACCCTTACGTGGTCATTAACACATCAGTGACTTTGAGATCCCAACAGATGTTCCATTGAAGAGTACTTATAATTAAGGCAATAACCTTTCAAATTTGATTGGTCTCATCAAGAACATTCGACATATTAGATGAAAACCAAAAACAGACTTGTATTCAGTGTCCCAAGAGATATCTAACTCAACTATGATTATATCTGACGAAAATGACTTTTTGGCCACTGGAAGTGTTGTTTACTCGATGCTATGTCGGTTTCGTACCGATAGCACTTACGGTACGTTTTGAACCTAATTAGTTTTATCCAATATTATTCCTTACTCATTTATGCCAAGAAGTTGTACGTTTGACGAATAACTACTATTTCGTTTAGATGACCCTCTAAAGGGTCTTTAATAACAACCATTTAAAAATATATCTTCATTTTTCCTCAATCATTTAGATCCTTTATAAACTTTATTCACAAGTCGCCAGAACGGAAAAAAGTTTTCCCATATAAGTTTCCTTAAGGTTTATTCCACTGCTAATATCAAACTATTATTCTCTTTCTTGTAGGAAAAAGGAAAAAAAATTAAGTCCGAGGTTTATTTATTGTTACTTCCTGAAAGCTGATTATCTCCATCTCTATTGACAAAACATCCAGTAACAAGAAGTTTATTGGAAAGTTCAGTAAAGTATAAAATTTCTTATTACCAACGTATCCCGAAATTACAATTTAAAATCACCACATAACTGTAAATTCCAGACTTTGAAGAAGCTATTACTTTCTATTCCTTTTTGCGTGTGTTTGTAGGTAAGCATTAGGCCAACTGCTGAATCCACCGAAGGTTCTGTTCGTATGACGACAGGGATTGTGTATAATTATTATACCTAAAGGCTAATTTACAACTGTATAGTACCCTGCACGACCAGGTGGTTAAGGCACTCGACTCGTAATCTGAGAGTCGCGGGTTCTAATTCACGTCAAACCAAATATGCTCGCCACTTTAGCTGTGAAAGCGTTGTAATGATTTGGTCAATCGCACAATTCGTTGGTAAGAGAGTAGCCCAAAAGTTGGCGGTGGGTAATGATGATTAGCTGCCTTCCCTCTCGTCTTATAGTGCTAAATTATAGACGGCTAGCGCAGATAGCCCTCGTGTAGCTTTGCGCAAAATTCAAAACAAACAAACAACAGTGTATGTATGTGTACACAGTGTGTTTTATCTCGCTAATATTTCAATTCTGATGATAGAAAATGGAAACGTAAAGGAATTATATCTCGTGATAATTAAGAATTTAAAGTCTTGAGCAAGAATCACGTCTTATCACACCTCTATAATTTGCCTTAAATCCAAATTCTTTGTTATAGATAAAGGTTATTTTCAATACTATCATAATGCAATCATCACAGTGTATCACTGTTCTAAGGCCTGGCATGGCCGAGCGCGTTAAGGCGTGCACTCGTAATCCGAGGGTCGCGGGTTCGCGCCCGCGTCACGCTAAACATGCTCGCCCTCCCATCCGTGGGGGTGTATAATGTTACGGTCAATCCCACTATTCGTTGGTAAAAGAGTAGCCCAAGAGTTGGCGGTGGGTGGTGATGACTAGGTGCCTTCCCTCTAGTCTTACACTGCAAAATTAGGGACGGCTAGCACAGATAGCCCTCGAGTAGCTTTGTGCGAATTTCCAAAACAAAACAAACAAACAAATCACTGTCCTAGCGTGTCTTTTAAGAGATGATATAATAGAAATACAGTGGCATGTAAATTCATTTTTATCATAACACTTATGCATTGAAATATCTGCAGGTAAAGTTTATTTAAGCAAAATATGTACTTTGACATGTTAGTTTGTATAATAATTTAATTTAACACTCTATTTTGTCATGTTCTACACGTAATTTGCTGGAATAAGGAAGGTAATATATTTACAAGAGCCCCCATTCGGAAAGCCTGTGTTTAACTAAATCAAGAATTAGTCCTAACTCTCCATGACGAAAGTGTTTCTCCGCGGGCTTAAAAAAACAAACAACAAGAAACCGAAACTTTTGTTTCTCATTACGTAACTCAATATTGTAAAAGTACAACAATACCCAGTTTGCACGTTATCAATTAAAACCAATAGCGTGCTAATCCAAAGACGTGAAAAAAGTTGTTTTTTTTATCACTGCAGCGTTTTGAAATGATTTAGTACAGAGCCTACATTTGCATCACGTAAAAAATTTGCATACGCTTCTTGATGTTGTATTCGCAACTTTATATTGAAACAGACATATGTAACATTATCCTTACGTTGTTTAAAATGTAAAAATCACTCTACAAACCACACTGATGACCTCTCTTCAGTGATCGTTTCTATAGACTCTTAAGAAAGGTTTCGTGGTTTCCTCGCACCCATTAACTAACAAGAATGAGAAATAAGTTATCAAAGTAACGCTAAAATTAAAAATTATTTTTAAAAGGGTTTGGTTTGGTTTGAATTTCGCGCAAAACTACACGAGAACTATCTGCGCTAGCCCTCTATAATTTAGCACTGTAAGACTAGAGGAAAGGCAGCTAATCACATCATCCACCGCCAACTCTTGAGCCACTCTTTTACCAACGAATAGTTGGCCCCAGGGTTGAAAGAGCGAGTATGTTTGGTATCACAGGGATTCAAACCCGAGACCTTCGGATTACAAGTTGAATACCTTAACTAATTGGCCAGTTTAAAATGGATAAGGAAAATAGTCTTCAAACTTTCTAGTTTATAAATGTTTTTTTAGTTTTAAAATGTTTATTTATTTGATAAAACTTGTCGAACATCAGTAGTGGCTTCTGTCTTAGCAGTTACTTGTTTCCTTTAAAAACTTTATGATAACTCAGACATGCTTGTTAATTCGTTGTAGCAATACATGTGTTACAGATACATAGAAAACTCAGTCATCTTGCGAAAGTTTTTATTTCACACAATTTTTAAATATGTTGACAAACAAGCTGGCACTTCATGATGGTATTTTAGACATAACTACACATTTGTATTCATGTAGTAACTCTCGTTCCAACACGATTCGACAGACGGCCACAATTTCTCTCAAAACTAGTGATCTTTAAATATCTATTATCAAACTATTTCTGGGATATGAACAACGGCATATATATTTTTTTCATTTATATTATAACTTTTACGCTATTGAAGATCCTGTCGTCTCAGGCATTTTTATTATAATAAGATACTGATATTCAATGTCGGTAGTTTTAATAATATTGTATCTATCCAGTTTGTGTTACACACGCGCATTAAATAACAAATGTTGAGGTGCGGTGGTTGTATAGTGTTGATATCATTCGAACCTGAATTCTCAAGACAGTCGGTGTAAGTATTAGCACTTTAATTAAAATAAAGTATAGAACACGTTTCGACCTGCTGAGGTCATCTTCGGGTTAACAAAGAAGGTCAAAAATGTTCTTTTGTACTTTATTTAAAGTTTTAATACCCATACCAGCTGTCTTGGGAATACATTTTTACTTCATATGGGTTTCTCCTCATCACAATAATTCAAACCCGTTACCCTCGATCCTGTCGTCTCAAGCATACTTTCATTGTTCTGTCATAAACTCAATCTGTTCACTTCTAGCTTCGAGGTCGTAATTGTCAATCATATCACATGTAACTTTTAATATCAACCGTCAAATCTTGTCTTTTACTTGTTAAATTACAGACTGAACAGTTTTTCTAGTTGTGATACCAGTGATGACTTGGTCACTCAAACAGTCTTGACGTATGCAATAAAATCTTCTTTCTCGTATGTCTTAAATCACTGAACAATTATTGTGACTAAAGCATCACTCATATAACTTGTAATATTAGTAGTTATATCATGTTTCATATTGACGATGATATTAGTGATCAAGTTATCTCTCACATAACCAATGATATTAGTGATCAAGTTATCTCTCAGATAACCAATGATGTAAGTGATCAAGTTATCTCTCAGATAACCAATGATGTTAGTGATCAAGTTATCTCTCACATAACCCATGATATTAGTGATCAAGTTATCTCACATAACCCATGATATTAGTGATCAAGTTATCTGTCACACGACCTACGACATTTGTGATATAGTTATCTCTCAGGCAACTTATGCTGTTAATGATCGAGTTATCTCTCACATGACCTACGACATTTGTGATCAAGTTATCTCTCACATAACCCATGATATTAATGATCAAGTACTCTGTCAGATAACGTGAAATAATAGCATTTTAGACTCTTTCTGAAATAGCTTGCAATATCAAGCGATGCTTGTTAAGTACAAAGTTACAAAGTGGGTTATTTGTGTTGAGCACACTGCTGATATCAAACCTGATTTTTTTTTCTGTTATGTGCTTTCAGGTTTACAGCTTAGTTACCCTCGGGCTTCAGGAAGTAATTCATGTCTCACAAAGTCCATTATTTGAGTATTTCAAGTACTTGGTTTGTTTAACTTAGAATTACTTTCTTCTATCAGCGGTTTAGTCGTCTTACATCCACTAGTTTGTGTCACACACGTAAAACGGGGCTTCAATCACAAATGTGATGAGGTGAGATCCTTGTTTTAGTTTTGCAAAATATGTTTATAAATTACAGAATCTTGTTCATTCACTCGCACTGGTTTTGTACTGAGCTTTCAATTCGAATTTACAATATTGTTCATAGTATTGGAATACAATTATGTATTAAACATATAGTCCAACAAAACCAGTAGGCTCCCACGACTATAGTTTGTGACACAACAAATGAATAATCATAAATTCCACTCTTGGGATCAGCGATTAATACACGCTCAGATACGTTGTGGGTTTAAGAACCAAGTTTTCTCTGAGATACCGGTTTATAAAAACAACCCTTTCATCTCTGATGCGTGATTTATTGTAGGCGTATATGGTGTAAACAGGGACACATAACCATCTAAGTTTTTACATGACGTTATTTCGATACCACATAGATCCGCGACTTTTCTTTACAGTTTTATCTGGAGTTGGAGCCGGTGTATACCCAGAGAATGACTGTTTAAATTTGTTTTCAAGGTTTTGCTGCTAGCTTTTCTACCTAAATACTTTCGAGCGCACAATGCATTAAGATTCAAACAACAATTTACCATGTTTATTTTTCCAAAAAACAAAACATTTATTGACAACATAACTGTACCTATATACAATCCACATTTACTTACGTTTGTGGTAAACCTGGTTAAAAAGTTACTTTAATATTATGCCCTTTACTGACGATGTCTGACCATGTTTACCCGTTCTCTTCTTAAGTAGTGGATGAAATAAACTACTGATATTAAATATTAAGGTATCATAACTTTAACATTGTGTTAAATTAAGCTTTAACTGTTTACATAAAATATATTTGTGAAGTTATAACTATCAATACAATTAACTGTTAGATGAGATGTTAAAGTGTCTAACATTCAGTAACCGTCAAGTTTATCTTACCTGATAATCTGTTGTCTCTACGCTTCGTCAGAGCTAGAAGGTTAACTCCTGAGCTTTAATATATTTTCTTATCTTTATGGCTGCAACTGCGACTTTTTCTTCTTCTGCCAACCATCAGGATTTTCCGTACCAACATGATGTTCGGCTACCGAAACGTTTTCAATGAAAGCCTGAGTAGCAGTGAAGTTCGAACTTTCCTCGCTCGGTGAAAATGTCTCAGCATGATATCTACGCATGTCTACGTAGAATACACTTGACACAGTTGTTTTGTGTCAGGCTTTCAGCGAAATATAATGATCGATTTGAATCCACTACGCGGTTGTTTGCTTGAAAACAAATGATTCTTAGCTTCTTGTCAGCTAACCAACGGTTATTTTCTTCTTGCATAAATAGTTTATTTTTAAATTAAATATAACAGGTATGGTGGAATATAACATAGAAACTGCGTGAATACTGGAGCGCTAGTCAAAATTAATTTAAAAAATTTTGTCGCTCCATTCTTTTAAATTAAATTTACAGTTTGGTGCATTGACTTTGTAAATACATATAATTTTTTACACCAGTGTCTCTCATTAAACAAACGTTACTTAAACATGTAAGTACACTTTTACTCATAAATTGTCTTCCATATTTTAAATTGAATGTTAACTTACATGATTTACTTCTGAGTCTGTCACCATAGACACTTTTGCGATAACACATTATACGCTTTTTTTTGCAACGCCTTCTTAGTCCAAATGTTTAAGATTTTAGTGAAGACATTGAATAGTTTGTTTTGTACTTGCCTGACTGGAGACATCTAGATTTTTCATAAGTAGTCAACCAAACGTTTAAAGGTTGACTTGAAATTTATATACTTACTTCATTTGTTCCTTTTTGAATTTCGTGCAAATCTTCTCGAGGGCTATCTGCGTTAGCCGTCCCTAATTTAGCAGTGTAAAGCTAGTACCATCACATTCACTGTTAGGTGAGATGTTAGAATTTGCGATTCATCACATCCCACCGCCAATTCTTGGGCTACACTTTTACCAATGAATAGTGTGATTGGCCGTAACATTATAACGCCTCCACGGCTTAAAGAACGAGCATGTTTGGTGCGACCGGTATTCCAACCTGCGACCCTCGTATTTCGAGTCAAACGCCTTAACACGTTTGGCGATACCAGGCCAACTGACTTCAAAACATACAGAAATGCTTACCTTAGCTGTATTGATATTGTAGAAATGTGTGTTTGTTTGCACCCTAGCTCTTCCGGTTTGTTTGTTTTGGATTTCGAGCAAAGCTACACGAGAGCTATCTGCGCTACCCGTCCCTAATTTAACAGTGTAAGACTGGAGAGGAAGGTAGCTAATCATCACCACCCACCGCCAACTCTTGGGCTACTCTTTTACCAACGAATAGTGGGATTGGCATCACATTATAGCACTCTCACAGCTAAAAGGGCGAGCGTGATGGGTGCGACCGGAATTCAAACTCGCGAACCTTAGATTACGAGTCAAACGCCTTAACCCACCTGGCCATGCCGGGCCAAATAAAAATGAAAAAAGTCGTTAATTTAGCCTACTCTGCAAGCTTATTGTTTGATAGTTTGATATTATAATTGCTTAAAAGTTTAGTTTTGTTATTACCAAAAGTGACGTAAAAAATATTCTTCGGTTAGAAGTCAGCTATTTTCTCAAACACAGAGACAGGTTTGTTCAAATTCTTAATTTGTCAGAAAGGGCCAGGGTTCGAAATATTCTGCCATTAAAAATGTTTCGCACATTCAGTTGTGAGGGCGTTATAAAAGTAGCAGGAAATTCTTTAATCCGGTTTAAAGAGTCAAACAAAGCCTTTTGGATGGAGGATAACTTGAGTTGTCTGTTTAGTAAGCGGTTTAATACTATAAACGGCAATACCTGAATCTCAGAGGTTTCTTATAAGGTATTTTAACCCTCTTACACATAATTTGTCATTCAAGTTAAAAATTCTAATTATAGCTTTAAAAACATAAGTGACTGGAAGTATAACAAACCTGAGAGAAAAAGTTACAGAGATTATTTCAAAGCAATTATTACTTATTTTTTAATTATACATATAACAGGTAACACAATTTTTTTAAATGTACCTAAAAAGAAAGGATTAATGAGTAGAGTAACAAAACTCAGTAAAACCAATACTGAGTGTGACGTAAACTAGGCAACACCAATACTGAGTGTGACATAAACTAGGCAACACCAATACTGAGTGTGACATAAACTAGGAAAGACCAATACTGATTGTGATATAAACTAAGCAAGACCAATACTGAATGTGATATAAATTGGGCAAGACCAGTACAGGATGTAACACAAACAACGCAGCCAAAACCAATATCGGATGTGAAATAAACTATACTACTAATACTGCTCATGGTTTTGGGGATAAATAACCATATAACCATGCAATATATAATTACTTATTATGAGAACAAAATGCGCAAAATATTCTCTAACAACTCCTATACTTGTGGTAATAATTAAACTGATCTTATTAACCAAAAGTATAAAACTAGTTAATATTAATAACAAGAAACATTACCTTACAGTGTTCTCTATAATGTCCTGTTTATACAACATTACTCTGCAACGAGTTTCCACCTTAGGAGGTTTCGAGCAATACACTGAGGTCGATATTATATCTTTCCTGTTTAAGTGCTTTCAGCAGTCTATTAATCATGCACGAACGACGACTTCCGAGGGGCTGTTTGAGCATCCCAAAGTCACAGAGGCTCGTGGAAAGCTATTGTAAATGATAGTGTATGATTTTTTATTCCTTTTAGAAGAGGAACTGGCATGATGAATTAGATGTGAAAATGGCTTATTTGTCTCATGGAACGACACCTGTAAAGAAATGGTATTTTTTAGTAGAACTGTGACATCAGCATGTTAGCTTGATAGCATGTGAATTCATTTCAACTTCTAATGTTTCCTGACCTTCCAAATCTCTAACTTCCGATTATAGATGCAACGTGCAACCAACAAAATTTCATTTTAAGGACTTTCGAGAAACGATTCACTTCATATTTGAAATGTATTGTACCAGCAAGATGGTGATATCTTGTTCTGACTTTGGGAATATGGCAAACTTTATCCTTCGTTCGATGTCATGACATTCCTGTATTTCATATATTTAAGATACCGTTTGCACAGTTTTCAACATTTCGTCTCTCGTTTAGTTATTATTACGTGCTATAATTTATCTTGGACGAGCCCCAGATTTATTATTTTATACATTATAAATTATTTTGGGCCAGCGTTACGATTTAAAATAGCGTGAGACTGAGTTAAATTTTATTTTAAATTAAAAAAATATTAAATGTAAAGATGTATCAAACAAGACTGATATACATAACTTTCTTTCTTAATATAAATATATTTTCATGCACAAACAGTAATACAATTTGTGATAACAGTTATTATCTTTAAAACAAAAGTTTTACGAACAATATTGAGTCTTCTATCCGATGAACTTCCTTGATATGTATTCGAACATTTACGACGAGCGAATTCATTCCCAGTTGATATAGGTGTAATTCACTTAACGAGGACTTACATGTAGCTAGCTAGCTCTTCAGTGAACACATGTGAATTTTCGCCGCTGAAGATATATATACTCTTCAAAACCCGTCACTTTTATAGGGATTTTACACATGTTGCACTTGCAGAACATTCATATGTCTCAAAGAAATTTATTGGACACGAATGCGTTTTGGCAAAAATGCGATGTTTTTCTCCATTTTCAAAATGCACAACTTTTATTGTCATTTTGGTCCGACAATCAGTGCCTTAACACGTGTAACATTACATACTCTGAGCTTGTAACGTTATTACATATATTTTTCTTTAAAATAACAAAAATATCCCTTTGCGTTTCTTTTTTTGAAGAGTATATAATGCATTCGTAAAAATACTGTCGTCCGATGTTAATTTGTTGACGTCACATATTTTGTAATGTCCAAAATCTATAAACGTCTCTGGTCAAATATATGTAGTTTCCGATTAATTAAGAGTTTATAATAGTTTCCGACGCTTATAGTATACCAACTGTAGCCAACAAGTAATATAAGCTGTCTCTTCGAGTTTAATAATGGCTACCTTTTATAACTGTTAGGTGAGAGGTTAGAAATTTCAGCTACAGTAACAATACTGTCAATCACTAGTATTTACGTATACATATAGTGTAAATATACTGTTGATTCTTACACTCGAGAATCTTCTACAAATTCAGTAAACAAGCAGGAGTTCACAATACAGATTTAACAGCATACGTTACATCCATTTCTAAATAAATATGTTCAACTGAAACTAACATCAATATTAAAATAGATATAGGCTATGTGCTTTGTGAAGCCTGTGAAAATGCATCTTGTAATGTTTTTGTAGGCTTAAAACCAACTTTTTTGCGACACTGAAAGAGGATCTTACTTTACCAACAACAATATCGGTGTTCTTGAGTAACTTCTGGTGACCAGCTGTGTACCTTTCTTAGTGAAACTTCCTAAAGTTACCTGTATTTTAATTTGATGAAATCACGCTTTTTCTTCATTTATCAGCACTGTTCACCACTACAAATATACACTTCTTCCAAACTATTAAATTCCGTGATTTTCACAGTTTAGGTATCCAATAGTATTACTTTGCATTTTCATTGCGTGCCTGTAGAGTTATACACAAATACTATATATAAATTCACTTCTTAATTGCCAAACGTTTAGCACAGCTTATGAGTAGATTTAGGGTAAGGTTTAAAATCTATTAAACTTATATCTCGTTATAATTTAGTTTTAAGTCGCTTTATTTTGCCTTGAGTTCGGTATTTCGTAAACGTCCATCAGTATTACTAACTTCATAGTCTCATACGAGGGTGTGTCTCTTATGATGTTCGTTCTTAAGATTGGTTCTTTAAGACGAAATAATCTACAATTTTTAGTAAAATTTTAGTTCTTCAGTTCTCTATGTGTATTTTCTTACCGTAATATTTTCCACCTTAAACGTATTAATCCAGTAATGAAATCCCAACAAACGTTATAAGTTGCTGTCCCCTTATATTGTGTTAAAATTATTTTCGTTTGGAGATATACTTTTAATAATGTATAATATTAAAGAGATACATACTCCAGTAAAGAGGACTGACGACTATAACGTAGAAATCTGATATGAAATGAGATTGAAATAAATTCTCTCATTTCAATCCTATCTAGAACAATATAGAACATTTTCCTTCTCATTGGAAGTTTTAACTTTTAATTTTCTTATTCTTTGTAATTAGTAATAACTGTTTACAAAGTTATTTTATGATCAATAATGCTGTTCATAAATATGTGTAACCAGTCTAGGGGCTCAATTTCGTTTGCCATTTCGACCTTTTAGTTGTCTTTCTTTCTTGTTTCGTTGTTAACAACCAACTCTGAACAATAAACAACAATGACTTTAGCTGTTAAAGCTGTGGACTTCTTTGTTTGTTTTTTTAATTTCGCGCGAAGCTACTCGAAGGCTATCTGCGCTAGCCTACCTAATTTAGTATTGTAAGACTAGACGTAAGGCAACTAGTCGTCACCACCCACCGCCAGCTCTTGAGCTACTCTTTTATCAACGAATAGTGGGATTGACCGTCACATTATAACGCCCCCACCCCCACAGCTGAAAGGGCGAGCATGTTTGGTGCGACAGAAGTTCGAACCTGGGACCCTCAGGTTAGGAGTCGAGCGCCTTAACCATCTGGCCATGCCGGGCTTAGCTGTGGACTTAAGCATGAACACATGATTCTAAATTTAAGCTTTAATTTATTTTTACAAACAATGTTTGCGAATAGTGACATAACGCGATAGCTAATACATCCTTTCTGCTGTACGGACCAAGCAAATACCTCTCCTATTACCATGCATTACGCTATTCCCTAGCTGAAAGAAGACACTTTGATCTGTTGCGAAAACGTGTTCGCTTATGAGAATGAAATTTCCTTTATAAATTTTTCTGTCGAATAATCCACTTAGTAGAGTTTCAAGATATTAGACTGTATGTATATACACTGAAAACGTATGAACTACATGCAGTTATTAAGACAATGTTAACCATAATTGCACAGCGACACAAAGGCACTGACCGAAACATTATTTGAAATAACCAAAACACGTGCGTGTATTCTATTCTTCACTTTCATGGAACATTTTAAAACTGCTCCAGTTAGCTTCGTTTTTTTCTTTTCAATAAGTACAGTCGTCTTGGGACCCATATGGTAACAATACGTTTTCAATAACAACTAAATAGAAAGTAAAAGATAATGTTCCCCCTCATACTCCACTCCTCGCTCATAGGAAAAACTCTACTTATTTGATTCTAGGGCAGAAAAAATTCTGACAAAATTTACGTTCCTATAATTTGAAATAGGCTACGTTTTTGTTGCTGTTCCTTGTCCTTTAGTCATTCCTTTCTAATCAATTACAGCATCCCAGAACAGATGTTGTTGTTGTTGTTGTTTTGAATTAAGCACAAAGCTGCACAATGGGCTATCTGTGCTCTGCCCACCACGGGTATCGAAACCCGGATTTTAGCGTGTAAGTCCGCAGACATACCGCTGGGGGGCCATTGGGGGGCCCCAGAATAGAAATATCTGTAATTTGTTGTCATGGTAACACTATAGTGTACTATAATATTGCACTGTATAATATAACAAATATTTTCTTTTCGCTTTAACGCCAAAAGTTTATTTGCTACATAAATATGTATGACACATTTTAAGCACATTTTAGTGTTTAATTTTCAACAGTCTATTCTATAATGCTACACTTATTACTTTAACCCTTAAACATCTGGAATGTGGTAAATGGCATCATAACTTGTTGCTGGCCACGTTTAAGGGTTAAGCCTCTGGAAATATGTTTTAATTTTAAGTACAATGAACCTTTTTACTTCACACCAAACCTCATGCTTATCCTATTCTAGAATTATCTTTTTGTTATTTAATTTAATTGTGAAGAGTCAATACAGAGAAAAATTGGGAGTTCATGAAATCACTGATATTTTGTGTTCAATAACCGAATCTGCTAGAGATTTGAATAAAAAAGAAAAGAAAATAACACAATGGAATACTTAACACAGTATTTTTTTTCTTAACTATCGAGCTGGACATAGCTTAATAGCTAGCGTGTGCACAACTGTAGATTTGGAATCTGTGATTCGCGTCACATCATCACAGAGAAACAACAAAAAATTCACACTGCGAATCCATTATAAGAGTGTTTATCAAATCAGTAAGAGAAAACCATAACTTGGAAAAAAGGAACTCTTAATTAACTGTTATCCCTCTAGAATTTTAACCATGAATTTATCATTTCATAATGATGCTTCATAATGATAGCTAAACCGGAGTTGTTATGTGAACAAGAGTATCTAAAGTGTTTAATATGGAGTAGTTTTTACATGGAATCATTAGCATAAAAAATTTCAGATTTGAAAAACTTAAATTTCTAAACATCAGCGCTAGGTGACCATACTTTTTTTGTTTTTGTTTTGTTTGTTTTTTTTAATTTCGCACAAAACAAATCGAGAGATATCTGTGCTATTCGTCCCTAATTTAGCAGTGTAAGACTAGAGGGAAGGCAGCTAGTCATCATCACCCACCGCTAACTCTTGGGCTACTCCTTTACCAACGAATAGTAGAATTGATCGTAACGCTATAACGCCCCCACGGCTGGAAGGGCGAGCATGTTTGGCACGACTCGGGCGCAGGTAACCATACTAAAACTGTGAAACAGAAACATTCAGATTATTAAACTATTTTTAGTACATTAAAATATAATGAAAAAAGTAGCAAAATATTTTAGCTGCGTTTATTATAATTAGTTGCAGGTAATAAAAACAAGTTGTCGGATGTGTTGCTAAATTAACATGTCCTGTTTAGGACACATTCAGAAACGTTTGGACGTTGTATTAATGTGTTATATAGTAATACTATGATGCTAAGTTATGCAAAAACAGAAACAGATACTTTCTGGCATTAAAGAAAACTGTTCCAAAATATGAAAGATTTATACATAGAGGTCAGAGAAAAAAAATCTAAAGATTCAAAATCTTTGGCTTGTTTTTCATCGGAAGCAAAAGAAACGTTGGAATGACCTACGTTGAAGCACGTGTGAATCAGGTCATTACTCTGCCCTTCCATTTTTTTTCTCTGTAATTTGATTTATTTAATTATAAGGTCATTTCAAGTTCACACTTGTGCCATTCCTTTACAATAAGAATTCTAACTTTTTCTCTGAGAGACGTCATAGTTGTTTTTTTCATTGAATGATTCTAAGATGAATTGAGTATCTAAACAATGGTGTGTACGTTTTTTTGTATAACAAAGCCACATCAGGCTATCAGCTGAGGGGAATAAAACAAAAATGTCTGAAGATGAATGGCCATCAAATTGCTGAACGAAACGAGTAACCAAAGCAGTTGGGATAAAATCACGAATTATGTAAACAAAATGTAAGAACAGTTTGACTTATTAGTAAATTTAAGTTAAATTTTAGCAAAACAAAAATTAAATTAATATGTGAGATATTGATTCTAAAGATTTAATATTCAAAACGATATGTTGAGAAATGTATTTCTATGAGTTTTGCATATATTTACTTCTCCCATATAGTTCTAATTGTTTGGAAAATGTATGCACTTCCCTTTAATTTTCATTCAAATTTACTGAGCTGATTGTATTCATCTATCCGTCTTGTCAAAGCTAAGTATTTAAATAAACGGTAGCTTATACAAGAAATTTTACTTTGTGTTGAGAGATCAGTTCAATCCCCAAGAGCTACTGCCATCTATTCGACGGTGTACAAACTAATATCTATAACCCTCAAAACTATCACAGCACCTACAATAATATGATCCACATAGCTCTATGTCTTCTTCCAACTTCACGTTTGCAGCTATCTCTAAAGTAAACAATCATTTTGTATTATAGTCAGGTGGCTTTTACCACAGTCTTTCATTTGCTGTTCCTGTAAAAGCAATGGTTCTATTCAACTGTACGTGCTTTATTGTGGTCAGGCAGAGTGCTCTTCGCTTGACTTTGTGTAGTCATGATACAACAACAAAATGCAAAGAATATAACTACGATATTTCTGCTTTCTGTAACAATAATCTATCTGAGCAAAACAAGATTTTCATTAATTAAAAGTATATGTGTGTGTGTAAGACACTCTATTCTCATGGACATTTCTTATTGTTCATAACGGTGAGGTTGTTCTTTACGATTAAAAAGCATTAACCACCCAACCGTATTACTATAGTGAGACATTTATATACATTCAGCGGCCACTTTATTAGGTACATCTATCTAGTACTGTGTACGACCTCATTATGTCTCCAGAACAGCATGAATTTTTCGCATCATAAACTTAACAAGGTGCTGGAAACATTCCTTATGGATTTTGATTCATACTGACTCAATAGCATCATGCAGTTCCTGCAGATCAGTTGGCTACACATTCATCCTACAGGTACTCTATTGAACTGAGATCTGGGCACTGTGTAGCCCATTGTAGTACACAAAAGTCACCGTCATCTTCGTGGAACCAGCTTGAGATGATGTGTGCTTTGTGACATAGCGCATTATCCTAGTGGATGTAACCACTGGAAAACGAGCAGACTGTGGCTATATGGGGATGCACATGATCATCAATAATGCTCAGATACGCAGTGCCATTTAAATGATGCTCAACTGGTACTAAGTGGTCTTAATGTGTGCCAGAAAAACATTCCACACACAATTACACTACTAGCACCATCTTGTACCGTTGACAGAAAGGATGATGGATCAATAGATTAATTAATGCTGTTTACACCAAATTCTGATCTTATTCTAAATGTTGCAGAATAAATTAAGATTTATTAACCACCATGTAACCACTATGTCTAGCACTTCACAAATAGCACATATATGTCTGGATCCCTCAAATGTACTTTCGAACTCTGAATTAATAACTTTGAGTTTTGTTCATTCAGATTTAATTTAAAAGTGTATTCTACGCAATATTCATTAAATTTTCCATTAGATAGATAGAGCAGAATGTATTGAGATATTAGTAAAGGGTTATTGTCTTTATTTTAAAGTATACAAGAGAAGTTAGAATGGTTTTATATATAATGAAACTCTAATTTCACTTTCTTTCATTACTCATTTCTTTTGATGCACAACAATAACCTCTATATAACTAATACTTGAAATTCTACATGCGCATTTCCAAACATTTTAGTTATTAACAATCATGGCTTCACGGTCATCAGGTATAGACTTAAGCTGTTTGTAAACAGGTTTATATATATGTTTAAACAAGAAACCTTTTAAACAACATTCGAAAACTATGTCAGCCACCAACGATATCAACAATCATTCCTCCAGGCCCAAAACCACCAGTAGTTATACCATCTGCAGTGGTTAAGCCATCATGAGTTCAAAACATCTCAGTGAACTCAAACATTCACAGCCATTTCTCTCAAAAGAGACAATCGAACCTGTTATCAAGACTAAAACTTCATCAGAGAAGAGTAATATGTAGTGGATAAATTTCCCATTGAAACTGCTTTGTAACTAAAGTGCATGGAATCAAATGTATACATACCTTTAACAAAAGTGTTATATACGCGAAGTAAAAAAAATTCTAGATTTAAACTCTCAAAAGAAACATTAGAAGCCCCAACAACAACAATATCAACAATAACCTCTACTGTGGCACTGACCATCATCATCATTGCAGGAATAATAGTTGAGACATTTATATCTCAATCCACACAACATCTGCTAAATGAACCCAAGTAACTGCTTTCCCACCCAGACGTAACACCAAGAGCACACACACAGTGTTCTGGCCTTCAACATGACATCTTACATTAAAACATTATTGCCAGGCTTAGGTAGCTAAATGGCAGAAGCCTGAACCAGCAGGAGGAGGACCAGCTGAAGGGCCAACGAAAGACTGACCAAGCAAGGAGGTTTGCGAATTTTCATCAGGTTTAGTCAGAGCTAATATAAAGGAAAGAAATCGTCTGGGAGACTACCTCCATTAATAAAAAAAAATATGTGTGTGTGGTAATATTAGGTTGTCCAGAAATAAATGTTGGAAGTCTCACGATGACATCAAGAAGCTGAATATTGAGTAACTTATCGTTGGTTGGTTGGTTGGTTTAATCATACGGTTGTCGCTGATAACATGTCGTAATTGTCTGCTGTTTCAACTCTGCTCAAAGTAAGTTTTGCAGCCCCAAGGCAGCATAGACAAGGTCTTTCGTCTGATTTTCCTCTATGGCTTCACATTTGGACCGAAAGCTACCGAAACTATATGAAACATCAACCTGTCATACGATCATGGATCTGTTACTGAACGTACAGTTCGGCGTTGGTTCCAAAGACTTCGGCATAGAGATGAAAGTCTTAAAGACTACAAAGGACGTGGAAGGAAGTCATCCTTATATGGAACTCATTGAGGGAAGCAGTTGAGACAAACCTTCGCACAAGAGTAGATGAGCTTACAGAAAAGCTAGACACAAACAAATCATGCATTACCAACCACCTGAATGCTATTGGAAAAAAGAAAAAGTTGGATCGATGGGTTTTGCATGAGCTCACTGAAGATCAACAAAATCGGCGTTATAAGACCTCTCAAGGATGACATTCCAATAATTGAACAAATTGAGAATCGAGATTCTGCTTAATCCATCCTATTCTCCAAACCTTCCCCTACGGATTTTCATTTTTTTAAACACTTTGACAACTTTTTGAACAATAAACACTTTCAAAAGCAGACAGCTGCAGAAGAAGTTTTTCGGGAGTTCATTGACCACAAAAACTCTGATTTCTTCAGCAGGGGCATAAACAGCATCGTTACACGTGAGTAAAAGTGTGTTGAAGCAAATGGTGCTTACTTTGATTAAAGCACTTTTTATAACACTGGTTTATACTTTTCCAAACTTCGCAGTTCAAATGCGACATTTATTTCTTGACAACAAAATAGCAAGAAACAAATATTATTAGCTTTTTTTATTTGATAACTTAACTAGTTAATGTCATCATTTTCATTTTGAAAGCTTATGAACAAATATCATTTGCATAGAATGAAATATTAGCCATTGTTCCTCAAATAACTAAAATCCATGTGACTTGACTATTTTGTACATAATATAAAACACTACTATTTTTTGTCAGGTAACTAGCAGTTATCACCATTTTATTTTATTTGAGATTGGTTAAAGAATTTATTTAGTGACGTATTTTGTAGTAATAAATGTTTATGATTGGTAAAATAATCAGTCAAAGTTATCTGCACATATATATTAAAGAGAAGTGTCATTTGTGTGTTTGATTTTCATTCTCAAACTTCAACCACACTTGATTGGTATTCTTATGGCTTGGAAGTGAGATACAAATGGACTTTTGGGCCTGATCCTTAATCAATATCATCCCAGTAGCCAGCAGTGTCTGTCTGTATGTTCTCGCTTTATGCGTATAGTGCTTAACAAGTTTCAAACACACTTGGATTGTACTCTAAACGTCCACTGGAAAGTTATACAGTAATATGCACGTGTTATACCACTGATCTCTTTAAAACATTGTGTCATAGCTAGATTAACATTCGGATATAACTCATAGCTGCCCGTATATGTGGCCATTTTTCACACTTTCAATTTGTTCTAGTCTTAACCACATTTGACATATACTTAAAGCCTTCTAGAAAATGCAAAGGAAATAAGCATTCAGCTCTATTCTGCCTTTCCATGTTACTCAGAGGGAACTCTGGGCCTTCTCCATGTTAAAATGATATGTCAGCTGGAAGCTGTGATACCATTAATGTTGAAAGGAAGTTTTTCACCTGATTTGATACATTATTATCTATGATATTTTGATTGATCACTGAAAACAATTACTGCAATATTTGTATTGTATTTCAATCTGTCACTGCCTCATTGTTACATAATTGTCACACAGGATGTGAAAACGAGTTATAATGAACAAATAATTAGCATGCAATTTAATATATTTTTTATTTTACAAATAAATCTTTAAAATGAAAATAAAAATTGACTTGAAAAAATGTCAAACGTAAATGCAATAGGAACATTCGTATGTAAAACATAGTGGGGTTAATTTTCCTTTTAGTTTAGGTAGATGATTTATCTACCTAATTCATCTAAAATTTTCACACATCCAAATACTCATACACGGCTGGCCAAAATCATATGGCCAATGAACATAAAGAAAAAATGTGCATTTTACATTGTTAGACTCAACTACTTATTTAAGTAGAGCTTTGAAAGATGACAATAAGAAAAGGGAAAATAAAAATAAAAACTTTTTTCAGGATTTAATAGGGAAAATATGAATTCTATGAAATTAGCCTAAATACTAGCCATCAAAAAGTAAGACCACACTAAAACGAAGCGTTGATTGGTAAACACGTAACGAAATTAATCATTTGTGTTCAAGCATTAGCGTTGTCAACATCTTTCACTGACATATCCTGTGTTACTTTCGGTAAAAACAAGGCAAAGGCTAAAAAGTTGACAGAGTTTGAACGTGGAAGAATTGTCGAACTGCAAAAGCAAGGTCTCTCTCAACGTGCCATCGCTGATGAAATTGGGCATAATAAAACTGCTTTTGGAATTTTCTTAAAAGATCCTGAGGGACACGGAACGAGAATTTCAAATTGTCAGTTCAAGAAAATTTCGCCGGCGTTGAGGAGGAGGATTCAACGGGTTGTCCGGCAATACACCAGTCAATCATCGAACCAGATTAAGGCGCTTATGGACGCAGAATGCAGCTCAAGAACAATAAGACGGCTTTAAAAACCATAAATGTCTTCAAAGGCCATGCCTCCTTCCACACCACGAAACAGCTCGATTAAACTTTGCTAAGAAGCACTAAACATGGGACGTAGAAAAGTGGATGAAAATTTTATTTTCTGATGAGAAAAAAGTTATCCTGGACGGTCCAGATAGCTTCCAACGTTACTGGAACGATAGGGATATCCCATCGCAGATATTTTTTACACGAAACGGTGCAGGAGGTTCCATTGTGATCTGAGGTGCTTTCTCCTTCCATGGAGCAATGGAGCTTCAAGTTATACAGGGGCGTCAAACAGCAACTGGCTACATTGGCATGTTGGAAACAGCATTCTTATTGACTGAAGACCCTCGCTTTTGTAGAAATGATTGGATCTTTCTGCAGAATAACGCTACAATCCATAGTGCCCACAGAACAAAGGACTTTTTTCATGGCGAATAACGTGATTCTATTGGACCATCTAGCCCGCTCGCCCGAACTGAACCACATTGAAAATGTTTGGGGTTGGGGGATGGCAAGGGAAGTCTATAGAAATGGACGTCAATTCCAAACAGTGCATGATTTTCGTGAAGCCATCTTCACCACTTGGAATAACATTCCAGCCAGCCTTCTGCAAACGCTTATATCGACTATGCCAAAGTGAATTATTGAAGTTATGCGCAATGATGGCAGTGCAACTCACAACTGCGACGTATTGTTGGGCATTTCCTACCCTGTTTACATCTTTTTGGTATAGTCTTAAACTTTTGACTAGCTAGTATTTAGGCTAATTTTTTAGTTTTTACATTTTTCCCATTAAATGCATAAAACGTTTTTTATTTTATTTTCCCTTTTCTTATTTTCATCTTTCGAAGCTCTACTCAAATAAGTGATTATGTCTAACAACGCAAAATGCATATTTTTTCTTTATGTTCATTGGCCTTAGGATGTTAACCAGCGGTGTATAAGTTTAACAATATATATAGCACTTCTGAAACGCTTTTGTTTATTTGAAATTTCGCACAAAGCTACTCCAGGGCTAACTGTGCTAGCCGTCCCTAATTTAGCAGTGTAAGACTAGAGGGAAGGCAGCTATTCATCACCACCCATCGCCAACTCTTGGGCTACTCTTTTACCAACGAATAGTGGGATTGACTGTCATATTATAACGCCCCCACGGCTGGGAGAGCGAGCATGTTTAGCGCGACGTAGGCGCGAACCCGCGACCCTCGGATTACGAGTCGCACGCCTTACGCGCTTGGCCATGCCAGGCCCTTCTAAAACGCAACTAACTTTCAGTTGTTTTCACCATTTATTCTTTCAAAACAGCCCAGCATGGCCAGTTCTATATGTTATCCGAGGGTCGCGTTTCGAATCCTGGTCACACTGAACATGCTTGCCCTTTCAGCCGTCAGGTCGTTATAATGCGACGTTCAATCCCACTATTTGTTGATAAAAGAGTAGTCCAAGAGTTGTCGGTGGGTGGTGATGACTAGTTACTATCCCTCTAGTCTTACACTACAAAATTAGGGAGGTGTAGCTTTGCGCAAAATTAAAAAAAAATCAAACAAACAAGCAAACATCATTTTTTGGTGTCACTTGAAACTTCTTTCTCATATCGTTTACCGTGCTAATTTTTTTTGCATTTTGTGTATTACGTTGGCTTCTTTGTGCACAAGGAAACTTGATAAACTTTAAAAATATAGTTGTGAAGAATCACAAGAAGTCTTAACGAAAACACTTTGACGGATTACGGAGCTTAAATGTAAGGTTTTGTCAACAGGTGGAGGTAAAGTATTAACTTCCACTTGGAGACACAAACAAATTAGAGCTAACAAGTGACGCGCTCTCACAAAAAAATATATTAGCTATTTGTAACATGCAGAAATGCATGCAGCTATCTTACCAAATTAAACGTTTTTCAAGAATAATCTATTTAAAGTACTTTATAAAACATAATTTTTTATAACACAATAACAATAAATTAATTAGAAGTTTACTGTTGCACTGCAAAAGAGATCATTAAAGTTAAGAGGCCTGGCATGGCCGAGCGCGTTAAGGCGTGCACTCGTAATCCGAGGGTCGCGGGTTCGCGCCCGAGTCGCGCTAAACATGCTCGCCCTCCCAGCCGTGGGGGTGTATAATGGTTCGGTCAATCCCACTATTCGTTGGTAAAAGAGTAGCCCAAGAGTTGGCGGTGGGTGGTGATGACTAGCTGCCTTCCCTCTAGTCTTATACTGCTAAATTAGGGACGGCTAGCACAGATAGCCCTCGAGTAGCTTTGTGCGAAATTCCAAAACAAAATTAAAGTTAAGCCTTATAATTTTAGATTTTCTTTGATTTTTTGTTATACTGAGTGCATTCAATGTTCTCGTATTCTAAAGTTTAATTCCGCATGTAATTGTCCCGAATGTTTTATCATTTTTACCTTATATAAATTCAAAACATTTATGATTGATGTGTTTGTACTAATATCTGCAACAAAAGTGTTTTGTGCGTGTTGATTGGCGAGATATGTGAAACACGATTATATATTCTCATTTAAAACAGAGTAATAAAAGCAAAAGCAATACTTATGATAAAATTGATAAGTTTTAAGCAGAACAAAGCAATTATTATATGTTCTATACATTTGAAATACTCGTATTTTACCTTGTTTAGAATAAAAACAAAGGAGAATTTTTGAAAATTTCTAACCGAAATAGCAGTAGTTTTAAGTCATTATTATTAGCCGTTGCATAACAGCTAATAGAATACCTTTAAGTTTTTTTGTTTTCCGTGTACATGGCTTCACCTTTTGACCAACATGATATCTAATTGCAGCCGTGGCTATTGAAAATTCCCTCTTGGTTTTGTTTTTTCTTTCAATAAAAGTTTTACGAAAGGAAGATTGATTTAATGTAACATGTGATTTAAATTTAGTAATGATAACATTGTCATTATTTTTTAACATTGTATATCAGTTGTATTATTGCACAGAGTAACACACGGAACAAAACAGCTCAACAGTAAATAAAATCCTATATTTTCCATGGTTTCTTTTTTGTCTCTTTTTTACAGAGGTTGCAAAATAAAACTGTTCAGAAATTCGATAATCTGAGACTAAACGCGTGTGTTTTCTTATAGAACAGCTACATCGGGCTATCTGCTGACCTCACTGAGGGGAATCGAATCCCCTGATTTAGCATTGTAAATCCTTAATTTATCTCAGTACTAGCGGGGAGCTAAGACTTAATAACATATCTGGCAATATTAACCCAAAATACAATTTTTACACATTATTATGAACTTGAAATTTGTTTAAAAAATTACTATATTTCGTATTTGTACAATGATCATATTTATAAATGTATCCCGAAAATTAACAAGATACTGAACTAGATTTTACGTCAGATAACACGTACCACGATATATCATTTACTGCTAAACATCCAACATTTCAAAATTTATTATGCGCAAAATGTAAAAAAAAAGAAGGAAAAAAATTGTTGTAAAAATCTCTGAATCTCACACTTCACAAGGCCCGGCATGGCCTAGCGCGTTAAGGCATGCGCTTCGTAATCTGAGTCGCGCCAAACATGCTCACCCTCCAGCCGTGGGGGCGTTATAATGTTACGGTCAATCCCACTATTCGTTGGTAAAAGAGATGCCCAAGAGTTAGCGGTGGGTGGTGATGACTAGTTTCCTTCCCTCTAGTCTTACACTGCTAAATTAGGGACGGCTAGCACAGATAGCCCTCGAGTAGCTTTGTGCGAAATTCCAAAACGAACTCACACTTCAGCCTTTCTCTATAATACTTCAAATAATTGTTATTAATCCTACTTGATTATTAAATATAAATATATATGACGAGCTTTGTTAAACAATCTCCATTGTTAACGTGATAAATTAATAATTGCGAAAAAGTTTCAACAGAAAAAAACAACAATCCATACACTACATTGGTTCATTCGTTCAAGCTACCTGTTTATATAAACATCTTACAGAATTTACAAAACTGACTTTTTTTTTTCTACTGGTACTTTTCCTCATTAAAGTGTTTCTAAAGTTCTGCTGTCAGAAACTAGTATTTCATATACACCGTTTACGATGATAATCGAGGTGTGGATAGTTTACAATGATAATTGAGGTGTAGACTGATACAAATGAGTTCTATCGTTGCTTTCTTTTGGCCACGCCCTCAACGATGATTAGCCACACCCTAGATATGATGTAAGGAACCATAGCAATAATCAGGAGTGGTAGGATAGTATTAGCATCAAATGCAGAGAAGTAGAACACAGTGGTGTTATAGTCTGGAAGAGTGACTTGTACATTATTATATTAATATGCTGATAGTTGTGAAATGGTCCAAATAAATGAATTCTACTGCTGCTTCCTCTTCGCCACGCCCCCGAATATGACTGGCCACACCTTAGATACAATGTAAGGAACCATGGCAACCATCAAGAACGGTAAAATAGTATTAGCGACAAATGCCGAGAAGTAAAACACAGTGGTATTATACTTTGGAAGTGTAACTTGCTCAGAAAGCTTTGCTACACCAACAGCCAAGAGAGCAGAAATCATCTTCATACCTGAAGAAAATGGAACCTTCTCAGCCTTCTTGTTGAATGTAGAGTTGAGGCCGATGCCCATACCTAACATAAAACCACAATAGCGCATCATTGAAAAGAAAGGGGTAGTGTCCAAGTGGATGTACTCCTGCTTGGCGCACCACTTCATAGCTCTGTCGACCGACCAAAGGGGATTCAAACCCAGAACACGCAGAACACCGTAAGTGGTTAAGGCGCTGCTCAGAAGACCGAAGGTAGTGATAACGTAATGCTTCAATGTTAAGCTATCCAGGGACATTTTGCTCATGGTGGTGGCAAGGCAGCATCCTGTAATGACAACAACAAAAAATCAAATGAATTACTCAATTAAACACCGAGAACAATATTTAGTTTTACATATATATGTCACATACCGATAGTCGTGTAAAAGGCGTTATCACTATTGCTATCTGAAACCTCCAATAACCTGCATTATATTTAAATAAAAATGTTTCTTACTATTTAACTTTGTGTAGCAGTATTAAACAAAATTATTTATTTCACTTAAACTTAGAACTGGTTTTAGGTTGTTCCTTGTAACTTAGTCATCAGTATTACTACAGTTATAAACTAGTTTATTTAAGTAACATAAATGGGGCTTGACGTTCAGACCAAAACTGGAGTTCAAAGTATACGTTTTCTAATAGGCAGTCGATCGTAACTTTTATCAAACTGCATCTTAATTAGAATGCATAATTACTTCTTGAAAAAAAATGTATTGTTAAATGTCCATTTTTATTGAAGCAATATTAAAAATAACGGAATAAACCAAAGTTTCAACTAACCAATAGCCATTCCCAATAAGCACTGGTGAGGAAAGTGAGCAGCGATGTACACTCGAGACAGACTGACCACACACAGTAGAATTGTATAAACCGACCAGCTTATGGACACCAACATGTTCTTGCTAACAGAATAAAGTAAATTAAATCTTAAAAATAAATCGATGCCATGCAACATTTTTTCAAATTAACATCATGGATCATAACAAGCTAAAAACTCTACCAAAAATTAGAATTAAAACTAAAATATCACCTTATAAGATAGGTAAAGCATTTTACTTACCCATAGATAATATGTTTTATGATAAAATTCGTAATAAATTATCTTTAGTTGATTAAATATTTTTTTTTGCTCTCATTTCTACCGTCTTTTATTAAAATACACATAGAATAACTCATTAATCCCAATGCAGCCTCTTTAGTTTTATTGAATGCAATTAGTTTCAAACTTCGTATTTCTTTGTTATCATGACACTGCAAGTTATCTTTTCTCTCTATTACTTACTGGTTTTTTCCGACACCACCTGACTTCTCTAGGAAAGAAGCAATAAGAATGTACCATACCGCTGCGGATACCATAGAATGGCCGGATGGGCTTCCTAAAAGCAAAAATAAAACATCCAAAACTTAACCCACTGTTATTTTCAGATACACATCAGACCAACATTAACGAAAACATTTACAAGGGTTGAACAATGGAAGATCAAAAATGTTTTTCTTTATGTTGTATTTTTTTTACAGTAAACCATTTGTGGTAATAATTAAACGTCTTTCGATAAAAAATAAGCAATGGACAAAAATTACAATGTCCAGTTTTTGAACAAGTAGCTTGGGCATTTGAAAAAATTATATAAAAAAAAACATGATCGCAGTGTGACGTACCTGGACCAGTTTCACATGTCATAAAGTATTGCTGAATGGCTGGAGCGTTTGATCCTGTTTTGTTGTAAACTTGTGTTTCGTGGATCCACCAGTAAGGACGCTCTCCGTGCAGGATCCTAAAACAATAAGCTAAGCACAATCAGGAATATAATCGATGAAAGTTATACAGGATATGAAACACTATTATATGTAAAATATACGTATTATAAAACAGTTTCGATGAATTTGAGAAAAAACAAGCAAATTTATGAACACCCATTCATTTTTAAAGTTCATTTTTCTGTGTATTATTAAAGATTATTTTGAATCGTGCTGCTTAAAATAAAAGTGCATAAAACTTGTGTATGTTAGAATTATGACTAGAGACTAAATATAATGCCATGAATTCTTAGATCCTATATATATATAAGACACACCATTTCAAAACTTGATTAGACCACTCAGCAATGATGGTAACCCACATCAACTTCGTCCCTGTTCTGCGATCCAATGAGAAAATCAGAGGTACATAGAAAAGGAAGGCATATCGGGGATCACCAAAGTTCGAAATTGTGAAAAATACGTTTTTCTGCTGTTGAAATCTACAATAAAAAAATCAAAAGGTTTAAAAACTGATGGAAGATTTAATAAAACTGCATAATCGAAACTTTAAAATACACCTCAGTAACAAATTAACTTTAGAACCAGTTATTTTAAAGCATATTGTAAATCATTTAGGGTATTAAGTAAAAGATAGTTTGGAGTTTGAGCTGAAAATCATTTTTAACACAACTTAACAAGCAAATCAAACTTCGATATCACATGATATTCTTATGATATATAGTTTACCTGTTTTGTAACGTTTCAATTGCAGAAATACTGTTTTCGTAAACCAGATCCATCGTAGCTAAAGGAATTATCTTCAAGAATAGCCCAAGACCTAAAAATATTTTTAAAATTCTGTATTTGAATATAACTATATCTTGTTATGTTTATATCTTTAACATGTTCTATTATTAGTTGATTATGTTTTACTATTGTTAGTTTGTAAAGTTGGTTCGCATAAACAAATCAAGAAATTAAAAAATAGACCTGTAAAACTACTAATTTTACACAAAAGTTCTTTAACTTATAACAGCTGACTTAAGGTAAAACACATTTGATTTGCTTTTTTCTTACCTGTGAATGACTAGCTTTAACCACAGCTACAAGTATCACACAGTTGTCTATTAAAAGCTGTGTTTCTACTTCTCTAATGGTTGTGAGACCGGATAAGCTATATTTATATATCTAGAAACCACTGTCCAATCAGCTGTTGCGTTTTCTTTTGCTGACGTACAAGCATCGTCAGGGAGCAAAACAACCAGCGATTATGATAACTTCAAATGTCTCGTCGCGCTGCAACTGGACCTAAATTATTTTACTAATTCTTAAAGTAATTTTAAAACGATCTAATGAACAAGTTACAATAGAAACGATTGTTCTCCCTGTTTTATTATAAGCTGTTAACATTTTTATTTCTTTGGACAAGAAGCTTGAATTGTAATCTGTGTGAATAGCGTAACGTAATCTTAAACGTTGTTTACTCTAATCTTGTTATTTGTTTGGTAGTGAATTAGCTGCTTTAGTATTAGCGTCACACGACGTTTTCACATTATGTTTTTGACGTCTCTAATAAAATAATATTATTATATTACACTCTTTAGTTGTTTCTCACAAATATGATTATGCAACTTAGCGGTGTCAGCGAAACAAGATCGAGGTAAACAGATGTAGGTAATGAAAATTCTATAAACGAAAATATTTGTTAAATTTGTCACATAGGAAAATACGTATCACTGAACTGAACCTTTGATATTGTTTGTTATATATCAATTTAACAATATTAAAAAACACTTAAAAGTCTTTGTATACCAACTAGCTAGTACACATAAACAAGACCTGCCCGTCTAGTACTCTTTAACAAGACTTATGTATCGAGTACTCTTTAAGACGGTCTATTTATCCATACCACTTAAGCAAGATGTCTGTCTAGTGCACTTTAATATAACCTGTATATCTAGTGCACTTTAACATAACCTGTCTATCTAGTGCACTTTAACATAACCTGTCTATCTAGTGCATCTTAACAAAACCTGTCTATCTAGAACACTTTAACATAACCTGTCTATCTAATACACCTTAACATAACCTGTCTATCTAGAACGGTTTAACATAACCTGTCTATCTAGTGCACCTTAACATAACCTGTCTATCTAAAACACTTTTACACAACCTGTCTATCTAGTGCACCTTAACATAACCTGTCTATCTAGAACACTTTAACATAACTGTCTATCTAGTGCACCTTAACATAACCTGTCTATCTAGAACACTTTAACATAAACTGTCTATCGAGTGCACCTTAACATAACCTGTCTATCTAGAACACTTTAACATAACCTGTCTATCTAGTGCACCTTAACATAACCTGTCTGTCTAGAACACTTTAACATAACCTGTCTATCTAGTGCACCTTAACATAACCTGTCTATCTAGAACACTTTAACATAACCTGTCTATCTAGTGCATCTTAACAAAACCTGTCTATCTAGAACACTTTAACATAACCTGTCTATCTAGTGCACTTTAACATAACCTCTCTATCTAGTGCACCTTAACATAACCTCTCTATCTAGTGCACCTTAACATAACCTGTCTATCTAAAACACTTTAATATAACCTGTCTATCTAGTGCATCTTAACATAACCTGTCTATCTAGTGCACTTTAACATAACCTGTCTATCTAAAACACTTTTACATAACCTGTCTATCTAGTGCACCTTAACATAACCTCTCTATCTAGTACACCTTAACATAACCTCTCTATCTAGTGCACCTTAACATAAACTGTCTATCTAGAACACTTTAACAAGATCTGTTTATCTAGTACACTTAAACAAGAACTGTCTGCCTAGTACAGTTTAACAATACCTGTCTGCCCAGTACATTTTAATAAGATCTATCTATCTAGTAAATTTAAACAATATTTCTCAAAGTAGTACACTTTAACAAGATTTGTTTGTCTAGCACACTACCAAACAAACAACAAAGACCTGTCTATCTGTTACTCTTTAACAAGATTTGTCTGTCTAGCACACTACCAAACAAACAACAAAGACCTGTCTATCTGTTACTCTTTAACAAGTCCTGTGTATCTACTACACGTTAACCGTACATGTTTATACAGTACTATTTAACAAGACCAGTCTAAATTACTTAAAACCTTTCTATCTACTACACTTCAACAAAACCTCCTATCTATTCACGTAAACAAAGACTTGTCTTTATAGCACTTTTTAACAGGATCTGTGAATCTGGCACACTTTGAGAGGACGATTATTATGTGGTGACGCCACCATCGACACTGGTTGATATAACAACGAAGTGTTAATTACGACATAGGCCCATCAACGACCTTGTTTGATGAAACAACTGAGCGGGAGTTATAACATAACTCCATCAGCGACCCTGTAACAGCGGTTATTTACCCACAGTTAATAGTACAGCTATCAAACACTGCTTATATGTTGTTATAAAAATTTAGTTCGACTGTTTTCTTCTTCTAGTTGTACTTAACTTGTTCATTGTGGCTTTAAATCAAACGTGTGTAAAATATCATATTTCAAATCTATCTTTTTTTGTATCCCAAAAGTCACATTTCAATAGGCTTTTCATTGAACACCAGAAATCAACATAATTTCACACACTTATAGGAAATTATTGTCAATTTATATACTTGACGTTATAATATGGAAAAATAGATGGTTTGTTTTTACTTTTAATGAATGTCCTAGCCGGCTTGATCATCTCGTCCACGTCTTTTGGTGTTTTTTGTCTATGGAAACAATAAAGTGTCAGATGAGCCCGTGATCACAAACTGGTCACATATTAGTAGGTCTCCCAGTCCCTCAAAATTATTTTCATAATTGATTATGACAGTTCATCTTGTGAAGTTTCACCACAGACGTGTCATAAACTGAAATACAGTTTCTCCAAGGTCAAATAATACTTCTCTGTACTTCTGAATAAAATCTTCTTCAGTAAGTTCATAGCAATACAGCAAGACCACTTTAACTTGTTGTAATCCAAAGCATCTTCTGATGTCACACTTGTAGACATGTTACTGTAATAAGGTGGCTAAGACAGACTTCCAGTTACTATGTTTATCAAATTTGAGCAGTTTGAGTCAACTAGCTCTGACCCTGTTGTCATTCTTGTGTCCTCTGACATTCTGTTGAGTGCACTTGGCAATCTTGAGTTGTCCTTATTCTATATTTCCACTCTCTTGTCTCATTTTATTTCTTTGTGCTCTCATGCACAGTTTCTCTCTTATTCTTCTTTTAGGCTTTTTCTTTTTCAATATCTTCTTTGCTTCTTCTCTTCTCTGGGTCTCGTAAGGTCTTGTTGTTAAACTCTCATAGATCGCCATCTTTGAATACAAGTCACCCGACCCTCTCTAACCTCTTATTAAAAACAGTAAACATGTTTGTATAGCACAGTTATAACTTCAACGACATTTTTCACACTACTAAAGCAATGCATCTATAGGCTTACTGTGGTCACTGTTTTTTGGGTTTTTTTTTTACTTCTATCACCATTTGTTTGTTTGGTTTTTGAATTGGTTAGTAATTTAAACTAGAGGGAATGCAGCTAGCTAGTCATCACCACCCACCGCCAATTTTTGGGCTTCTCTTTTACCAACGAATAGTAGGATATACTTTCACATAATAAAGTTCCCACGGCTGAAAGAGCGAGCATATTTGGTGTGATGGTGATTCGAACTTGTGACCTTCAGACTGCAAGTCGAGTGCCCTAACCACCTGGCCGAAAACAGAAGTTTGAGCTCCTTTAGAACATATGTATAACCTGTTAAGGCATATAAATGATACTTCTGCAGTATTATATGACATGTCGAATATTGTTAACACTATCTATAGGATGTGTTAATTCTTTACTTAAATCTATTCGTAACGTGCTCTGACGTTTTCTGGCCCAATGGTATTTAACAGAATTAACGTTTTGCTCAAATTAAAACAATGAATCTATTGCTTCGTTTATCACTATTGACATCAACTGCTTAGTACTCTGTGCTATTTTTTGTAGTTTTATTTTATTCTGACAGTATTTTCTTTATCCCTTAAGTTTTCAATCCAGTCAATATCCTGTTAAGAGCTACAGTGTTTGTAGGGCATCGACTTTCTCATAAGGATATGAGGTTAATCTTATAGTAACAAGCGCGGCAAACAGCACTGCTAAAACAGTTTGGATAAAAAAAACCAACAATAGCTATAAATAATTATGATTTTATTTTTTAAATATCTATTAACTAAAGCACTGTAATTTAGATCAATTCAGTGCCACCTGCCTGCGTTTCAGGATTGATTTCACTGCAATAGCACGCGCTTCTGCTTCATGTTCATGTCACGTACACATTAGGGGTCATTCCCTGTCACTTCCTCACTCTATAGAATGTACCTATAAGCCAAGCTAGAGCACATAAGAAAATTCTTTATTTAGTGTTTAATAATATTTTCTAAATGTATCAAGTTAAAATAATTAGTTTAAAACAGTTCAACTCGGGTAAAAATAGCATTTCTTACCAATACTATACCCTTCAACTTATAAACGACAGTTCTAAGTTTATTTATTCCAACACGAGCTACAATAATCGTATATACGGCATGCAATGTCTTATAATGCGTGGTTATATGGCATGTAATGTCTTATAATGCGTGGTTATATGGCATGCAATGTCTTATAATGCGTGGTTAAACACCACCGCTTGTAGCTGAAACAACGTGTGTATCGAAAAAATAATTTATATCTTTAATATAAACAAAACAATTTTATAAGTAAAATTCTAAGTATACAAAAAAGTAAATTCAGAACCTGATAGCGGAAGAGGAGAATAATTACTTTCATTTATTAACCTTCCCTAAAGTCGTACAAATGTATCCTCACTAGAGGATGTGCTCTACTGTCTTAGAACATTAAACGTGTTCTCTGTAAAGGAGGTACTACTTTATTAGAACATTAAGCATGCCCTCAGTGGGTGAGAGGCTACATTATATTAGAAAATTATACGTTTCCACAGAGAGACAGCTTTTCTATATTATTAAAATATTAGATGTATCCGCACAATGAGATATGTTCTACATTATTAAAACATAAAACGTGTTTTCAGTGGGGAGGTATTGTACTTTATTCGGACATTAAATGTATCCAAATGTAACAAAAACTTCACATCTAAATAGGACTTCTATTATATCCAACATCTCTCTCTCTGACATCCATCTCTCTTCAGTGACTAACTCTCCGCATCATGAGTACGTCTATTTGCAGAAAAGGTCATTCATTAACACAGAAATGTTTATTTAAACTAACCTACAGCCAAAAATCTTCTCCTTTTACCTACTTTTAGTATTTTCAGGTGAAAATGATTTCTTCCAAGAGTGAGTAATATAGACTTGTTATTTAACAGAGTGTAGGATGACAAAATACCATACAGTAATTTAGAATTTCTCTGAAGTTAACGGAGTTTGTGAAATGAAACAAAGTTTTTTCAGAGACGGTTTCTGAACGTCTGATATCATAGTCTGTTCTTTGGAGCTTCTTAGTAACAATTCTCAGGGCTTACAATGTCTTTACGAATAATTTTTTTCATAGTTTTCATTCAGACTTAGGCCTGGCATGGCCGAGCGCGTTAAGGCGTGCACTCGTAATCCGAGGGTCGCGGGTTCGCGCCCGCGTCGCGCTAAACATGCTCGCCCTCCCAGCCGTGGGGGTGTATAATGTGACGGTCAATCCCACTATTCGTTGGTAAAAGAGTAGCCCAAGAGTTGGCGGTGGGTGGTGATGACTAGCTGCCTTCCCTCTAGTCTTACACTGCTAAATTAGGGACGGCTAGCACAGATAGCCCTCGAGTAGCTTTGTGCGAATTTCCAAAACAAACAAACAAACAAATCATTCAGACTTGGAGGCAGTTCTAAAGTTTTTTCAGTGACTAAGATTTGTAATCATTCTTCAAAGTTAATAATTACTGGAACTGCGAATTTGTTTGCTTAAATTACACTGCGGCCTATCTGGGCTTTGTCAACGTCAGGAATCTAAACCCAAATTTTAACATTATAAGTCTTCAAGCGTAGCACTGAGCCAGCAAAAGTTGACGTGTTTATAAACTTATCAGTTTTAATTGGTGCGCCTTTATTTCTGTCTCGTTTTATGTATTGACTATTCTGGCTAGCTACGCTTATTATCAAAAATATTGGACTCAAACTTCTTAAAAGTTCGTGGTGTTTAATCGATTTATTTTATAATAGAAATATAGATTACGAGAAAAATATTAAATGACGTTTACACTGTTTTAACGTAGTCTTTTTTCACTCTCTCTATTTTCAACATTTAAATCTTAAACACAAGGACAAGACCTATCGTTTTCTAATTCAAACTAATCCAAACACGCTCACTTAATGTAAATATACATAATATCAAATATACCAAATTTCATTTCATGGCAGCTGTATGGGTAAATAAGATAAAAATAACAGATGTTGACTGTAGAAATTGAGATTGACAGATGAAATCATCATTGAAACTCGATACTGCAAACACGATATGTAGTTCTTAGTGGAGAAGTACATTTCTTTGCTAAAATAACTTGTTTGATCAGGTTTTTTAGTTGTCGGTCGTGCCACTGGGTTTTGACGCCATCAGTGGAAGTTGTTTGTTCGGTTCGTACATTTGTGAGCACAAATACGTATTGATCAAAAGAGAAATCAACAAGGTCACATAGCCTTATTTTTGTCACACAGCGATCTCCTCAATGTTGCACATATCATGCTTATCAGAGTTAATCGAGATTAGGGGATAATGTGGATACATCTCTTTTTTTAGTTAAGTTGAACTTTTATGGTTATTATTAGACTCTGAATTGAATGTACAGTCTTTTGTACTTCAGAAAAATAACGCAGAATGTTTTTTATGTTCACCCAGTGACAGAGCCACCTTTCATGGGGGATATGGTGGTGGTCAGAAAAAGTAGATGTACATCACTTCGTGCAACAACTGTACTTCTATTAAAAAATATTTTGACCAACTACTATTTGGTGACAATTTTTACTCTAATATTCTTTTTAAGTTTCTCTTTAATGCAAAGTTAAATGCATTTGTGAGAATACTGAAAGTTTACTGTATATGTAATTATATAAGTGAGAAGGAAAATTGGAGATCTGTTTGGAATTTCTTTCAACAATCACAAGTTTAGGGCTAAAAGGCCACTTAACACCTGGAGCGTGACTGGAGAGTCCTCTGTCGATAAAAAAACACTTCTAAATTACTTTCGCTTCACTTAGTTTCGTCAGCGCTTTCTTAGAGCACTACTAACGAATGAGATACATAAAGAATTAAAAAATAAGAATGAACTTTACCTAGCGCTCTAATATGTTTCTTACTAAGATGATAGTAACTATATATATATATATACACAAATACAGACTCGGCACTAGCAAGATGTAAGAGGAGAATTGCCCCTACCAAACGACCTTCGTTGTAAATCAATATGTTTCTCTATTTATTCAGCACAAGCATTTGGAGTCGACTTATATTTATATATATATATATATATATTCTTCTTCAAGAGCTCCGAAACTTGGGTTCACAGGAAAGTGTTGGGGAGAGGCGCAGCAAATAACACTATGTAACACAAATTTTGTTCCTGGATAGTATGTGTTATTTCTTAATTGATTACGTTGTAAAAGTGAAGAAAATGTCCATTATTCTCTTCGAACGTTGCATTTGTGACCTGGATAATGAAATTTAGAAACTAACCTATTTTCTGTCTAAAAACGGGCAAATTTGGACATTTTCATTTACATAAAACAATATATGAATAAAGATTTACATGTATTTACACTAATGTTATACAAAAATGTTTAGAATTGAGTAGTTTTCGAGATTTGTGACTGTAATGTAACTCACTTTCACGTATCAGTCCCAAAATATTGTATCCCATCATATTTTCGTTATACACTCCTTGGTAGCGGTGTTCAAAGTCCAGTATATCTTAATGGAAGCGTTCGCCTTGCTCTTCTGAGTATGTTCCCATGTTCTCCTGGAATTTATCAAGATGAGCGTCAAGGATGTGGACTTTCAAGGACATCCTGCAGCCCATTTTGCTGTATTTCTTCACCAGAGCCTTAACTAATTTCACATAATTTTCGGGCTTGTGATTGCCCAAGAAGTACCGAACCATTACGACAATGCTGCCCTGAGCTTCTTGAAGAATTCTGTGCACTCCAGGATCTTCTTTATTTGTCGTCCAACGAAAACGCCAGCTTTGACCTTTGCCTCAGACAGCTTAGGGAAGAAGTGTCGAAGGTACTTGAAGGCTGCAGACTCCTTATCAAGAACTGTGACAAATTGTTTCATAAGACCCAATTTTATGTGCAGTGGTAGGAAAAACACTTTCTGGAAGTTCACTAGTGGTTCACACTTGTATCATGCTTCCCCAAAGTGAACTCGGTCCATTGTGGCCAGTGCTTTCTGCTGTAGTGTACCTGCTGTCCCATATGCAAAATTAACATGAAAACTTGGCAAAGCCTCCTTGGAAACCCATCAGGAATGTCACCATTTTGAAGTCTCCGATAACCTCCCAGGCATTCCCATCATACTTCAAGGCTTCTAACAAGGTCTTAATGTTGTTGTATTCCTCTTTGAGGTGCACCGAATGAGCCAGGAGAAGAGACGGATACTTATTCCCGTTATGGAGCAGCACAACTTTGTGGCTTCTGTATGAGCTACAATGAAGAGGCGCCACTCTTTTGGGTTACAGGCAATTCCAATTGCCTCGCACAGACCGGATACATTGTGACAGAAGTAGAGCCCATCTTTACAAGTGAAGAAGCTTGAAAAATGTCGGTGATGCTTCCTCTGGCTTGCAACTTGCACACTTTCATCTAACAAATCCCACTCCTTGAGCCTAGTTGTCAAAAACTCGGCATTCGACTTTGTTAGACCAAGATCACTGATCAAGTCATTTAGGTCTATTTGGTTTGGGTAGTGTGGATTTCTCTCACCAGCTGCACCTCTGAAATTGTAAGCTGGATCTTTAGTGTTTACCTCCTCTTGTGATTTGTTGCTGCAGAGTGGGTACAGAGAGCTCAGGGCAGTGTGGCACTGGGGTGATGGATGATGGAAGGTCATTACAGATGATAGCGATGTATTATTGGCAGTTCGATGTTTGGAAGGGTTCACCATGCAGAAGTAGCAATTGCTTGAATGGTCAGTTGGTTCACGCCAATTTCTTGGAATAGCGAGCTTCATGGCTTTCTTTTTTCCCTTCTGTACTATCCTGCAAAAAAGCAAAATAAAATTGTTATTATGAAGAATAAATTTATTTCATCCACAATTAATTTGTAAGAGGCTCATGCAAAATATTTTATGTGACATTTTTCCATACTATTAGAAATTAAAAGATATTTAAATTTTAAAATGTCTAAATTTGTATAATATAAAAGCTTACTATTCAAGCAAGCAAAAATTGTTCTTTTCACCTTCTAGAGTTTTTTGTTTTGCAGTGTTTGCAGGTATAATGAGGTGCCCAGGGTTTGTCTTAATCCCAGACAGGCATGCCGAAATATGCCATGTAAGCTTCACACATTTTAGCAGATACTGTCACATAGCACATTTTCACTCTTGTCTTGATAAATTAGCTACATACACAGCAGAATGCGTCTAGAGAATGCTTGCAGCTTCTTGATGCCATCTCTAATAAAATCAGATAGGTCTATATGTTCACTTAAGCAGCCAGAACTAAACTGAACTGGTGGGTGGTGAGCCCCTGTATATATATTACTATGGAAAGTTCTAGAAAATTCTAAAAGGTTCTTGAAAATTTTCGTAAATTCTACAACATTCTTGAACATTCTAAAAAGTACTTAAGAATTCTTGTAAATTTGAGAAAATTCTCTATCAGCTACTCAGCACTGAATCTATCTGGAATGTTCTGGAAAATAGATATTTTTGGAAATTTCATTACCCAGATCACAAGAGCAAAGTTTGAAGAGAAAAATAGGTCTTTTTGATTTACTTTGGACATAAGCAATTGGGAAATAACACTTTCTGCTCAGGAACAAGAAAAAGTAAAAATTTTGTTACATAGTGTAATCAAAATTCAACAAATTTAGTGTAATATAGAGGAGGCCTCAGTCAGTATTAGTAAAGTTCTGTAGAACCTTAGGTCAAACGAAAATACAGAGCACATTTGTTAATAACTGGCCCAATAATCTGCCAGTTGTCAACGGTCACTCACACTCACGTTTAACAAATAATGGTTTGTGATTTACATATATACCAAACTCACTGTCAAACATCTTTGCGCAATAGATTTTACATAAAATTCAGTTACTGGTTTGTAATAAAGCCACACCATATTACTAAATATTTGGTCTTTTTGTTCTATCAGGACAATAACTCGATGGTAAAACCGTTTTTATCTTAAAATGGCAATGACCAGTTACATGGAGATGGCTATTTATCAAGGGAAAGTACAATGCTATAAGTTTTATTTATATAATGCATTTCTGATAAGATAAAAAAAACTTTTACAGCAGAAAAGCTACAATGGAGAAATATTCAAACATATCTGTTATATCAAACATCTGAGCTGAAACGAGATCTGCTCATTCTATATAACGAACGACTACTTGCTTATCTAAAGTAAAGGCACTTTTTATATATCGATTTGAATGATGACTACAATCAATTCTATACCACGTTATACTTTCCTGAGAAAGCTTTTGCGTTTGAAACTTTAAAATGCAATTTCTGTAGCCCTATTTTCTTCCAATATGATCTTTGTGCTTTGAATACAACTTAGTAATAAGATATAACACACAATAACCAAATTGAAAAACAATAAAAGTATCTAAAGGTAGTCTTATTAAATAAACTTATCTTGGAAAGGAGATGCACAGTCTTCTGGAAACATAAACAGCTCCAATAGTTGTAAAGAAGGTTTTTCCGTATCGTTATTTACCTGGTGAAAGCAGGTTGAACATTATTAATATTACACCGAATTCCTAAAATTAGCAGCAGAGTTGGTTGTATATCTGTCGTAACAATACCCCTAAAGCTTTATCCTGATTAAAGTACTCACATAGCCTCCATAGTGATTTCGATGCAATGAAATTTCAAGCATAAATCAACCATATTGCTATAATATTCGTAGCTTTGTTGAAACAAAGATGATTTGCCTTACTTTAGTATTTAATGTAAGTTTATCAGAGGATTTAGCAACAACAATAAAAACAAGATTTTATAAAAAATTCTATTTTTTTCTAGATCTTAAAATGATATTTTATTTATTTACTTATTAAGTAAGCTCTTTTTCATCTCTCTTGTGAACTCAGCAGATGGCTCAATGTAGCTTTGATGTAAGAAAAACACACACGGTTTTTATCCACTTTTTAAGTGTTATTTTATAGAGGATATAAAAACATTAGAATGCTGCACTGGTTTCGTGGCAGCATGTCAACACATATATTTTAGTTTCAGAAGAGTCGTAGCTCATAACACTTAAATGTTTGTGAGTTCAGTGAGAAAATTAGATTTCACGTGCTCGTGTTGCACGTTTTGAAAACAAATCGATGATTTATGGAAGCCATGTGCATCGATAATTCTGAAGCATATAGTTAAATGAGTGATTTCTAAGAAGTTGTTTGTTTAATTCAGATCAAGCCACATTGAGCTATCTGCTGTATCCACCGCAGGGGACCGAAACCTGGATTTTTGCTTTGTTGCTGTCACATCGGAGGACAAAGCATACAGATACACGAGTAAAGAAACATGTTTATAATGCTGAATTCTAAACTAGCATATGAAGTCAGAATCATATGTTAATTTGGTACGAAAGGTGTTTTATCTAATCTAATAACACGTTAAATTAAGGGATTCAAAAACTGACAACAAATACTGATCGTAAGGCGCTAATAAAGATAAATGAATTTTAAAACAAAATAAACAACATGAAATATTGTAATTGGGCTGAACATGGCCTAGTGGTTATTGTTATTGGATGTTATTCGAGGATCCCCTGTTCGCGTCCCGCTGCGGCTAAAGAAAAATTCAGGCATCACTTTCGGGCTGTTGATATATTATAACAGTGATAATCAATTAAACTATTCTGTTACAGCAGCCCAAGAGCCGTTGGTGGCGTTGTTGACTAGATACGTCCTTTTTGTAACGTTTCGCCACTATACGAAGTAAACTTACTAGCTACGTAAATTATTTACATACTTCAATCTTAAATACCTTGGAGAAAGTTTTATTTATCGTACAGTACTGTGCAAAAGTATAAGAACAAAGTCAAAAATTACATTTCAGGCTACTTTCAAAGAACAATGGAAGATAAGTCACAGGTGAAACATCAAAGGTTTATTAATATTTGTATTTAGTACAATATAAGCTCAGTGAAAGTGCTTGAATTCAGGAAAAAGTTAATATTTTGTGTCTTCCTCTCCGTATTAATAACTGCAGACACTTTTTCAGGCATTGCTGCGATATATTTCATTTAAGTGTTCTTCGGGATTTTACTCCAAATGTCTGTGATACACTTTCTTAATATTTCTTTAGAAATAACTCTTCATTACTCATATTTTTGATCTATCAAATCACAAGCCTGCTCGGGGTTCTGCAGAGAAACGGCCTCAAACCATCACACTGTCTCCCCCCTCCTTCACGGTAGGTGCAACCTATTGAGGTAAATATCTTTCACCTTTTTTCTGCTGAATGTAGGACCTATACTTTGAACCAAATATTTCATACTTGGACTCATACATCCTTTTCCAATCATCATCAGTCCAGTTTTTGTACTTTTTAGCAAACTTCAGTCCCTTAACAATACTTGGAGATCGAAGTAACTGTTGTTAACTACTACACAACTAAATATTCCATTCTTGTTACTTTTCTGATACTGTAGATCTGGACACTTTCCTGTCATTTGGTACATGGTTGTTTATCTCATGGTTGACATCAGTGACAGCCTTCTTTCTGTCCTGAAGGCTGAGTAAACAAAGATGCTTAACATTAGTATCATTAAGTTTAGGTGCTCTGTCTCTTTCTTTTTTATTTTCAAATTTACTTGTCTCGGTCTCACGATCTATGGTGTCCTTGATGGTGTTTGTGGAGCATTTCAAGGCAGCAACATTTTTTTTGGGAGAATCCAACCAGTATCACGTAAAGCTTTTATGCAAACTTTACGATGTACAGACAATGAGGTCTGTTTTGTTTTTTTTTAATCTGTCATTACAACAAAACTTAATAGCTAGTGATAAACACTGTTTGTATCAAGGTTTATTTGCGGAGTGCTATTAAATTTATTTCTTCTAGCATAAGCTGGTACCATAGCGTTAAAAAACTATATAGGGTGCCATCACAGTTGTTTGAGTCCCTAAATTTGATCAATGTGTTTATTCAAGCAAAACCCTTATGACATGTCCTTGGTACAAGTATATCGGAATTCGAAAGAATGATAAGTATTCTCACCTTAGTTCATTCAGTTGTCAACAGGGATCAGTGAAATATTACCATAATGTTAATATTTACATTCTGTAATGGCGTGGAAGAAATAGCCCCATAAAATAGAATGAATGACAAAATATTCTCTTGTCCTAATGCTTTTACACCATATTGTAAATATCACTGTTCAGTATTTTAGAGACTTTTAATGATACAATTGAAAATAATGTCATATAGTTTGGTTGTTTTCAAGCACAAAGCTACGAAGTGAGTTACCTATGCTCTACCCACGACAGGTATCTAAACCAAACTTTTAACCTCGTGAGCCTGCAGACTTACAGCTGAGTCACTGGGAAGGGGTAATGTGACTTGAATGTTTTAGGTGCATCAAAGAATACATAAGATATCAACAAAATAAATATGAAAATAAATAAAACAGGCTCACTAAATAATATGATATTGTTACTCTTACTTGTTTGTATGTGATATTGAATGAAACCCAAAAATTAGTCAATTTTAGTGAATACCAAAGTGAGCCTATATGGAAAATGTTTATTTAATTCAATGCAACAAAAGTAGGAAAAAACGACAAGATATAATTTTTATTATGAATGTCATGTGTCACAGTGTTGAATAAAAGTCACTTGTAAATCACTAATACTCCGAGGTTCTCATGAGTCACTAATATTTGCCATGAGCCACTTACTGTTGACAATTAAATAAATATAAACTACAAGTGATATCATATACTTAATAAGTTAATAAGTATTTCATAGGTTTCCATTATTTTAAATTACTACTTTAATTAATTATTCCCATTCTCTATGGCATTATCGGTTGTTAATTTTTCTTTTCATCACTCCTTGTTTCTTTGTTTTTAGAATTTCACACAAAGCTACTTGAGGGCTATCTGTGCTAACCGTCTCTAATTTTGCAGTGTAAGACTAGAGGGAAGGCAGCTAGTCATCACCATCCACCGCCAACTCTTGGGCTACTGTTTTACCAACGAAAAGTAGGATTGACCGTAACATTATAACACCCCCACGGCTGGAAGGGCGAGCATGTTTGGCGCGAACCCGCGACCCTCAGATTACGAAACCCACGCCTTAACGCGCTAGGCCATGCGAGGCCCATTCATCACTGCAAATGGAAAAAAATCTTTAAATTGGTTATTAATTTTAGTATAAACAAATGAAGTTGTTTGTTTACTCTCTTTAAAAAATAAATATTTGGCCAGTCACCTTCTTGTAACAGAGATTAATAATCATTTACAACAGCTTTAAGTTTTTAATTATCGGAATAATACAGCAAACTAATTAAAATGTCTGACATTGAGATATCTTCCACTTTTCTTTCGCCGGACGTATCACCTACTCTTTGAATCAAATACTTCAAATTTGGACTCATCCGTCCATAACATCTTTTCACAGTTATCAACAGTCCAGTTGATAGATCCGGACACTTTTCTCTCATGTGGTGCATGGCCGTTTATCTAATGCTTGAGACCAATGGCAGTCTTTTTTCTGCTCCTAAATGATTTAAGGTCAAATTAACTATTGACGAACCGAGCATGGACAGACGACTAGGAAACGTGGGTTTGAATCCCGTCACACCAAACATACTCACTCTTTCAGCTGTGAAGGCGTTATGATGTGAGAGTCAATCTCACTATTTGTTGGTAAAAGAGTAGCCCAAGAGTTGGCGGTGGGTGGTGATGACTAGCTGCCTTCCCTCTAATCTTACACTGCTAAATTAGGGACGGCTAGCGCAGATAGCCCTCGAGTAGCTTTGCGCAAAATTCAAAAACAAGAGAAACAAATGTTAATGTATTACCATTTCAAATAACCGAAATTGTAGTTTTAATTTGGCAGTTAATCATCTGTTAATATGTATCAAATTAATGATATTTGCTAACAAGATTAATACACACAGTTTTCCATTTTTACATAAATATACTTTAACATAGAAACAAACAAAAATAGTGCAATTTATAATAACGGTTGGGGCCTGGCATGGCCGAGCGGGTTAAGGCGTGCACTCGTAATCCGAGGGTCGCGGGTTCGCGCCCGCTTCGCGCTAAACATGCTCGCCCTCCCAGCCGTGGGGGTGTATAATGTTACGATCAATCCCACTTTTCGTTAGTAAAAGAGTAGCCCAAGAGTTGGCGGTGGGTGGTGATGACTAGCTGCCTTCCCTCTAGTCTTACACTGCAAAATTAGGGACGGCTAGCACAGATAGCCCTCGAGTTGCTTTGTGCGAATTTCCAAAACAAACAATAATAACGGTTGTTTTTAATAGTTATTACAACTGATGGTTTATTCAAAAGAGTTTTACAAACTTACAGAAATACTGAGTTTTATATCCGGTACAGAAATGAATATTTTATAAACAATCCTGGTCCACCTTGAGCAAATTAATTCTGAATTCGTAATGACGAGAAACCCACTTGAAGTAAAAATGTATTCTCAAGACGGCTTTATTAAAATAAAGTAAAGTAAAACGTCTTTACCTTCTAAGGTCATCTTCAAGTCAACTTAAGATACAAACTTTTAGTTGATATCGTCACACATCTGTAGCTAACTAGTTTAATAAGCAGCGGTTACAAGCGTTAGCTTTTGCCGACAACGAGATCTTAATTTTTGAATTTCGCGCAAGGCTACTCGAGGACTATCTTCGCTAGCCGTTCCTAATTTAGCAGTGTAAGACTAGAGTGAAGGCAACTAGTAATCACCACATAACGCTAACTCTTAGGCCACTCTTTTACCAACGAATAATTGGATTTACCATCACTTTATAACGTCCCCACGGTTTAAAAGGCGGGCACGTTTGGTGTGACGGGGATTCTAACCCGCGACCCTCGAATTACGAATCGAACACCTTAACCTATCTGGCCATGCCAGACATCTAACGTTCTCGTAGAAATTCTAACGTCCGAAGTAATTCAGTGAAGATGAATGGTTTGTAATACTCGAAAGCTAGAAATGTTCATGGTCAAATTATGTGGTTTTCTGATTAATAACGTTAATCACAATTAATGCCTCCAAGCTATATGCCACCCAGTGGCTCAACGGTATGTTTGCGGACTTACTCGCTAAAATTCGGGTTTCGATACCCGTGGTGGGCAGAGCACAGATAGCCCATTGTGTAGCTTTGTGTTTAATTCAAAACAAAACATCCAAGCTATATAGCACATTAACTGTAGCTGACAAATAACATTCTTCTTCCTTCCCTCGGCTAGCCGTTCTTAATAGGAATCAAGCGCATTTATAGAAATTTCGGCAATGTTCTAATGTGTTTTTTTCGTAAAATAAATATTGTTGATTTTGTCAGGAATCTTCTACAAAATCCGAAAACAGGCGTTACTTGCGCAACACACAACCAAGAATATACATCACAAAAAAGAAAACTATACAGAAACAAGTGTATGCACTAGAATAAGTGCACAATGGCAAATTCGTTGCACTTTTATTCCAGATAAACTCATTCATGTTTTTAGAAACCCAGTAACACTTCAGACAAATTAATTTGGGTTTTTGTAGAGATCCCTTGATGGTACACAAATATTAAACACGCAGAATTAAATTTAAAAAAAATAAACTTTGCCCAAACACAAGGCGTAGTTTATAATCTAGACAACCACAGAAGAAAGATAGCTCAGAATCAAATATGGCAGAGCAGAAAGTCATGAATAGTAAACCTCAGAATAACACTAACTTAACAGAGAAAAAAAATCCCTAAAGAAACTACGATTCTTCCTGCAGACAAAGACTCCTATTTAGAGGTAGGGGTGTGTTTTAAGAATATGATAAAATCCTTTGATTATGTTAAAGTGTTCCAACAGGTAACCAGTCGGAAATACCCATTGCTGTTGGCTAGTCTTCTGCTGACAATGAGTGGTATAAGAAAAAGGGTGAAATACCAACAGACTCCAAACTTTAGTTGAAGATGGCCGCCGAGTCTAACCTACCTGTATTATAGAAAAAAAGTATTATCCAACTTATTTAGAAACATCAAAAGAAACTAGAAACAGTCAAACAACTTACACTACCTGTTTGACAATTTTTACGATGATAGAACTCACAACGTGCTATATCAACAGGCTTTATTTTACCAGCATGAAGCTACATTGTACGTAACCATGGGCTTACCTTTTAACTCACCGATAATTATAGTAAATATCTTTATATAAATACTTTCCAGTGGTGCAGCGGTATATCTGTTGACCTACACTGGAAACCATATTTCGATACCCGTGGTTGGCAGAGCAAAGATTGCCCATTGTGTAACTTTGTGCTTAACCAACAAAAAACTTAAAAGAACATTTAGATTATAGCATAATATCGTCACATTCTCATAGACAAGATTTTAGAGTTCATGAACAGGCGATATCAAGTGCTGTAATATATAATTAAACAACAAATGTAGAATTTTTCCCCTCTTAGATGTGTAAATGATACCTGGGCAAGATAAAAACCATCTGCAGAGTATAAAAAGGTAGGAAAAATAGAAAAAAACAACAATAACAAAATTTAATACAAAATATGCTAAGAGGAATGGAGGGAAATCCATTTCAACGGATACCTGAACAGCCAAATACAAGGAACTACATCTGATTAAATAGCGGAAAGAAAATTATAGACGTATAACCATATTCCACTATGTCTGGTGTACCTCTGTAAACGTTTAGAGAACGCGACACGGGGATAAGAGGCTAAACAAAGATCTGGGATCGAATCTTGGCTCCTTCCACCATATACAGTCCTTCTACGGGCTACGTGGAAGACGACAGTAGATTACCAAACGAAACGTAGAGTATAAATTATCTGGCAGTTATTTAACAATAATTATTCAACAATAATTTAACGTTTGTTTTGTTTTTGTTTTTTTGGAATTTCGCACAAAGCTACTCGAGGGCTATCTGTGCTAGCCGTCCCTAATTTAGCAGTGTAAGACTAGAGGGAAGGCAGCTAGTCATCACCACCCACCGCCAACTCTTGGGCTACTCTTTTACAAACGAATAGTGGGATTGACCGTCACATTATACACCCCCACGGCTGGGAGGGCGAGCATGTTTAGTGTGACTCGGGCGCGAACCCGCGACCCTCGGATTACGAGTGCACGCCTTAACGCGCTCGGCCATGCCAGGCCCAATAATTTAACAACAATAAACTACTAAATGAGGCGACTCTAAAAGCCACTAACCATGACAACAGTAGTTCTGGACTGATAGCTAAGAACGAGTTTCAAAGACTAATCGTTAATTAATTTAGACAAGAAATAATTTGTTCTCAGACACAGCTAATATCGTTCAAAGTTTGAAGTTTGCGATATCTATATATGTTACATAGATGTCAATTTTAGTACTAACTGTATAACAGCATCAAAACTGTTGTGTTAGTCCATGCTAGTTCTTGTTAGCGAACGAGATAAAATAACATTTCTGAAACCTTAAATTAGTTAAGCTAATGAGTCTAACTCTGGTTTCGGTTGATGAATTTTATATTCAATATACAGTTTTCGAAAGTTTTGTTTGTTTTTCAAATTTCGCGCAAAGCTAATTTTGAAGTGACAGAATTGAGGGAAGGCAGCTAGTCATCACCATCAACAGCCAATTCTTGGACTACTCTTTTACCAACGAATAGTGGGATTAACTGTCACATTGTAATACCCTACGATTGAAAGGGTAAGCATGTTTGGTGTGGCGAGGATTTAAACCCGCAACCCTCAGATTACGAGTCGAGTGCTTTAACCACCTGGCCATGCCAGGCCTTATGGTGTACCTCGGCCAATGTTGAATTTATTTTTCCTTCAGTACATCTGTTAATAATGCTCAAAGTACTGCTTATGCTCTTAATTGACAGACCAAATAATAAGATTTCATTTTCACTTTTATAACGTACCCATGGTTTCAAAGTGCTGAACGATACTGGAAGGTGGGGGTAGTAACGAGGAGCGAACCACGGACCCTCAGATCCAAAGTCCAGCACATTAACTACTGGGTTCGGTAAAGGAGGGTGAAGAAGAAGTGTATAGAAAATATTTACTTACTTTATTATACAAAAAAAAATACAAATGTATATGTCATCTTTCCATTCAGCCTTGTGCTCTCAGTATATGATAATGATCAACCCCATAATTCATTTCGCTTGAATAAACCAAACTCATGATTTAAAAATATGTCAAAATGTAGGTTTAATGACTGCTTCATTTGAAAAGCCATGAACCGTTCGTGTATTTTGGGATTTATTAAGATAACTTTTCTATCATTACAATATTATGAACAGCAGATGAAATACTTTGACCGTGGAAACCGTTACTATGTTACGAACGTTTACAACGTGCCTTGAAAACAAAAGACCAGACGAACATTTACGTACTTTTAACAACCATAGCAACATCTCACCTTCACTCCTGAACTGCCACCAAGTAACCGAACGGTAAGTATGCTGTTTCCATGGTTTTATCATGTGATTTTAAATCTTATGCAGATTGTTTACGTAAACTTTTCTCTGCACAATATGTTATAGTGATCGTGAGCGACACCTGTTGACTGCTCTAGCCAAGGCTACGTACTTAACATTTTAAAGACTGTCGTATTAGATAAAGCTTTCGGGACAAAATATAATGTTCGGTAGGTTATTTTAACTGACTTTGCTAGGATTTTTGGTTAATATAATTTGACCAAACATTGTTCAATGTTTTCTACTTCCCAGTATTTGTTTCTTTTCAGATTCCTAGATGTCTCGTAGCTACATATATTAATTTGCATTTTCGAGTAACAAACACAGAAATCGTTAAGGCTGAGATGGTGTAAATTTGGTAGTAATTACATTACTGCGCAGAAGGAACGGTGTTGAACTTACACGTCACCATGCTAAAATGGCGTACTTTAATTATTTTGTATACGAAAGTACTCGTGCTACACGTATCGCCTCTTAGTGGGACAGCAGTATGTCTGCGGACTTACATCGCCAAAAACTGGGTTTCGTTACCCGGGATTCGTGGCCCGGCATGACCAAGTGTGTTAAGGCGTTCGACTAGTAATCCGAGGGTCGCGGGTTCGAATCTCAGTCGCACCAAACATGCTCGCCCTTTCAGCTGTGGGAGCGTTATAATTTGACGGTCAATCCCACTATTGGTTGGTAAAAGAGTAGCCCACGAGTTGGCGGTGGGTGGTGATGAGTAGCTGCCTTCCCTCTAGTCTTGCACTGCAAAATTAGGGATGGCTAGCGCAGATAGCCCTCGAGTAGCTTTGCGCTAAATTAAAAACAAAACAAACAAAAGCTACACGTACCAAAGATACAAACGTGATTTGTGTAATCTTTCTATTTAGATAGTATATGTTTAAAATGTGTATATTTATTACGAAAACGTTTAACAGATAAACAAATGTTATAATTTTTAAGCTTTTCTGGTGTTCAGAAATTCCGGTTTGGATCGAAAATTTTAGGGTTAAAAAAAAAAAAGAGAGAGATGGAGGTTGTCAAGGCAACTGATGTCTAAGCTGAATCATGTTTGTCACTGATAGTATTTTAAAAATGAAACTTTTACATATTTACTTTCTTTTAATGACGTACAACTAAAACGTCTACGAAAGAAGGCATTTACAAAAAAAAAATGTCCAACTCGTGTTTCTGAATTTTCATTTACCGACCTCAATTTAACTTGCTTAGCCAAATAAAAATATATGTGGTAATGGAAGCAACACGTATCGACAGAGGAACAAATCTTATAAAAATGCATGCTAATTGTAATCTAACATATTCGCAGATAAATTGTCGTTTATCTATATATGTATACATATATATGTGTGTGTGTATTATATATGACTACCCTCTGTACTTGCTCGGAGGTGTTTTTCATTAGCTTAACCTTGTATTCGTTCGTTTACATAACGTCCAAAGTGGAACGGTCGTATAGCAACATTGTAATAGGAAGTGCAAAGAAGGAAGCAAATAAAAATAAGTAATGTTGTTCTTCACAAACTAGGACAAGGTTGAATAAGAACTTTCAAGGCCAAATCCTTTCTCTTGATAAAGAACTGATGGGAGATTGATGCATAAAAACGTTAAAGTAAATTCATTTTATATAAACTATTAAATCGAAAACAAAGCAAAATCTCAACTTGTACTAACAGAATCTCCACAACAAAGTTTCAAACCAAAGCCATCTTCTTACACATTTATTAATTTTGTACTACTAAGGCAATACTCTCCAAATGATATTTTATCGTAAAGTTAAAACAGTTTGAATTTAATAAAATGAAATAAAATTATCTTTAACTTTATGAAGCAAAATGTGTTAAAAAAAGAAGACAGATTTTTATAAGCTATAACATAATGTATCTTGAGTGATAATTATTATTGGCATCATACTTTAACAGTGAAATAAAACTATCTTTAATTTTATGTGATCCACCCCGATAAACACTGACATCAACGATATTTATATTTGATATAATTCATTTAGTAAACGTACTGATAGTTAGAACTAAAACTTTTAGAATTTAATTTTTTGAAACTTCATGTATATTTATTTGTATGTATTTAAACTCACAATTAAACGATGAGGTATATATAATATACCTGCCACGAGTATCGAAACTCGGTTTTAGCGTTATAAGCCTTCAGACATACCACTGAACCATTGGGTTTTTATAAACATGATTATTAGACATAGGAAAGAAGTGTTACATATTAATTTTAACTGGACTAACAACTACTTACGCAACGCCAAAAATATTTGAAAACGTATTACTGATACACCCCGTTCCACCACTACGACTTTAAATTGCCTGTGGTTGTCATACGAGTTCCTGATTAGCATATATAAAATTATTTGAATGTTTACTGTTTACCCCAACAGGCAAAAAATAAGAATAGCTACTTTACGTTTTCAAACATTTGTAAAGAAATTGAAGCGATAAAACGATAAAAAAATCATGTCTTTAGCTTGCGAAATGTAAAATATGGTCGATAATGCCGTTAATTTTACATAAATGAGTGAATACAGGGGAGTGATGAGGTCCGGTAACTTGTACAGTTGTGGGGTGTATACAAAGAAGAACAATAGATGTTCTCACATTTTATATGCAAAAACGGCTCTTTTTGGGTTCAGAAAATATTTTAAATAGAAGAGCGAACAACGTTTCGACCTTCTTCGGTCATCGTCAGGTTCACAAAGAAAGAGGTAACTGGCCGGAAGCTGACCACATGTTTGGAAGGGGTTGTATAACTGAGTGTCGCAATGTAGAGGGCGCGGTTTGATGTTTGAATATATAATTTTATCTATAATATTAATATAGGTATAATGGCGTTCCTTTATATTGGTTTATTTTGGGTTTAAGTTGTTGTATAAGTAAGGCTTCTTTAATTTTCCGTTTGTTTCTTTATTTAGTATTTTCTATGGTTATGTTGTGTCCATTTGACTTGCAGTGTTCAAAAACGTGTGAAGGTGACTTTTTATGTTCTTTGAATCTAGTTTCCATTTTTCTACTTGTTTCTCCTATATAGAAGTCGTGGCAGTTATCACATTGTATTTTATAAATAATGTTGGTGTGGTGTTTGTCAGTGTAGTTCTTACATAGTATAGACCTTAGTTTTGTGCCTGGTTTTTGGATAAATTTAGTGTTAACTGGAATGTTATATTTTGTTACTAGTTTTTGCCAAATGTTGGTTATTTGTTTGCTGATGTCAGGAATATATGGTATACAGCAGTATATGGTTTCGTGATTTTTTGATTCGTGAGATATATTTACTTTTGTTGGTTGATTTTGCTTTCTGTCTAGGTGTGTGCGTATAATGTTTTCTACGGTTTGTGCAAGAAACTCATTGATGTTGATGAAGTATTGTTTTATTTTGTCTAATTCATCGTTAATTTTATCTGGTGAGCATAGTTTTATGGCTGTGTTTATCTGGTTTCTTAGTATGTTGAGTTTTTGTTTTGTTTCATGTGCTGAGTCCCAAGGAATGTATAGTCCAGTATGGGTGATTTTTCGGTGGATTTCTGTTTTGAATTGTGTGTCGGTTCTTATAATTTTGAGGTTAAGAAATGATATTTGATTGCTTTCTTCCTGTTCACATGTGAAGTTAATGTTGGGATGTATAGAGTTAATGTGAGTGAAAAGTTAAGTATGTGTTCTGTAGATTTGAATCCCGCAACCGTGTCATCTACATATCTGTACCAGTATAGTGGTAGATGTAATGCTGTATTAATTGCTTGTGTTTCAATTTGTGTCATAAAAATATTGGCTAGAACTGGTGATACTGGGTTGCCCATGCTTAGGCCATTTGTTTGTATATAGTTTTGGTTGTTGAACATGAAGTTTGTCTTTATTGTGGTGAATTCTATGAGGGTTGCTAACTGGTTACTGGGAATGTCTATAGTTGGGTTAGGGTCTCGAATATAGAGTTCTAAGGCTATCTTGCAGGCTTCTGTTGTTGGAACTTCTGTGAAGAGGGATATAACATCGAAACTGGCCATTAAGGCTTTATGATTAAGTTGATTTAGATTAGACTTGAAATTAAAAGTCTTTGATGAATGAGCTGGCTGATGTTGCATATTTGGAGAATGCCCATGCTTTGTATTTACCAAGATTGTAATTAAACGATTCATATGTTGACATTATTGGTCGTAATGGACAATGTGGTTTATGAGGTTTGGGGACGCCGTATATTTGCGGTGTGCGTGAGTCGGTTTTACGTAGGTAGGAATAAAGTGTTTGTGAAATTGTGTTGGCTTTTTTCATTTGTAGTAGTAATTTGTTTAGTTGCGTCTCATGTGTCTTTGTTGGATTTGTGTGTATTGGTTTAAATTTGTTCGTGTCTGATAGGATGTTATTCATTTTTTGTATGTATTCATTCGTGTTCATTATTACTATAGCGTTACCTTTATCTGCTTTTAGAATTTTTATGTTTCTGTCTTGTTTTAGGTTTTTAATGGAATTAATGTCTCTTTTTGTAAGGTTGTTTTTTAGTTTTCTGTTTTGTGAAATTATGTTGATAGTTTTGTAAGAAAATTCTTTGAAAAACCGTTTAAGATGTTGTTTTTAGGTGTTTCTGGAAAATATAAATTTGTAATTTTACCTGGGAAGTTTGGCTGTTGGATGTCAATAAAATTATCTGAGTTGTCTTCTTTCTGTTTGTTGTTTTTTTTGTTTTCTGTTTTGTGAAATTATGTTGATAGTTTTGTAAGAAAATTCTTTGAAAAACCGTTTAAGATGTTGTTTTTAGGTGTTTCTGGAAAATATAAATTTGTAATTTTACCTGGGAAGTTTGGCTGTTGGATGTCAATAAAATTATCTGAGTTGTCTTCTTTCTGTTTGTTGTTTTTTTTGTTTTCTGTGGAAAGTATCACAAGTCTCCTGGCTAGGTCTTCTAAACATGTTTTGATTTCTATGGTTGGAATGTACCTTGGTGCTATTGCGAAGTTGAGTCCTTTGTTTAGTAAATGTATCTCGTCTGTGTTTAATTGTCGGTCAGATCTGTTAATTATGAGGTTGGTCAACGGTTTGTCATGTTGATGTCTTTTCTGTTGCTTACATCTTAGTTTTTCAAGTTTTTTGTTGTGGCAGATCTTTTTGTCTCTGTCGTTCTTAGTATTGATTTTGTTTATGTTTCGTTGTATAAGTCCGTAAATCTCTGGTTTAATACAACATGCTAGTTGACGGTCTAAGTTCATTTTTTGTTTTTGTAAGTCATGTAGTTCTTTGTATTTTGTGTTCAACATGGCTTTAAGTAGTTTTTTCTGTAAATTTTGGATAATTTTGTGTATTTATGAAAATCTTTTGAAAGTTTTACCTTTACAAAATCAGGGGTTAGTTGTTCCTTTCTACATTGTTGAATAAAGTTGATGTCATTTCTTCTATTAATGATTCGTTGGACTATACTGGACTATACATTCCTTGGGACTCAGCACATGAAACAAAACAAAAACTCAACATACTAAGAAACCAGATAAACACAGCCATAAAACTATGCTCACCAGATAAAATTAACGATGAATTAGACAAAATAAAACAATACTTCATCAACATTAATAAGTTTCCTCCACAAACCGTAGAAAACATTCTACGCACACACCTAGACAGAAAGCAAAATCAACCAACAAAAGTAAATATATCTCACGAATCAAAAAATCACGAAACCATATACTGCTGTATACCATATATTCCTGACATCAGCAAACAAATAACCAACATTTGGCAAAAACTAGTAACAAAATATAACATTCCAGTTAACACTAAATTTATCCAAAAACCAGGCACAAAACTAAGGTCTATACTATGTAAGAACTACACTGACAAACACCACACCAACATTATTTATAAAATACAATGTGATAACTGCCACGACTTCTATATAGGAGAAACAAGTAGAAAAATGGAAACTAGATTCAAAGAACATAAAAAGTCACCTTCACACGTTTTTGAACACTGCAAGTCAAATGGACACAACATAACCATAGAAAACACTAAAATACTAAATAAAGAAACAAACGAAAAATTAAAGAAGCCTTACTTATACAACAACTTAAACCCAAAATAAACCAATATAAAGGAACGCCATTATACCTATATTAATATTATAGATAAAATTATATATTCAAACATCAAACCGCGCCCTCTACATTGCGACACTCAGTTATACAACCCCTTCCAAACATGTGGTCAGCTTACGGCCAGTTACCTCTTTCTTTGTGAACCTGACGTTGTTCGCTCTTCTATTTAAAATATTTTCTGAACCCAAAAAGAGCCGTTTTTGCATACAAAATTCTCAACAAGTGGGTTTCTCGACATCACTGAGATGTTCTCACATTTCAGGTGGGATCACTACATCCTGAAAGTGACGAAGATATTTTCGTACTAGATGCTTCTTGCTGGGTGTCCAAGTGATGGGGAGCTGTAGGTTGTAAGATGTTAAAATTAGATACATCTAGAAACTTCGAATAAGACTGATGTCGAACTTTATAATGTATTTGAAAGTAGATAATGAATATGAAGTCAATAAAACATTGAGAAGATAGTTTCGAAGATAAAGAGACAGATGTTTTCTAACTTGTACAGTGAATAAGTTAGTATGTTTACGCTTTTGGGTATGTGTTAAATATAGCACATGTTGTATTACTTTTAAAAGTAAGTTGAGTCGTGTGGTGCAGTTATCATCATTTGTAAAAGCAGACTTACAGTTAGGTAACAAGAGTATAAAAGTGTTCAAGTGCTTTAAAATATCAAATAAATAAACCGATTTTTTGCACTTTACGTGGATTAGATATTGAATTATTTTCACCACGTAACTTGAAAGAAACCACCAACGAAAGAGCAATGCCACAAGGATATTGTAATGTATAATACATTTAGGTTTAAATCTTTGGCATACTTCATCCTAAAAAAAGAAAGCGTGTCACCTAAAAAGTGTTATGGGTTCTGTTGACTTTCTCTATTTAAATTTTTGTTGTATTTCGTTGATTTTTATGTATTTTGGTAAATTCCAAGCTCAAGCCATGGTTGCAATTTTCAGACGCCACTGAAGACTCGCTGAAGAGAAGACAGCAGTATAGTACAGCGTATCCCAAACGTTATTGGTTCACGACGCCCCTAGGCAAAAAGAAAAACCTAGCAGTTCCGTTCATTAAGTAGTTGGGTCCAAACAACTTAATACTTAATCAGTACTTATGTTCTAACAACTCAGTAAACGTTTGGAAAATAATACACGTAGACTGTAAGTAAAAAAAGTTAAAATTTTAATTTTATTTTTTAAATAACCACAACTACTGATGAGATATGTGCGTCTATTGGGCAATGCGCTGCTTCTCAAACCTTGGGATCAAATTGGACACCACCTTCTTCATTTCCTGTTCCACATTAATTTTCGCGCGGTACTTGCTTTATATCACAACAACCGCCGAAAAACCAGCTTCGCAGAGATATGACATCGCAAGTGGAATTAGAATTCGCTGAGCTTCAGCACTTAGCAGTGGATATTCATTTTTTACTGATATCCAAAACTCAGTTTCATGCTGCCAAATTCTGTCCTTAAGGTTCTGTCAAAAGACAGCTTAACAGGATTTTCTTCTTCTCCAGAGGTAACTTCAGAAGGGGCCTTAGCCTTGAATGCAAACTTCTCCATATCTTCTGGAAAGTAGTTTCCAAACCAGTCACTGGGCTGTATTAAGTTATCCTCAAAAACAGATTTTAGTTCGTGGCTCAATTCAGCCTCATTAGATGTAACAAACTGCTGTAATAGGAGGAAACAGTTTTTGCCACCATCTTCATTCATTTTTCTTCTCCATAGTAGTAACTTTTTATGAAAGCTAAAACCTTCTCTGCGAGTTTCAGAATGTTTGTTTCCCTGCAGAGAGATTTCAACGCATTGTTTTTTTCAAAATGATCGCATAGCTATGCTAATTTTGACAAAAATCAGTTTCAAGAAGTTTTCAGCACATTCGTGTTCTACTTCTTCGAGAAAAGAGTACAGTCCCTGTCGTACTTCGAACACACGGACAATACATTCCCACGAAAGAGACATCACGAGATACAGTAGCAAAACAAACAGGTGTGATCAGATCCCACATCCTCACACAGTTTTTTAAAAACTTGCCTTCTGTGGCTGAGTTTATATAAAGTTCACCACTTTCACTACACTTTCCACGACTAGGCTCAGTAGAGGACTCAGGTGCTTTAATGTAAGGGCTTCTCTGTGGATTATATAGTGGGTTCAAAGTGCATCAAGAGGTTTGTTTCGTATGAGTACCTGCAATCTTTCAAAACAACTGGACATAGAACAATTACCATCAGTACACACACAAACGCACTTAGTCCAGTCTAAGTTGTTTGCACACATAAAAGTGTCAAGGATCTCAAACACGTCTTGAACTTTAGTACCAAATCAAATGAGCATCATTGTTACTATTCGTCGCCGCATTTAGATGTAACCTGAATTATTTTCCTTTCATTTTTTCAATTAGCTGATCGTTGGTCTTCAGCCATGTGTTGGATTCTGCGACTTATAGTATTGTTGGATAAAGGCATTTTTGAAAGCAGTCTTCCCGCAGATTCACTAACCATAATGTTCACCATATCCATTGAAACTGGTAAAATCATTTCTCTGCGATGGTGTGAGGCTTTTCATATTTCGCGACTCTATATGCCAGCTTGTAGGATGCTGCTAAAACATTGCTTGGTATTGATGCTTTTTTCAAAAATTTACCTTTTTGTTCTTTCAATTCTTTTAACTTTCTGGTAAAACAATCACGGGATTTAAAAGCCATGTTAGGATGACTGGTCTCTAAGTGGTGTTTTGGTTTACTTGGAAGCATGCACTCTGGAGTCAAAACTTTTAGACATAACAACCAGTGTGGACACTCTTCGTGATTGGCATTCACCGAAGTAAAACCAAAATCTAGATAAGTATTGTCATACTTCTATTTCTTTACAACTTCACCACTGTTCTGTGGTTTGCCATCCTTTTCTTTAGTCCCACACTTCTTATTAATGTTCCAAAATCTTTCCATTTTTATGTACAAGGACTTAAAATCAACACAATAATTCACTGAACTTTGCTTAACCTCGTAGACACATGATCACAACACTCTTCAGTTACTTCGATTACTGACGGACCCAGAGAGTCGACAGGTAGTTATATACAAAATTTAAGAAACGAGAAAGTTCGAGAAATTACTGGCGTAGCCGAAATTACAAGTAAATAAAAACATATTTCAAAAATTCAAGATCATCGAAAGGAATGCGGCGCGATCTAATGTTAAAACTGTGAACTACCTACGAGCTAGTAGTTCGTGCGGCAACCGAGAGATGTCAATATCACGGTGTTTCTCTCGAAAATTTGAAATATCCAAAGGCGTACAGTTTGGTGATCACTGATATAGTGATTTCAAAAATAAGCCTTTGCATCAAGAAAAAACAGCTTATGAAGTACTGCATTTTTAGTAACATTCTACAACAAAAAATAATTGTTCATTAAAAGGGGCTGCAGTATAATGTTATTGTAAGCACACATATTTTTGTTTTCCCCCAATCTTCACGTGATCGCTCTTGATTAGTTACGTCTTTAGCACGTGATTAGTCACATGATCACTCAACTCTTTTTTGATTGGTACCTTGATCAGGTGCTGCCATGTTATTAAACATTACAGTTTTTGAAAAAGTTAATAATTTTAGCTATCCCTTCGAGTAATGCCTTACTACTAAGTAGTGTGGTAATTCATGTCTCGAAAGTTTTTCAACCTACTCCTACAATTAAATTATTGCTAACCCAAAATTCTTGTTGAAACGAAATATCTTTTTAAATTTTCATCCAAATAGAATTTGTTATTTAGTGATTTACCTCCATATTTATTTTTTTCTTGCTAAATTTGCAAATCAACAATACAGAAGTTCAAACTTCAAAAGTATCACAATTAAATAGCAAATTTCAGTTTTACTTAAAGTTTCACACTACATAAATGATTTCAAGATTTATCCTCAAGCATTACAAGCGCATGATTAATTCTAATATCTTCGTACGAAATACTGATACACAGAGTATGATCGCAATTTAATATACAGCTTACTCAAATTTGTTTGAACAGACTAAGCAAAGTTATATTTCAATTATTATAATATTAATATAATATCGACTTTTACTTATCCACACGTACGAAAAAAAACACAATAAAACAGTTATTTCTGAAGATAAATCATACTGTGCACTGGTTTAGTTTGTTTGCAATTTCGCGCAAAGCTTCTCAAGGGCTATCTGTCCCTAATTTAGCAGTGTAAGACAAGAGGGAAAGCAACTAGTCATCATCACCCACCTCCAACTCTTGGTCTAGTCATTTACCAACAAATAGTCGGATTTAACGTCACATTATAACGCCCCCACGACTGAAAGGGCGAACATGTTTGGTACAACGGGGATTCGCATCTGCGACCCTCAGATTACGAGTCAAACGCCTTAACCGCCTGGTCATTCTGGGCCTAAGATGCACTGCCATATTAAAAACAGTCACTTTAAGAAATGCAGAAACTCGTAACTACCTTCATTCTCATTACGTACTTTTTACGTTTACTTTGTTATTATTAAATATTGATAATGATCATATTCATCGTAGTGATTAGCTTTAACTGATCATACACTTTTCAAAAGTTATCTAATATACACGGTCAGAATTTTAAAAACTAACTCATAAGATGAAGAAATTATTTTATGAATGCTTGCTTTCAAACTAATACTATTTTTTTATTTAAAACTAGTTAATACTTCCATGACATTGTTACCTTTACATCATCCTACAAACATTCAGATCACATCCTTATATGAAGGACTATAAACTACAAATTGTACCCTATATCTCTGATTTGAAAGTAATATAAAATTAATTACAAATGATAATGACTAAAACAAAACCCTTAATCATACAATAATATTAACACAAAATTAAACCCTAATATTAATATTTTAGTAAATCATAATAATACAAATATACAGAATACATTTACCAATAAAAACAATACATTATGAAATGATAGAATAATAATAATAAGGGGCAAAACTTTTAACAAAGACATAAACAATGCGAAAATAAAAGTTTTGTCAAAGATTGCAAATGTGCATACACACACAAACCCTTTAACATAAAGAACCCATAACTTGAAAACAGTTCTTGAACCCTCCCGTACAAGAAGGTAGTTTAACGTACAACTCAAAAGTATGTGATACGTAGGGACATCGTGTTTTCTACCTTCTGTTGTAACGTACAAATTAGTAATATTATTATTGGATGGTTTTACAGCTCTAAAATAAAAAGTTCGATTCCCTTTCGTATACACAGGAGATAACACAATATGGCTTTGCTACAAAAACACACTCACATACTCTGCTTTTGCGATGTCAATGCAGCAACATGTGGGCCATTATCAAGAGTTACTTTTCGAATATGCGTTACAGAAGTTGCAGCTTCCCAAAATGCTGCCATCCAGGACCCATTAAACTAAACTCGGTTTTCTTTTTTTATGTACCATAAAACAAATAATAACTACTGACAGAATTCAGCCGAGCTAAAACTTTTCAGCTAAATATCCCTCAGCCAAAATTAATACTGATGTTACACTTATCAAGTTACCATTGTACGCTTCCAGACATGTGGGCAAAAATATAGTGAGGGCCAGGTGGCGTATTCAATAGTCATCAACACGAAGCTTGATCAGGTGGTTCTTTTGAATAGGTAAGACAACATTCGGTATGATTACAATGTATTTAAGCTTGTATCCAGTTTCAATTACATTTATAGCATGATGCATATCTGACCAGCTATTGTACTTTTCTGTAGCTGACCTAAAGAAAAGGAGGGTCAGAACTGAAAGAGAAACATCTATTAATTTCACCCTTCTGTAACTAAGACAGATATGGTTAATCAGGTAGGCCAAGTTTGTCTCAACAGGTGACAACGGTATAGATATAAACTATGCGAGTTAGGGATTTTACCCACCATTTGGTTTGGACCTGCAGCATAACTCTTGTAGTTCTACTCCTGCATAGACATGTTTATAAAAGCTACATCTTCACCCAAGTGGCCAGTCCTGGCTCATCACTCTTACAGATATGGTTTTGTTGTTGTTTTTTAACAAACCTGGCAGATAGACATCAATGTACTTAAACACAATAATTTGTAGAGAAATTTATTTTCTCTTTGTGACTTTTTTCCAATACTCTTATTTTGGAGATTAAAAACGCTGTATAGAATTAAAAATTGGTCAATGATTCTCTTAACCAAAACTCAGTAAATCCTTTATAAGTCTGGTAAAAGCAGTTTCATTGGAATAACACATCATTTACCCATTGGTTATCTCTGAATTTAAAGGTCTGCTAAACATATTATGCTTTCCACAAGCAAGGTAGCTGGAAGTTTCATGGTCTTATAGTCAAACTGATTGTTGGTTTAAATGCAGCAGTGAAGAATTAATGATATTCTGTAGATTTAAAAAAATGGAAAAATGGGATACCTATATTCTTTTCCTGTTTTCAAGAAATTAGCATATTTTACATCTGATTATTATAACTCAATACTGAGAAATCTCATACTATTATATTATACTCCTTTACTTGTTTTCCAAGGATAACATCACATTTTTTACTAATGTATGTAAATTTTCTTAAAATGCAATGGTTACATAAAGTTATATAACATAAAGTACATACAATTTTTTTAAAGTTTATAAAGTGCCTGGGCTTAATAAACACCCATAAATTACCACAAATATGGAAAGAAAGGTTACTAAAAGGTATCACTACCAATGCTTATTTTCTTTACTGACTTATCAATTTCCCAAAGAAGTTAACAATCATATATGCTAACTTCAAGAGGTAAGTTTCATCTTACTTACCCCCAAATAGTAGTACCTTATTTTTTATTTTTCATCCTTTTCTTATTTTAACTTGGGAGAGCAGTCACCTTCCCACAACTGTCTGCAGGAAGTTAAGGGTGATATAGATGTGGGATGTTGTAAGCTTAAGCACCCACATCTCACTCTCCTAATTTCTAAATTTCTAATCTTCTTATGTGAGACTAGCAAATTGGAGGTTACAAATGATAGACAGTGTATCCCCACAGCAATTTGGGCCCTACTTAATCAGTCACCTCCAAAACCTAGGATACATTTTAAAATCCACATTGTAACTTGTGTCCTAGGGTGTTTTTTTTTTAAATATGCAGTGTATTTTGTTTAATTTTAATGTGTTTCGCTTATGGTTTAACAACTGTATGCAAATATATGCATGAAATTTGAAGAATTCCCGAAGACCTTGTGAAGAATAATCAATCTTTTCCAAAGTAAAATGGTGTTCATGTGTTGCAAGTTCATCATAGTGAGATTGTCTCTAAACCTCACTTATAGCTCATGTAAGAACAAAGTAGTTTAAAAAAAAAAGTTTTATACTAGAAGTCATTTTACTTGGAGTGGTTTTTGTCAGTACAAAAAAGAACTACTACTACTTATAACCCTTAGCCTTACAGCAAAAATAATGCCCCACTTGAGTACAATAAATACTTAAATCTAATACGGAAGTTTTTAGCTTTAAGTTTTGTTTTGCTCTCTCCTAATATTTAAATCTGATGATGATTTTATTCATATTTAAAGTCATTTGAAAGTTTTTTTGTCAAAATGACTTGCAAGTAAACTATATAACAGTAATTTATGCTTATTTTGTGAACAAATATACTGAGTTTTATTCTATACAAGCTACTTAACAATACTAGACTTTTCCAATGCTCTATGTGAGCTTTTTTGCATACCAACTACTTTATAATTATTAAGAGTTAATAACGACTTTTCTGAACTATTTTACTTCTATAAACAGCTTCTATTACTACTAATCGATTCCTTTATGATTATCAAGCCAGACTGCAATACAAATAAAAAATATTACACTAACGTATGTAAGTTTATGCTTTTTTTAACCTACTTTTGATGAAAAATATCTCAAAAATAATCTTTGCAATACTTTCAACAGTGCAAGATTGTATGCATAGGAATATGACAAAAACATTATTTTCTTTAGCAATGACAAGCTAGTCATGTATTATGCTTAGTTCAAGTACAAGAAACACTTAAAATTTCATGTTGATATTATTTCCATGTTTTTATTCAGAAATCTTGAAACATTTCTGGGTGAGCTACAAATTTTAATGAAAACTACAATCTCATTCAGTATATCTAAATTCTCATGGGAAACATATTCAATCTGTACTGATACATGTTAAAATAAAAAAAAAACTTTTCTTTCTCTTTTTAAATGAATGGGCAAATGTGTGAAATTAGTAAGAAATAATTTGTTTTAACTAACTATTAGGCCCTTAATTAATTACTTGCCATATAATTAATAACATTCTTACTTATGGTTGTTTACTGTTTAGAATGCAAACAGCAACAAGAAAGCCATCATTAGACAAAACAGACCCATGGCCTCAGAAAGGGCAAAACCCAAAATAGCATAGGAAAAAAGTTGTTGTTTCAGTGATGGGTTTCGGGCATAGCCGATGATCAAACTACCAAAAACACTGCCAATACCAGCTCCTGCAAAATATGAAGTTCTTTAGTCAAGAGAAACATATCATTACAGATATATGTACACTAGAAATCAAAAGACCTTATAAAGTCAAGTAAATTTGCAAAGTAAAAGTTTAAAGAGACACAAAATAAGTCAGATTAAAATTCCCCTCAAGATAATTATATTTATATATAATACAAAAGTAGTCAAATAAACACCAAGTTCATTTACACACGAAAACCTTGCACACTCAATGCTCTTACAAAAATTACAAAATGAAAAATAATTGTAGTTAATGATTAAAAAATATAAGCATTTCATTAAAGTAAAATGCCCTCCTCCGTTAAGTGAAAGATTTTGCATGTTTCATTAAACATCAGAGCTAATAAATGTGGTATGTTGTTACCCCTTATACTTGTATATTACAAGACAAACAAAATGAAGGTTCTTGAAACAATCTACAGAATATCACAGAAGAGTAAGATATATTAAACTTGACAATGCAGCCAACTAACCGGAACCAGCCACTCCAACAGTAGCAGCACCAGCCCCAATAAATTTAGCAGCAGAATCAATATCTCTTTGTACTGCAGAGGTTTGAAGAGTCCTTGCAATCTACAGTTTAAAAAGAAATAATAATTAATATAAATTCATTTGGATGAAAAACTAATTTAGTACAAAGTGGTTATAAAGTGAAAAGTTTTAAAATGTGATACATCACAAGAAATATTTATTTAAACGCATATTTTTCTAGACTGTTTTTTTGAAGCTTAACTATGTAGTGAACTCCTAAAATAAAAAAATGTTTTGTCAGTGAAGGAACCTCCAAACATATTTTCATACAGCAGAAATAATTTGTGGTTATTCTAATCATATCCAATAACCTCCTATAAATTATTTCTCTTGGCACTATATAAAGTTTGATATAAATAAATCATTTGGACCTGATCAGTTCCTCCACAGTATCTCCCTCCCTTCTGAAGTTTTGAATGATTGATCTAAACTGCCTCTATATGACAATCTCCAAAACACTATACCTCACTCAGTACTGCCTGGATTTGGTATGATAAGTTAACTTATCTGGTATTACAAATAATATGCCTCATTACCTGCCTAAGTGTGGCATGATTAACTCTGTCAGCATGGGTTCTGTCCATGGGTCTGACTTTGTAACTATTTTGTGCTTGTTATAGTTTTCATGATGCAATTTTTAAATCAGTAAGCATATGCTAATGAAGTCTGGCAAACAAAAAGTAAACATTACAAGGCTTTTATGTGAAAAATATAAGATTTTTTTCTATTAAATCTTTAGGCTTTTAAGTAATGTTTTTCACAGTTTTTATTTTTGCATTTTGCCTCTCCAGCATACAAAGTAATTTTTCTTTTCAGATTAAAAATAGTTTTATACATCAAAAGATTTTCAAATTTCATAAGAGAAATCTTTCTAACCCTCCAGGAAACTATCAACATTTTTTTTAGAAAACATTATATTTTATCTGTTATTTTTGCCATTGAATCTCTATCATTTATTTCATAAATCTAACAACCACAATAAAAACGTATGACAATAAATATAAATTATACTTTTTTTTCCTAGAATGAATACTAATTATAACTTGAAAACACAAATGTGTAGTCTAAATAGCTTAAAGTGCATAACATACATTTATATATTTACTATTTTGACCTTTCAGCCATGCCTGATTAACATCACAGAATTACAACAATGCAGCACGTGTGAAATTACGTTACTGTATCCAAGAGTATAAAACTGGTCTTTAATATTTGAAATATTTTCTTTGTTTTAGTGGACTAGTATTTTGTAAAATACAGTCACATTTCAGTTATAATACATTATACATGTATATACTTTATTCACATCTGAGTTTTTAGACTCATTTTTGTTTTTAAAACAATTAATAAACAAGTATTACAAACAATTATACAGCGTTCCCTCGTGTATCGCGGTAGATGCGTTCCAAAACCCTCCGCGAAAGGAGATTTTCCGCGAAGTGGGATCGCCAATTTTTACGTATATATTTATGTGCATTTAGACTATTAAAACCCTCCCTGTACAACTATTTAACCCTCCCATTACAATACTGTTCATTATTGTTGAAATAATAAGAACAATTATTAAGATATTAAGCTTTAAAATTAAAAATTACACATCTTCAGCAGGTGGTGTCACAATGCATACATCTATAGCCTTTCCAGTTGGTTCTGTTTCCATTTTTACGCTGTTATAAACTCAAATATATGTTTATATCTCAAAATATACCTGTTTTTTGTCTTTACACTATTAATTATATTTATTTTTAATATTTTAATGGTATTTAATGCTATATTTTAGATTTAATGTTTATTATTTCATATATACATGTATGTATGTATGTATATATATATATATATGTGGGGGGGGTCCGCCGAGCCCGCGAAGTGGCGAGGGAACACTGTATCTTCTTGTTACGGACTTTGTACCCTTTTGCTGCTTGCTGTAAATTGCTAAGCCTTATACAAGTTTGTACGATGAAGATGTAAAATGAAATAATCTTTTAAGTTTTATTTCAACATTTAAATTAACCAAAAATCATCAAATAAATCAGTATATCATTACCACATAACTCTACTATAATTTATCAAGCTTAGTAACTAAGCTGTATTTACATCTTAGAAACATAAATAAAATTTGAGCATTCTAAAGATTCAACTTACCAACTCAAATTCTTATTATGAAAAAATGAGATGTCATAATACTTAAAAATGGCTGAGAAAGCCATCCTGGAAAAATTGTAAGCTTTTGAGAGGTTATTCACACATCATAGACAAAAGTAACTCTGTACTTAGGAAGTGCTTCCTAAAACAGAACGAGATGAGTAGGACCACAGTGTTTGATTCAGTACATAAGATATATCAGCAACAGAAAAGACAAAAGGTTCATATTTTATATTTTAGCTTGTCAATATTGTTAATGCAAGAAACTACAGACTTTTTATTTGGATATAACAAATATCTCCTTAAGATTACGGCTGCATTCGACATACAATATGACACAAAAATTGATGTTTAGGGGTGTTTTTTAATATTTAATTTTGAATTAAAAAAGTAAATGTACAATACAAAAATCAGTTATAATTTACAATTTGATAGCAGACTTACAGACATGAATTCATAAAACAGTAACTCAATAAAATCTGTGTGCAAGTCTACAAACACGATGACATGGCTTTCGACTCGTGACCATAAGAAGACCCATCTCAGTAGGATAAGCTATTCTCGTTGTATCTAATAATTTCCATTATACTATATGCCCCAAATTACCACCTGAAGTTTTAAAATAATGATTGTCTATAAGTATACAACTTTCTTCATAGTGGGCATCTATAACCACCACTGATCTGAACCCTAATTTTTAGTGTCTCAATCACTCAAACCTTCCAACGATCTATAATCACAGCAATTATTTTAGTTCACAAACTTGACATTTCTGTCTAAGGTTAAAGATTATGCACACACTATACACACAGGTACAGATATTTAAAGTTTAGGCTTTATATTTTTAAAGATTTCAGAATGCTAACACTGATATCAGAATTTGTAACTACTTTTTTAACAGTTAAATCCAACATTAGCTCCAATTAGTTTAGTTGAATTTAATATAAATAGAAAAGCATTAAGTAATCTTGGTAATTTATGGGAGGAAAAATAAAACATACTGAATAGATTCTGTATTCTCAGTAAAAGCCCAGACTAAAGATATGTGTAACCTATGTTGAATTTTCTCACAATCAGTAAAACACAACATGGTTTTCAAGCATGTATAAACACTAAAGAGAGAAATATAAACTAATTTTTATTTCTTTTTACCTACCTGTGTGAAAATGGGTTTTGTGTTAGCTGTTGCTATACTATGAGAGACCAAGTTATTATTATAAACCTGCAAAAAAAAAATCACAAATATAACTGCATAATTAAAACATCTTCATAAACGTTAAGATTAATATGGAATTTTTATGTTAAAGGTACCCACTTCAAAGTTATTATTTAAATGTTCCTATTGTTCTGGCATTTTTCAATTAATTATTTTACCTTTGAACTCCTATGAAACTGAAGCAAGTAATATAATTAAATAATATTATTCATATAAAACACACTTAGCTTTAGGACTTTTCAAAGGTTTCCCAGTAGGCTATTATCTATATATTTTTTATGACTCAGAAACATCCTATTGTTACCACAGAAAATAAGTACTGACTCAAACTTTACTTTACAACTATTACATTGTAATGTTACAAAAATATATAGTAATAACACAATAGCATACACACACATTCCATTAAAACACATGTGATGTTATTAAAAACACATGTCCAGTGAAATGACTATTCCTGAAAAATTTCATTATTAGATGATCAGCCAGAATTACTCGCACTTCTCAGTAAGAATCAAAAGTAACCGAGATGCTAGAGGTTTCAAGAATTAGAAAACAACAAAATAAAAACATATTTATCAAAACATTTGACCTCTAAATTTAACTTTCAGTTACAATTGTCAACATTCCATAACTTAAAAACCTATAGTTTAGTTTTGATTTCATTGTAACATTTACACAAATTTTGCTAAATCACATTGTTTTTGCTTTTAATCAAAAAACTACACAATGGGCTATTTGCTCTGTGTCATCCACAGGTACCGATACCTAATTGTTAGCAAGCCAATTCTTAATCTTTCCACTGAAAACATTACTTCTGTGTGCAGATATTGTCAGTCCTCAATCTTACCACTAAGAACATTACTTCTGTGTGCAGATCATGTCAGTCCTTAATCTTACCACTGAAAACATTACTTCTGTGTGCAGATCTTGTCAGTCCTCAATCTTACCACTGAGAACATTATTTCTGTATACAGATACAAGCACACAAAATGCGAGTGTAAGTGTTACACCAATCACGCTGGTCTACTGCAGTGTTTAGGTTTCTCATGCCTAACATTTGAGTTGCATGTGATTTATAAATTGAATTGTTGTAATACATAACTTGTTTCTGCAATAATAATTTCATAAAATTAAAAAAACTTTATTAAAATTGAATTTGAATGGCTTGAAAATATATTACAAATAATCTAGACAATGAATCTCACCTCTCTTCAAATTCCATAATTTTCCATGACCACCCAAATAAACTCTGATAATAAAATTTCAAGCCATAGACCACAGCATTCTTTTAGTGTAAAATGTCAATAAATTTTGCAAGTTTTTGATTTAATGCTGTAAACACAATGTAAAATCTTAAAAACTAAACTTTTTATATGGAATGGTAAAACAGTAAAGTGTGTGGTCTGAGATCAGAATAAATTAACTTCTTTTTAAACAAATTTAAAATATGTATTAACAGTTAGAAAAACATACTTTTACATTAATGTAAAGAAAGTTACTTGTATTTGTTACTAATCAATATCTAATAAATAAACGTTATAAATGCCAATATTAATAAAAAACATACACATTATCAAAAACATTCATATACTGATGCTTTTCGATATAGTTTACAATTTTCCCCCTACCCCACAAAACTTACCTCTTGGCTAATAACTGCACTACTTAAAGGCCTCAGTAAACTACGAGAACCAGACAGGATCTATAATACAACAATAAAAAAATGTACTCAATGATGACAACTCTCACTTAACGTTACCCCGAACAAATTCCCACCCTCTACATGAGTTTACACATACTGAGGACGATGTAACTGTCATAATGCTATAGCCCTCCACCAAGAGGTGGTAACATGACCTCCACATGCAGTATTTCCTGTGAACACTAGTACACAATCATAAGCTCATTCTTGATGGGGCAAACAAAATGCACCAGAAGTACTGAAGAAAGGTGTGAGACAGTGCAGAGAGGTATCTAAGCATCTGAAAAACAAAAGTGAAGAGACTAAATACATCATGATAAGATGATGAGAACATGATAAATCTGCAAAGTAGTCATCATACCAAGACACAAAGGCATGAAACACCTTGTTCCTAAAGGCCAAATTAAAGAAATGAATCAAACAACCAGAATTACACCTCACCAGAAAGGAGGCAGGTGTGGTCATTGTAGTGATTGTCACTAACACAATGTTACTTGTGCTACACATAATACAGTATTATAGATACCAACATAGATTAGAAAAAAAACTTGTATACTTACTTCTAAGCCCTGGAAAGAAACAAGCAGATGCAAGTCTGGATAAGGTAAGGAAAGAGAGTAAAATAACCAAAGTCATTTACAACTGAACAAGCAATCAGGACCTAGAAAGATGAGAAGACAGAATACTTTTAAAGGTAGTATGACTACTTAAGAATGAGAATAAAGACCCAAAATGTCAAATATAAAATGAAAGAGACATGAAAGCCCTGAAAGAACCAGGCTGAAAATGGCCAGCATATGGAGTGAGAGATACTCCCAAGTAAATGAAATACACGATTGGAGTTGAGATTGGAATTGGAAAGCCAACCTAGCCACCCTAAACAAGAAATATATTGGAGTAAATATTGGGATATATTCAAAATGTAGAAATGTGAAATTTAGAAACGTTTCATATGTTTGATAAAATTAAAGAAAAACTGCATAACAAACAGTGAAAACATTAAGTACTAAAACCTTATTTAAAAAAAACATGACTGAAGACAAGGAGCTCCTAGAATAGAATAAGTTATGTTTAAATGCAAGTACAAAAGAATGACAATACATGGAATGTTTCATGCTCACTGATTGAGGAATGTCGTCTAACAACGATTACATCGCAGACTGATACAGCAGTAGAAGGTTTCTTCAAAGCTTGTGAAAAGCAAAGATTTTAGACAAAAGTGCATGTGAAACAATAACTCAATGATGCAAAATGTGAGCAGCATTTGTGAATTATTAGTGCTAACACACATACACTTTATGTTTTGTTCATATCCTACCATAGTACTTCTCTTACACCTTGTACACCAGACATTTAGTACATTTTCTAAAAGCAGTGTTATCACTAAATGTAACACCTCTGTGCTTTACTATAATGGTCTGCTCCAATGCATGGAAGAAGCTGCTATTATTATCTTTTCATGATTGTATAATAGGTTTTATAATACAACTTGTGTTCGAGTAATGAACTAAACATAGCTCAAAATCTAGAATGTGAGTGACATTTAACATCTGATTACTACTGAAACACTGCCAAACAGTTTCTGTTAACAAAATAAAAAATATGATACTGTTTGATTATTGCCTGATGAACCTTTGAATGTTTACAAACACCTTTATTCTAATGGGAGCAAATGAACCTTCAAATAGAGTACTATAAATGAGCACATTCTTAACATTCATCTGAAACTGTGATCACTTTCACAAGTGTACAAAACACTTTTTCGCAGCTGTCATCTCGAAATTGTAAGAAGCAAGAATTTTTGTGGCTTAAACTTTAGCATTCATTTATCAACACATAATACCAAAGTCTATGGCCCCATATTTCATCAAATTATATAAATAACTTTTGTGATGCTACTAACATTAAATAACACACAAAATGCACAATCATCTCACAGAAAAAAACATGACAATACCTGAACAATATTTTCAACATCATTTTACATGCAACAAACCAATAACACAGAGTATCAAGAAAAAGATAACCATGAACATTACCTCGCTACAACAGATCTTGTACGAGCAGTGCCAAGCATAGAGTGAACACAATTCAAAAAGGCTTAATGATCATAAAATTTCAGACTCTAATATTTAACATAAAAATGGTAACAATTACAAAAATCTAATGAATTTTTATTAATAAATTATTTCTTTGCAATGACTTTTGCCAGTTTGTTTTCAATAGCAACTTCATTCCTGGTTTTACTGACAAAATCGTAAATTGATCAGAACAAATAAAATTATCTAAAGCAAAACTGTAAATATTTTTATTCTAACTAGTATGCAGACAACCTTAACTCCCCCAACAAATATATACACACTAAGTTTATAAAGTTTCTGAAAATAACGACAATTATAGACAACACATAAATCTATAAAAATGACTGTGACAGTTGAGATCTTGATTTGCAAAATGAATTGTTGAAAGAAACTGCTTCTTTCCAAATGCTGAGATAAAAGTTCTTTTTAAAGTAAACTATTCATGCTGATTTTTGAGGTTGGCATAATGACAAAACTACATGATTTTGCCTTGTTAAGAAACTGCCATTTAAACAAAGGGGTAAAAATAACAAGGTATATACAGCTGCATGTACATTATACTGGTTTACTGATACATTACTGTTAGAACGCTGTAGTAATTCTTTAATAACTGTTCATGTATTATTCTATGATATTCAAGTTATCAATTGCAATGGTTTATCAGTTGTCGACCAATAAGCGAGATACATTTACAATTAAAAGGGCTTGATTCTTGGCCCTAACCAATTACCTGACAGAACAGCTCAGTGTGCAGCATCATGACATGTAAAAAAACCAGAACATTTACATAACATGAAATGATCTGAACACAACATTTATTTAAGACTTTGGCTCTCATAACTTTTTTATTGCTTCCTTTATTCTGTGGTTCACAGCTTTCACCAAAAACAATTCTTTCCTTTTTAGTAGCTTGTTTTTGTGAGAAAACATGCACTATAGAAGTTATCTAACAGGTCAAACTGGTTTCTAAAACAGTTATAAACAAACTGTCTTAAGATTATTCTAGAATAAGAATAAAATTTCACAAATAATTTCTTTAAGCTCACTATTAAAGCAAGCTGTACGACTAGGTATCATATGGAAGGAAAGTTCAGGTTTTTTTCAACTTATTATTGGTACAACTGAATATGCAAAAACTCTTCACCATATCTGCAGGTTTGGAACAACAAAAATTCATCACAAATACAAACAGTTGTTACAAATACAAGTATAGACAACAAGTATATATAGAATGAACAAAATATCCTTTTCATCGTAGTATCCTTTTGCCTCAATTGCTAAGTAGACATCACACTTTGGAAGACAGATGACATGAAGAATGGAAATATTTCAGATTAATTACTCTTATTAAAATAAAAATCTGAGAAACTTACCACCATCCTGGTCAAAGGGCAGGCATACTGAGCAATGGCATACATAATGACTCGCTTTATTCAGCAATCAAAATAAACACCTTAAAAGAAAACGTGAATTTCATGTTAATTTTTGAAAAAACTTGACATTTTTCATACAATTTGCTAACTTACATTTGTAGCTATTTCTAAGTATATACAAATGCTTATACAAATAAAATAGATTAGTACTGAAAATTAAAGGTTTTTGAAAATATTCCAATTTATACATGTATTCCTACGAATTTAAATGAAAAGAATGTTAATTTTAATGCATACAAATTAAATGGACTATACTGACTATGGGTTATAAGTAGGCAGGTAATGAGACTTGACAAAAAATTTTGGGCTACTTTATCAATCCAACCATATTATTCTCACATCGGATACAGATGATTAAAATAATAAAAAGACAATAACGAAAAATACTAACTTGAACTGCTGGATTACCTTTATTACAAGAACATGCTCATACAAAATTGATTATATTCATTAACTGTCAAACATTACTACAGATTTTCACTTGCTATAAAATTATGCAGGCTTCTGATATTCTATTTCCATTTGGATTCTTCAAAAAAATCCTCAGAAGTAATCTAACTTGGATAAGCTGTGGCTTGTGAGTAATTATGCAAAAGTTAAAATGGCATCCAGAGTAATTTGTGATTGTAAACATGTTTTAAGGTTCAAGTTACCTCAAAATGAAAAAATGAATTATACTGGTTGATTGGTTTTTGAATTTTGCACAAAAGCTACTTTGAACTGTGCGTGCTAGCCATCCCTAGTTCAGTAGTGCAAAAATAGAGGGAAGGCAGCTACTCATCACCACACCCCACCAACTCTTGGGGTACTATTCTGCCAATGAATAGTGGGATTGACAATCACATCATAATGACCCTAGAGGTGAAAGGGTGATCATGTTTGGTGTGATGAGGATTTGAACCTGTAACCCTTGGATTACGAGTCAAGTGCCTAAACCACCTGGACAAATGATATTACAGAGAGACATTTTAAATACAATTTAACTTCTAAGAACTAACAGTTGTGAAAATTACAAGAATACTGTCTGCACTTTTGGAATCCTAATGAGAAGAAAAATATTGATAAATAAAGATGAGACAAACTAGAAAAATAGAACGATCCTCATTTTAACAATTCTAGTTGTAAAACATATCTTATAAATTTGCTCTTGTGTTTACTAAACTAAATATTAACAAGCTGGTTCAACTGTTAAAAACTGCTTGTTGAAAATAAGGTAGAATCTTTATACTTTAGTATTAAAAAACAGAATTTTTTAAAAAATTATTTGCCAGATACTATCATGACTAAACCTATCACAAATTTCTGTGGAATCCATCAAATCCCAATTTTTGTGTTCACAGTGAAATCTCGACTTTCATTGACATTAATCTATCAATTCCCAGGAGTCCAAATGCTTGACAAAATGCTGTCCACTTTACTTTATACAAGACATGAAAATATTAAAACTTTTAATTTTCTCATTCATTACTTGCTAACTTAGTAATATTTGAACATTATCTACATTATGTCGATTTGCCCATAATGTTTCTTTCCAATTCTGCAATACAAAGTGTACAATTTTGAAGGCAGACCTCAATACATCAAAGCCAAATTTCTGTGGGGAATTTCTCAAGAATTAGATAGAGCATTTCCATCCAAGTCACTAAATTAACTAATAAACATATATGCTGTAGCATTAACATTAAGCAAAAGGAAACACAAATGTTCAAAATAAATGGAAACTCACTCAACAATGGCACAAAAGTAAATATTGGACTAGCAGTAGATAAGTCACTAAAGCTATCAAGGCAGTGTTCTTTTATTATTATTATTATCAGTAAAGTTAACAGAATTTTAAGATTTATAATTTATTCAGACATATCAATTACAAACTAAACAGAGTGAATTTTCACACTGATATTACAAGTTATATCTCACATACAATACTATACAGTACTGGTCTATCAAAGGATATGAACTTGATGAAAAAAGTGAACTCCTAAAACAATTCTGTAGATAGGAGGTGTTCTAGTCATAGTTGGACAGGTTAAGGAGCTGAAATTATTTTATTTTTGGAAAAAGGTTAGAGGTGATCTTATTGAAGTTTACACGGTTATCCAGAAGATTTTTGGAACAATTTCTTTGTTGTTTATTCTGTATATAAAAGTACACAGAAGACTGACTATATCTGTCACTAAAAGAATAGGTTCCAATTTAAAGTAGCTTTATTGTTATTATGATGAATTTCCATATGCAGTTGTAAAGGCTGGCACCTTATAAGTGTTTTAAAAGACAAAATTTATGATTTCCTGAATAATAATAGATGGGTTTGTAACTTTTTTTTCAGGACTTTGCAAGGACAAATTGAACTTTGAAGCTTGTTTGTTTTTTAATTTTATGCACAGCTACTTGAGGGCTATCTGCACTAGCAATCCCTAATTTAACAGTGTAAGACTAGAGGGAAGGAAGATAGTCATCACCACTCACTGCCAACTCTTTGACCAACAAACAGTGGGATTAATTGTAAAATTGTAACGCTCCGAAAGCTGAGAGTACAAGCATGTTTGGTAGAAGGGGTATTCGAATTCGCAAACCATCGGAATACGAGTCGAGTGCCTTAACCACCTGGCCAACTATAAAGCTATGACAAGCTCAAGTTTTAAATTATTATATTTCGAAAATGAATCCTACAACATAACAAACAACCACGCATCACTTTATTTAATAAACAATACCCAAACCAGTAAATTAAAGCCGTAAAAATGTACCAAAGAAACGTGTATACCTGAGAAGTAAACTAATAACTGCAAAGATAACATTACACAAAAACTTAAATATAGTGGTACAGTAGTTAACGTTACTAGTAACCCTACACAGTATGGCGTACTACCTACAAATGGCCTTCAATAAAAAGTTTGATAAAAGACAAATCACTGCAATGAAAATTCAAAATAATCAAGCGAAATATATTTTATAAAATGTTAACAGTAAAACAAATATTTTTTTACAAATATATCATTTTTCACAACTGCGATGCACAAGATTTCCATACCAATACACAATTATTCCTTCTACCCAACTCTCACAAACCTGCAGTCAAAATTGAGATCCCGCCTAAACGAGAATATACGATATTTCTTTCTTACCTCATATCAGTTTCAGCATACTTTGTATATGAATTCAGGACTTTCATAATTTTATTGCAGTATAATCGTGTTTTCAAAAATGTTTTAGAAATTATATGTTAAATCTCATTCTAAAATTTAAGCCATTGTTTGTTAGTACTTAAACAAAAATCTAAATAGTGACAGTTTTGCCGACTACGGATATCAAATACCAGTTTTCAGCATGATAAGTCTACAGATTACAGACCACGAATCAAATGTCTTAATTACCGGCCCGGCATAGCCAAATGTGTTGAGGCGTTCGACCCGTAATCTGAGGGTCGCGGGTTCGAATCCCGGTCGCACGAAACATGCTCACCCTTTCAGTTGTGGCGGCATTATAACGTCACGGTCAATCCCACTATTCGTTAGTAAAAGAATAGCCCAAGAGTTAGTGATGATGACTTGCTGCCTTCCCTCTAGTCTTACACTGCTAAATTAGGGACGGCTAGCACAGATAGCCCTCGAGTAGCTTTGTACGAAATTCAAAACAAACAAAACAAAAAAGCTTTAATTACCTGACCATGCCAAGTCCCACTGGAGGACGAAATTCAAGCCAAGAAATGGTTTTCTCACTACTTTGTCAATTGAAATTATTAAGAGTTATACAAAAAACTGTTAAATCAATGTCAATAAATTATACTGCATAATGTATGTATATACATATATATATATATATATATATATATATAAGTAGAAAAATTCCAAGGTAATAAAATAAAGAAGATAGCCTTTTTATGGAAAAATCAAGTTTAATCACTATGGTAGTAATTTATTAAGTTGGCGACGTTTTGAACAAAATTTCTCACCCAAGTCAGAATTGTGATTGCATATTTACGTTATCACAGGCTAATTCTCCTAAGCCTATGCTTTAACTGGCTTTTTAAGATGTTTTCATATCAGCCAGAATACCTTAAAATCGCGTTGCACAATGCAGTAGCAAGACAACCACTGGCCCGGACTTAGAACAAGATTGCGGTCCCTCCTCCAAATATAACATGAAACAATTAGAAACACACAGAGAAAGGAGGCTGAATGATCTTACCTTGTTCATGAGTGATATCTTTTAGTACACCTATTACTTTAGTGTATTTTAATATGTATGTATAAGCGTTTCGCTGCTTTTCGCTTTGCCAAACGGTCAATAAAATCCCCTGCGTCCAAACTCATGCGCCCACTCAAAACTTGTTCTCCAGAGAGTGCTTCAAATTAACTGAGATATGTTTGTGATACTGAGCTTTTAAGGTAATGTTCTTCAAATTTTAATTTTGAATGTGATCTCTTAGTTGCTGCTAATGTCACTGGTGTCAAGAGAAACAACAAACACATTGTACGAATTTTCGAGAATGTTGATGAAAGATTGATTGGTTGGTTTGGCGTTTTTTGGCGCAAAGCAAGTAGACTATCTGTTCCAAAGATCCAGTTAGAGGTTAAAAGTAAACTAAAAAGTATTAAAATTCGTAAAAAGTAATCAAGGTAAAATAAAACAAAGTTTAATATTTGAATTAAAATCATAAATAGCATTAAATCCATTTTGTATATGTAGTCTACAGCAGTAAGAGAAAAACAACAAGAATACTAGTTTTAAAGGACTATCTGTAATATAATATTAATCATCATAACTCGCCAGGATGACTAATGGATAAGTTCAAATACCAGCGTTTGTCACCTGAAGTTGATATTTCTAGTCCTGGTTTGGAGTTATTTGAAATGATGTCCATTTTCTAATTTTCTATCGAACTAATTGAATTTCAAAAAGGAATCATTTCAAAGAAAAAAATAATTTATAAATTAAAAACTTAAATGGTGTTTAAAAGGTTAATGGTTTTGAAAAACTACAAACATGTGTAAAGTGGACAGTGTCAATCTCGCCAGTGACACAGTATAACGTTGTGTGTAAACCTTGGGACAAGCATGTCTGAAATGATGCTGTCATTGAAAGTCGTAAGGACGGCAATAAAATAAAATGTGGCTTGTTGTGTCCTGAGTTTCACACAGACAACACTGTTCGACGACTGACATGAGATGTGAAAGTCGTCAGTATAGAGCCCATTTCCAACAGTTGTTCAGTGATGGTATTAATCTATATACGGAAAAGTTTAACACTCAAAACACAGCCCTAAGGAACTCCAAGTTACTGTAAAAAAGAACGGAAAAGTGTCGAACCCAAAGGACTTGGAATCTCCTGTCCATTAAAAATGTTTAATAAAAATGGGCAAGTGGCCGCGTAATCCACATATATGGAGGTATCGCAAAATGCCATATCTTCATGTTTTATCATAAGCCTTCTCAATGTCAAAGAATATTGATACAATATGTTGTCGTTTGAGAAAGGCTTCTCTGATTGACGTTTGAAGTCGAATCAGGTGGTCCATGGTGGAACACTGTCTTCGGAACTCACACTGAGTGGGTAGGAGGAAGTTGTTTGATTCGAGGAACCAAACAAGACGAACATTAACCACCGTCTCTAAGGTCTTACAGAGACAGTTTGTCAATGCAGTTGGATGGTAGTTCAAAGGAATTTTGGGACCCTTTCCAGGTTTAGAAAAAGGGAGTATAATAGCGTGGCATCAAGCATTGGAAAAACATTCTTCTGCCAGATCCAGTTATATCTATCAGAAGAACAGCAAGAGAGGCAAGAGAGAGATGGCGCAACATCTCGTAATGAACATCATCAGGTCCGACTGATGTACTGCCAGGCCGATGAAGAGCAAGTTCAAGTTTCATCAGTGTAAGGGGTATTTATAGTCACAGAGAAGATCAGCCTAGAAGGAAAGAGGCGATCATTTTGTCCATGTTTTGATAACTGAGAAAGTGGGGAATAAAGCAGAAGTGCAAGATGCATAAGAAAAGCTTTCGCCGAGAGAATTGACTGTGCTCTGGGCATCAACAACTTCCTGACCATCAGAAAACAAGATTGGAAATTTGCAGAGGTATACTGGCCACTAATATTTTGAATTTTTTTCCCATATGACTTTGGAACTGATGGTAAAAGAAATGCTAGACGTATATTTAATCCAAGATTCCTTTTGGCTTTGACGTCTGACCTGCCGAACATGAGCAAGGACCTGTTGAAATGTAATGCAGTTTTAAAATGTTGAACACATACGAAAGGTATCCCCAAGCCCGTTTTTGAGCTTTTCTTGTCATGTGACAAGTAGGATTCCACCAAGAAAAAGGATGTTGTGGGAAACGTGTCGAATAGACAAGTCTCTGTATATGAACAAATATTCCAATTACTGAGGGCGTGAACGAACAATCGATTTACTTCTCAGGATTGCAGAAGAGGATGGACCCGAGAAAATACTTGAACCTCAAGGAAATAAAACTGGGAAGTCACTGGAAGAAGTTGTAGGGACAAAGATGGAAGTATACATAGATACATCAACATTTTTAATTATGGAGGGTAAAAGATTCTTATGATGTTTTGCAAATGACTGTTGGAGGCACGAAAAGATCTGTCTGCACTCCCACTGTAATAGTGGAAAGGAGTGCAGCAGCATATGTCCAAGACGTAATTGGGGACAATAATTTCTGAGCCTCTGAGTAAGTTATATTATTAAAAATGTTTCAGCATTGCACCTTTTTCTTTTCTACTCACTTTGGGCAAGAAATGGAGGAAGAAAGGTGTGAGCCACTACAGTTAATACATTGTGGTTCCAGATTGCAGTTGTAAAAAGCATCGTGGTCATTACCATCACAATGAGCATATATCAAACAACCACGATATAATATTTTCAGTGGAAACATCTGAGAGGATTAGGAATGTAAACCCGTACCTTGCAGTTCAGATAATCTGCTTTGACTGTGGCAGGAGGACATGGTGATATAAAAATTAATATCAGAACATTGTTAGGGTCCATAATTTACGAGTGAAGATTCGGCACACTGCAGTAACACCTTGATTGGAGAAACCAGGGAGGATCGCCTACTCAGGAATGTTCTTCAAATCTCTCTCAACTATAACTCCTCTGGAATAATTCAAAGTTGCATAGGGAGTAACCTCAATTGGTATATCCCCAATGGCCTTTGATTTCAAGAGAAGTTTCGTATGTTGTGGTGAAGATGCTTCCACCAAAATGTCCCTGGAGTAAGCCTTCTTTACTGACTTTGGGGAGACAGCAAGTTCCCCTTATCTCTTCTGAATGAAAAATGGAGATACCTGCACAAAGATGTCTTAGTTAAGGAATGGATAATCAGAAATTGAGATGCAGAATTTGGATTTAATATTGACTGTACAACAGAGTCGTTCATGTGTGATCGTTTTCCAATGATTTGTTTTTCATTTTTTCATTTTTATTTATTTTGTCAGAAAGAGTGATATTCATAATAGAGAAGCTACACTTCAGTGCCCACCATAAAGCCATACAAAGAGACGCACGAAACTGCCAAACAAGGACACTGCAGCAACGCCAGGGTTTCGTGAGCACTGTACCCAAACACCAGCATTAGATACAATGTCCACAACACCTATTGAGAACATCTAACGCTGGTACTTGGTTGACCATTGCCTAAGTGGACCCGCCGATTGACCCTAGGGGGCTACCCCAAGGTTGCCTGTCTTCAAAAATTCAAAGCCAAAGTAGTGTGTTAGGGTTGGACCCCTCAACCAATAGGATCCTCTTCTCCTCTTCAAGTGTTACCACGAACAGCAAACGCGTGGTCGAATGTTTAGATCTCAAATGAGGTAAACTGAAAGAACAGAACTTGCCCTGTGAGGTTCTCTCACCATATACTAGAATCCACACCGAGGGGTTAATGAAAGACACAGCTGTGTAAAACTACAATGCTGACAAGATCATTTATTGTACTTGGTTTGGAAGTTCGATTTCATGAAAGAGGGATAAAGGTCCATTTGGTGCTCTTCAGCCAGATCTCTTACAGCATTTTAAAGTCATTGAAAGATAGTGTCGTTAGTGGCGATGGTATTATGAAGCAAAAAAGTTTCAGAATTCCATTCACTCTTAAAAGAAACTGTGGATGCGCTAATCATTGATTTTTGCAAGGTTATTATAAAATTACGTTATACTCTTAGCGCTAGTTTTTCAAGAACTTAGTTTCAACATCATAATGCTCATCTGTGGTAACCACCAAAATTTCTATTAAAACTAATTCATTTCTGAGCTTTGCAGTCTTAGTGTAAACATTTTAAAGTAATTCACTCATTTTATTAAACTCCTGAAACAGTGTTTAAAAAGATTAGAGAAAGCGTCTACAGAAAGAAGGATTTTAGTTCAAAGCACAATAAGAAATACTATTTTGTAACGGCTGTAAATGTTTCAGCAAACAACTAACTTCTTTAAATTCCTCATGATTGTTACTAATCATAACAATTTTTGACACACATTTCTTAATATCAGCAAGCTTATGACACAATGCCATCTGACGATTGTTATGATAATCATCCTGTAGTACAAGTTTCAAGTGTTACGTCAGGTTGGCCAATTTTTATGACATTGCATGTCTTTTTGTGCTGAATCCGAAAAAAAAACATTCAGTATATCTAGAAATTCCAAAATGTTTACTTTGAACTTTCTATAATTGAATTTATCGAATCATTTAAAGCTGTGTTCAAACTGTAAGAAACATAATTAACACATTTGGTACACAGAATTTTTTCCGATATTCCTGATTGAACTCACACGCGTACATCAATCACTTTAGCTACTCTATCATACCCTTGACCTCGTAGTTTTGGAATGTCACGGTCTCTTTTTTTTTTTTCGGAGCATGTAGAATTAGTGCATCTATTTTATTCGCATTAAGAGAAACAAATAAAAACCATTTCTTTTTATTTCTGCTGATTTTAAACAGTATTATTGGTGACTTGTTATATAACAACTACAAGACTAACTGTTATGTAAATGTCGTGTAAATATTTTGTAAACGACAACATGTCGTGTTGTGTTTAAATTTTCATTTCTATTTATTATATTTTCATATTTATATTATTGTTTCAAAGTTTAAACTAATAAAATATGTTGTTATTCATTTAGGGTAACATTTAGAATTTTTTTGAATTAAGTAGACCAATCATATGTTTGTAAATGAAATGCTGGCGACTTCGTGTCTAGACGTTCAGTCTCGTGCAAGAAGGGATATGCGCGGATTGCTCTGGAGATCTGTAGAAGTTTCGCGGTGTTTCGAGGAGTCTAGGCCTACAATATATAAACAGACGAAGATGCGATTAAGAAGGAAGAGTCAGACATTAGTTCTATTCAAGAGAAGAGTCATTAGAAAAGAAGAGTCAGTCATTCGTTTGAGAAAGATTAAGTGTTTACTGTGATTATTCAACTTGGATTTGTGACTGAAGTTAGATCTACGGAAGCTGCGATTTTACTTCGTCAATCTCTACGATTCATCCGAATTAGTGGTTATACTGAAAGTCGACACGTTCGGGCAAATCGGAAAAAATTGAAGGCGACAAATTTGTGACGTTCATCGGAGGGAACGAATTTATTGAGCTGTGAACTGTTTCTGAACTTCTTCATTTAAACTTCGGAATTTCTTCGTGGGACCAAATTCACACCCTAGACTGGAATTTGATACTTTCATTTTAGATCATTATATTAGATACAGGCCAGTACCATTTTGTATTGTGATTAATTTTGAAGGTTGAAACTAGTACCATTTTGTTTTGTAATTAATTTTGAATGTTAAAACTTAATAGCTGTCATTGTTATTATATAATTTATATGATATCTGTTAATAGTTTAGTGTAATAAATTATACAAGCTGTTATCTGTGTCTTTCTGTTGCGTTTATATAATATTGCATTAGAAAAGTCATCAAAGAGTTAAAATACAACACATTTCATTGAATTATCCAATGAAATCACAAAGTAAAATATATTTTACACGTGAATTCATTTTAATGTAGTATGCATTCTTTTTTTCAATTTTTTTATAGTAGTAAAATTTGCGTTCGAATATCGAGAAATTATTTTTGAAAATTTTCTTTCGTGTATTATTTAGTTTTATCTAATAGGATTATGATTTGTTTTTTGTTTGTTTTTTTTTTGAAATTCGCACAAAGCTACACGAGGGCTATCTGTGCTAGCCGTCCCTAATTTAGCAGTGTAAACTAGAGGGAAGGCAGCTAGTCATCACCACCCACCGCCAACTCTTGGGCTACTCTTTTACCAACGAATAGTGGGATTGACCGTCACATTATAACGTACCCACAGCTGGGAGAGCGAGCATGTTTAGCGCGACGCGGGCGCGAACCCGCGACCCTCGGATGAATAAATTCAACTGTGGAGAAACAAAACAACTGTATGTTGCTTGGGGTTCTAAGCTTGGGATTAGATACAGCATGGGTACGTTTTCATATTTATTTCTCTCTATGTTTTCATTGTTTGTTTAATTACACCTCAGTGCATCATACAGTCACCATCTTGGTAGGTATTTCATAACTCGTTCTACACTGACAACCGTATGTCCTACAGATTCTTATCTGTGGATGGTAACACGTTTTTAAGGTATTTTGTGATGTTGCAGAAGAGCCACTCCTGTTTAACTTGATTATGTTTATTAAACTGTTGGCTGCTGATTTGCCGTTTATGATACAGTAAGCTTCCAACAGTTGAGTGCGAGTGTGTACGGCTTTCAAAACTCCTGTGTGCGTTTAGGGCAGCTGCAAGCAGCGCTGTTGAGCTCTTTTGCGGCCTGGCTTGGTCCGGTGATTAGAGCAATTTGTCATAACAGTTTTAGATATAAACTATTGAAATTGAAGCTTTCAATTGAAATTATTTACCAGTTATCAAACTTCCTGAAGGACTGGAGCATCAGTGAAATATGGAGGGCTGCTTCTTGGATATCTTCACCTCCAGAGGGCGGAGAACTTAGCCCGACCTTGTTCATCATGTATGTAAACAAAACGCCTGTAAAAGACTCAAACTTCACACAATGCTCGCAGTTCGCAGACAGTGTGGCCACGTGGAAAAGTGCCTAAAAATCTTATAATTTCGTAATAAAATACACAAAGGCTTTTAAGCGAAATATAAATATAGAATGAAAGAGACAAAGACAGATGAGACACTTCTTGAAGTCGCTAAATCTGTAAAATTCTTAGAATCAACTTACAATTCATTAATATCTTGTATTGAACATATTAAAAGTATGAAAAATTGATGTGGCTTAGAGCGAAATATGTTGTGAATACAACAAGTAATTATTAACGCTATTCACCAGGTACTACCCTTAAAGTATATAAAGCATACATTAAACCAGTCTTAAACACATTTGTAGCATGGTTAAACGTTTCTGACACGCAGATATAAAATCTACAGCAAACAAGGATCTTATACTCACAAATAACTATAGAGTCTCCCCGTACAGCAAAGTTAACCTTTTGACATATATACTTAACAGAATTTTCTCTAAAGTACAATACCTTTAGATCTCTGCGAGCTATGTATGAGCAAGAGAAAATAAAACTCAAGTATTACATATTATATTTACAGATATACATACATGTACACACATTCAACATCAATATAGGTATGAAAAAACGAACGAGTTATTTTTATAAATAATGTTCAAAGTAATTTGAAGTTAGATGTAATATGACTGAAGTAAATAAGTCTTAAATTTTCAAAATCAAAAGCACATCGTTCTACTGTAAAAATTAGCATCAAACAAACATCTTCTCGAGAGAGTTTAAATGTACATGTATCTTTATGTGCATGTGACCAAAGCAATAAATACATCTTACTATGATGGATTTAAGATGTATACATGCATCTATCTACAATGTGATAACTGCCACGACTTCTATATTGGAGAAACAAGTAAAAAAATGGAAACCAGATTCAAAGAACATAAAAAGTCACCTTCACACGTTTCCGAACACTGCAAGTCAAATAAACACAACATAACCACAGAAAACACTCAAATACTAAATAAAGAAACAAACCTAAACAAACGGAAAATTAAAGAAGCCTTACTTATACAACAACTTAAACCCAAAACAAACCAATATAAAGGGACGCCTTTATACCTATATTAAATGTGATAAAATAAAATTATATATTCAAACACCTAACACCGCCCTCTACATTGCGACTCTCAGTTACACAACCCCTTCCATACATGTGGTCAGCTTCCGGTCAGTTACCTCTTTCTTTGTGAACCTGACGATGACCGAAGAAGGTCGAAACGTTGTTCGTTCTTCTATGTAAAAAATATTTTCTCAACTCAAACGAACCGTTTTTGCACATATATCAGTGGCTTGTGTGTAATTAGGTAAAAATTGATTATATCAGCCTATAATATGAACAAGGTCTTAAAAGAACAATGCAAAATTTTACTCTTTGGAATCTAAGAAAATAAATTTAGCATTTTGTAAGTGTGGAAAACTTCACAAAAAAATTCTTTGTAGATTAAACAAAACCTCAGCGTGGAGCCCATAGAGACATCTTGCGGTGTAAATTGACCAAACTACAATACCAAGAAGCTTGTAAGTTTGTAATAATTAGGTGCGCCGAGAGTCTTCTTAGAAGAAAAAAACAAAACAAAAATCCTAAATAATTTAATACACAGCAATAAGGACAATAAAAGTAAAAGAAATGTATAGTAAAGGGGAAGAAAGGTCGAAGGTGCACTTAACTCTCCCAGGTCCAATAACACCGGACCTTTAAAAGCCGATATAACAAATGCTAACTCTCAAGTACTTTTAAGTAATAATTTAAAAACAAAATAAAAAACAACTTTCTTCTGTTGTTTTTGGGGAAGTTACAGTATGAAAAGAGATGTTCCGTGTTTTTTCATATGACAAGTATGACATTTGCATCCGCATAATACCTTTTAATAACTCCGCACTATATCACCGTCCTATGCTATATCATTTACGAGATATAAAAAGCTAGACTTCAAAACATTTTTTTTATAATCTCCGTGTTATATCAAAAACCGAAGTTATCTAAATATTTTAAGTCAAACATTTGTTCCTATGGCTTTAGAAGAAGAGAAATAAATTTTTTTGGTGTGTCAGTCAGTTTTGTTTTTTTTACATTACTTATTTTTGAATTTATTTATTTGTATTGTTCGTTTGTTTTTGAATTTCACGCAAAGCTACACCAGAGCTACGTATTTGCGCTAGCCGTCTGTAATTTAGCAGTGTAAACTAGAGGGTTTGTTTGTTTTTTGGAATTTTGCACAAAGCTACTCGAGGGCTATCTGTACAAGCCGTCCCTAATTCAGCAGTGTAAGACGAGAGGAAAGGAAGTTAGTCATCACCACCCACCGCCAACTCTTGGGCTACTCTTTTACCAACGAAAAGTGGGATTGACCTAACATTATAATGCCCCCATGGCTGGGAGGGCGAGCATGTTTGGCGCGACTCGGGCGCGAACCCGCGACCCTCAGATTACGAAGCGCACGCCTTAACGTGCTAGGCCATGTCAGGCCCAAGACTAGAGGGAAGGTAGCTATTCATCACCACCCACCGCCAACTCTTGGGCTACTCTTTTACCAACGAAAAGTGCGATTAACTGTCACATAATAACGCTCCTACAGCTGAAAGGGTGAACATGTTTGGTGTGATGGGGATTCGAACCCACAACCCTTAGATTACGAGTCGAGTGCTTTAACCCCCTGGCCATGCTGGGCCTGATGGTGTACCTTGGCCAATGTTGAATTTATTTTTTCTCAAGTATATTTTTTAATAACGCTCGAAGTATTGCTTGTGATTTTTGAGAAACATTTTTGTGTTCAGTCTTCTAGTTTGATTGAAAATACTGTCGTCAGTGACGAATAGAGTTCGCGTATTCATAGTAAGTCATTAATTATATTAGAAATAAAAATAAAATCCTGTGGAAACAATTTAAATAAAGATGAAAAAATCGAAAATACTTGTTCAGTGCAATGCGTGCGTGTGCGTGTTTTTATGGGAAAGCTACATAAAGTTATCTGTCGTGTTCACTGACGGAAATCGAATACCTGATTTAAGCGTTGTAAATCCGTAGGCTTACCGCTGTCCAGACGTGGGTCTAATATCATCCAGTTGCTATTTGGCCCGGCATGGCCAAGCGTGTTGAGGCGTGCGGCTCGTAATCTGAGGGTTGCGGGTTCGCATCCCCCTCGCGCCAAACATGCTAGTCCTTTTCAGCCGTGGTGGCGTTGTAATGTTACGGTCAATCCCACTTTTCGTTGGTAAAAGAGTAGCCCAAGAGTTGGTGGTGGGTGGTGATGACTAGTTGCCTTCACTCTCGTCTTACACTGCCAAATTAGGGACGGCTAGCACAGATAGCTCTTGAGTAGCTTTGTGCGAAATTCAAAAAACAAACAAACAGTTGCTATTTAAACTAATTTTCGGTTAGTGGAAAGAACTCAACAGATAAAAGTGGGTGGAAAACTCGATTAATAAAATATTATGAAATAGCTGTATACAAAGTTAGATTTCAAAAGCCATTTAAAATAAAATTTGAATATCAAAGTGCAGAATACTTTTTATCAGTTCTCCTGTATGCATTACCTGGTTTAATATAAGTAATTAGGACGACATTTAGTTGTTTTTTCTTCGTTTTCTGGGTTCAAATACATTTGATTCGTGTAGTTAGGACTATATTTAGTTCTGTCTTCTTCGTACTCCGGGCCCCCCAGTGGCTCAGCGGAATGTCTGCGGACTTACACGTCAAAAACCGGGTTTCGATACCCGTGGTGGGCAGAGCACAGATAGCCCATTGTGTAGCTTTGTGCTTAATTAAAAAAAAAAACAACAACATCGTACTCCGGATCTAAACACATTTGATTCATATAGTCAGGATAATATTGTTGTTTCTTCCTCGTATTCCGGATCTAAACACATTTGATTCATATAGTCAGGATAATATTGTTGTTTCTTCCTCGTATTCCGGGTCTAAACACATTTTATTCCTATAGTTAGAACTACATTAATGTCATTTTCGAACATTAGTACCACACCTCAGTAAAATGTTTTTACGGTATGAAATATCGATATAACAGGTTCGAAGAAAAGTGGATTTCGCAGGAGAAATTAATACTGACTGCAAAAGTGCTTTTGTTATCATTTTTCGTGTTACACGAAAAATGAAAATTTTGGTAAAAGAGTCATAGTTTTAGTTCAGCCAATTACACACACCTGTATAAATCTCTAAGCCTTGTCATTGAGACTACTGAGAAAAAAAAATCATCTTAATCCAAGCAAGAAAGTGTTTATGACACAGAGAAGCAGTTTATAGAGATTTTCTGAGAGCAAAGGTAGTTCCACATTTGTGTAGCTTTGAAAGGTGTTAACATAATGACATTTTAAAGCGACCTGGCATGGTCAGTTTGTAATCTGAGGGTCGCGGGTTCGGATCCCCATCGCACCAAACATACCTGACTTTCAGCCGTGGGGGGGGGGGAGATATACTGTGACGGTGAATCTCACGTTTGGTGATAAAAGAGTAGTCCATGAGTTGACGGTTGGTGGTAATGATCAGCTACCTTCCCTCTAGTCTTACACTACTAAATTAGGACGGCTAGGGCAGATGGCTATCATGTAGCTTTGCGCGAAATTGAAAAACAAACAAATATGATATTAAATAGTCTAGATTATGTTAATATATATGTTTTTTGAAGCAGCTTATGTAATACGTATTAAATAGGCGTTGTTAATAATAATTATGTCACATTCTCGTGGACATTAATTGTATATTACAACCTACGTAAAGAAGTGGAGAGTGAAGTAGTGAGAGGTTAAGCGTTGTTTATATTATAACTAATATCTTAGAACCACGCGTTGATTTAAAAAAATCTACCTCATAACTTTCCTTACTGTATTAAGGATGTTTAGATATATTGGGTCATTCCGTAAGTAATGCCGTTTGTAGCACTAAGATTTAAAAGGAGAAAAGTAACTCAAATAACTTTAATCGGTTGTGCACTTTCCATCACTTTCAATAACAGTTAACATCACAAAATACTTTCAATATCACGCTCACATAAATCAGGTAATTTTGAGACAAAAAGGTGCAAAAGCTATTTTTTAACTCATCCATAGAAATAAATTGTAATCAATTTGGATGATGTTACAATATTCTGATTATATTGTAATCAATTCGAATGATGTTACAATATTCTGAGGACTTTGTTTTCTGAAGGTGCAATATCAGGATGGGGAAATTTCTTCTCCCCAAAGTCTTCAACCTTTCTGGAAGTGATCCTAGCGGTGTGAGGACGTACATTGTTATGGTGGAAAACAACTCCTTGCTGATTCGCCAAACCAGGTCTTTTTTTTTTTTTTTGAGCGCAGTGTTCAGTTTATCGAGTTGGTGACGGAATCTCTCAGCAGTGATTATCTGGTTTAGTTGTAACAACTCAAAGTGTATGACACCATCTTTTCTCATCAAACACTAAACAAAACCTTCCTAGAGTGCAGGTTCCCTTTCGGGTGTGACGTAGATATTTCTCCTGCACACCCACATTCGGCGGCGCTTAACATTTTGATAGAGTATCCGTTTCTTATCTCCAGTCACTGGCGGTTCAGAAACGAAGTTTGAAGTTCACGAGAGCAAAGAGATGTGTAGATGTTTACTCGTTCTCTTAGATTATTAGCGACAACTCATGTGGTACTCATTTTCTCAGCTTTGAAACCCCACTAAGTTTTTGCAAATGTCAACGGACAGTGGAAATAAATGAACCGTGTTTATGGACTACTTCTTCAATAGTTACACATAATCCTCCTTAAGAGTCACTAGGAGCAGGTCAAACTCAACAGAACGCCCAGTGCGAGCTGCATCTGTCAAACTTCAGTCACTAGTTCCAAACTCATTGAACCATATTTGACATTTCATCGTATTCAGAATGTCATTGCTGTACACTTCTTGAATGCTTCACTGAGATCGGTTACAGTTTTCTATTTTCTGTACTCGTAAAATATTATACGCCTTATGTGCTACTTTGACATTTCCATGGTAATTGGGGCTTCTAAACTAAATAAAACAAAATCTTGTAAATAAACTAACTGGCTTGTACTGAATGCTATCAAATCATCCCATACGAAGTCATAACTTGTATGACTTCATTTAATCAAGAAATATGTATATAAACTTATCCTATCCCAAAAAACGCATATTACTTATGGGATGACCTGATACAATAACTACTCAAAACAGGTCTACATTAAATTTTTTTAGCCCCCCAGTGGCTCAGCGGTATGTCTGCGGACTTACACGCTAAAATCCGGGTTTCGATACCCGTAGTGGGCAGAGCACAGATAGCCCATTGTGTAGCTTTGTGTTGAATTTAAAACAACAAGCTTTTACACAAATCGTTGGCTCCCCAGTGGCTCAGTGGTATGTCTGCGTACTTACACGCTAAAATCCGGGTTTTGATACACATGAAGGGCAGAGCACAGATAGCCCATTGTGTAGCTTTGTGCTTAATTCAAAACAACAACATTAATTTTTTTTGTTTAGGAATTTCGAACAAAGCTACTCATGGGCTATCTGTGCTAGCCGTCCCTAATTTAGCAGTGTAAGACTAGAGGAAAGGCAGCTAGTCATCACCAGCCACCGCCAACTCTTGGGCTATTCTTTTACCAACGAAAAGTTGGATTGACCGTCACATTTCAACGTCCCCACAGATGGGAGAGCGAGCATGTTTGGCGCGACGCGGATACAAACCCGCAACGCTCAGATTACGAGTCGCACGCCTTAACGCGCTAGGCCATGCCAGGCCCCTACATCAAAAGACGATTGTGATTTATGGTAAAATTGTTTGTATAAATCATCAAAACGTATGATATTATCTTAAAAATCAGAATTTTTGACACGACTAAAACTGAGTTCTTTTGAGATTGCTTTATATGATATATATATATACTGAAAAAGTGGTTACGCGCATACATAAGTAGTTCTGCTACAACCTAAAGGACTTCTGGTAAAAACCAGTATTTTTTCAAATAGGAAAACACAAAAAATAATTTCATGTTTATGTAAATATTTAATGTTACATAGTACTAAGAACGCCAGCGATTTCTACGCGCAACTAATTTGTTTTTATTAGTTTATGTTTTCCCTATAACGAACAGTAATTATTTCTTCATTTTTGTGTGAGTGTGTGCGTGTTACAAAGCTAAAAAATTCCATTTAAGCGATATATATGTGGTGTGATTTGTTGTTATATTGTTAGTTTAAACATTATATGATTCTATTTCTTCATCCACTTTTCCCATAGGCCCGGCATGGCCTGGTGGTTTAAGGCGTTCGAGTCGTAATCCGAAGGTCGCGAGTTCGAATCCCCGTCGCACCAAACATGTTCGACCTTTCAGTCGTGGTGGCGTTATAATGTTACGATCAATCCCACGATTCGTTGGTAATAGAGAAGTCCAAAAATTGGCAGTGGGTGGTGATGACTAGCTACCTTCCCTCTAGTCTTACACTGATGAATAATGGACGGCTAGCGCAGATGGCCCTCGTGTAGTTTTGTGCGAAATTCAAAACAAAATTAAAATAAAAACTTTCCCATAAGATCCTGATTTAATCCCGAGAAGACCTTCACAGATTCGACCCGAAAGTTTTCGTGCCAGGAATTCCAAATTCGCGTCTACTCTTTCATGCCGAACACGTTAACTAACATAACCAAAATAGGTTACTGAGTTAGTAGGTTTTTTGATAATACGATTAAACTCGTGTTTTACTGGTCATGTGGATGTATACAAAGCCATCGCACAACGCGGGACCTATTTATTCGCGAAATTAAAGGAATTTGCTATATTGTTTGCCACTATCACTTGTTTTAATTTCATTACTATTTTTTTGCATTTTAACCACCGTTCAGTTTTCTGTAAGTTTTGTTTTTATTGTTAGAACTGTATTGTAATAAAAACGATGTACACCTGTTCGGACGTCTTCTTGGCAACCAGCTCACCTTGCTAAGTTAAATGCGTTTCGTGAGTAATTTATGATTACACATAAAAGAATATTCACATTGATTCTGAACATTCAACCTCACAAATAATACGATATATTTTTGTTTCCCTGCACAAATTTTATTGAGTATGTTATTCGTAAAAATTACACGAACTGGTGAGCAAGAATAAACGGTGGTGCAATGTTCGATACTCTAAATGACTCTGTAAGTTATACATTTCAAAATCTGTGTAATACGTAGTTAGTTGCGCCGGTAAGTACAGAATCTAAAAATATATTCCAAATTGAATGAAAATGTTTATTGTAAAAACAAGAGTTTTGATTTTTTTTTCTGAACATAGCAATATGAAAATCTTCTCCAACTTCAATTATGGAAAGGCCCGGCATGGCCAGGCGAGTTAAGGAATTCGACTCACAATCTAAGGGTCGCGGGTTCGATTCCCCGTCGCACCAAACATGCTCGTCCTTTCAGCCGTGGGGGCGTTATAATGTTATGGTCGATCCCACTATTCGTTGGTAGAAGAGTAGATTAAGAGTTGGCGGTGAGTAGTGATGTCTAGCTACCTTTTCTCTAGTCTTACACTACAAAATAAGGAAGGCCAGCGAAGACAAACCTCGTGTATTTCTGCTCGAAATTAAAAAAACAAACATTTACTCCCCAGTGATACAATGGTATGTCTATGGACTTATACTGCAAAAACCGGGTTTTGATACACGTAGTGGGCACAGCACAGAAAGCCCTTGGTGTAGTTTTGTGCTTAATAACCAACAACTATCACATTTAATTATTAGTTTTTAATCTTAGAGTTGACGCAAGTATATATCATATTTCAACTTATAAATTTTACCTGTGTAGCAAAACTTCTAGTACTGATAAAAGGACCCAACAAAATTTTGTATAATATATTCATAGCTTAATATTACTATGTTAACTGTTAACCAAGGTATTTAAATACCTGTTATAAATGGCTAGATGGGTAATTTCATATTCTTAGTTATAGCGGGTTAAAACGGTACCTCCATCTTCCTCTGATCCACTGGTCTCTTCTTCAGATTTCTGTTCAAGATATTAAACAAGAGTTGTATTGGTGATATACAAATGTAGCCTGACCTCGTGCACTGTATACCTTCATGTGCTTCTCGACTGCCTTAACTAGTACATCAAAGAGCCGTCCGATTAGAAGAAAAGATAAAGTCACGACATGCAAGAGACTATATGTTCCCATGCCATTAGCATGTACAAAAGCCACACTGGTACATCTGTTATTTCGCTGTCTTATCATATTACCTTTTTTCGTTATGTGACAGACCTTCTTAGCTGTTTACATACAAATTCGTGCGTATCAATTAATATATCTCTGAACCACTCCACATATTCCTTCGAACAATATGGTGTGTCTGCTCTAGAGGACTCCCTACTGAACATAAATATGTTTGGAAAACAACTTGTTGAGCTTCCTGGATGTGTGGTGTACCAATAATCTGTATGATAAGTGCTCATTTGAGTCACTTAAATCGGTGTTAACACATCCGGCAAGCATAAGTCTCACGTATTCTTCTAAAGCCATCAGACTGAGGTCGATAAAGTGAAATTCGTTTATTCACCACATCTAACATTTTTCGCAACTCAACGAACGGTTGACTGTTGAGATTAGTTTTCAGATATTCTGAAACGTTTTATTTTGTACTCTGTTAATTAACATATCAGCTACGGACTGAACCATGGCTAGTAATGATGGCACTTCCTGCTCTCGTGTCTACTCATACAAATGCTAAAAATTATGCGCTTCCGTGCTATGTCCTTTCATCTCAAGTGCTAATGTTTTACTTTGTTACGGTGCGTGGAGCAACCATATTAAATCTAAGTACTTCAGTTCCTTTTAATTTTGGCATCCATCCTGTTGTAAGATAATCTGTTGATAATTAGATGATGTGGGCCTAAACAATGGAGTTATTCAGCATGTTATCTTTAGGGGGGATTTTTTAAGATAATCAGCCATTTAAGTTGTAACTGATCCATTCCATGCGAAAAATAAAATTTCCACCACATAGTTATATTTGATAATGTTGTATGAAAAGTATGGATGCGAGTAGTCGTTTCTTCATTGTACAGAATTTGAATCACGAGTGTACCACTAGCATTTGTGATTACTTGTTGAACGCCATTCCACAGCTGTGGTAAAATTGCTTTGTTTCCACTATCACAAACATCTGTCTCTAACAAGAACTCATTCTCAGGTCGTGGATGTTCCAGAACCTGTACTTCTACAAAAACATGGTTGAATGGTTGCTCATATTACTTGCCTCATCTGAAGCATTTCTCAAAGTTCTTAAGACCCAATAATGGTGTAACGGTCTTGGAGAAACTGGATACGAAACATTGGTGCTATGATGCAAAGTTAAAGAAATCGTTGACTCCTTGCTTGATCACAAGATGAGATCAATATTGACTCGCTGTTTTTTATCAGGATCTAAAGAAATTTACCTCTGAGCACGATATGACTGAGAAATTACACTTAAGTTCTCTTCAGGAACAAGTTTTTAGCTATACCACATCACATACTTAGAAGAGAGAACGAAAAAGTTTGAATTTTGATACCTTTCTCTGAGGACACTATTCTGAGAGCTGAATTTGGTAACTATGAACCCGTCATAATTTGGAAAAAAATTCGCTGGGAGGATACAGTTTTGGTACAAAGGGCAATGAAAGTTTTTATTTTATTTATTTATTTATTCAACCACGTACAGATGCGAAGCCAAATTTTTATCGCTTGTCGTTATAAAAACCAAAGCGCGAAGCAAGCTGGAAGTGAAGAGAGACCTGAGATGTGCTCTGTCTGTTACAATGCCGAGAATCAATCGCTAGTTACCAAAACGTGGCTTAAATTTTCCCACTAAGCTAACCAAATACTGGGCGATTTGAACGTGCAGTGCATGGTAGTTGAAATATTATTATCATTTTATTTATTTTTTGTTTTATTAATTCTGAGCTTTTTTTATAAAAGCCTTGTGTTGACACAACAGAATGTAATGAAAAACAAGTTTTGACTGTGAAATATAGTTTTTCCAATTTTTGAAAATTTCAGGTCTCCTTCAACTTTGGTTGAGTGTTTGTTTTTGTTTCTGAATTTCGCGCAAAGCTACACGAGGGCTATCTGGGCTAGCCGTCCACAATTTTGAAGTGAAAGACTAGAGAGAAGGCAATTATTGGGCTATTCTTTTTATTAATGGAAGTGGAATTAAGCGTCGCATTATAAATACTCCCACAGATGAAAGGGTGAGCATCTTTGATGTGGATTTGAACCCGTGACCCTCAAATTACAAGACGAGTGTCTTAACCGGTGTCTTATTGACTCAACGTGGTTGAGTGTCTTAAGCCATACCGGGCCTAACGTTAACACTGCTGTAATGTTGACGTTTAGTAAATACTCTAAGGTTAAGTTCTTTTTCAAACTTTGGTCTTTTGCAGTTGTAAGTAATGAGTGATTTAACTGATGGCTGAAGGAATTACTGAGGTGAAAACGGTTGAGAACCGCTGCTCTATGGTCTATCAGTCTAAATTTAAAAATGGCTAACAGAGATAGCTTTTGTGTAAGCGGAAAACAGATACAAGCTTGTAATGAATATGTTCATTTGTACCAAATAAATATAATTAATTTTCTATACATGTATAACATTTATCGTCTTTCTCGTGATCTTTTTAATCCGTTCTAGGAAAAGTAAACAGTTTCTTTTAGAATGTACACGTTTCTTCTTTAACTGCAGATCTTGTTAAGTAAACAGACTGTTCACAGACGAATCGGTTTACATATGCAGGGTTTTCGTCTTAAGAACTAGAGCAGCGACTCAAAATTATTTTGAATTCTCAGAAAACGTAAATTATTGTGATATTTTGAGAAGAAAGAATAATGGGCTGATATGATTTTATTAATCAGTTAAAATATTGTTTGATGTGCATATGGCCAGGAGAGCTAAAGTGTTCGATTCGTAATCCGAGGGTCGCAGGTTTGAGTCCCCATTATCTCAAAACATGCTCGCCCTTTCAACCGTGGGGGCGTTATATGTGACAGTTAATACCACTATTCGTTGGTAAAAAAGTAGTTCAAGAGTTGCGGTGGGTGGTGACGACTAGCTGCCTTTCTCTAGTCTTACACTGCTAAATTAGGGACGGCCAACCCATATAGTCCTCGAGTAACTTTGCGCGAAATTCAAAACAAAGAAACCAAACCACTATCAGCTGTATAACGCAATTCGTCTCTCCAGTAACGTTGGGAGAAGTACAAAGTAAGATTTCTCAATCATTTATCGATCTTATGACCATGAATAATGTAATATGTTGCTCATTCTCCTTCCGTGAAATTCTTTTATTCTCAGCTTGCTATGAGTCATCCGTAACACCTGACATCCAGGTTAAAATACGTAAATGATATTGTATGGGAACAATAGTTGATTTGATTTGTTTTAAATTTCGCGTACAGCTACACGAGAGGTACACATTCATCTACAATAGCCGTACTTAATTTAGCAGTGTAGAACTAGAGGGGAGGCAGCTAGTCGTCACCACTCATTAGTAACTCTGGGGCTACTCTTTTATCAACGACTAGTGGGATTAACCATAACAATACAACGCCCTCCTGTTGAAAGGGCTAGCATATTTGATGTGATGGGAATTTGAGCTTGTGTCCCTCATATTACAAATCGAGAGCCCTAACCATCTGGTCTATATTGTTAGAAAAGATATTTTAATATTTTTTTATATACCACTGCAAGATGTTTTATTTCAAGTGATGTGTTTGTGCTACTTAAAGTTGTTGATATAATTAATAAATTTTAATAATTCAGTTGTAGTATTTGGTACTGTGGCCTCAAACAACGAAGGTCTTTTTGGAAAACACATAGTAGAGTATGTTATGTTAAAACAATTTTGCATACCTAAACCAGGAACTCACGCGAAAACCAAACTAATACAAAATCGCGATTGGACCCTTTAACATTGTTTAATGATATGTTGACATTGTGATACCATCGAAAAGTGATCGATTCTGAGCAAAAGTAGACAGCAACATGGGAACAGGGAATGAAACCAAATGATGGCACACCAATATCATGTAATATAACGAACATAGTCTCTGTATTGCAGACGAAACTGCTTTTAGGGATAAATGTTTTTCTAATCGGATTTTGGACATTAAAATCTGGGTTATTGAAACTATTTTTAGGTTAATGTTGAAAGGTTTATCATCTACATTTACAAACTTCGCATCTTTACGAGTTATTTGAAGAGCACAGAGAGAATAGAAATGTCCGTTACCAACGATCTGTCGTGTGTATCCTTACCAAGAGTGCGTGCTAATTGCAATAAATCCTATTTCTAGCTTTTCGTACTTCATTATCATCATTAGATTTTTGGTTTTCTCTTGAAAATGAAATGTGTAGAGTTGAAGATAAATTTAAGATATATTTACAATGTAGATGATTTTGTTCTTTTTTTTTTTCACAAAACAAAAACCAACGACAACAACAACAATACAAAGTATCCAATATTGAAATAAAATTAAGATTTCTGAAATATAATTATTCAGGCGAAACAGTTCAATAAAATTGTATTAAAATATTTAAAGTACACTTAATGAGCTACAACAAAATATTGAATGAATGTATACCATACAAACTGTGAATGTTTCTTGTTTAAAAGGCGAAATGTTTTTGTACAATTACTTCAGTTGAATTTTAGTAGTTCCCTTCAGAAGATCAGCGACATGTATATGGATGTAAAAAGTTAAAATCTGGTGTTCGATTCTCTGTGCTGAATAAAAGTGAAATAGACCATCGGCCCGACATGGCCAGGTAGTTAGGGCGCTCTACTCGCAATATGAGGATCTCTGGTTTCAATCCCTGTCAGACCAAACACGCTCGCCCTTACAACTGTGTGGAGTTATATTGCTGAGGTCAATCCCAGTATTCGTTGGTAAAAGAGTAGCCCAAGAGTTGGCGGTAGGTGGTGATTGCTAGCTGATTTCCCCCTAGTCTAGCACTGCTAAATTAGAGACGGCTAACGCAGATAGCCTTCGTGTAGCTTTACGTGAAATTCCAAACAAATAAAAACAAAATAACCCATCTATTGGCTTTAAAAACAATGAGTTTGGTTGAATAGCTTGTGACAATTTTAATTGTATTCCTTCCATATAAATATTTTGTTTATTGTTGTATCTGTCGTACGTTACACAAACCTGACAGAGAACAGTATCATCACTATTTGGTTACATAAGGTAACAGTTTGATTGCTGTGTAAAACGACATTTTACAAACTGAAATATGTTGTCATTAAATTGAATTTGGATGAGCAAAGGTAAATGTTGAAAGAATTTTAAAACTGTTTACTTTATATGTCATCAGTTACCTCTTAGCCTTATAACGTCAAAATCCAAATGGCGTATAACCTATCATATGTCTGTCCGTTAAAATAACAACATACTCTTGGACATTTTGTAAGACACGATTTGTTGACTTTATTAAAAGAAATAAATATACAGAAAAATCGGTAAAAATCTTCACCTGTGAAGAAATAAAGAAAACGAGCTCAGGTTATTTGGGGATAGTGATGGGTTAAATGTTAATAGTACTAATGGAATACTGTTCGTCAGGACATAATGTTTTAATAAACTCTTCATCACTACGTTAAATCCCACTGAAACACAACGTCATTTCCTGTGAATCCAGGTCGTACTAGTTACTGGTTCTTGTATTTAGTGGAATCGTTGATCAAAACTTCAACGAAACCTATGTTTGTTGTTACATGATCGAAACTCTAGTGCCATTTATTAGAAGTTGAGCGTTTATCGGTCGATTACGCTATGACGGAATGTTGCCAGGGAGACCAGTCAACAATCTTCAGTGAAACAAACTTCCACGCTCGCGGGCAAGCAGCATGTTGTAATCAGGCGTCCGAAATACATCGTCGAGAATCTCTTCCGTGGGTATCACACAAAAGTTGTTTCCATAATGCCCGAAGCTGAAAATGTTAAGGTCGCAGTTCGGGTTCGCCCTTTCATATCCTTTTCGTACTAGTTTAAAAAGTGAGATTTGTAGTTTTCTTAATAGTGAGAACTTTTAATAATCCACACAATGTTTCTTGGCATACTTCATTTTGCAGTTTTATTGTTCAATGTTTTCAAAAAAAAAGTTTCATCCATTCTAAATTTACTATTAACAATTTTCAGCTCTAATATCTATTGCATAATATTAATAAAATTACTTTACAAAATGATCTAAAACTTTTGTTTAATTATTTATGAGGTACTATATAAGTAAACAACTCTTGTGCCCGGAATAACATAACTTATTTTAGTTTGTACTACAAAGTAGGACATTGAAAATAGTTGTTTCCGTTGTTTGTTTTTTTCAGTTTTGCTCAAAACAGCTACTTAAGTATTTTTTAAAGAATATTTTGTCTCTCTTTCCTGACTTGGTGATTTTCTGGTTTATAACGCTAAAAATCAAATTTTGATTCTTACGATGAACTGAACAATGACAACCCATTGTTTAGCTTCGTGCTTGACAACAAACAGACAAGTATAACATTTTACTACTTATTGTTTACTCAGTAATTTACATTACAATTGTCTGTCACAATAAAAGTGTATACATGAATAAATCATCATTATGGATATAGATGATTAAGGAAGCACAAAAACAAAGAATTTATCCATTTTCTGTTATTATTACTAAAGTTAGCTTTTGGAATTGTCAGTGGCTTAAGTGAATAATGAAATCAAAACACTCATTTACACAATAAACTGCAGTACCAGGTAGATTCGTATGTATGAGATCAGAGACACGTAGAATAAACAAAAGTTTGGTAAATGAAATCCAATAAACCAGATGAAACCGAACCGTTTTCGACATGCGGACTTATCTTCTTCAGAGTTAACGAAGACGATTGGTAAAAAACTGATAAGGTTTAATAGTTTTTGTTTTGTTTGTTGTTGTTTTTGATAGTTTCAGGTACATTTGTTGTCTATTATGAAATAATGCGTGTAATGAACACCGTGTTATGACGCTGTAATTGTAAAATAAATCATAATGAAGTATTTGTTGTTGTTTTGAATTTCGCGCAAAGTTAGACGAGGGCTATCTGCGCTAGACGTCCCTAATTTAGTAGTGTACAACTAGAGGAAAGGTAGCTAGTCATCACCACCCACCGCCAATTCTTGGGCTACTCTTTTACCCAAAAATAGTGGGATTGACGATGACATTATAACGCCCCCACGGCTGAAAGGGCGAGCATATGTGGTGCGACGAGAATTCGAACCCGCGACCATCAGATAACGAGTCGAACCCCTTAACTCACCTGGCCACCTGCCGGGCTTTGTTGTTGTTAGAATAAAATGAAAAAATTATTATGATACTTCCTCATTTTAAATAGTTGACTTTTTTTTAATAATGCGTAGAAATTTATATTACTGTGTTAATCTAAAAGCAATAACTTTTCCAATACAATCGAGCAGCAAGATTCCGCCTACTAAAGGGGTTGAGATAGGCTCGACAAAATATTGAGGAGAATTCACACATGGCTGTAAGATTTAGGAAATGAATTAGCTTTAATGGTTAGCTGTTAAAAACCGAACTTTAGCCTTCAGGTAACAATAACTTATTTCACTCAACTTGTTGCCATCGACCTTTTATCAGGACTAACAATACAAAACTGAACTGTTATTTTCTTAAAGTGCGATTTAAGTATTTAACGAACATTTTCACATGAAACGCACATACGCGCACACGTATATAAAAGAGGTTCAGTCTGTTATAATCAAACGATTTTAGTGCGTCGTTGTCGTCATGTCCTGTCATGCTTTTGTTATATTCGGTGTTGATTAGTCAAACCATTTGTGTAATACCCTAAACTCTGTGTGTGTGTTTACAGAGTAAGTAAGCTGAATAATGTTACCAAAATGAAAAAGAAATTAATGTGTGATGTTTGGAGCAACAGTTCCTTGTCAAGTAATGTTAAACCTTTTCTTATTTACCAAGAGACACACTGTGGTGATATCACTGTATATTTGTTCCTAAATTTTCATTCATCTTCGCATACTTTTTTGTTTTTCAAAATTATTTATATTTAAAACTTACCAGTGATCAACGCTCCAGATCCATTCTTATATTGATACATAGCTACCCTTCACTTGATACGAAAGCTAGCTAGCTAGTTTTGTTAGTCCTAACACAATTTACAAGCTCACTCTTTTACGGAGGAAGATATCTGATGTCCTCGTAGAAGTACTAATGTCCTAAGTTAACTCTCTGAAGTTTAACTGTTTGTAATGTTCGATATTTTATCATTCTTAATCAAATTCTGTAGTTTCCTGATTAATAAGCGTTAATGACAATTATAATTTCCGATGCTTATAGTGTACTGGCTGTACCTGACTGATAAATATTATACTGTCTCTTGGGGCGTCTGGTTGAAATACTTTAAGCGAGATTCTCGAACGTTCAATAATGTTCAAAGACGCGCTAGTATTTTCATATATCAGATATTGTTGATCCTTGCTCTCGAGGATCTTCTACAAATTTAGAGAACAAGCAAGACTTGCGCAAAACACATCTAACATGCATCAAAATGAAACGAACATGTATAAAATAAAGGTGTAACAGTAACTCCATAACACAACATTGATCATTTCTTCATAAACCACAAAGCTGCGATAATCTCAAATGGTATCAAACTTATGCAAAAGTGCCACATATATTTTCTTGTGATTTGGTAGATTTTTTCAATGAATGTTACACAGATGATAGTCATAAAATCCACATGCACCCACTCTTCAACATTTCTATAGATATAGAATTATTAAAAAGTTAGTGTTCCTATACCATTTGTGATGTCCACTACTATTGACATTGCCTGGAATGAGGAGTGGCTTTCGTCTAATTACTCCATCATTTTATTTCATGCTATAAAAGTAACTTTTGAGAATCTGAATTTTGAGAATTTCTCCTCAAAACGCAAATAGTCTATTCTGTTGGAGTTGGGTGTCTGGACTCTATAGATAGAGTATTGATTTTCAGACATGATAAGAAATGCTTTGTCACCATAAACAGTGGAATAATAATTAGCATTGTGATTTCGTGCTGCTTTTTATTACTGGAAATAAAGGTTCTTTCATTACCTATTCAAGCCATCTCCAAACTTTATTTTCTGAAGGTGAGTTCATTATCATTAAATAGTAATTGATGTGTCTCTATATTCATACTTAGCACATTATCATTTGCCAAAATGAAGTGAGTGTGCACAGACCAAAGTGGTGGTTTCATTAGGAATGACTTATACATGGTGGCATCTGCTACAGTTCTTGATACTCCTTTATTAACCAGAAACCCTATTACTATCCACGCTTTTCAAAGATGTATACCAATTACCACCCGCTTAAAAAAGCTAGGCTGACCACCATGGTTTTTAGCCCAACTTGGCTGTTATGCTTTTACAAGTCCAACTTTCTCGTACTTCTTTCACTGAGGCTCTCGTGGTTTTCCAGATACAACAGTGACAGCTTACTGCAACTGCTTTGGAGTCAGACAAGAGGTAAGGATCCATCTAACTTCCTATAGGTAATTTTTTAGTTTGCGCTCCTGCAACCCACGACTACAGCAAACGATATGGACATCAATTTTGGAGAAACATCTGGGCTAATTAATTAAGTTTATCTATTATGGAACAAACATCTTGGGAAAACATAAAAAGTTCTGCTCGTTTATTGGATACATTCTCATCATTTCTGTGCCATTGCATAACCAGGTGGTTAGGGTGCTTAACTCGCAAGCTGAGGGCTGCGGGTTCGTTTCCACTTCACACCAAGCATGCTCGCCCTTTCAGCCGTGAGGGCGTTATAATATTACGATCAATCTCACTTTTTTGTTGGTAAAAAAGTAGCTCACAAGTTGTCGGTGGGTAGTGATTACTAGCTGTCTTTTCTTTGGTCTTACACTATTTAAATAGGAACGGTTAGCGCAGATAGTCCTTATGTTGCTTTGTGCATCTTGGTCTTGCTTTCACGTTATATAAGAGAAGCCTTTCGTTTCCTGTTCCTTAAGACACTTGTCTTAAGTGTCTCAAGAACAGATATAAATTTTCTTTAGCTACCATTTAAACACCAGAAGATAGATCTCTTTTGTTTCCCTCTAGGAGGCATATTGGTTCAATGTATCTCTTTTTTACCTTAGAAACTCACAATCTTTTCCAAAGAGGAAAATCCAGTATGGCAGGGGTGACAAATGTTAGCTCTTGGCCACAGAGTTACAGAGTAGTTAGTAGCTGCCTCTACAACTCACCAGCTGCTCCAAATAACCCTTTCTTCATTCAACTTTTACACCTACTGGCAATCCAACTCCTCTTGGTTGCTTTCATCTGTCAATGACGCGTTGATCCTGGCTCTCAACTGAGGTGGATATCTTTATAAATTAAAAAGCTCCTTCCTTCTCCGCTATCATCAATATCATCTGTGAGAGCTTTCTGTTTAATCTGTTACAATGCAGCTCCCTTTGTATGGCAGTTCCATATCTTATAAGTGATCGTCAACCTCACCTGTGTGTGCCTGCATTCTCACCTGGTTGCAAATAACTCTTATAGACGGCTGTCATCCATCAATGGCACCTTGTATTTGTTTTCAATTTTTGTGGGGTACTTCTCTTCTCAGGGAAGCTCTCTACTGCTCCGTCAGCTACCACGTTTCCTGGTAAATGCTTACCTTTTCGCTTGCTGATAAAACAATTTATATTTATAAGACATCTTGCTTACCTTCTGACTCCTTACGAGGCTTCACAAGGAAATCATCAACCAGAAACATGGCTCTTTGTCTCCGGACATTAAATGCCTAGGAAAATTCACAGAGACTGTCCACTTCGATCTCAGAGGTTTTACCTCTGTAAAAGCACCACCTTCATGATTCTCAGTCATCTGGACTCTCATACTTGTGGGACTCAATATCAAGAAGAGAAATAATTTTGTTGTCTCTTTATGATGTATCGGATGTTGTCTGATACCCTTCCATTACTTATACATATCAGTGACATCATCATCACAGCATCAAACGTTTTCGTGTCTACCTTCTGAACAGTATTATTGATTGTATGGATTTTCAGCAGAATAAATGGGTGGACTCACTAAGCCAAATGTCATGCTACAAAAATATTTCTGTCAGTTTGTCACGGAGAAAGAATCAATACACAAAACGTTCAAAACAACAAATTTTATCAACAAAAAATAAGTCAGAGTCAAACATATTACAATAAGAAACAAGAACAAGTGTTTCAAGTGAGTGTGTTAAACTGGTAAGAGAAAGAAAGCAAAACAGAAAGTGTGAACTTTTCCTATAAGCTGGAAGAAATATAAAGTAATACTATAGGAAATAATTGTGCAAGGTTAAACTCATCTAATATCTCTACAGTAAAACAAAAGCTAATTGGAAGCTTACGAGATCCTAAGTCAAATACAGGGTGTTCGAAAAGTCACTGTGCAGTTTTGTAATTGTATTTTATTCAGTCTATTTCAAGACTGATAACGGTGTTTATAAACAAAATAAGAAGGATCTAGGCCTGTATTGATGCCAACGGGGGTCACTTTCAACATTGTTTATAATTGTCATTCATATTTACCTCCTGTATTCTGTATTGAAACATGTCTGTTAATAAATATATAAGTGCACAATGACTTTTCGAACACCCTATAGTTCTCAAATATTAAAGTCTCTATAAAAGCCCACAATATTTGCCTTACAGAGGAGAGATTAAATTTAAATAACAAAATACAATAACGCAACGTCAGGCTGCTGACGCCATTCACTTTGCATGTGACTCTGAACCAATCATATTGAAACACAGAGGTGGGGATAATCAAGATCATTATGTGTTTCAACAACGGAAAAGACAGCTTTTTTATGTGATTGTCTGTGCAAGAAATAAAACAAACACATTTAATAACTAATTAACTAATTTTGTCCCATGTGCAGCTAAGTGCAGGAGATGTCATGTTGCATACTAGAGCAACTCTCTGCTTCTACGTTGTATTGAAAGAAAAGAGATATTTAGAGAAAGTCGCATATTAAGGGTAGCAAAGTCATAGTAAACGATCCTATAACATTGTGGTTCTCTCAGGGTAAACTTATTCCTTCGTTCCAGTTGTTTGAAATTTTTGTTGTTGTTGTTTTTGTGCAAAGCTACACAAGGACTATCTAAGCTTAGCCGTCTCTAATTCTGAACTGATAGAGCAGAACACACTGCCAGCTCTTGCACTATTCTTGTTTGATGAAACTGAGGGATTTGACTGTTACTTTTTTGGTGCACCCATGACTCCACTGTGTGGGAGGTATTTTTCTGCGGCAACGGAACACGAACCATGAGCCCATGGATTCACATCCTAAAAACACTAATCACTTTCTCGTGCCTGGCCTAAGCCTAATTAATTCAAATTAGCATATTCAGCAGCTTCTATATCATTCATTATATTCATCAATTAATTAATTTGGTTTCCCTACTATATTTGTGAATAATATAATTATCGTTTAATTTGTGTCTCAGGAGTTCTTCTAAGTTTTTTCTTAGAATAGATGAAAACTCTCTGTATATAATTCATTACATTTTCAATTTGTATTTTTTAGATACAACCATGTCAGTGTCCAAGTATATTTCCAATCCTAAGTCTCCAGTCTCTCTTTTATACCACAAACAGAATATTCATCTTTAATGGCTGTTTATCAATTTGGTTCTTTTTTCATAATTTTTACAAAAAGAATTTTTTTCTTTGGAAATAAATTTGCTCTTAGTTATAGCTTCTTTGTAGCAGCGACATATGCATTCTTGGCACTGATTTCATTAAGTTCATCTTTCTTGCTATATTTTTGTTTATTAGAATATTATGCATTTTTTATACATCTAATTGATTATTTAATTTTCTGTACTCGTACTTTGAGTGCAAATTATCTACTATGAGGAGCATATAAATATTTATGAATGTTATTAGAAAATTTAGCACTATAAAATGTACATCATAAAAGTATGTAAACTTATTTATTATTTAGGAATTAACAAATTCGAAATGAATAGTACAACAAGGAGCGATGTGTGCAATTCGAGCTTTCAAACCGACGAGTAATTTTGACGAAAAATGAACGATTCTGGATTCTAAACCTTGAAGCAACAGGCAATTTTTGTATTTGAAATACATTGGAAACGTTAAAAGAGAATATGAATTCATTGTTTAAAAATATTGTACGAGGAAACGCTATCATGTCTATCAGAAAAGTCTATACGATATTAAATTCAATAATATCTTACACAAACGTGAAAAATGATTAGAAACCGACTTGATTAGTTACACCTATGTACACAAGATGGTTGAAAATGATAAAATCTATTTCCAATTCGAGGTTTTTACAGTGGTATAGCTAGGGTTTTCAGCGCCTGGGGACAAAGTCAGTTTTCGCGCCCTCTCGTAACAAAACGTAAGCCATAATTTCTGATTATGTAACATCAATTTGCCCCCTCTCCCGATGCTGCACCCGGGGACAGATGTATCCTCTTGCCCCCCCCCCCTTTAGCTACGCCACTGGACCTTTAGAATCCTATATGTGGATACATGTTTACTTACGAGATATAATCGGATTATTTAAGATTCATAGGTTGGAAAACATTTAAAGATTACCATAATTTTTCATGCAAGTCGGAAGAAAGTTAGTGCCAACATATTACAACAGACTGTTTTAGAGATAATTTAACAGAGTAATGCGTGGCTAGCTAACCATAATATTGTAGTCTCTAGAGAGAGAGAGATGTGAGATTGTCTCGAAACTATTGTATTAAACTCTTTTTATATTTCGTTTTGTATGTAATCTCTTGATACACATTTCTGTTTGTAAATGTTTAATAACTTTGCATATTTGACAAATTTAATGTTTTATGATGCGCTTCTTGAAATACTTCCTATTGTGTGAAGCGTATTTTTTATATGACAATAGCGTGCACTGTATTTCTCTCAAACTCATTTTGTTTTTAGTTTAACTTTTTCAAAAAGAGCATCAAATTCATGTCTCTTATAAATTGATCTTTCTGTAATAATATATTATCACGAAATAAATGTTTAAACATGCTATTTTGATTCGTATGTAAACTATGCATTCAAAATTTCGAGTACCCTTGCGAATTGGTGTGATACTGAATAGCAGAATTGGAAAAAAATATTGTCTGTTATGTGATATTATATGACGTTTTTGAAAATGGGTATTCATTGGATTCTATATTTTAAAGAAACTGTATATATGTGGAACACGTTTAAACTTTAAACTGTTGATTCAAGTTTAAATTTTAAGTATTTGTTAAAATAATTTGCTCCTACTGCCATAGGAAACACTGTATTTTATGTGCTAAATTTGTATCATTTTTTTGTACACTACCATAAATTATCACACTACAAAATTTTGTGCAATATGTAATACAGTCTTTGCTTTTGTATAAATATCAAAATGTACGATCATGGGTGTACTATAAACCTCGGAAGCTATAATTGTGATAAACGCTTATTAATCGGTAAACCACGGATATTTGACCAGGAATGTTTATAAATTTTGAACCTTATGAGCCATTCAACTTCGGAGAATTAACTTTAAATACTTGTAACTCAATGAAGACATGGATATATTTGTGGAAAAAACATCAGCTTGTTAATAGTGTCAGGTTAGCTGTTAAGCAAAGTGCAACAACATCAACACCACCATAAAGTTGTTTGTTAATATACATTTGTGTTAAGAATTGACTTCTAAATTCAAATTAAAACTTCCTGCTGTTTAAAAATGTAAGCCGTAACATACTTAACATAATAAATCGGCGACTCATTCATGATAAATTATAATACGTTACATAAGTATTTCATTATAGGCTGTGTAATGTTTATATTTTACTCTGTATATTTCCTTTATTATTGAAAATGTCCTACTAAATAATAATCTTCAACTGCTTTATGTTAAAAATCAGGCTAAATATGCGATTCTCAATTTTATACACAGGGATTCGATAGCCGTAGTGGGCAGAACATGGATAGTTTTGTTCTTTATTACAAAACAAACAAACCCAGATAACATAAGAATTATTCTTTATTATTTTTCGTATTTTTTTCTTTGTAAGCCTATAGCACAGCGGTAAACTTCAGGGGTATTACTTTTAAATTCAGGGCTCATTTTCCAACAATATAGAACACAGATAACCTGTTGAATAGTTAAACACAAAACCAATGAATTTTCGTCGCTAGTTGTAAACAGAAACGATACGTCAGTTACTTTTATTATTATTATTTCAATGTATTATTTATGATACTTTTACCGCTACAACATGTTCTCTTGGATTATTTAGTAAAAATAATATCAAGTCCAATGTTCAGTGTCCAGTCCAGGTAACCATAAAACATTTTTATAACGTTTGCAACAGGCTAGCGTGATTTTAAAGATGTTACGTATTATAATTTCACATAGCCCGAAACTGGATTATATTATAATTTAAATTTAGAAGTTAATTAGATGTCAATATCTATAAAATTTATATTTGCCCACAAGATTAATACACACAGTTTTCTTTCTTAATACAAATATATTTTAATACATATAATAATACAGTTTATAATAAGGGTTATTACGAATAGGTTTTGTAATTAATGATTAATATACAAAAGTTTTGCAAACGTGCTCATAATATCGAGTCTTTTATGTAGTTTGGAACGTAGTATTTTATCGACGTTTTACGATCAGCAAATTAATTTCGAATAGATATAGGAACAATCACTTAACAGAGACCTAGCTACTTCTTCACTTATCACATGTGAACTTTTACAACTGACATTTTATATAACATCTTGATAAATCGTAGTAATGTCCAATGTAAATCCGCTGCAGTTAAACGGTTTGTAATGCTGGTATTCTTTAAACGTTTCGGGTCAGTATCTGAAGCTACCGATTAATAAGCGTTAATCACAGTTGTAGTTTTCGAGGTTTACCGTATACCAAATGCCAACTGTAGTAAACCAATAACATATACTATCTCTTGGCGCGTTGGTTTGCTTACTTTTAGAGGCTCGAGAGGACAGTTTCTCGAAATTTCAGCCTGCATAACAATGTTGACGATTCACTAGAGCTTTCTTACATACATATATTGTTGATTCTTACACTCGAGAATCTTCTTGAATTTTAATGAATTGTCAGGAATTTCGCAACGCATACACATTTAACAGTATAAGTTATGTGTATTTCTAAGTGCATATGTAAGTAAAGCAAACATCGGTATTAAAGTAGATATATTAGAGTAAATCAGCTACAACACAAGTTTTCAAACAGTGTTTGAATATTAATTCTTAAACCAATGATATGCCTAAATCATCAATAAAAAATGTAATTGTATTACTTACTCTTCTAATCGATCGAGTCGTTGAATAGACGTGACAACTTCTACTAGTAACAATGAACTAAATCCCTTCAGTAAATTACCAATGAACCTTCACACACTGATTACTTGTACTGATAAATTTACTGTCTTTTCTCCAACTTCACAACATTTGTAGATTATTACATTATCTTTATTATCAGCTCCCTCTAACAAGTATCTAAATTATAATATTAAAAATATACCTTACAAAAATACTTTATTTAACTGTTGATTAAGTGGTTAAGTGTTATTCTGACAAAAGAGAAAGTTCAAAATATCTTAAATAACAACATATGTGTTATTTTCTACTGTTACGTTGTGGAATTTTGGTTGGAAAATCTGTCACAAGTAGTAGATTCATTCACAAAATGTTTTTGTGACGTATATTTTGCAAATATTTGAAAGTGTCTTTCCCTAAAAGTTTGATATCATTACTTTTATAGTGACTGAATATTTTCACCTCCATTTATTTTGTTTTATAAATCAAAATATGTTTTAATTTGAAATTCAGTATATCTTTTTAGCATGACCACGATAAATTGAATTTGATTGCTTGTTTGTTTGTTTGCAGTTGAACACAAAGCTATACAATGGGCTATCTATGCTGTGTTCAACATGGGTGTTGAAACCCCTTTATAAGCGTTTACACATTACAGTTTCAAGTAGCCTAAAATGAGTTAAATGATAATTTTAATTTAGAAGTTAAATAAATATCAATATGTATCCAAGTTAAGACACTTGCCAACAAGACTAGTACATATAGTTTTATTTTTTAATACGAATATATTTTCTTATACAAACAGTAAGATAATTTACAATAACAGTGAATACAAATAATGAATTATGTACAAAAGCTGTAAAAACAATAATGTACTCTATCTAGTCTGGAATTTTCTTTGTTACGATGAGCAAATTAATCTTGATACGATGTAGATACAAGTCACTTAACAGGAAGCCAGCCATTTCTGCGATCTTTGTTGATCACACGTCGGATATTTCACCTCTGAAGCATGTCTTCGAAAGCAGTAATGTTCAGTGTAAATACGCTGAAATTAACTGGTTTGCAATGCTCAAAATTTACAAATTTTCTTCGACAAATAATAAGTATTAATTACAGTTATAGCTTCCTAAATTTATAGTATACCAGCTGTAGCAAACCAATAACATATTCTGTTTCTTGGCGCGGCGCGTTGGTTACATTTATAGGCGTGAGGAGAGTTTCTAGAAATTTCAGTCTCTACAACAGTATAGATGATACACACGTATAATATTGATTCTTACGATCGGAAATCTTCTACAGCTTTAGTAAATGGCGAGAAATTCTCAGTGCAGATTTAACAATATAAGTTACTTACGTTTCTAAATATCAATTTAACTCAAACAAACATCGTTATTAAAACAGATGTATGATAGTGCATGCGTCATAACGTTATAAGTGTGCTTTAAGGTAACTAAAATGAATTTATGACATTATTTTTTGAAATATTTTTATTTATTTGTAGTTGTAGTTGCTTTCCACCTTTATACGCGAGCTTGTTTATATCCATATATACATTGCCTAAAGTGTCATTTGATAAATAATGTGTTAATGTTGAAATTGAAAATTTTACTTTCACTTATATCAGTCTTTTGCATTTTACTGCAAAACATAAATTTTTCATTTTATATGTGATGGCAAAATTTTACCTAGATGAAGATTAAACGCTTTGCTAACCATTTGGATAATAAATGTGTTATAGATCCCATGTTAGAAATGATACTTCCAAGAGGACAGTTAATTTTGTGTTTTGAGTAATCCATACATGTATGTTAGCGAAAAGTTGATACGTTTAAAGTTGCCAATGATATTCAGACAATCTGCATACATAATGTGTAGAGACGTGTACAGTCTGCAGCTTTCTGATAGTTTAAATTTGTTTGTTTGTTTTGAATTTCGCACAAAGCTACTCGAGGGCTATCTGTGCTAGCCGTCCCTAATTTAGCAGTGTAAGACTAGAGGGAAGACAGCTAGTCATCACCACCCACCGCCAACTCTTGGGCGACTCTTTTTACCAACGAATAGTGGGATTGACCGTCACATTATACACCCCCACGGCGGGGAGGGCGAGCATGTTTAGCGCGACGTGGGCGCGAACCCGCGACCCTCGGATTACGAACGCACGCCTTAACGCGCTCGGCCATGCCAGGCCTGATAGTTTAAAGCTGTCAATGATATTCAGATAATCTGCATACATAATATGAAGAGACCTGCACAATCTGCAGCTTTCTGAGTTGAGTTTCATTTCCTGGTGGTTATTTTAGTCTTGTACATCAACAAGTTTGATTGTTTGTTAGTGTTTTTATCCACTATAACAATTTCATTTGTTTGCCCAGTGTTGATGAGTTATATAAAAATATAAGAAACAGTTGAAATCTCCAACGAAAGCTATTTTAACTCCATCTAGTAGTTCTGGTTTCAGTTAATATTTTCGCCTTTCTCGTTTAAATTTGTTACGAGAATGTCGTTTTTACCTGGTTAGGACATTATTTCGAAGATGTGGAGTGATGTTGAGGAATTCACTGTTTTCACTACAGCGTAACATCTTTATGGAGTATTTTGAAAATGGACTTTGTTTCCATCAATAGTCATCAACGACATAAAGAATCCATGGTTGCTCAGCTTAGATGATTTCTTCTTAGTCTGGCCAAATCACTAAAATGATTTTTAAAACTTTTATAAAATCTTCTTTAAAGTTTAAATTGAGAGGGAAATTAACAACGTACTGCCTTTTTTTAATATCCTTGTAATTAGAATTGATACAATACTCAATATTGACTACATACATTTTTCTTCACGCCACCACAAAAAACGTTAAGACGTCTATTTCAACCTATATGTTTCTAGAAGCCTACAGAATATGCGATCCTGCGACGCTAAATTAAGAAAATCAAAGCGTCATGTCCGTTTTGAAAGATTTACATTACCCCAATAAATTAATGGAGAACAAACCTGAAAGCCAGGCGAAACCTTTTTTGAAAATAACGAACAAATTAAACACGAATAAATCACTTTGCTTAAACAACAACGCAAAATTTGAACCCGCAAAGAGAATGATAAAACAAAATTATTTCCTTGTTACTAACAAGAACCAAAGTACTGTCAAAAGTAACTAGACTTTTCCATGTCAATCATGTGAAAATTTTTATGTTACTGAAGCATAAAAATTTAAAAGAGGAATTTAAAAACGTGAAAAACAAAATGCAAAAAGGATATTGGAAACGGAAGTATTGATCATGAATTATTTCTCCATACAAAAGATTCTATTCATCCTGAGAACTGAAAATTAGCCAAACGGATATACAAGTACGAAAAGTATGCAAAATAGAGTTTAGAACACATGAACAATATTTGAATTTTAATATTTTGTTAAACATGTGTTTCCACAGACGAGTCGACACAAATCTAAAACCACATTAGGAAATTATTTTTACCAGTAGCAGGAGACTCAAGATGATGCTAATAATATGTCTGTGACAAAATTGGCATTGCAAAGTAAATCAGTGACATAAAGGATCTGTGTAAATACACGCTGTTAATGTTTGTTTATTTAGAGCAAAGTTATGCACATAGCTACACAACAGGCTATCTGTGCTCTGCCTATCATCGTTATTGAAATCAGATTTCTAGCGTTTAAAGTCTGCAGACTCCTCTATGTCACTGGGGGAACACTGTTAAAGAAATTATCTGAATTTAACTGTTGAAAATTGCATCAGACAGCATAAAGTCTTACAAAATGCGACAAACACTACTTTCGTCCTTCGTAAGTGATACCATATATTAAAATATAGAGAAAAGATGGCACAAGAGATTTGGATTTGGAAAACTTTGTCTTACCTATTGGACAGTCCGTGCTAACAGCCTACAAAGTGTTATTGAAAATTAAAACATATTGCAAGAGCTTTGGCTTTTATGCTGTTCAGTTGCAAAAGAATAATTGGCGTGGAGCAATGATGAAATGTTTCCATTTTCTTTTCAGGATCTTTCTTGGATATATACTTTTATGCCGTACAGAAAGTTCAAGTAGAACCCTAAAAAAGAAACATCTGTTACAAAAGGTCAAGTACTAGCACAAATGATATTGAACAATCAATCAATCTAAAATTAGAGCAGAGGATTCTTTCGATACTTTTTGCAGATGGATCATTTCATTTCATTGTGAATGACTGTAGCTTCCAATACAAAGAAAATTATGAAGCCAGTTCTGGCATTCTTTACCATAACTTTCAAGGAAAATTATTGACATAATTACTTTGAAACATTGGATCTTCTTATTGGATGTGTACATGATAGATTCGATCTACCTAGTTACAGCATATATATATAGAAAGATGAAAGATTCGCCTCTGACTTCAGTGCAACTAAACTCTGCTGACTTCAAAACTCCAAATTCGTTGTGAAAGTTCATAGACAAAATATTTATAAAGAGATTCTAAAAGTTCAAATTGAAACACTTAAGAAAAACATTGATACAGTGGTTATACTTCAAGGTTTGACAAAATCAGTAGTTTTCCAAAATTGTCACACTGTTCATACCTGGAAACAATGCTACCAGTGAACGGTCATTTTCTATTCTTTGTATAATGGAATCATATTTTAAAATAATCATTACTCAAACTGGGTTGAATAATTTCAAAGCAAATTAGCTAAATCTTAAAATCATCACGAATTACTTTCGTGGGTTCATTAGTGTTTGTGGAAAGTTTTGAAATAAATGTTATTTTAGTGAGTAGGCGTATCGGCTAGTAGATCATTTCTATACATTTCACGTGTAAACGTCTTTTTAGAACTATAGATATGCAATTTAAAGAAGTAACCGCGTCCAAATTTCAAAATTCATTCTTTCAAATTGTAAATGTACAGAGGTAAGCATAAAACCTTAACCAAGATGAAAACAAAATCAGAAGCTCGAAAGGAAAATCTTTTATAGACACAAAAAGAATGTTGGATATACGTCTGCAAACATATTCTCCTAAAAATCGGATTTCGATACCCGTGTTGGGCAGAGCACACATAGCCCATTGTGTAGCTTTGTGCTTGATAACAAACGATAACTAATATAGTTCAATTAGTAAGACAATATTTAATGATTATTTAGTTTTCATAAGAAAAGTATCAAAACTAATTATTTTAGAAGCCATACTGATAATAAATTTCGTTGCTAAACTCGACAAGAGCCCTACATTTGGAGTAGTTCAATTGTTGTAGTATTGTTGACGTCACTTTCCTTGTAATGTTTAAGTTTTTCTTTTTATGTGAGTATTGTAACATCATAGCGTCTCCTATTTTGTAGAAAGTTCTAGGCTTCAGTTGGAAATTGTATAAGTGACTATGTGAGCAGAAGTCAAGTAAAGTTTAAGCATAACAAAGTTAAAAAACGTGAAGTTAGCTGGCGTGTGAGTGATTAGCCTTAAGTAGTGATATGTTGGAGTGAATTTCGTAGTTTAACAAAGATCAAGGGAATAATCTGTCTTATCAAAGAAATTTATAAGGTAATCGAATCCATCTATTTGGACTTTGACTAAAAAGAGACAATTATTTAAAGTTCGAGGTACAACTGTGGTAATCCACAGTGAATTTATTTCAGATAGTAAGAAACAGAGCAGAGAAAAATAATTCAAGTTATCAAATAGATTTTAATGTAATTTAGTTAGCTTGTGTGGACCTTTGACAAGAAGAGAAAATTACTTAAGAGTTTTAGATATAACTGCGATATCCTTTAGTGTAAATAAGTTTTGTACATACGTTTGACTTATTTCACACATATTTTATCTGAAAAGAAATGAAGTGTATGCTATCCGTTTATTATTTGAATTTATCGCCAGCAAATCACAGACATCCACTGTAAAATAATCCCAGCCTATATTCAATCACTGATATGAAACGTAATTAGATAATTACCCCTTGGAATGCCGTAACAATCATTAAAACGATGGAAAATATCATATAAGATTAAGTACTCATGCTTTTTGTCTGGCATTGTTTCATCTGTTATTATCTTTAAACGGTCGCATTTCTTACTTGTGTATCTGTGGCTTTGTGCTTTAAAATATATCGCTTTAATTATGCATACTTAGCCCAGTAACACTGAGTAATTTTTACATTCACGCCAGAGAAAAAAAAACTGTCAAATCCTGTAAATAATTATAATATTTATGGTGCTTCCAAAGAAGTAAAATGATGGCTTATTCTTATTGAAAGTGCATAAGAATGCACCGAGTTACATGTAATTTTCAGAACTTTAAAAGGGAACTTGTCCCTAGACACCAAGATCTTTTGTGATTGTGGCACACTGTTTCAGAACACAACCCAAACATGCAAACCATACTAGTTTTAGTAACGACAATCTTGTTTATGTGTCTGTGTAACTCGTCCAAGAGATGACTTACATATTCACATGTAATTATAGCCTAGTTAGAGACTGTTATAGCTCGAGCACTCACCAGAGTCATATCAGTTAATGTATCTGCGGATGATAGCCTTGACTTAATCTTCTTGACTAATTAATCATTATTAATTATTGGCATCGCATGGTCTTAGTTTCTTTGTCTGGTACAAGCTTCTTGAAGAGCTGAAATGAAGTATCTTTGTGAATGGTCTTGCTTTACTGTTCGTTCCACTTAGTGTTTCGTGCTTTTAAAGTTTGTTCTCTTTTTGAAGATCACAGGCTGTGCCATGCTTTATCTGCACGGACTCATTCTGGATTTTATTTCCTGTTAAACAGGCTATATCAGTATTATTGTTCTACCAATAAATGGTGACGATCTGGCAGGAGTTCTTGTTTTCACTTTACTCGAAGGTGGACAGATGATCGAAGGTAAGGAAGCTTGGAATCCTTGGAAGGGTCTAGAGGTTTTTATAATATCACGATATGTTCCATAGATGATCGTAGTCTCCTATACCAAGTAAATATGACACAAAACGTGGGACTATTTTGTTTTGGTTCACCCGTTTTTATAGTTATATTTGAAATAATTGTAAATTGTGAGAAACGTGATGGTGCTTTTGTCAGCTTTAACTGCACTATTCATTCAAACATATAAATTAGTTTATACAACATGCCTTAATAGAACATAGTTGAACACAGAATAGATTATTCGTAATGTACAAGTAAATAATGCGTAATATATAATGTTGAATGATGAATACGTTTGAAATTAAAAACAGTTAAAATAAGAACTTATTCTGAAGTTGTTTCTGGTCATGATAATGTTCGAGACAACTTATGAAAAACAAGTCATCTTGTTTTTAATATAATCTCTATCCTTTGTATGATTTCATCTTAAATACTTTTGTATACTTGCAATATTATATGGGTAGTATAAATTTGAATTTAAAATGTTGCAACAAAAGTTTTTTTACAGATTGTTTAGGAATTATTGGAGGATTTCTTTTCTGGTAGGTGTAGGACAGGTTTTGCTGTGTTTGTATCTTAGGAAACTAAATGAAAGTAAGGTAGGTGAAGATGACAATGTACCAAAAGCCAAGAAAGAAGTCATACAATAAAGGTGCTCTAAAAGTTGAGTTACTGATCAAGGCAATAGAGAACTGAAAGCAACCTAATAATCAAACTGGTAGTGTATATGTGAAGAGGTGTTCATAGCTGATTTTGTTTGTTTGAGAAAAAATATATATTTCAGTTCCATACACAATTTTAATTTCGAAAAATTTATAATGTAATTATAAAGGACTGTTAATACTTAACTAGATTGTTCTTGAAACTGGTAAGCACGTGTAAGTCGTAAAACAGCCCCCCAGTGGCTCAGCGGTATGTCTGCGGAATTACACGCTAAAATCCGGGTTTCGATACCCGTGGTGGGCAGAGCATAGATAGTCCATTATGTAGTTTTGTGCTTAATTCAAAAACAACAAGTCGTAAAACTCCACAAAAGTGCTTAATTCAAAAACAACAACACAAGTCGTAAGACTCCACAAAACCGCTTCGCGACGTAAAAATTTCCCATGGAAACAAAACAAATATTTTGCAGCATAAATCAAATAATGCCTGTAATGAAAAAAAACAAAAAACGAAGCTTTTTCAAGCAGGGGTGTATCTTGAGACAGACAAAAGTTTACGTGAAATTATAAAATGAGATATATTTGAATACGATACTACGATCTAAGTAGAATGATTGAAACCAGTAATTCTAATAGGCGTTCCATTTTACCGTAAGAAAGTACTTATTGATTATTGCATCATTCTGATTTTTGTTGTTTTTTTTGTTTTTCTTCCTATAAAACATTAAAGCAGAATAAACTAGTATAATCTGGTTTAAAGCTTTCTTGAATCATTATAGTAATTGTTTTTGGATGTTTCTTTGTACCAAATAAAGTAAATTTGCACGAAAATTAGAAGTATTGTAGTTCTGTGTGTTTATATGTACATTCAAAAAATTATAATCCCAGCTATTGGAAAGAAGGTAGTCGAAGTTTCAAGGATTCTCGATAATACAGAATTGTTAGAATCCCTTTATTGGCCAGATGTTATGGTAATTACCAATAATTTAGTAAGTCCACCTGCGAGGCGTTCTCTGCAAGGTTCCTCGGTTTCTTACAACTTATCATATCGATTTGTACAAGGTAGCGTCGGTTACCAAGGTGATCATAGTTTTTGGAAATATCATAAACATGTACACAAAGATTTTCGCTTTATTGGTTTTTAGTTTCAATATTCATTCGTAGATTTATATTTTAAAGTGACATATTTTGTGTGTACCATTAATAATTTTCCATAAATAGAGGCCTTGTTTGGTTGACAGTGAAACTTGTAATTAAATTCTGTTTATGTTTTTCATTTATACACGAAAGCCGTACTGTTTTATTTATAAGTTTAGGAAAGCAGCGTAGTACTTGTGTTTTCTAAGTACATTATATTGTTTAAAACAACAACACTGGTGAATTTTGTTCGCATGTTTGTTCATTTAAGTAACAAAAAGATCGAACGTGACTCAGTTAGTTAGTCTTGGACCGTGAATTAGATTGTTTGTTTGTTTGTTTTGGAATTTTGCACAAAGCTACTCGAGGGTTCTCTGTGCTAGCCGTCCCTAATTTAGCAGTGTAAAACTAGAGGGAAAGCAGCTAGTCATCACAACCCACCGCCAACTCTTGGGCTACTCTTTTACCAACGAATAGTGGGATTGACCGTAACATTATACGTCCCCATGGCTGGGAGGGCGAGCATGTTTAACGCGACGTGGGCGCGAACCCGCGAACCTCGGATTACGAGTCACACGCCTTACGCGCTCGGCCATGCCAGGCCTGTGTGAATTAGAGGGGATGCGATTTGTGTTATGTTACCACAAAATGTGTTTGTTTATTTGCTTACTTGTAGAGTAAAGCCACATACGGCTACCTGCTGCGTCCATTGCAGGAAATGGATCCCAATGTTTTAGCGTTGCAAGTCCATAAACCTAACATTATACCTCCTGGAAATATACAGAGATTTGACATGTATTTTAAGGCTGAGTGCGTTAAAAGAAAAACTATTAAATCCTGCTACTCGGTCAGACTAAATTAACCCAATATTAAACGGTGGGTGCTGCTCACTAGCTAAAATAAGTTCTAAATTAAATACGACCATTTGTGTGTGTGTGTTTGCACGAAAATTCCAAAAAGCAAGGAAACGAGTATGCTAATGAAATGAAACATAACATATACATATTTTAAATATAAATGTTAGCTAATTTCTCTTGTCTAATTACGTGTCAGATTTCTATTCACCAAATGTATCCATTTGATACATTATATTATGTAAACAAAGATTCAAATAAGTCAAACAAATTACAGAGCCCGAAATAAACAAAAATAGCATAAATTACATAAAAGCCTGTGTGTGTCACGTCAAATCACACTTGATTTCTCAAAATAGGAGTCATAAAATTAAACTGTATTTATACAGATAGAATTGTTCGATTACTGTCTGCTCATTACGATTTTAGTGGCGGGTGCCATGAGACCTTATAAGTGTAGTGGGTGTTGATATAATTAGCCTAAAATAAAGTCGTAATGTGAAATTACCTCGCCTAAAGCCATAAATGTAACGATGTAGAATCAATTTTAAGCTTAAATCGTTTCTGTTATTAACGTTTTTAATAAAAACAACAACAAAGTTCTTTAATCACGGAAGACACTAAATTAAGATTTTTTTTTCCAGTTTTGTTATCTATACATTTCACATTAAACTTTCAGTATGTAGAATTCCCCTCAGGGGAACAGCAATATGTATGAGGACTTACAATGCTAAAATCGGGTTTACATACCCGTGGTGGGCAGAGCACAAATAGCCCTTTATGTAGCTTTGATGTTAATTACACAAAACAACAACAAGTACATAGACTAACAACAGTACTGGGTTATACTTTTGTTGTTAAACAACGTGACATAAAAGTCATTAATGGTTTGTTTTGTTTGTTTGGACTTAAGCACAAAGCTACACATTGAACTATCTATGCTCTGCCAACCACTGGGATCGAAACCCATTTTCTAGCAGCGTGATTCTGCAGACATACTGCTGTGCCACTGAAGAGCGTCATCAATGGAACATAGTGTTACCGAAACGCAATGGCTTTTATATATGTAAGAATCTGTTAGTCTAACTGACTTTTACCTATAACCATTTTATTAATACGCCACGAAAAAATTCATGAGTGATCTCAATTCTGACTGGCTCACTGCCAATTGAGTGGTGATGACAAGCTGCCTTCCATCCAGTCTACACTGCTAAATTACGGAGAGTTAGTGTAGATAGCCCTCGTGTAGCTTTGCGCGAAATTCAAAAAACAACAATAGATCTCATTATGTTATTACGAAGAGAGTTCAAACATAAATATTATATTTCAGTCACATTATTTTACAAATTTTTATTATTGTCATTTGTAACGAAGAGGGTTGGGACTGGAGTATTACGTTTAAGTAACATAATTGTACTGGCCTATGATGCAAATATGTTTGGTGTCGTGATTTATAAAACTTGTAGTATTTTGTTGTAGTTTCTCACAAATTAGCAATTTATCGTTGAAAAGGAGTAAAAATAATATTTTTCTTTCTTTTTCACATTTTTATTTGAGTTAAAAACTGTTATTATGCATTTTAAAACAGTCTTTGTATTTATCGAAAACAAATAATTGAAGTCTAAGAAAATCTATTTAATATATGGAATAATTACAACGCCAGATCCATACAAATCATTGAAGTATGACAGAGTAGACAAAGTAATAGATATTACACGAGAGCCCAGCATGTCCAAAGCTTTAGCAGAGTTTTGGATTTCGGAACTGACGATCTGGCTTCGAATCCGTGCGATACCAAAAAATATTCTCTCTTCTTCAAGATGTAAGTGTGTTATAAGAGCAACAGTCACTATTTTAGCGCGGGTAGTAGTTTGAGGGTACTTCTAACTATCTTTCTTCTTTCTGGTCAGTAACTACAAATTAAAGAAGCAGAAAGTTGTCTTAATAGATCTGCCATACATTTGATGCTTGTTTTTTAATTTCGCGCAAAGCTACACTTGAGCTGTTTGCGCTAGCCGTCCCTAATTTAGTAGTGTAAGACTAGAGAAAAGAAAGCTAGTCATCATTACCCACTGCCAAGTCTTTGGTTACTTTTTCATCAACAAATAATGGGATTGACCGTCATATTATAACACCATTGCGACAAGCATGTTCGGTGTGAAGAGGATTCGAACCTACGACCCTAAGATTACGAGTACAGCACCCTAACCACGTGGTCATGCCGGGCTTAATACATTTGACATACACGCTAAAAGAGAAAGCAATGTAAAAGGGTCGTATTCATTATGTCCTGTTTTCACTCATTTTAAACATTAGAATTTTCAGAATATTCTAAAATTTCTACATGTTGTTTTGATAATTGTTGTCACTAGTTTTAACTTTCTGCTCTTATCATTGACGACACATACACGTAAAAAAATCGTATGATTACGTAAATAAAGTGTATTTATTATAAATATTATTTTCTTTTTCTTTCGGCTCGGCATGGCCAGGTGGTTAAGGCGCTCGACTCGTAATCTGAGGGTCGCAGGCTCGAAACCTCATTACACCAAACATGCTCGCCCTTTCAGCTGTGTGTGGGGATTATAGTGTGACGGTCAATCCCAATATTCGTTGGTAAAAGAGTAGTCCAAGAGTTGGCGGTGGGTGGTGATGATTAGCTGCCTTCTCTCTAGTCTTACACTGCTAAATTAGGGACGGCTAGCGCAGATAACCCTTGTGTAGCTTTGAATTAAATTCAAAATAAACAATATTTTCTTCTTTTTACTCGTCGTTACACACAAACACATTATGACACAATTTTGCTTAATGAATAAATATAATGTAAATATCATTAGAATGTTTGGTTATTGGGTTTTTAGTGTACATCATAGAGCTGTTAGAAGAAATGTGTGTCCTGTCTAGTGCTAAAGGCAGATATTATCTAATACATATCAGTAATGTTTTAGGCTTATTAAAAATATTAAAAAGAATTAGTTTAATAAAATGATCTGATTACCGTTTATTTTCATTTGTGCGCAAGTCTGGAAGTTTTATTTGGACAAACTGTTTTTGATGCTTGAGTTGTTTAAAAGAGTACAACCTTAACCAGGCCTACAACGCACGTGAGAAACAGCGAAATGCAACAAATATTATTTCAATGAATGGATCAACTACATTCCTCTTTAACCCTGTCGCCCCAAAAGAAGAGCCCAAAAAGTTTGCTTATGATTTCAGTTATTGGTCAAATGACGGCTACATAGAACAAGACAACGGCTATTGTACAGCGGACCTCAGTCATCCAAACGGAAGCAAATATGCTGATCAGGTGAGTGGAATGACCTTTCTTTGATTTTTTTCTAATCCTGTGTTTCTGTTATGTTTGTTTGTGTCGCTGTCAGTAAACTTATCATCGATCTATTGATTAAGTTTTATAAATCAATTATATATTAGGGTGTGTAGATCAAATAGCAGCCATGAGGTACCAGCCATTCATTCAAATGTGATATTGACCGTTACAATTTAGGGCCCGGCATGGCCTAGCGCGTTAAGGCGTGCGCTTCGAAATCTGAGAGTCGCGCCAAACATGCTCGCCCTCCCAGTCGTGGGGGCATTATAATGTACGATCAATCCCACTATTCGTTGGTAAAAGAGCAGTCCAAGAGTTGGCGGTGGATGGTGATGACTAGCTGCCTTCTCTCTAGTCTTACACAGCTAAATTAGGGACGGCTAGCATAGATAGCCCTCGAGAAGCTTTGTGCGAAATTCCAAAACAAACAAACCAAATGTGATATGTTCAAGTAAAACTGAATCGATCTCTTAATAACAGAAGATTCGGTCGAGATACCGATTACAAAGCAATGGTTTATCAGTACGTAACCGAATCGTGAAAATAAATGAAATAAAGACTGAAAATACACAGCAAGAAACGAAATGTACAATATTCATTGAAACAAGCTTAAGACAAGCACAATGTGTGTACGTATATTCGTCACAAGATATAAGTATTACGCCTATTAGATGTTTAAACGTTACATTCTTTAACTAGTCCTTTAAGGACTTTCAATAATTACAAAAGTCTATAATAATAGTATTCCAACCACACTATATTCACTATACCCATTACTGTAGCATGCTTCACTCCTTTATCATACTTTAAGTACAATTCCAAAGATACACCTTTTGAATGGATTACTTACAACACAGCGTTTAACATAAATGTAGTAACAGCTATCTGCAGCACGAACTAGAATAAATATGGGACACTTTTTTAATAAATGTAACTTACCTAAACTCATTGTCACTGAAACCTTAGCCAAGTATAAAAACAGACTCTATAACAGATAAAAGTAAGTGAAAGCTACATAAACTCCATGAAAGAAACAAAATACAAAGTGGGGTAAAACTTCCGATTTCTAAAAAGATGCAAACAGGAAAAGGTTATTCCAAAGATCGTAAAATTAAACCATCAGATACAAAATAAAACAATTCAATCCATAATCAGGAAAACGGAAAAGAAATTCCTAAATGTAACAGCTAGATAAGAATTCAGAAACATTAATAATTAGTGATGTCGAGAAACCCACTTGTTGAGAATTTTATTTTCTCAACCCAAACGAGCCGTTTTTGCATATAAAATTAATAATTAGATAAGGATACAAAGACATTAATAAATAGATAAGTTGTTGTTGTTATTTTGAATTAAGCACAAAGCTACACAATGGGCTATCTGTGCTCTGCCCACCACGGGTATCGAAACCCGGATTTTAGCGTGTAAGTCCGCAGACATACCGCTGAGCCACTGGGGGGCAAATAGATAAGAATACAGAAACATCAGTAATTAGATAAAAATACAGAAACATAAATAATTTGAAAAATAATTAAAACTGCTTAACTTCCTAATCTTCAACATCAAGTCAGACAGTTCACTCACGCATGCTCTCAGGAGTCGTCAATCGAAACTGGATAGACGAAAGAGATCAAATATAATATAAATTAAACATACTAAAAACATAGTTGAGTTAATCAAAAGAAGGAATATGACAAACAGTAAATATGATTTTGCACACAAAACAACAACAACCAAAGAACAAATATGGTATTTTTTTTTCAAAAACAACTATAACACCAATGCAAGAAGAGATATCAACCAAAGGCCTAAATTATGCAATAACATATAAAAACATATCGATTTTAGGCATCAAAGATGGAATAGAATGCTCTACAATTTCGAAGCATTCTAAAGAAAACCTCAACAATCATCAAAAAATGTACAATTTTGATGTACAGTGATATCGAAAGATGAAGTAAGAAACCAGCTCTAAAAATGACATTAAAAATATCCGACAAAACGCATAGCAACCATATGTTGGAAATTCTGAAATATTTGTTTCACTTTGCAACAGAAAAATGTTCCAGTAATGAAGATAAAATGTAAAACAAATAGACAGCTGAGCACAGACAGCCTTCTGTTACCTGGATTATGTGAATTGTTTATCAACCAAATAGAAAGTCAGGCTCGTGACAAAGTTCTACTCTCACCTATACACTGATTCAGATACAACGACGATGTATTCTGAGAATTTATAAAAACAACATCCATCAACAGTACTTTCAACAACACGTAAAATATTCACTTTAGCATGAATTTCAATTGAGAAGAAGAAATGAAAACCAGGTTTTAAATTACATGAACGTAAGATTGATTGACTTTTTGGAATTAAGCACAAAGTTACTTAGTGTGCTATCAACTACGGGTATCTAAACTCGATTCCTAGCGATCTGAGTCCATATACGTTGTCGCTGTGCCACTGGAGGGGGAACATAATAGCAGAAAGAAAGAATACTTTTAGCACTAAAATCTGGTAATGACAGCAACTACATAAAGTGGGGCTCAACACACTTAACAAACAAATTGGAACGTTATCATGTGTTTACAAGACAGCGTTTGACATATGTAGTAGCAGCATTTGTAGCAATAAGTAGAATTTGTTACTTTAATTACCACCCGTCGCCAACTTGTGGGTTAATCTTTTACCAGTGAATAGTGGGATTGAACATAACCTTATAACGCCCCAACAACCAAAAGAGCGAGCACGTTTGGGGTAACGGGGATTCGAAACTCCTCAATTTAGGACAGGAACGCCTTAACCACCTGGCCATGCCGAGCCCTTGAACTAGAATTACTATCTGACACATTTGCTAACAAGTAACATTATCACTAGAACTTTAGCAAGGTATGTAAACAAATCCAGCGACAAATAAATAAAAACAATATAAAGCTCTTTGAAGGAAACAAAATGCACAAATTCAGATATACTTGTGGGTGCCTCGTCATATCATAGCTACGTAACCAAAAACATCATAAACATTTGGAAACAAGCATAAAAAACATAAAATAAATAGCAAGGCTGCTTTTCTTCAAAAACAGAAAAACGAGAACGAAAATCTAAAACCATATAAAGAAGGTTTATCTCGACAACTTCAACGATGAGAGCATCAACAAGTATTAATGTGATCGATGCGACATCAGTTTACGTCGGAAACGTAACGCAAACAAAACGTAACAATCCCTCATCACACATTTACAAACACAACAGAACGAATTAACATGAAGAACTTTAAACTATTGTGCAATGAGAACAATATTAAGAGAACAAAAATAAAAGAAGCGATAAATATTCGTGAACTGAAACCTCATTTAAACCAAAACACAGGTGTCACCATGTATAATTTCTCCAAATAAAAACAGTTACCTGATTACGACAACAAGACTGGTCGAAACGTCTTAAAAAGATAAATAAGTATAAACAATCCATCCGAAACAATATCTTTGGATTTGTATCTGAAGTGTTTAGTAGATTTCCTCTCCTAACAATAATAATTATACAAGTTTAAATATCTAATAGACCTAATAGTCGTGTGTTATTACAACTGTAGTTATAATCATGCTTTTTCAACTTGTAAAGGTGTTGAAACTGTTGTAAAAATGTCTTATTTATTTATTCTCAAAATTGTGTTTGCTCTATCCCACCTGGCTTGAAAAACTACTGATTGAGTTAAACAAGATATCAACAACAGACATGGCGAACATATTGTGGTTGGAATACTGTTATGATACACTCTTTTAATTCTTGAAAGTCCACAAGAAACTGTATAAAGAATATTGTGTATAAAAATTAGTAGGTGTAACACTATGTTTTATGGCACGAATACTTAAAATCGTGCTCTGTTAACTTCAATTCTTGCACAAAGTTTAGTATTCATCACGGACAGAGCATGTATTACAGATTTGAGAGGATGGCTAGAACAAATTCAACTTTAGGATTTTCTTGGTCGTGAGATTTATAAAACTGTACATACATAGAGTAAAGATTAAATTTAGAATAAGTACTATTTTAATACACAAAGGTAGAAATGCGTGGGTTTAGTGTTTATATACTATTCTGTATTGATATTTCTATCCATGTCATTATGGAGCGAATGACCAAGCAGTAGCAGAGAAAGTAGCATATGGTCAGTCTATGTTAGTTGTTATTCTCCCTGTATAAGTTGTTTTAAGGATTTGTTTCGGCCCGGCATGGCCAAGCGTGTAAGGCGTGCGACTCGTAATCCGAGGGTCGCGGGTTCGCGCCCGCGTCACGCTAAACATGCTCGCCCTCCCAGCCGTGAGGGCGTTATAATGTTACGGTCAATCCCACTATTCGTTGGTAAAAGAGCAGTCCAAGAGTTGGCGGTGGATGGTGATGACTAGCTGCCTTCTCTCTAGTCTTACACTGCTAAATTAGGGACGGCTAGCATAGATAGCCCTCGAGTAGCTTTGTGTGAAATTCCAAAACAAACAAACCAAATGTGATATGTTCAAGTAAAACTGAATCGATCTCTTAATAACAGAAGATTCGGTCGAGATACCGATTACAAAGCAATGGTTTATCAGTACGTAACCGAATCGTGAAAATAAACGAAATAAAGACTGAAAATACACAGCAAGAAACGAAATGTACAATATTCATTGAAACAAGCTTAAGACAAGCACAATGTGTGTACGTATATTCGTCACAAGATATAAATATTACGCCTATTAGATGTTTAAACGCTACATTCTTTAACTGGTCCTTTAAGGACTTTCAATAATTACAAAAGTCTATAATAATAGTATTCCAACCACACTATATTCACTATACCCATTACTGTAGCATGCTTCACTCCTTTATCATACTTTAAGTACAATTCCAAAGATACACCTTTTGAATGGATTACTTACAACACAGCGTTTAACATAAATGTAGTAACAGCTATCTGCAGCACGAACTAGAATCAATATGTGACACTTTTTTAATAAATGTAACTTACCTAAACTCATTGTCACTGAAACCTTAGCCAGGTATAAAAACAGACTCTATAACAGATAAAAGTAAGTGAAAGCTACATAAACTCCATGAAAGAAACAAAATACAAAGTGGGGTAAAACTTCCGATTTCTAAAAAGATGCAAACAGGAAAAGGTTATTCCAAAGATCATAAAATTAAACCATCATATACAAAATAAAACAATTCAATCCATAATCAGGAAAACAGAAAAGAAATTCCTAAATGTAACAGCTAGATAAGAATACAGAAACATTAATAATTAGTGATGTCGAGAAACCCACTTGTTGAGAATTTTATATGCAAAAACGGCTCGTTTCGGTTGAGAAAATTAATAATTAGATAAGGATACAAAGACATTAATAAATAGATAAGAATACAGAAACATCAGTAATTAGATAAGAATACAGAGACATTAATAATTAAATAACAATATAGAGATGTTAGTAATCAGATAAGTTGTTGTTGTTTTGAATTAAGCACAAAGCTACACAATGGGCTATCTGTGCTCTACCCATCACGGGTATCGAAACCCGGATTTTAGCGTGTATATCCGCAGACATACCTCTGAGCCACTAGGGGGCAATTAGATAAGAATACAAATACGTTGGTAATTAGATAAGGATACAGAAACATTAATAATTTGAAAAATAATTAAAACTGCTTACCTTCCTAATCTTCAACATCAAGTCAGACAGTTCACTCACGCATGCTCTCAGGAGTCGTCAATCGAAACTGGATAGACAAAAGAGATCAAATATAATATAAATTAAACATACTAAAAACATAGTTGAGTTAACCAAAAGAAGGAATATGACAGACAGTAAATATGATTTTGCACACAAAACAACAACAACCAAAGAACAAATATAGTAATTTTTTTTCAAAAACAACTATAACACCAATGCAAGAAGAGATTCCAACCAAAGGCTTAAATTATGCAATAACATATAAAAACATATCTATTTTAGGGATCAAAGATGGAATAGAATGTTCTACAATTTCGAAGCATTCTAAAGAAAACCTCAACAATCATCAAAAAATGTACAATTTTGATGTACAGTGATATCGAAAGATGAAGTAAGAAACCAGCTCTAAAAATGACATTAAAAATATCCGACAAAACGCATAGCAGCCATATGATGGAAATTCTGAAATATTTGTTTCACTTTGCAACAGAAAAATGTTCCAGTAATGAAGATAAAATGTAAAACAAATAGACGGCTGAGCACAGACAGCCTTCTGTTACCTGGATTATGTGAATTGTTTATCAACCAAATAGAAAGTCAGGCTCGTGACAAAGTTCTACTCTCACCTATACACTGATTCAGATACAACGACGATGTATTCTGAGAATTTATAAAAACAACATCCATCAACAGTACTTTCAACAACACGTAAAATATTCACTTTAGCATGAATTTCAATTAAGAAGAAGAAATGAAAACCAGGTTTTAAATTACATGAACGTAAGATTGATTGACTTTTTGGAATTAAGCACAAAGTTACTTAGTGTGCTATCAACTACGGGTATCTAAACTCGATTCCTAGCGATCTGAGTCCATATACGTTGTCGCTGTGCCACTGGAGGGGGGAACATAATAGCAGAAAGAAAGAATACTTTTAGCACTAAAATCTGGTAATGACAGCAACTACATAAAGTGGGGCTCAACCCACTTAACAAACAAATTGGAACGTTATCATGTGTTTACAAGACAGCGTTTGACATATGTAGTAGCAGCATTTGTAGCAATAAGTAGAATTTGTTACTTTAATTACCACCCGTCGCCAACTTGTGGGTTAATCTTTTACCAGTGAATAGTGGGATTGAACATAACCTCATAACGCCCCAACAACCAAAAGAGCGAGCACGTTTGGGGTAACGGGGATTCGAAACTCCTCAATTTAGGACAGGAACGCCTTAACCACCTGGCCATGCCGAGCCCTTGAACTAGAATTACTATCTGACACATTTGCTAACAAGTAACATTATCACTAGAACTTTAGCGAGGTATGTAAACAAATCCAGCGACAAATAAATAAAAAATCAGACAGGAAAAACAATATAAAGCTCTTTGAAGGAAACAAAATGCACAAATTCAGATATACTTGTGGGTGCCTCGTCATATCATAGCTACGTAACCAAAAACATCATAAACATTTGGAAACAAGCATAAAAAACATAAAATAAATAGCAAGGCTGCTTTTCTTCAAAAACAGAAAAACGAGAACGAAAATCTAAAACCATATAAAGAAGGTTTATCTCGACAACTTCAACGATGAGAGCATCAACAAGTATTAACGTGATCGATGCGACATCAGTTTACGTCGGAAACGTAACGCAAACAGACGTAACAATCCCTCATCACACATTTACAAACACAACAGAACGAATTAACATTCAATTAACATGAAGAACTTTAAACTATTGTGCAATGAGAACAATATTAAGAGAACAAAAATAAAAGAAGCGATAAATATTCGTGAACTGAAACCTCATTTAAACCAAAACACAGGTGTCACCATGTATAATTTCTCCAAATAAAAACAGTTACCTGATTACGACAACAAGACTGGTCGAAACGTCTTAAAAAGATAAATAAGTATAAACAATCCATCCGAAACAATATCTTTGGATTTGTATCTGAAGTGTTTAGTAGATTTCCTCTCCTAACAATAATAATTATTCAAGTTTAAATATCTAATAGACCTAATAGTCGTGTGTTATTACAACTGTAGTTATAATCATGCTTTTTCAACTTGTAAAGGTGTTGAAACTGTTGTAAAAATGTCTTATTTATTTATTCTCAAAATTGTGTTTGCTCTATCCCACCTGGCTTGAAAAACTACTGATTGAGTTAAACAAGATATCAACAACAGACATGGCGAACATAGTGTGGTTGGAATACTGTTATGATACACTCTTTTAATTCTTGAAAGTCCACAAGAAACTGTATAAAGAATATTGTGTATAAAAATTAGTAGGTGTAACACTATGTTTTATGGCACGAATACTTATAATCGTGCTCTGTTAACTTGAATTCTTGCACACAGTTTAGTATTCATCACGGACAGAGCATGTATTACAGATTTGAGAGGATGGCTAGAACAAATTCAACTTAACGATTTTCTTGGTCGTGAGATTTATAAAACTGTACATACATAGAGTAAAGATTAAATTTAGAATAAGTACTATTTTAATACACAAAGGTAGAAATGCGTGGGTTTAGTGTTTATATACTATTCTGTATTGATATTTCTATCCATGTCATTATGGAGTGAATGACCAAGCAGTAGCAGAGAAAGTAGCATATGGTCAGTCTATGTTAGTTGTTATTCTCCCTGTATAAGTTGTTTTAAGGATTTGTTTCGGCCTGGCATGGCCAATCGCGTAAGGCGTGCGACTCGTAATCCGAGGGTCGCGGGTTCGCGCCCACGTCGCGCTAAACATGCTCGCCTTCCCAGCCGTGGGGGTGTATAATGTGACGGTCAATCCCACTATTCGTTTGTAAAAGAGTAGCCCAAGAGTTGGCGGTGGGTGGTGATGACTAGCTGCCTTCCCTCTAGTCTTACACTGCTAAATTAGGGACGGCTAGCATAGATAGCCCTCGAGTAGCTTTGTGCGACATTCCAAAACAAACAAGCATTTGTTTTAAACTCTACGTTCTTTATTTAGTCTCTTAAGGATTTCCAAAAAGTAGAAAAGTGTATAACAATAGATCAATTACACTACATTTGCCATATCTATTTCTATGACCTGTATCAATTAATCTTCGGGCAAGGTGAAATACAACAAACATCTGTTTTGTATTAAAGGGTGGACTTGTGATGTCACCTTGTTTTGTTACATGTTATAATTTATCTCGGACGAGTCTCTGATTTATTATGTCACGCAATTTCAAATAAACGGATATATGAATTTAGAAATTATTTGAATATCGATATGTGTTAAAATTATGATATTTGCCAACAAAATTGTTGCATACAATTCTCTTTCTTAACACGAATATATTTTAATGTACAAACAACAATACATTATATAATAAGTTATTACAAATAATAACTTAAGTGTAAAAATTTTACAAACATACGAATGATGCTGAGTCTTCTAGTTGGTCTGGAACTGAATATTTCATCCACAGTTCACAGAGACTGAATTAATTATAATTTATGTGCAAACGTTTTGCAGACTTACAAACAATATTAAGTCCTCTATCAGGTCTGTAACTGAATACTTTGTCGACAGTTCACGAGGCGAAAATTACTTTTACATTGATACGCAGATGCGGCCCGTCATGGCCAAGCGTGTTAAGGCATCCGACTCGTAATTCGAGGGTGGCGGGTTCGAATTCAGGTCGCGCCAAACATGCTCGCCCTTTCAGCCGTGTGGGCGTTATAATGTGACTGTCAATCTCATTATTCGTTGGTAAAATAGTACCCCAACAATTGGCGGTGGGTGGTGATGACTAGCCGCATTCCCTCTAGTCTTACACTGCTAAATTGGGGACGGCTAGCGCAGATAGCGCTCGAGTAGCTTTGCGCGAAATTCAAAACAAACATTCAGAGATGCCACAGAGGTCAAACGCTGCAAACCAAACGTTACCATAGTTAACATTAAGCGTCTGCCCAGAGGCGGCGTCCTTGTTCAAGGGCATGACGCAGCTGACCTTAACAGATTAGTGAAGGAGTGGCCAGCAGATGCCTTGAAACCCGGAAATATTAAAATCAACCTTCTAGGATGTAAGGCGCAGCCTAAAGCCATTGTGGTAAGAGGGGTTAACCAGACCATTAACATAGAATCAGTCACACAAGCTTTAGATGAACAAGGCATTCCACACAACAAAATAGAACGAATAATCTCAAAGAAAACACAGGCACCCACGAACCTCATACACATCGATATTGACGACAGTTACAACATGCAAAATTTAATAAATAATGGACTAACATTCTGGTATCAAAAATACCAAGTAGAGCAACTGAAAACTCCGACAACTGTTTTAACACAGTGTTACAACTGCTAAAGATATGGACATGTCTCTGCTGCCTGCCAGGCAGTCCCGAGGTGCTGCGGCTGTGTCGGCGAACACCATATCAACCAATGTAAAAGAGAAAAGGAAACGCCTAAATGTTGTAACTGTGGTCAAACCCACACAGCTAATTACATGTACAAAGGATGTAATAAATACAAACAAATAAAAGAACGTATTTATCAGATCAGAACACCAACAGAACAAAACCAACCTAATACAAACAGCTCACCTAACACATACATACCAACAGAATTCAATAAAACAACAAAACCACGTACGCAGAAATGCTAAAAGGAAAGCAACCCCACAAACAGCAAGAACAGAACATTAAAACCCAGGACAAGAACACTTTAACACAAAAACCAGAAGCAAACAACACCACCATACAAGCAACGAATATTAACACATCAGATAAAACAAGCCTATTCACAACAATACTTAAAAACATAATCACAGAATTAGTAACAGAATACACCAAACCAAACCAGACAACTAACTGTTTCGAACTACTGATCAATATCTTCAAAAAACACATCACACCACACATACCCTATATAATATCAACACTTACTGGATATATGCTCACAGCATAATGTTCACAGTAGTATATATCAACATCCTTGGTGCAATAGCTTCCAAGAAACATGAGACCGAAGACATAATACAAGAAACTAACCCCCATATTATAATAGTAAGTGAAACTCTAATATATAATAACAATAGATTTAAAATACCAAACTATTCAACCATAAGAAAAGATAGAATAAATAGAAATTATGAAAACAGAGGCATTATGCTGCTCTACAGAGTAGAGCTTTCAGTAAAGGAAATTAAACTTAGCAGTAGCAATGAACATATTACTGTAGATATGCTGCAAAGGAATAAAACTAAAGTAACAGTAGCAGGAATATACTGCTCACCTAACAAACAAATAGATATAACATTACTAGGCAGCATTCTTTCCCACAACCAAAAATCCATAGTTATGGGGGACTTATACATTAAAAATGTTACCTTTGGATGACTGAGCTCCAATTCCAATGGTAGAAAACTAATAAAATTCACAGACGACAATAACATAGCTCTATTAAATGATACATACGGCGTATGCCACTAACTCCAGTGACATACTAGACCTATGTATGTGTACATATAACCTAAGCCAGCAAATAATAAAATTTCAAGTGGGAAAGGATGTTGACAGTGATCACCTCCCAGTATATTGTGTCTTCGATCTCGCCTCCCATAAAAATATAACATACAGCAAAGAAAAATTTAATTACAGAAAAGCAGATTGCCAGTATTATAAACAGGAATTAGATAACCTATTAACTAATAAAGTTATAAAAGAAGTTAAAACACATATCGAAATGGATAACTATTGTCAAACAATTACGGAATGCCTTCAGAAAGTAGCCAAGTTAACAATACCAAAACAACACCAGAAAACAACAAACAACACATGGAAACCTACCACAGAAATAATCAATCTAATCAAAAAACGAAGACAATTAAGAAGACAGTACATGATTAAAAGAAACAGAGAAACCAAAACACAAATAAACAACATTAGAAATCACATCAGAACACAAATAAACAACAAAAACAAAATAAATGGGACAATTACTGCAATAAACCAAATGATAAGACTGACCCGAAAAAATTCTGGTCACATCTTAAAAGACTCACAAATGAAAACACAAACACAAAGAAATATCCCCCACTCGAACATAATAACAATATAGCACACACAAACAAAGAAATAGCCGAAGCTTTCAAAGACCAACTCCAAAATACATTTAAAACTCACACTGATCCAGACATGAATACGTATTTTTACAATAAAGTCACAAATCACATAGTTAACAATAAACATCAATTTGAACCAATTTTTCCAGTAAACATAACTGATACAAATACAAGTTCCGATACAGATTATGCAAGCACATTTCTAACACATGAAATATCCCTTCAGGAACTACTAGAAGCAATAAAAAACACCAAAAAACAAAGCACCAGGTGAAGACGATATACAAGCTATCCTCCTACAAAAGGGCACTCCGAAACTGTTTGACCACCTAAATTCACTTTTCAACCTATCTCTATCCTCAGGATACATCGTAGTTTCTTGGAAGCTTGCAAATATATTAATGTTCCATAAGGAAGGAAAGCCAGCGAATAAACCTAATAGCTACCGACCAATCAGCGTGACCAGCTGCCGCAGCTGTGTAAGCAAAATTCTTGAAAGAATAATCAGTAATAGACTCTCCACATTCTTGGAGACAACATCAAAATTACCAAAAGAACAAAATGGATTGAGGAAATTTAGACAAACGACAGACCACCTAATCAGATTAACCTAAACTATAATAGATAGCTTCAACAAAAAAGAATGTACAGTCGCTTGCTTCCTTGATATCGAGAAAGCATTCGACACCGTTTGGCACGATGGTCTAAGGTTCCGAATGAATGAAATGGAACTACCGCGAGGAATTATTCGCTGGTTATCTAACTTTTTGGAAAATAGAAAATGTAGAGTAAACGTAGAAGGAACTTTTTCCGAATACTTTACTCCACAAGCTGGTGTCCCTCAGGGAGGGGTGGTTAGCCCTATACTCTTCATCATGTATGTAAACAATATGCCACTGAGGGATCCAAATCATGGATTCTCTTTACAGTTCGCAGATGATGTGGCAATCTGGAAAAGTGCTGCAACACCCACGATAGCAGCCACGAACATACAACCACAACTAAATAGAATTAGTGAATACTGTCAAAAATATAGAATCAAAATAAACACAGCAAAAACACAACTCGTAGTCTTTACGAAATGGACCAAACACAAAAAAACAACAGCCAAAACTATATATGAACGGCACTCTACTCTAGATTGCCCCATCGGCAAAATTTTTAGGTCTGACCTATGATTCAAAATTAACTTCGATCAATCATGTCAACAAAATTAGGCGAAGAACTAACTATGCTAGGAGTCTAACTGGTAAAAACAGTGGAGCATCTACAGATAACATACTCATAGCTAGCTCTATTCTTCACACGTGAGGTTTTTGGTGTGTTTTTTCCCCCTGACAAAATATCTAATATCCTCGTAGATATGCCAACGTACGAAGTTAATTCACTGAATTTAAACGGTTTGTAATACTCGAAACATATAAATCTTCCTGGTCAAATATATATAGTTTTCCGATTAATAAACGTTAGTCACAATTACAGCTTCCGAAGCTTATAGTATACTGACTGTATCAGACCAACAATATCAAACTGTCTCTTGGTATGTAGATTTATAAATTCTTAGGGTGAGATTCTCGAAACTTCTGTTGGCAATAATATTCGAAGATACGCTAGTTTTTTCGTTAAACGAATATTATTGATTTTTGCATTTGATAATTTTTTTTACACAATTTAGAGAAAAGGCTAGACTTTTGTGATAAACATGTACATACTTAATATATACAAAACTGAAACAAACATAGTGGAATAAATGCATAATGGTAAATCTGTTACAACAGAAAAATGCTTTGTTCAGACAACTTCTCTGTATTTGGTATATAGTCATGCCTCGTCACTTTCCAGAAGTTACAGGGTGTCAAATGGTCAATGTACAGAAATTTTGTTTGTTTTGTTTGTTTTTTTAGAAATTCGCACAAAGCTACTCGAGGGCTATCTGTGCTAGCCGTCCCTAATTTTGCAGTGTAAGACTAGAGGGAAGGCAGCTAGTCATCACCACCCACCGCCAACTCTTGGGCTACTCTTATTAACGAATAGTGGGATTGACCGTCACATTATACACCCCCACGGCGGGGAGGGCGAGCATGTTTAGCGCGACGCGGGCGCGAACCCGCGACCCTCGGATTACGAGTGCACGCCTTAACGTGCTCGGCCATGCCAGGCCATGTACAGAAATATTTTGATGCAAATTTGCATTGCCAGAATAATAGGACATTCCCACTTTGTTATATCTAAACTCCTGAAACATTTTCAAACTTCCAAAAATGTTGTTCTGTATATGCTGCCCGAGGTGAACATATGTGGATCAGGTCAAGATTTTAAGGTCAAAAGAAGTTTTGCAACACTCACAACAGGAATAACATGAACACCTTCACTCCAGGTATCCAAAATAACAATGAATAGGATATTAACCAAAAAAAGGGTTATTTACAAACAATAAATAACATTTATTCAGGTTTCATTTGCACGTGTGTGTTAATCATCTATAGACCTTCTTAATCCACCTGCTTCATTTGGTCTCTGCTTGACTTCTACCTTATGAACTGTACTGCCTTCTGTTGTCATTCTCATGAAAATGATCTATATATACGCTTATATTTTGACTAAAAGTCATTCCTTTCAATACTGTATGGTTGTTACATAAATAGTGCTAGCTCCAGTATAAGAGGAATTGAGTTGAAAGTGTAAAACTGGATGTTATGTACATTAGTATTTATATTTGTCTTTTAGTTATAAGCTTAGTACATACTAGCTTTAGTTAATTTACAAAGTTTCATTACATGAATGTTACTTGCTGTCGTACCTTCTAAACTTATAACCTGGATTTGCATGTGTCTTATGCTGTATTTTGTACTGAAACAATTTTTGAAAAATTATCAAAAAGTCATACTTTTTACTTAACTAAATATTTCAGTTTATGTGATTGAAAATATTCTATCACAATTAAATAAAATCTTGGTACACCAAATTTATCTATGTTGTGATGTTTAAGCTACTGTCAGTGAATTGGATTTGCTGCTGATAATTTCATCCATTCATGAATATTTTAATTTAATCCACTTGAAATATATTGCACACATAACTCCCTCACTAAATGTGGAGAAATTGTACACTTTTCAGACATGCTAGAAAATATCTAGAAAGGGTTGTGTAGAAATTTCTGTAGAGATTTTCCCAACCAGCTAGATCAAGTAAATGATTCTCACAAAACTGTATCCCAGAAAAATCACTAAGTAACTTGAAAAACAAAAGTCACAAAGTTCTCTCACCTGACACTTCAAAATCCTAGCTTTCACCATTAGTTGTGCACACTGTTGATACACTAGGTTTGTTTGTTTGTTTAGGATTAAGCACAAAGCTAAACAATGGACTATCTGTGCTCTGCCAACCACAGGTATCAAAACCCAGTTTTTAGCGTGTGAGTTTGCAGACATACTGCTGTACCATTGTGGGGCTGATGCATTAACTATTACATCTACTGGCATCAGTTGTGTTAAATTCTGTTAATCAAACAGCTATCATCTAATATCCTTTTGTTATCTCTTATAATTAATCTTTGCTAAGTAGTTCAGAAAGTAAGAGATAAAAAGCCCTTTCAGACCTGTTAATTTTGTGATAAACAAACTATCTTCGGATAATAAAGTACTAAGCATACCATGTTATTTATACACCATAATTTACAATAAAACTTAATAGCTGAGAAAGAAAAAAATTCCACTTTCTTTAATTAATTGGTTTGTTAACTAAAATACTACCGTAGCTCTGTTGTAATCAAGTGGAAATCATGCAGCGTAGTGCATACGTTATGAGATGTATACATAATAATCACTTGGTAACTCTGAAAACAAGAATCACCTATTTCCTTCAGTCAGTCATTGTGCAATTATTGACTGTTCTAGCTCTTAATGATTGAATGGTAATCTCACAATGTAGTGCTTACATTATTTTTTACAAAACCACCCGACAGGTGAGACGAAAAAGAATGTAACTTGGTTTATTGATTAATTGACTGTCTTAGGCCCTGAAAATAGAGTTTGAAATCATACATATTGATTGGAAGGCTGATGGTAGCAGTTCCATGAACTGTTGTAGGTCAAACCTAGATTCCAAATCTGATGTTTCCTTACCAGACTTGTCTTGAACAGTGACATAAATAATCTCAGCTCTTTTGTTCCCATATATGTGGTAAAAGTGAGATAAAGTAGTTGTTTCACTCGTTTCTGACTCTGGATTCATTGGTAGTGTGTGGAGAAACTAGATGGTATGCATCATCTTCTCTGCTTTAACACATACATTAATAAATTGCCTTATAAAATCACAAGATGATGACCAGTTCGGGCAGAATCAAGAGGCTTCCATACTGCTGGAAAATACCAGACTTACATCTTGTTTCCACTTTAGTTCATTGACTCCATCACTGTCTTATCATAGCATATCTTTTGTTAAACTCCCTACATATTCTGTCAGACATTGTTCAATATTTATTCCAAGTGAGTGGATCATGTATTATGTCTAGTGGACACAAACTATCTTGGATGAATACATAAACATTTGTGGTGAAATACGTTGATTTTTATTCTGTTGTGCAGCCTGATATCATGATAGGGTGTAAGAGATTGGCTTAGTTATTTCAGTCAGGGGTAACTAACATAGCTAGCACAATTGTTGAAAGCCTGTGAAATCTATTTCAAAACCCATTAGACTAGAATGATAAAGTTTGTGCCTTTACCAAACTCAACACTTTAAAACAACTTTTTAAACATTTTGTAATATTAGCGCCATGATAATATGGATTTCTAAAGGTTTTGAACTACCTGTCCAGTGCTATGCTAATGCATTAGTCATAGAATATGTGGCTCAATGGACAAGCCTCAGCCCACTTCATGAAGTAATTAATAACCATGAATATCTACAGGTGACATTGTTTTATCCTGTGGACTGGATTAATGGTATCCAGGGCTACTCTCTATGGAGAAGAATCAACAATTATTTGGTAAAGTATACCTTGTTTAGGTCATCATTTTTTCTGGGTAGCATTTGCTATAAAATGTACACACCAGTAGTGGATATCTCAATGTGAATACCACCAGTAGAACTGCCAATTATTAACGTAAGTGTGTGTAAGCCATCCATTTAAAAAAATCAACTTTCTCGTTAAAATTATCCAATAAATGCGACCAACTTATTTGCTTATCCCTATACATTGATCTAAGTCTGATGTTCAATCCTAGTGACCTACTTTGTATCTCATTCTCACATTTTAGTGTTGGCAATATCTTTGACAAAATCAGGCTATAACTCCTTTCCTTAAATGCCCTTATTGGTGTTTTATACTTATTAATATTAATAAGTTCCTCAAATCCATCTTTCCTTATATCATTAGCTTTAACATATACCACAAAAATTGCATTGCAACTAGCACCCATAACTATCTATCTGTTATATTATATACCCCTTCTCCTGGATAGCATATGGGTTGTTATATTTTCTACCAGGCCAAACGTCAAGTGCAAATAGTAATCCTCATTTAAGTGTTTCAAAAAGTACAGAGCCAGGCTACTTAAACTCAGAATCATGTGTTGTGCAGCTTGTTGTAGAGTCCAGCCGTTCCAGGCAATTACCTGACTGAAATGCTTAAAAAAATTCCAAATTCTTATTTGATATACCTTTGAATGCTGACAAGAGTAGTGATTGTGGCCAGACCCTCTCCTTCGTGACTTCCTTGCCATTACTCGAGTGAGATACACTACAAAGGTGAGATGCTTACAGGGGCTATGAAATTTTGATTAGTGGTGGGCCTCTATTTTAGAGTCAAAGAATAAGGAGGTTTGATCTATCAGATCTGCATGACCTCATGCTTCCCTATGATCCATACTTACGCCAGAAGTATACCTCCTGACCTGGAGAGTCTCACCATTATACCATAGTACATTCATGATGCCAGTTAGTTCCAATTAGTGGGTGATATCCTCCAATAACCCACTCAGGCTCAATCTGATATTCAGTAACAAAAGTGTTGACTAACTGAATCATTGAAAGAGAAATACAATAACTCTCACTTTCTGACTAGCACCGAACTGAATAATTTCTTAAGAGTTACGAAGTTAAACATCGACCAATTCATCGAGTCAGAAATATATATAATTCTTGTGTTTACAAGGAGTGTCAAAATCTATTTAATGTATTAAATATTTAAATGTTATTATATTTATGTCAATTTAATAAAAACATAAATCAAGGGATATTACGTTTTTACACACACACACATACTGATATATATATATATATATAACACCAGATATTTCTCTCTCCATATATAAAAGTAGTGAAATAACATAAAAGTAGTTGCATCTGGGTTCAGTAATGGTCCGTTTTGATTAGACAGTAAGAACTAATTACATTACTGCAGCAACGGTATATTAAAACGAGTAAGATATGCTTTTGTTATTGCTTATTTAAATTTCCGTAGATTGTTTATACATTAAATTCGTATTAACTAAGCTTTGGAAGGTAAAGCATCCATTTTATTTTCAAATATACACAAACAGGGCTCAGTTAATTTAAAGCTTTCAAAGACGAAATGGCTCTAGCATGGCCAGTTTCATATTAATATCTTGTATCCGAACACAGTAGAAGATTATTCAGACAATGTGTCAAAGTTTTTCTGTGATTACTTTCTGTACTGGGAAAATCCAAATATCGTTTTGGATGTTATTTTGTTAGATTAAATATATATAGTGATATTTATGACAACAGGTTTCTTGTCAGTCACATTTTTATTTTCATTTTAATAATAATATATATTTGTAAAATAAATAATTCATTACTGTATTGCCCCTCGCTAGTACAGCGGTACATCTCCGGATTTACAACGCTAAAATCAAGGATTCGATTCTCCTTGGTGGGCTCAACAGATAGCCATATGTGGTTTTGATATAAGAAAACATACACACACATTATTGTATCAATAGCTATAGTGATATAGGGACTTTTTTAAAAACTGAGTAGCAGCATGACAAATGCAAGGTTATGATGAAACCTGAAACCAATCATTTTCCAGTAAAACTACATGACAAAAGTAGGAAGTGAAAAACGAAAGAACCCTGAGTTACCATTAGTTTCTTAATGCCTGACTTGTATATTTTAAAGTAAAATTTAAAACATTGCACAATTCGCCAGAGTTTAAATATGTAAACTATCAACATCTCTGTTTCCTACTTCTTATTACATGAAATTTCTAGATCGTTACTTCATGGCCCGGTATGACTAGGTGAGTAAAGGCTTAAAGCGTTCGACTCGTAATCTAAGGGTCGCCGGTTTGAATCCTTATCGCACCAAACATACTCGCCCTTTCAGCCGTGGGAGCGTTATAATGTTTTGGTCAATCCCACTATTCGTTGGTAAAAGAGTAGTCCAAGAGTTTGCGGTGGGTGGTGATGACTAGTTGCCTTCCCTCTAATCTTAAACTGCTAAATTAGAGACGGCTAGCGCAGATAGCCCTTTTGTAGCTTTGCGCGAAGTTCAGAAACAAACAAACAAACGTTATTTCATGATTATGATTAGCTCCAGTTAGCAAACAAAGGTGTAAATTAAATATTATTACAAATATAGGTTAAAACAGCCTGTTGGTCATGGCGCTAAATATTTCTCTTTTTATCCAAGCTGACATGGCCAGGTGGTTTGGGCACACCATTCGCACGGATTCGAATCTTAATTCCATCAAACATGCTCACATTTTCAGTAAAGCGAGCATTATTATGTCATGATCAATTCCGTTTCTCATTGATAAAATAGTAGCCCCAGAGTTGGTATTGAAGGGAAATGCCTATAGTTGCCTTCCCTCTAGTCTTTCACTGTTAAATTGGGGATGGTTATCATGGATAGCTCTCGTGCAGCTTTGTGCAAAATTCAGAACAAATTAAAGTCTTTGTATCCACTCTTTAACACATCAAACTAAATTGGAATCTATAACAGTGAAATAGGTTAACTTGATAACAGGAAATTCAGTTAAGAAAACGATTATATCTCTCAGCAACGAAAATGACTAAATGCATGGTGGTGGGTTTAACATATTACTAACCTAGCTAACTAATCAATGAGTATTTGTCATAAAATTTGTATCTGCCGTGTAGGTGAAAATTGTAGATTTTGATTTAATTCCTTTCAGTCGCGTTCTCAATCCTTTTTTTTTGGTAACATTGGTTTATAACACTCAATGTGTTTTTGATTACATATCATGACTTTTTGTCAATGCTTAGCAAAATACACAGGAAGTAAGAAAGTGATACTGGATAGTAATGGACATTAACCTTAGGACTGCATCCTATTAATTGGAACAGGACTTTACTTTACAACCAGATTAATTAAAATATATGATTGGAATTTTCTTCTTTAAAATAATATTAATAACCTCCTTTACATTAACCTCATGGCAACTAGATTAACAATTTGTTGTCATAAGCCCCACACAGTCGGTACAACTGTATCAAGTATAGTTGTTTACAGTAATGTCACGTGACGATAAACATTCTTTAATCAGGAGATTTTCATAAAATTTAGCAAATTTGTCCTTAAAGCAATGAATAATGAAACTCGAGTTAGAAACTGCTTCTTAAGTTGCCCCCCAGTGGCTCAGCGGTATGTCTGCGGACTTACACGCTAAAATCCGGGTTTCGATACCCGTGGTGGGCAGAGCACAGATAGCCCATTGTGTAGCTTTGTGCTTAATTCGAAACAACAACAGCTTCTTAAGTTTGCTTGTCCTCGCTAATAGTTTTGTATCTGTATGTGCTTTCACCCTGTAGATTTGCAGCTAATTACCCGCTTTAATGTTAGGCCTGGCATGGCTGAGCGCGTTAAGGCGTGCACACGTAATCTGAGGGTCGCAGGTTCGCGCCCGCGTCGCGCTAAACATGCTCGCCCTCCCAGCCGTGGGGGTACATAATGTGACGGTCAATCCCACTATTCGTTGGTAAAAGAGTAGCCCAAGAGTTGGCGGTGGGTGGTGATGACTAGCTGCCTTCCCTCTAGTCTTACACTGCTAAATTAGGGACGGCTAGCACAGATAGCCCTCGAGTAGCTTTGTGCGAAATTCCAAAACAAACAAAACAAATTTAATCCAAATGAAAAACTTAAGACGATACGCCTCTACACTTAATCCTGGACGAAGCTGTAGTAAAAATATCGGATCGGTATCTAAAGTGACGTTTTGTGTAGGGATGCGCACACTTTTTGGTCAAAACGTGAGCGTTTTTTGTTTAATAACTGCACGTGTGACTTTTATTTAGACAGTACTTGACATCTAACTGCGGGCTGTAAAGATGTATCATTGAACCATATTTGAAAAAACAACAAAATCCATGAAAGTTAAGTGTATGTTTTTCTGTTAAATAAATATTTTGTACTTACGTATTTCTTAGAGGATTGACTTGAAATCTGGTATTTGAAGTAAGTGTCCAGTAAAGTACATCCACTGATATGTAATAATTTGGATTACCACAGTCTGAGCTACAGAAAGTGAAAATTGCTAAACTATCATTCCTGTTAATAACACACAATGTGTCCTGCAGGTTGTTTTAATTGCATGACGTACTATCTTATGTTCATATCGTTTTAGATGTCTAATTACAACTAATTAATAATGGTTGTAACTTACAGTAATGAAAGAAGGAAGAAATAACTTTACACTTCAATTCTGTCAATACGTCCTATAAAGTTCTAGTAAGAATTTCCAAATGGTTAGCGATATGGTTGTGCAGTCTTTGGGCTTTACATTTTTCAAAGTTATAAACATATTTCAAGTCATAAACCAAAAATACTTCTACTTCACGTAAAAGTTGATCTTTGTTGGAGTTCAATGAGACTTTATTAACGTCACATGACAGATACCTCAGGGCTCGGTCTGAAGACTTTTACTCCTGTTGATTTGCATCAGTGACATGGATGAAGGATGGTGAATAAATTGTAGATGACGTTAAGTTCTTGGATGTTGCCAATTATAAATAGAATGCTTTTGATTTACAAAAGAATTTGGAGCATTTAGTGAGTTGGACAAATAAATTGAAAACAAGTTTTAATTATAATAAGTGCAACATAATGCATCTAGGTTATCATATTTAAATTAGGAGCATAACATGGTTGAGAGTAACATTAACAGTGTCATGAAATAAGAGGATCTTGGTGTGATAGTTAAACAGTTTCTAAAGCTATTCAAGTATTGTGCTACTGCTAGTGATAGGGCAAATAGTATTTTAGGTGACATCTTTGGAAATAGCGAATATAAGTCTAAAGAGGTTATAATTTAATTGTATATGTCACTGGCAAGGCCAAGTTTGGAATATTGCGTTTAGTCTTTGGCGTGTTACATTAGAAAAGACTGAATGGTTGAAAAGAAATCAGAAGAAAGTTAATAGAATGGTGTCTGGGATGAAAGAATTGTTATATAAAGAGAGGTTGAAATCTATCAAATTGTTTTTTCTTGGAAAAAAAAAGAGAGTTGATTCAATTGAGATGCCCAAGATTATAAAAGGAATTGACAGTGTTGATGAATCATCGTTTTTCATACTTATTGGTGACGATGGTAGGAGTATGAGACACAAATATAAATTATGACAAGGTAGGAATCATCTTCAGCTAGGATTTTATTTTTTTAACAGGTTACCCTCAGATGTGAATGCAGTAAATTTAAGTGAGCTTAAGAGAAAGCTTGATGAGTAAACTAATGACAAGATCTGGCTGTAAGATTAAAAATATGTATATATTTATTAATAGTTGTAGTGTAGTTTAGAGGATGGAACAGCCAAGATAAATCAATAAGTCCAATGTGTCCCAAAATGTTATGGTGTTATACTTAATTTATTTTTATACTGTGTCGTAATAATTAAAGTAATTCAAAACTTCTTTAAATGTTAAACATTGTTAAATGATAAAGACACACATAATATTTTTATTTTAGTAATAGTTTGAGGAGAGAAGCTGTTTTTTTCTTTAAAACAATATGCAAAAGGGACCAAATGCAGCTTAGATGTTAGTGTGCTTACTGTAAATCCAAGAATTTAAATTGTTTTTGTCGTATATTGCTCCAAACTTGTGCTTCAAATTCAGGGCCATGAGTGCACATTAAGATCCAGTGCCACAATTCAGTGAAGTAAGATTTCACACTGGTGTGGTTGATCATTTGCTTTACTTCTATTCTAAAAATTGAAATTTAGGAACAGTTATGTCTGCACATTTTGTGCTTGTGTGGCTCTGGGCAAAGCTTCTAAGCAAAGTAACAGTAGTTAAAATATGTGAGTGTATGATTAATCATGGTGTTGTATAAAAGTTTATATTCAGTGAAATTGACAGAACATTTTTATATCAAGCAGCAGTCAACAGTGTGTTAATATTTTAATGAAAGATACTTTATACTTTTTAAAAATTCAAAATGTAATGTTTCCTTCACCTGATTCATAAATATATTTTAAAAGTAAATTTATCATCAAACTAAATCATCAAAAGCCTTGTAGGGTTTGAGCTTTAATTGGTCTTGCTTGTTTTTAAAGTGGAACAATCCTTGAAATAACATAAAATACTATGTTCATGTTCCATTACTCAAGTATTCTTCACTCTGGCAAAGTCATGTGTAAAGAGTTTGTTACATGAGAAAACTTACTAATCTATAAGAATTTTTTCTATTGTTGTTAGATAATTTAAAAAAAACTGCAAAGAAAGAATTATGAAGTGAAGATAATTTAATGTCCAGTCAATTTAATGAGATGAAATTAGTTCATTTCTTTTTTTAAATGTTTCTGCAAGCTTAAACCTTTTTTTAAATTGTTGCAAATTGCTTATGCCTGCTTTTACAGATGACGTTATACCTGTAATAATACTAACATGCTGTCATTTCTATGAAGTAGCATGATAACTCACTTTTATCTTAACTGACAACTAACTTGTTGCTTATTTTATAGCAAAATCATTTCAACTAAATTTAAAAGAGAGTTATGTGAAATTGTTTACTCACAGCAATATTTCCCACTTGGTAAGCAGTAAGTTTACAGACTTGTAACACTAAACTTTAGGGCTTGACTGCCCCTGTTGGATAGAGGTCAACCTAATGTGTAGCTTTGTACTGAAACTAACCAACAAATAAATTTACATTAAATGTCTTAGATGAATATTTTAATAGATTTATGAAAAGAATCATGCTTTTGTGTGAAATTTTACTACTTTTAAGACAACATATACAAAAATGTGTTATGTATGTATGTTAGCAATACCTAATGCAATGTTAGTAATTAATTTTTAATTTTGTATAGGCCAAAGTCTATGAAGATCTTGGAAGAGGTGTTCTTAGTAATGCCTGGGAAGGTTACAACTCCACATTATTTGCTTATGGACAGACAGGATCAGGAAAATCATATTCAGTGATTGGTTATGGTCCAAACAAAGGTAAGATCTAACAGATTGCTGTTATGATCAGTTACTTATGGTTAAATGTAAAACATGCCTGTGTGAATAACTATTGATTTTATGTGGAACTTGTTGTTAATGCTTCAGTGTGTAAAATGAAATATTTTGTTTGGTGGCTATCAGGTATTGTGCCTTTGTTTTGTGAAGAGTTGTTTCAAGGAATTGAAGAAAAGAAAGCCGGTGGAGATGCTACAGAATTTGAGGTAAAATCTGTGTTTTTTAATATTATTTGTGAAATAATCTTTGTTTGAAAATTGTCTATTACTTTATTGTGCATATACTTTTCAAAGATGGCAATTTAAAAAAAAAATTCCCTGTTTAAATCTTGCTCAATAATCTAATTGCATTTAGAATGTAATATAGGTTTCAGGCATTATTCAATCAGGTTTTTCAAAGGATATTTTTGTCTTCAAATGAGGCTTTGTTATATATACATTAACTCAATAAGCTAAAAAATGTTGTAAAAGGAAAGATAGTATGAACACAGCATTTCTGAATCTTAGATGGAAAATAGTTAGATTTAATTTTCTAAAAAAAACAACAACATAAAATGCAGCCACAAAACAAACATCAAACACGATGGTGCAAAAGCCATAAGGTGGGTCATTATGTAATTTGATGTGAATTTTGAAGCACTAGTGAAAGTAAGACCTATTTGATTTCACTTAATTTTCACAAGCCTCACTTGATTTAAAAAAAAGAAGAAGAGAGAAACAAGGAGCACATATGTTTACTCATTTCCACAAAATCCTACATCTTTATCAATTTTTACTGTCTGCAGCCAGAAGTGGGAAGTTTGTTGCCCTCTTGTAACATTTAAGTGCAAAAATAATAATTAGTAAGAAAAACAATAATTAGAGTACTGTATCAATGGTTGAAATGGAAGACTTCTCCATGAAATTGATATTCCAGGCCTCAATATGGTGAAGTATGGAAGTTCTATTAAAACAACATGTTTGGTGTAGTATTATAACAATAATAAAAATATCATAAATGTTTGGTTTTATGTACAAACATTATATTGAAGACTCGAATATCAGCTTCAATGGCAGTTTTTTTTATTTCCCACTTTGATGTTTAGTGTTCTAATTATTGTTTTCCTTAATAATATTTTTTCCCCCAAATGTTACAAGAGATCTACCAACTTCCCACTTCTGGCTGTGCAGACAGTAAAAGGTGTTGAAGGATTGAACATCTATATCTGGTCTTTTTTTCTTTTAATTCTTAAGCATGTTAGGCCAGTAATGAGGTTAAAGTGGATAGACAAAGTACTTTCGGTGTAGTTTCAGCTTTACTGCTAGTTTCTCAAAAGCCAGAACACATTAGATGATGACTTATCTTATGGTTTGTGCCCTGGTGTTGAATGTTTTATGGCTGTTCTTGTTTAGAAATCTAAATCTAAATATGCATTTATATAGGTACATACACATTTTCTATAATTAAATTGTAGTCTAAAGACAACAGTACACTGCTAATATTCACAGTGTAATAGGTTTAAGGTAAGCTACTTATTATAGTCATTAAATAATTAGATTTTGAAAATAATTAATGGTTAGTTCCAAAATATAAAATATTTTATGGTAAGAAAAATATCAAGTAAACTAAAACTCTATGGTAAACATAGTGAGTGCAACACTGTGTATGCTACAAAATGCAATGTATTTGAAAGAAACACCAGTAATGTATAACTTCTAAATAAATATATACATAAATACGTGAGAGAAAAGTTGTCACTAAAATAAATGAAATGTAGAATATATTTTAATGAGTTCTAAGTAGGTGAAATTACGTTGTTGTATATTCCCTAGAACATATAATTCTGCTAAAAGTATTTCTTTATAGACCATCAGAAGGAGAGAAAAAGAGATGAAATTGAATGCACAAAACTACATAGAGATAATTATTACTACTTTTATTTTTAATACCACTCACCTAAGTATTTTGTATGAGTGTTAATTTATTTTTAATAAATATTAGAATTTAATTTCATTTAGATAATTAACCCTTAAATGGGAGGCATCATGAGTTGGTGCTGCTACCTACAACATTCCTGCTGTTTAAGGGTTAAAGCTTCAGCACTTATTATTTTATATTCTTAGAATGCATTCACATGAATTGGTAATTATTTTATTATTCTATTTCCTGAACCCATTTGACAATATATAGTTTATATTTAATCTTTAAAATCCTGGTACAATATAATCTGGTAACACCTGTGAAAAACAGCAGCTATCTTCATCAAGGTGGTAAAATATGATGGAATGTACCTCAAGTGCTAGATTTTTGGAAGATGGTTTTTTGAGTAGTTATGTTTTCAGGAACATTATAAATCACACTTATAGGATAATGTTTTTGATTTTCAACAATTTCCAGTTGAAAAATAAACACTTCATAAAGCCTGACCCCAGTATATTGAGAACAGAGTAATTTTATAGGTTCTCAATTGTTTAATCACTTGCATGAGTTAGTGCTTGCATCTTTTAAAAAAATATAGCATATTTATTGAGATAAATATTTGCAAGTTGCATTTGCGTTAATTAAAAATTAATTTATTCTACTTTTGAGTGAAATTATGTTTTAAATATGTTAGTTACATCATAGTTGTTTCTGTTTCGACAAAAAATAAAAAAAAGTTGAGTTTTTTTCCACATTGTGGTTCAGGTTCTAGTTTTTTGATGTATTGCCATAAAATATTTAATTTTTTTATAGGTTCGCTTCAGTATGCTGGAAATATACAGTGAAGTGGCAAGAGACCTGCTTGGAAATATTGGAAATAAAAAGAAAGGCTTAAAAATACGAGAACATCCTAAGAAGGGTTTCTATGGTAGGTTCACATCACTGCTTTGAAAGTGAAGATGTAAAATATCTATTTAATTGTTTTGTTTGATCAAGCAGTTTCATTTCAATACCTATCATCTGCTCCCTAGTCTGAAGACTTACAATCCTAAAAACTAGGTTTCAATATCCATGGTAGGCAAAGCACAGATGGTCCATTGTGTTGCTTTTTGCTTAATTACAAATAATCAAAACAAACTACCACCTGCTTACGAAATACTTCAGACTGAGTAACTATTAATTACTTTTAATATTTATAATTCACCTGTTACATTTTATATCTGTTACTGACCTAGGAAACTTAGTATGTTATGTACATTATCCACATGGCTATTAACTGATGATTTCAAAATCACTACCAAATAATTATATGTAGACTGGTTCAAAATATGGGGAGAGGATATATTTTGGCTCCTAAAAACTTTAATACAATAAAAATCAATTGATTGGAATTATCAAAAGATAGAATTGTTCTACCTCAGAGCATGATTAATTCAACCAATTCAGGTTTAAAAATGTATCTGTTTTCATTTTCTCTAAGTAGTTTTGAATGATGTTCTGAAAGTTAGACACTACCAAAAGACAAACTTTTTTCTATGCTTACTAAAAACAGCTGATGGTCTAAAGACATGCATGGTCACAGAATATAAGGATATTCAATCCAAGATTGAAGAAGGAACTCTTAATAGAAGCATTGCCTCTACCAACATGAATGCCACTAGCAGGTAATGTTACAACAGAGCTTGTGTGATTTGTTCTCAAATTCTATCTCAAAATTTAGTTATTGTTCAATTTTATTAACTCAGCTATTAATGTCTGTTAAATTTGATACTTATTATATTTTTTATAATTAAAAGATTCTCAAATTTTATTTTAAATTAATGGTATTTTGATATATTATTTTAATATATATTGATGATGGTGAAGATGTGAATCTAGTATATATATAGATCTTCAGAAAGCATTTGATAATGTGCAACATAAAAGCCTTGTTAAAACATCTCTCTGTGAGTGTGAAAGTGTGATACTATTGGATAGAAAAATAGCTAGATGGAAGAAAGCAGAGAGTTATTATAAATGGAGTTTAATATAAAATGGATTAATGCCTGAGTTCCTAAGGGCTTAGTGCTGGGACTTTTACTTTTTCATTTACCTCAGTGACTTGAATGAAATAATGATAAGTAAATCACTGAAACTGCTAATGACTTATGGTCTTGAGTGTTGCTAGCTTTCAGAATACAGTTTATATGGTGGGTTGGACAATTGACTAGCAGATGTTTTCAGTTGTAATAACTTCATGGTAGTGCACGTGGGTTATCATAATTCAAAATTATATGAATAATTTTGTTTGGAATAACATTAACAGTGTTATGGAAGACAAGGATTTTGCTCTCTTTTGATCAGTCTCTTAAGTCATCCGTGCAAAATGCTATTGCTAATGGAATGACTAATAGGATTTTGGGTTGTATTTACAGAAATATGGAACAAAAGCACAAAGATATTATTACCTTATTTTGTGTGTTGCCAGTTATTTCACATTTACAGTATTCTGTTCAGCTTTGGGCTCCGAATTTTAGGAAGGACACATGTCGTACAATGACTGGCTAAAATCTCTGAAATAGTTTTCTTTTGAAGTTAAAAGTAAAGAGTACCTGATTAAAGTGATCAAAATTATTAAATGAATTGATAGTGTTGATGCATGATCTTTTCTCATATTCAACTGTAAAAATTGAAAGATTCAAATACGACTTGTGGCAGGGTAAGAACTGTCACCAGCCTAAATGGTAATTGATATTTAATAAGGTAGTAGACCTTTGGAATAGGTATGAGATGCAGTAAATTCAGAGGAATGATCAGTAAATATTTAAATGAATGTAGCTGTATTTGATTAGTGGATTATGAATGAGATAGCTTTGATAAACCAACAGCCTCTTCGTTGTTCTTAAATATTATTTAAATGATAATAATGTTACTAGTATCTTGAAAATATTGCTTGTATGAAATGTTTCCTGTGAAGTTTGCATGTACTAGTTATTTCCTGGCTGTAGTTTTTGATCTTGTCAGGGAAACTTGAATAAGGTAGTAGGTACAAACTACTGTTTTTGCTCATGGAATTTTAGTTAAAGTTTGGAATACATAATTTTTATGTGTGATAAGGATACTAGAAGCTTACAGATGTGATAAAATTGTACATAAGTTTGATTCCTGTGAGAAAATTTGTCTGATGTATATAAACAACATCTACATCTCATTTTCTCACTATCAAGCATTTGAGATTATGTCGAAATCTCAAAACTGGCAACTTTTATCAGGAAAGCAAAATTAAAGTTTTAGCTGATTCAGTATGTTAAGTAACAGATCCATCAAGCTGTTGTAACTGACTTTAGGAATTATAATGAATAATATTCAGTCTTTGTCACTCATTATGGTTTGTAGAAATATGGTTAGCTAAGCTGTTAACTAGCATATGACAGTTGTTAACAAAGATACTAAATTGATTTGCTGACATTATAAAATTGGTAGACCAGTTATGAATAAGGTCTTCTTGATCATGGCTAATTTATGTCATTAGGGCCAGATGTAGTTTAATGTAAATATACCATGAGTAGAGGTGTCATTAGTTCTTCAGATTTACATCACATGGGTTCCCTGAAGTGTTAATCTCCTGTAACTGATGACAGTTTATCTCTTCTGTTTTCAGGAATCTTCTAAACCATTGGAATCAAACATATTTTTTATTATCACCTTATCATTTAAGTTTCAATGGGGAAATATTGCTCTTTATGTATACACACACATTTAAGAACATACTGAACCTTGAATACAACTATATTTGTACAAATTCTTACTGTTATACAAAATGGCACCTCACAACAAAAATGTGGCTCCTACAGAGTTGTTTGTTGGCAATGTTTTAATATCATACTTGGCATTATTAGACCATACCTGGATAAGACACCTCAAGAATAATCATACAAAAAAATCTTAAAGTTGGAGATATTGTGCTCATTGGAAATTGTGGAATAACTACTGAGACTTTAAAGCTATATTGGATAAGTCTGCTAGTTAAAAGGAGGTTCACTTGAGATATGTATTGTGAAGTATTACTAAAACACTTACTAAATAGTTGATATAAAATGAAGTAATAAGACCAGGCACAGAATATAATACCAAATGCATAATCTGTATTACAACACTAATATAGCTACATATATATGACTGTTCAAGTTAATGAAAATGTTATAATTTAGATATTTTAGTATGAATATTAAATTTAGTTACTTTTAGTCTTATGAGGAGTGGAATTTTCTGTAACTAATATAACATAATAACACACACTGATCAAATTGTAGATTGAAGTAGACCTTCCTTGAAATTCGAGTTCAAAATTAAACAATTTTCAGAATACTGAGTTTATTTATTATTGAGTAGTTTAGTCATTGTGAATTAGTACTTTTTGCGTTATGTGCCATTTGACTAGACACTTCCAACTTTTTCTTCTTGTTTCAACTGAGTATTATTGTACCATAATATTGTGTAGTGTGGTGATCACTTATTCATTTATTTTTTTGTTGAGATCTGTTCTACCTTATCTGATTCTCAACACAGATACTCTGTTGTGTTCACAATAAAACCATAAGACTAATAGATTTGTGATTTTGAAGTATATGTACATTTTTGGAGGACAGAATAAAGTTTTCCAAATTCTTTATGATAAAGTTAATAGAAAGGTATAATGATACTTAAAAGACAATAGTGCTAAATGTAATTTTTAAGCATAAAAGTAATAAATAATATTACTATAAAATATCAGAATTATTTTGAAAATCTTTAGTGAAGTTATTCTGACTGGTGCTAATTTTATAGAGAATTTTGGACTTAAGATTTCAGAGTTTGAATAAATAAGACCATAACTTAGAAAGATATGGCCAGATCTAGAAGGCTTAGTTCTGATATGGAGTAAGTTTTACTAGACATGGAAAGGTTTAGCCAGATCTGAAAGGGTGTGTTCATATCTGGAATATATTTCATCATATCTGGTTTTGATATGGCCAATTTTGGAATGATTAACTCGCATCAGAATACTGGAATAAACATTTTCAAACTTGGATAAGCATATGATCAGATGTGTCAAATTCATTCAATTTCAGTTAAGCACTGATATTTTTCACCATCATCTAGAGTGAACAGTAGTGGTAATAAATTAACAGTTCTTACTGTTATAATTTACAAGGGAATTGTGTTTTGATACCATTATTATTTATAATATTCAAGTAATTTAATTAAATAATTAATCATTTATTTTAATATACGTTGTTTTTTATTTTAATTTTGAAAAATTTATCTTGAATGTAGCCGAGCTCACACTATTGTTGGTATCACACTGATTCAAAAGGCGAAAAATGCAGCTGGACAAGAAACAGCAAAGACATCAGTTGTTAATTTGGTTGATTTAGCAGGAAGGTGAGACTCTTTAGACTATTTATTTAGCTCTCCAGATATTTGATTTAATTGTGTTATTTACTGTTATTGTGCTTCATTAGGTTGGAAGGTAAATGTTTTTACTGTTTTCAACACTTATATTTGTTTCTTCAAAAAGGATTTGACTTCATTGTGGGTCATCTAGAACTGATACTAGTTATGTTTAAAGTATTGTATATCATATATGTTAGTGAACGTGTATCAAGCACTGGAGCGACAGGTAACAGACTAAAGGAAGGTGCTGCAATCAATCAGTCATTGTCTTGCTTAGGAAACTGTATCCATGCTCTTGCAGAAAAATCATCTGGTAGAAACACAAGAGGTAATAAAAATATTGTTTTGTCACTTTATGTTGAAGCATCCTAGAAATATTTAAAACTCTTTTTGTGAGTAAAATGTCAGATCTAACAGAACAAAATTCCAGAAATGAGGTATTTGTCAGTGAAGAGTAAAACAAAGGCAGTTTTAAAAATATTATACATAAAACTCATAAAGTATGAAATAGTTGCTTTATTAGCTTAATTAGTCATTTTAAAGGTTGTCATTATTTATATTAATTAATTAATGATATTGAGGTTGAGTATCTTATATTAAAATGATTTTGGAGACTCACTAAATCGTTGAAGTCCATGTTGCCACACTCAGTCATGCTTTATCATGATAATGCATCTTGGTGATTTATATTTAAAATGACAGCTTACATATTTCTCTTCTTTCACAGTTCCTTATAGGGATTCTGTTTTGACTAGGCTGTTAATGAATGCTCTCGGAGGTAACAGCAAAACCGTGATGGTAAGATGTACTTTTAGCTGTGTACAAAATAGATAATGAAAAATACATAGAATAAATTTACTTATTATTGTTCTCAGTAACTTTTAATTTATATTTTACTATATTATTTAACAATTGCCATAAAATATGCTACAGGGAAATTGATTTACACATTTCAATTATGTTCAACAAATTACTGTTTGGTGTACTTTTACTAAAAATTATCTAATCATTTCTCACTGTGTTTCACTAAGCCAAGATGCTATCTTATAAAACATAGTCTTTAAAAACTATCTGTAATGATCATGTGATTGAAAGACATATATTTATTTATGAAACAAATCCAATTAAAATTATTTTATTCAATTAATACAAAGTGAACTATGTAATGTATGTTTTACTTCTTTTAGTGAATTGCCAGTCTGCAGCTGATTGTAAAATCAGAAGAACATTTATTGTTTATTCCCGTTCTGTCCAAATTATGAATTTAATCCTTTATACTTTGAAGTAAATTAAGTGATTATTTGTAAATTATCTTCAGTTGACTATAAATCAACAGAACTTGGTTTATTTTGTTCTTTTCAAGTTATGAGTTTAGTCTTTTTATTTTGAACTAAATCACTGATTGTTATTAATGAATTATTAGTCTGCTATAAGTCAACAGAACTAGGTTTCCAACATGGTACGTCACCTCCAAGCATGTAAGTAGCATTTCTTGTTCATTGCTGCCCTCTATATGCAAAATATTTTTTACATGCCACATGTCTTGATCTCCTATGTACCCTACTATACACACAGTTCTACTGCATCATGCAACAAACCCTTTTTTATGCATATGATTCTCTCTGTTTGATTCTAATGAACTATTGCTTCTCACATGGCATTGCTTGTGTCAGGATGTTTTTATTGTCCATTAAACTTAGTGTATCTTTTTACTATTAATTCCAAAATGGAATTGTTATATTCAATTTAAAAACAATTTGCAAACTTAAAGATAACTTTAACTTGATCATTCAGTGTTCACAATGAAATACAAAGTCTTTAATACCAACCACTTTTGAACTAATATTATTTAACAATACTTTTACACAGCTGTAGTTGGGGTAACTCAGCTGTTAAATTATTTGCTCTCATTTGCTATTCAGTTGATTGTTATATGAATTAAATTGCTTTCCCTGGTGTTGCATGTTCGGGCCAATGAAGAATTTAACAACTATTTTTCCTTTGACCTATTTTCTTATGTTAACCTATGCCCCCAGTGTAGAATCAACTAGATATTTTACAGCTGTTTTAGTCGTGATTTCTTAGCTTTGTTCTGTTTTATCCATTTTAACATTTTTTTTATAATCCCTTTCCTTTTTTTACATGACACCCTTTCTTCTCAGTATTTTGAGCTCTCCCTTTCCCCCAGATATTAAGGTACACGCAGAGCATTTTTTATCAGTTGGTTGAGGGTATTAGTATGCCTCACCCATGGGCTTCAGATAAGTTTGCTTTAGCATATGATCACACTGAATTTCCATTTTTTGATTCTCAACAGTTAGAATAAAGTTCGTCTCTGTGTGAGTGAGGGACAGATGTGGATTTTGATGATCCTGTTTGTTCTTCCAATGCCCAATTATTTCACCTTCGTCTTATTCTATCAACTCTCCTATGGTATTTGTCTACTATCTACCCCCTTTTTGAGGCACTTTACCACAATCTTGAGTTTTTTTTTTTATATGGAGAGCTTCTCCTTATTATTGCCACATTAGCACGTTGGTCTTCTTTAAATCTTTCCTTAGACATGTTGTTTTTCTGTTCTTGGAAGGAATACTGTATTGTTCCAAGTTTGTCTACCACCTACTTCTCCGTGGGGTTTATGTGTGGTCCCCTTCCTTCAGAGATCTATTTTTGGAAATATTTCTGGAACTTTAGAGCCATATGTGGAATCATTGAGATAGAAATCAACCCTTTTTATCTTTAGTTGATTGTTTGTTTCATTCTAACACTAGACAAGTCCAATTTCTGTTTTCCCTTGCTTCTTCCAAGACCTTACCAGTTCGTACCTCCAGAAGTTTTTCCTCTTGTAGTATTTGACAGGTGGACACATTGCCAGTGGATTCTGGTCCAGTGTGGACTTGCTTAAATAAATGTTATACCCCTACATGGAGCTTTTGCCACAGCTTAGTAATTAGTGGAATATTTGGGTATTAACTGAGAGACTTGTCATCCATTTCCTTTCCCCTCCTCTATTGTTTCTGGTACCCATATCCTTTCTATTGCTTTGGAATTCTACCATCAGTCAATATCTTTCAGAGGCGATAAAAATGTTCTCTCCCAGAAATCCATCAAACTTATAAATTATCCTTCTCCAGGGTTTTATTATAGATTGTTTGTAGTACCCAAGAGAACCAGGAATTGGTGGCCAGTGACTGATTTGTCCTGCATCAATTACTTTATGGTTCTGCTCCAATTTACTGGAAGTATTTTCTTGACCTCATATGGGCATTTTTCTCCAGGTTTATAGATGACCAGAATGGATGTCTTGAATGTTTATCTGCATATTCTAATATCTCATCTGTTGAGGTACCAACTTGGGTTTGTTTATCATGGGGTAGTTTATCAATTTTGTGCTTTGTCCTTTGGGCTTGCTCAGCTTCATATGCTTTTTGTTACATGGTCAAAGGTTTTGCTTGACATATGCATACTTGAGGTTGCACTTGCACCACAACATGGATGACTAGAGAAAACATATTTTATACCTACCTGATATCTTATCTACTTAGGTGTTTTTTAAACACACTGTCTTTATTTGATTGAGCTTTCACTTCTCCACACCCTTACTACTCCATGTGTTACTGCTTGTGAAGTTCTATCGCTTTTGGATATTTAGTCTTCTATTGAAGCCTTTATCACCTTGGATGTGGCGCACATAAGATCTTTTCAGTGTAACCTGCACAACCAGTAGAACCTTGTGCAGGATTCATTAGAGACTCCCATATCCTTTTTTTTTCTTTTGTTGACTATATACATTGGTGATTAAATAAGGTTCATACATCCTCCCCTATCTAGGTTTGTATATCTTTTCATATACTACCCTCAAGGGCTGAGAGTGTAATTTATTCATCAGGAAACTTCAGGTTTGTGGTCTCCAGTCAAACAAGCTTGCCACATCACTGTCATGGAGCTCCTGGCCATACATTATGCTTTGGATTGCTTTCTGTATATTTCTAGGAATTGTCTGGTTATGATCCATCCTGACAATTCTGTGTTGGTGAGTTATATCAATCACCATGGCAACACTCGTTCTCATTCCCTTTGTGGTAGAACTTTGGATCTACATGTTTGGTACTTGTCTTGTTGTGTAGCATGTTTTTGGTGCATCCAGTATGGTTGCAGATTATGTTTCTCATCTTGACTAAGTTGGTCTAAAGTGTGGTTTCTTGATCCTCTCATTTTCCAGTGGCTATGCCTTTGGAGGGATACACCCCACACAGATGCATTTGTCACACACTTCAGTACCAAATTATTTTGTTTTTGTCTCTGGTTCCTTATCTACTTGCACTGGCTGTCAGTTCATTCAGTTAGGGTTGGACCAACAATTTCTTTATGTGTATCCTTCTCTCCATCTTCCTCCTAGGGTGATTTCAATCATCAACACCACTCCCACACCACATACTTTTATTTTTCACTATCTGTATCAGATCACTGTTTATTCATTGTAAGGTTATTGTCTTGTGGGCATTCTTCACACTTTAGTAAGACTGTGACTGGGTACATTGTTTTTTGTATATAAACCTCTTATTTTTCAGGAGCATTTCCTCCTGTTTTTTAATTGTACAGATCCCACTCAGTGGCAAGTGGTGCCTAGTTAGGTATACTTGAACTAGCCAAAATCTGCACCATAAGACCAAGATGACTTAATATTTATACTTTTCATGGCCTCTTGTTACAGTATCACTCTGCTTCATTATTATGCCAATTCAGGATCATATTCACTAGTGGACATCATAGATAAACAAAAAGGGATAATTGCCTATCCCTGTAATTCCTCAGATTGAATAAATTGGGTGTGATGTGTTTTTTTTTCAAATAGGATTTTCATGGTCACTCATTGTTGATGTCCATCTGGACTCTCTATTACATTTTCTCCTTTCTTTTTCTTCAAGTAGAGTATGCAAATCTTTCCCACTCTCCAGTTTCAAGCTGCTTTGGTTGTGGACATTGGGTGGACATTGGATGCATCCTTCTGAATATGATAATGATATGCATTACAAACAATAATACAATTCTTTATTTGAAAGTAGGGTGGTAGTGTTATGCTTGTGAAGATGATGATATATTTTTCAATATGTTGCTCCATCTCTGTATGGGATTATCCAAGTGGATATTGTAGCTTTGGAGTGAGCTGTCAAAATTGCAGTCTATCCCTTTGATTGGGATTCCTTGTGTCAGATCCAAGTGGCTAGGTTTTTGATGCAGAGCTGAACCAATCAACATAAACTCTCAGACATGTGCTACATATTTCTGTTTTTTCACTTAATTATACTTTTATTTACTTTACCTGTGTTGTGGCTCACAGTGCAGGCTAATACACTTATGCTATCCTTTGATGATTTTAAAATACCAAGGATGTTATTGTGCTGGGAGTAGTTCCTCTGATATATTTTGAGTGGTATTGTTGCACTTCTCGGACATCGTCACATTGCTAACATGTGTCCTATTCACAGATTGATGGGTATGACATTTCCCTCCAGTCTATTGAATTTGAGGTAAAGATGGCATGATCTTCTTTTCTACCCCACCAGTTAGCTGAGTTTGGGATTGCAGTTGACTTGCTGTTAATATGATAATCTTTCTCACCTGTACGTGGATGTTGGTTCCCAGTGGCTGGGTTTTGAGTTGTACGTGACTTACAATGGTATGATCTTTATCATACCTCCATATGGATGTCAGTTTCTGGTGGCTGTGTTTTGGAGAATCAGTTGACTTGTTGTGTATAATCCATCATTCCCTAGCTTTCCCTATACATAGGGGCATATCCTTTTTATTCTTATCCACATGTATGTAATCTGTGAGATTGAGAATCAGATATTGTGTAGTTCAAATCCGTTATTGTTCTCTCCCTTCTGGATGCGCTCCTCCAATATTCTGCTCATGTCTGCCATCACATTTTCAACACTGGGTGAGGAGTATATGTTGCACAGAAGTGGTGTGATCTCCCACGAATGATCCCATAACAAATATTCTGCTCATGTCTGCCATCACATTTTCAACACTGGGTGAGGAGTATATGTTGCACAGAAGTGGTGTGATCTCCCACGAATGATCCCATAACATATCTCCTGTTTTAAGGTGATCTTCAGACACTTTCAGAGGAATGTTTCTTTCTTTCTCTTGCACCCTATATTCAGTGTGGGATTCTCCATGTGATAAGTGGTAATGTACTGAATCAGAAGTTATAATTTTACCATACTTAAAATGTATGTTTAATAGTTACTTACTTCCCATCACACTTCCCACCCTTCCTCCTTACTGGAAATCTAGTGCTTTCATTTTCTGCCAAAACTTAAAATGATAGTTTAGTAGAATTGAATAGAGGGAGTTGCATTTATCAGGAGGATGTGTTTTACCTCTGTTCATTAAGAGTTTTTGTATGATGATTTGAATGGAAGATGCAGTTAAACTATGCTAAAAGTAGAGTATGTGGAAGCCCAAGGCATGCTCTAGCATACTAAAAACATATTTGCATAAAGAGGGCAGCACTGAATGAGAGTAACTCTTCATGTTAGAAGAGGTATCTATCTAAAATACATTTTCAGAATATGAAAATTATAACTTACATTTTTCTTTGAAATTATGTACTTAATCCATTTTATTTATAACTCAATTATTGATTATTATAGAATTACCAGTCTGCAGCTGGCTATAAATCAACAAAACTTTGTTTATCCTGTTTTTTTAAATTACAATTTAATCCTTTTTATTTATAACTAAATAAACTGATTATTCAAAGTCTTAGGTATAAAAAATATTTGAAAATTTTCAGGTTGCAGCCATCAGTCCAGCAGATATTAACTATGAAGAGACACTTTCCACCTTAAGATATGGTACATTTTAGGATCTCTTGATGTAATTTAGTAAATAGATTTTTAAATATTCTATTAGTGATACACTGATTTTGCCCTGGAAAACCACTTTTAGGATTCATATTTGGTTAAAAACTTTATCATACATGGGGAAATAATGAAGAACTTTAATGCCATAAACTTGCTCATCGATCTAAATGCCAGATAAATACTAACTATTTTACCTGAATTTGAAATACCAAAGAACACTGTTTCAGATTGTTTTTCTTTCAGCTTCATAATAAATTAAACACTTGTGAATCTGTAGATTTTAGATGTGAAATAAAAATCATGAATAATGGTTATGAAACATTTAATGAAGTGATAGAACTGTTAGTCATGTAATCTAGAATAGTAGTAGCTTATGTGAAATCATATATCTAAAATTGACAATATAAATTATATATTGGAAGATAAGACTGACAGATGGTGTATCCCCACCACAATGAGTCCTATTTTGCAGTCACTTCCAAAACCTAGGATACATTTTATAATCCCACATTGTAGCTTGTATCCTAGGATTTTTTTTTTAAATATCCAGCATGTTTTGTTTATGGCTTAAACATGTATGGTTATATGGATATATACAGATATATACATAAAAACTTTTATATTTGTGTGTCTGGAATTATTGAAATCAGTTACACTATTAATAATTTCATGAAATGTTAGTAGATCTGTTGGTTGATCAACCAAGGTAGAGGTATTTATGTGTCTTAATATTCACTGATGATATCAGGAAATTTTCTAAATTTCATAAACTTTAGCTGATCGAGCGAAACAGATCAAGACGTTAGCAACAATAAATGAAGATCCTACTGAACAGCTGATTCGAGAGTTAAGAGAAGAGAATGAGAAACTGAAAAAGTCGTTACAAAGTGGAAGGCATGGCTTATCAGATGGAAAGCCTGGGATGTCTGAAGATGGTAAGTCTTGTAGTAAATGGAACTACTTGTTAAAGTGAAGAAAGAACCATATTATATGCAACTGGTTTATTAAGTTTTGTTTAATTGGAGAATCTTTTGTGTCTTGCACATGTACATACACATGCATGCACACACAGAGGCATATATGAATTAATGAAATACACATTCCTACTCGGGTTTTAATAAAACTATAGACATAGGACAAGTGGCTAAAGAAAACTAGTATTGTAAACTGGATCTTAAATATATAACTGTTTCCAAATAATTACCTGTATGTATGTCACTTTCAATGTAAAAGTTATTTCATAAGTTAGATTATTTTAACAGAGATGGCGCTTTATTGGATGAAGCGGGAGGAAGAGATGAAAGCTCGATTGGCTGAAAATAATCGTGAGTTGATGCAAATGAAACAATCTTATGAAGAAAAGTTGCAACAAGCACATCTTCAACAGAGAGTTGTAAGTTATTAAGAGCTTCATGCTATTTTAAGGAAACTTATGCAACATCTTTTATAATTGTTCCAAACCCAAAACATGATTTTTATTCTGAAATTTTGAAAAAAAAAGTATCATACATAATTTTTTGTTTATTTATTGAAATAACCAGTTAGATATTGTGTATTTACAGTAACTCACAAAATAACTCAGTACTTTGTGTTTCTTCCTTATTTACGTGTTCCAGTTTTTCTAAAAGCTTTCTAATGCTGTGTTTGTATGATCAATAAATTCTTTGTAAGTGAATTTGAAATTTAGTGATATACAGTGGCTGTTTAGCTGAATTCATGGCATTATTCTTTTAGGATGATAATAAAGCAAAGATTGAAGAAGAAAAAAAGAAACATCCACATTTGGCTAATTTGAATTTTGACCCACTACTGTCTGGAAAGATTACCCACATTATTAAGCTAGGAAAAAATACAATTGGAAAAAATGACACTGATATTACTCTTTTTGGACCAAGGTAAGCAAAGCGGTAAAAACAAATTGATGAGTCAAATATTAAATTAAAATTAAATTTTTTTATTGCTTAACATCAGTGCAGTCTAAATTCAGAACAAACTTAGATTTCTAACTGAAATACAGTTAAATGTGATATAGTTTTTCTTGAAATGAAACTATTTATAACACGTTTCTGTGTGATGTAGTTAAGTGTGATTCAAGCAGTCAGAAAACAGTGAGTAGTAGCTTTTGAGAACACCAGACATCTATAGGATATCCATTAAAAAAAGTAGAACATGAGATTCTGTTGTCTTAGGATGTTTATCACCTCGGGGTGTGCAAATATCTTATCCTTCTTTTTGTATATATTTCATATTTACAACATTCATAAATTTTTTTAAAGGTATTATTCCATTTATTTTACAATTTTCACAAAGCTCTACACAAAAATCTACCTAGTTTGAACTGATTGGACAGAGGAAGTACAATCAGTCATTGGCACCTAGTACCAAATCCATGAATTACTGTTACCAATTAGCTGGATTTTACCATCATTCTAGTAACACATCCACAAGTCTAAAGTATGAAATATTTCATTTTGTGGTAATATGATATGAATCATGAACCCTTACGTTCACAGTGTGAGTGTGTGTGTTCTCTAATTGCAAAGTCACATCAGGCTATCTGCTGAGCCCACTGAGGGGAATCGAATCCCTGATTTTAGCATTGTAAATTCATAGACTTGCCACTGTACTTGTGGAGGGCTCACAGTATGAGTGACTTGGAAGTTCTAAATCTAGAGTTTAATGATGCTCCTTATTTTAGATGGTTTGGCTCTAGATAGCATAGAGTAAAACCTAACCAACTCTGTATAGTTGAATTTGTGTTTTGATATTGTAAATAATAATCTACTGGCCCAGCCTGGTTTGATACATATTAATTTCAATCATCAGCTAGTTCAATCCTAGGTGTAATTTTCAATAATAGATTCAGTCAGAGAAACCATCTGTTATTTCATGTGGAGTTGTATGGTGTCCTACTTTACCTTGTGTATATAAAATTGCATTGTAGCTAACACTCAGTGAAAAGGCATTTCCAAATTTTTGTGAATTATATTTTCCTGTGGTCATCTACATTGAAAAGGTGAATTTAAAATGCAGTTTTGGCATTTTTCAAACAGCTTTGCTCGTATCTTGAAAGATACAGGGCTTGCTGTGAAGTCTTGTACCCATTCTTTCTCAAGTGATATACGTACTTACTAATGGTTTATGTGTGTTTTATTTTAATTTCAAGTAAAGATGATATTTTCAGCTTTTCTTTTTTCACTTACAGTTTTTTATGATTTAATTCTCAGTTCAAATACATTTTATTTATATTTGAACTAAGACCAACAGAAACTTGCCTTCCACTGAGTTTATGAAATTGTTTATGATTCACGTTTCTTCAGTAAATAAAGTGTTAATTTTCATTCAACTTCGCACAGTTTTGTCTGTTTTACCCATCTAATACAAAATCATTTAACTCCACACATTTTAGCAACTAACACTTCAACCACATAGAGCAATACATTGAAGATAATCCAGTTCTATTCTGCCCACACTGAGCTCATCACTAAACCGATAACACCAACTGAGCTTAAAATTTTTATAAAAAAATTAAAGAATACAGCCCTAGACAAAGATGGTATCTATAACATAATCCTTTAAACAAGTCTCAGAACTTCTAATTCAACATTTAACAGCCCTGTTCAACCTATCTCTCAATTTTAGTTACTATTTGCCTCTGTGTAAGGCAGCAATTATTAAAACTGTATCCAAAACAACACCTGCAAGTGAAGACCCCAAGAACTATGGGCCAATGAACTTAATCAGTTGTACAAGAATACTTGAGAAAATACTAACAACACACCTACTGTGGTACTTAGAGAAAAATAATTTACTCTCCAAAATACAAAATGTACTTTACAAAAACAGACAGACAGCTGACCACTTAGTCAGATTAACTGAGTCAATCATCCAAGGCTTTGACAAAAATCATACCACAGTAGGCTTATTCCTATATTTCAAATAACCATTTGACTCTGTATGGCACCAGGGCCTAAAATACAAACTACTACAATTCAATCTTCTGCCTACTATAATAAGATAGATCTTCAGTATTTTTGCCAACAGAACAGCCAGATTGAAAATCAGCAAATCTACATGCTACACAGTAACATTAACAGCAGGTGTATTCCAAGGGTCACTACTCAACTCCTTCTCTAAATCATGTCTGTTCATGACATTCTGTTCTCGACATTAACATATACATATACCTCATAATATGCATATTATATCTCCACTTGGAGCACTTCCTAAAACCTCTTGCTAGCAGCATCTAAAAGTCCAAATTTCTCTCAATTGTATAATTACATGGTGAACGTTTGGAAAGTAGCACTCTACATGTCCAAAACTCAAGCAGTAATTTTCGAGATAAAGATATATCGCAAAAGTAAACCAGCCTCAAAAGTAAATTTCAGAATGCACAATATGGAACTAAAAGTCTTCCCATCAGTAAAATTTCCTGGCATCATGTACAATAGTAAAGTAATATGGGCTGACAACTTGAAAAACATTCTAACTAAAATTTATAGATGGATCTACTATCTAAGAAAAATTGGTAGCACAGTTAAAGGATGAAGAGAAAAAACTATTGTAGCAATTTACAAAGCATACATTTACCCTGTAATAGAATACAGCAACATGATAACAATCAAAGCATCTCATAAACAGTACAAGAGTATGTAGTAAGCCCAAAATTTTGTAATTTGAATAACTTATATATTATTATTATTATACCCTACTTGCATACCTAGAAAAAACAACTAAAATACCAACCCTAAGAGAATGACTCACAACCCTAGCGAGCCAATACTTTAATAAAACTCTCAACCACTCTGCACTAACACATTAGTTCCCATTACTATCTGCCACTCCAGAAACACCATAACTATATCTCTCCCCATTAAACATTTAGCCATAATTTATCCCTTGAATGAAATTATTTAACCATAAATACTATGATCTCCTTTCCGTTCTGGGCATTAATATGGTAAAATATTTAACACCCTACCAGTAAAAGTGGGTTTTGTGGAGGTGCACTTGTTTCCTCCCACAGCAGAATTTCCATTCATATTTGGATCTATTGATCCTAGCCATGAAAAGGCCCATCTCATTTTTCTTCGAATCATTTTGCATAACTCATTTAAATTGTTCAGTATAAACCTAGAAACAAAATGTGTTAAAATTCCAATCAATATATACAAAATATCAACACATTGTCAGAGTGTATGTGGAGAATAATGTTACAAATACATTTGTCACACAACTGGTGTGTTGTGATGTTCCATAAATATAGTTTCCTTTTAAAGAATTAAATTTGCTTGTTCAGGTAGCTATTTCCAAAAGAGCAATATATAGTCTGCTTGTGGTTTGTAATTATAGTAATCAAGCAGTAGATACAAAATCTGGAAGAATTGTTTGTGCAGCATGTGAAGAATTGACCAAGTGTACTCTTGTTTCATATTTTACACATCCATTTGTACTTGTTCCCATTCCTTTTAGTCTGTGGGCATTGTTTGTCTGTGGTATTTGCTATCAACTTTTCACATACCTTTTTTAATTTCCACATATATTTCAACTTTATTTGTATCAATCTTTTCTTACCTAAACGTTGGTGGTTTGTGAGGAGCACCCTTTTTTTTGCTGATTTTATTTCTATCAATTTCCCACCTTTATTTCCAATGTCATCTGGACAGAATTCTATGTCCAGTATGTGCTTTTCCTTGTTACATGGCTAGCACATCTTCCTACAGTAGCTTTCATTCCCACTTTCCTGCCCCCCAGTGCTACAGTAGTAAGACTGTGGATTTACATCACTAGAAACTGGATTTTGATACCTATGGTGAGCAGAGCACAGACAGCCATTTCTGTAGCTTTGTGCTTAATAAAGAAACAACAACAACCCATTTTCCATGGCACCATTCATCTGTGCATTACCTTTCTCCTTCTGCCATTTATAGTTAGATTCATCAACTGATTTCCTTGTTCTTTTCCACCTTGTCTTTTTTTTCCAAAATTCTCATTAAGTATCATTGCATCTGATTAGGAACCTAATTTTTTTTTTCATCTCACCTTATTCATCCATTAGAGAATGAACTATGCCTCATATGTTCATCTTCAAATATCTTCATCAAGTTGCTGTTTGTTCCTGATCAAGGAACTTCCTTCAGCCTGTCACCATCTTTCAAAATTTGGTGCAGCTGTGATTGTTTAAGTTATCTTTTCTATATATATATTTTTGTTCCTCCACATTATGGATTAGGATCCTACTTAGTTGCTAATTTTGCCTGTCCTGTCTCTTATGTCTGCATTGTATTGCCAAGATATGTAATTATAATTTGTGATAGGTTTCCTTGCAATGTATTTGCTTCATGAATATGCCCATTCTGGACCATACTAACTAATGGGTTCATGCGAATAAAGCAGAAGGGGGAATGGTCCTTTCAAAAATAGTGTATTTTGTGGTCATTCATTGCACTGTTTTCAGTGTCAGCATCCCTACAGATTCTCTGGCACATTTTACCCCTTCCTCCCACATTATTCTTTTAGTGGAGTACAGAAGTTCTTGCCATTTTCCCATTCTTAGCCCTGGGGTTATGTACCATAGAGGAGACCTCCTGAATGTACTCATTTCCATTCAGTTGAGAAAAAGGCATTGGTGTTCAGCTGATATAGATGCTTAGATCCCTTAATCATGTACTCCATTTCTATGTGGGTGTCTATGCTCTAACTTCTGTACAGTCCTATTTGAGAGTTGATGTACGTATCTACAAATAAATATGCTCCACCTTTGTGTTGTGGATCCTGGAGGTTGATGTTGCACACGGTTTCTGTGTGACTGTATCTGGAGGTTGATGTTACACACAGTTTCTGTATGACTGTATCTGGAGGGTGAGGTTGCTATATTTTATATGAAATCCACTTTTGTGCTGTGGGGCCGGAAGGTTGCTGTTGCTCTTTAGTCCCATCAGGAAGATGATGATATTTTGAAGCAGATCTATCACATTGCAGTTCACTCCTTTGTTGGAGATTTTTCATCTTACCCTTACATGAATGTTGGCTGCCAGTCAGTAGTTTTGGATTCAAGCTGGAGCAGTCAACATAAACGCTCACGTGTTGCTGCATGATCTTCACCTCCATATGGTGAGTTCTGGAGGTTGAGGTTTAACTCAGCTTCTATGTGGTTCTGTCTGGAGGATAAAATTGCTATATATTTTTAGAGGGGATCCACTATCTTCAGAAGGTGAATCAATGTTTAAAGGATTTAACTGGAAACAAACAACTATTGCTACTTTTCTAGATGACCAAAAAGCATTTGATTCAGTCTGGCATGATGGCCTATGCCATAAAATTTTAGCCACCAGCATCTCAAATGTTTCCATTCATTGGATATTCAGCTTCCTTACTAACTGTAAGGCAAGTGTTAAAATAAATACTTCTGTCACACACCCATTCAGCTTAAATGCAGGTGTGCCCCAATGTTCTGTACTCAGCACAATACTTTATAAAATATATGTTAATGACATACCTTTTCCCTCACTGAACTCCACCTTTATCTCTCAGTACGCTGATGATATCGCTATTTGGAGCACCTTGTGCAACTCCCATACTGCAGTCTCATGAGTTCAAGCAACCCTTAACGCAGTATCTCAGTGCTGTAATAAATGACTTATCGTCTTAAACCCCGTGAAGTCACAAGCCATCGCCTTCCACAGAAAAGTTAACAAGTTCAGGAAAAAAATTAAAAAACATTAAACTTAACCTAAATAAAACTGATATCATCTTCACAAAGTCTATCACTTTTCTTGGCCTTACCATGACTCATAACCTATCCTGGACACCACATTTTCAGAAAATCACTACCCAAGCAAGCAATAGAATTTTCTTTCTAAAACATATTAGTGGCCCCAACAAATGCTGTTCTCCCAAAATCATTCTTGCAACATACAAAGCATTCATTAGACCCCTTTTCGAATATGGAAATGCAACTACATGTAACATGACTGAAAGACAATACTCAATGTTACAAAAACTGCACCATTAAAATCGCTTACCGCCTCCCTAACTACACTCTCACAACATACCTTAATTCTTTAACTCAACTCTTATTAGTTAAGGATCGACTCATCAAATTTGCCAAACGATATTACTTTGAAGCTGCAGACAGAAACCTCCAAACTCGCCAATTATTCCAACTAGCACACATGCCTCAAGCCTGGGCAAAGTATACTTCACCATTAAACTGGATTACTAACCACAGTGACCTGTATTAAGTATTATTGATGAAACAGACCATATAGTGTTACCCATTTATATGCCATTGATGCTTTACATTTCAGGTTGGGCAGTAGGTGGGTAGATTTTTTGGTGCCCACCCAGTGAAAGTGGTTTTCTCTGAATACTCCTGTTTTCTCCACATCTAATTTCTTGCCATTGGATTTTTAGATCCCCGGCACCCTGGCCCTGAAAGGACCTTCTGTTTCTCATCCTAACGCTCTCCACTTCCCCTTTCATTTCTCTCTCTTCCTACATTATTCTTTTTTCTTCTTGTCTCTCTCTCTTTCTCTATCCCTCCATATGTCACTGGTTCCTTTAAGAAAGTGTGACCTGCTGCAGCCTTGGTCTCCCTGCTCATGATCATGATGGATTACGTCCACAGCATACCAGTCCAGTTGTCCTGCTCCTCAACTTTCCTATTTTATCATTATATTCCAACATACACTATTCAATTTGATTTTTTCTACCTCTCTTCTCATGACACGTCTTACCTTATGCAGGTGGGGCTGAAGAGAAAGAACAGTTTCTGAGCTCCCTGGGTGTGCCTTTAGGGTTTTCCCCCACAAAGGTCTTCAAAACCCAGATGACTACTAAGTTTTTAATATCTGCAGAGGGTGGCATTGCACTTAAGCTTCTCTGTGGTCTTATCCAGCGGATAATGTTGATTGGAGTGATGGTTCTCCTTCTCGTGCTCCATCTTGGGAAGTTTTCATTGCCTAAGGCTGATGTTGTATTGTGGGATGCCAGTCTAATTGAGTTTGAAGATGATGTGACCTGTCACATCGACACATCTCTTCCTTGTCATATGAATATTAAGTTCCTAGATGTGTTTGTAAATTTGTATATGTGTACCTGTTTCATAGAATACTTTTCACAGTATTTATTTTAATTTTACTTACTTTGGTTTTAAATTGGAGTTGACTTGCCGCACATGATTTGTCACAAACTAGTTACTCTATGTGAGCTCATCCATTTTAGCTTTTACCATATTCCTGTCTGTAGAAGGTTCTTCCAACGTCTTTCTTTTATGGGAGTGAAATTCTGGTATACTGTGATTAAAATTTTAACTGACCCAGTTTTTGTCCATTTTTGGTGGTGCTCCTTCCATATATCTGACACCTTATTCCATCATGGGTCAGAGTATATTTGGTAAAGAAATGGTGTGGTTTTTCCATATACATTTATCTCACAATGTAATCACATTTCAGGTATGTTTTTAGATACTTTTGGAGGATGCTTTTTTCTATTCCTTTCACTGATCTATTTGGCTATTTGATGTGAGATTCTAATTAACCACATGAGAAGAGGTAATGTATCATACTGGATGTTTATTGTTCTTCTGCACAGAAAATATATTTGTGATAGGTACTTACTTCCTTTCACACTTCTCACCCTTTCTTTCAATTAAACACTGGTTCTTCCTTTTTTGCCTACTCTTGAGCTGATAGTTTGACAGAAATGAACAAGGACTCGCATGTCAGGAGGAGGCTTGTCGCATAATGATTTACATGTCAGATGCAGTTGAACCACATTGGTCATGGAGTACATGGGAGTTCAAGGCTTGTGGCATGCAAAAACATTTTTGCATGTAGAGGGCAGCATTAATCAAGAGTTATTGAGAAGTGACAAGTACCTGTTTGAAAAAAATTTTCAATATAGGAAACTTTGATATTTTCAGGTATGAGATTCATTACTATTCTGAAAAAAGCAAGGACTTGCTGTTAAGTTTTTCATGTGCTAAGTTGCTGATTATTTATCTTCTATCTTGATTTTTCAAGTAAAAGATATTTGCAATTTTGTTTAGCTATTAAAGATTATTTTATGTAACATTAATCTCAAGACAATTTTAATTCAATCCAACAACACACTAGTCTTTTCTCAAAACACTCAATGAGCTTTTAATTACTTTTTCAATAACTAGTTATGATACTAATTTTATATCATGTCTTGTTTCTTTCTACCTAAAGTAAATTATTATTCCATCTTTCTTTGTACTACGTTCATGAATTCTAGTTATTGCAAAGGTCCAGCAACTTGTGCTTGGAATTTTAGTCTTATAGCTTTATGGCTAACTTGTATTTCATTGTTTTCAACCCTACAATAATCATTCACAAAATTAGTTTGTTTTATGATTCTAGAAAAGTGTATTTCATGCTATCAGAGTTTCAGTTTTTCATAACCAAAAAATATTGTGGTGCTTATTGTGGTATTATTAGAGAATGTCAGATATATATTGTTAAGGATTCGTAACTGTTATTTCTCTCTAAGTTTCAAAGCAAAGTTGTTTGAAGGATATTTCTAACTCTAACTACTTGTACATACCTACGTTGGTTCAACAACATGGAAATAAATTGCAATATGTTTATGATAGAATAAAACATTTTCTTCAGTTCATAACTTTAATATAGGAAGACGTCCCTGCAATGATCATAAATTTTGTATGAATTATTTTTTTAACCAGTTTTCTTAGTTTGATTCTCAACATGCTTCTGATTCACTTGATGATTTACATTTTTCTTATTGTTAATATAATTTTCATTAAAGAAATTTTGAGAATAGTGAGCCAAATCTTGGTTTTATTTGATTTTGAGTTAAAGATTATAGTTATTCTGTTATACTCTGAGTAACATTTATTTGAATCAAAAGCTGTTTGTTTTTATCAAAAGATTTTTGATAATACATAATATTATCCAAGGAAGTGACTTAGTAATTAAAGAATTTATCGACATATTTTTCTGATAGGGTATTACAAAAAAGAAATAAAGTACTGATATAAAAATCTACATTGTGAACTAAATCTTTGTGTGTGATAATCATATTGTTTTAAAGGTTGTTTAGCTTACAGTTGAATTTGTCAACAAACCATACTTTGTATGTTCTTAGATACATATGTAATTTAATATTTGTCAATATTTCATAGCATTCATGATATGCATGCAGTCATCACCAGAAACAATAATGGTGTGATTAGCATTGAAAGATGCAACAGTGATTCCCGTATCTTACTGAATGGTGATCTTGTAACTTCAGAAGTTGTTCTCTCACACTGTGACAGGTAAAGAGATATTTTGGGTTTCTAAGCTATAATGTAGTTAATTCCGTGAGTATATATGATATTAGCTATGTGGTTTTTGTCGTTTTTATAAATGGGAAAAACATCAAACACATAAATTGGAGATCATCACTACAAGTATTCTGTTTTTTGTTGGTTTTTTTTACATTCAATAATTTTTCACTCAAATTTATAGTATCGTTGATAACAGATATCAAACTCCATTGTGCTGTTTCTTTTCAAATATATCGTGAAAATTAATAAATTTTGATAAAGTTAAGTAAACAAAATCACAAGGAAGGACTGTGTTAAATACGGCAAGTACAAACCTCTGACTAATTATATTAGTTTGTAATAACGAAAAACAAGCTGGAAATACAATAAATTAAACAAAAAACACTGCACTAATTGAAAAGATTCCAGGGTACAAACTATAATGTAAGATTATAAAATGCACCATAGTTTAAATATGCTGGTAATGTAATTATTTACAGCTCATATCATTGACTAATCATTTTTACACCTTACATTGCATACCATTGGTTGACTGAGATGGTAAGGGCTGATGTATATTAAATTAGTAGTTTGTTATCTGAATTAATATATCTAATATAACATTTATTTCTTAAAAATAATACCTGTTTTGTTTTAATATATATATATATATATACCTCCATTTTTAGGTTTGTACATTTTTAGTTTAATTATTATAGGTTGCTAGTTATCAGTATTAATTTCAATTTACATCTAATTTAAAACAATTGTATGTTACTTGTTAAAAAGCTAGATAACATATGAACCTAAACACATTTTTTCAGAATAATGTTTGGCACAACACAATTATATGTATACAACAATCCTGAGGAGGCCAAAAAAAGTAGCAAGACTTATCCAGAAGTTACATATGAGATGGCTCAGGAGGAGATTGTTAATAAAGCAGGCATTAACATGGATACTGATGATCAGTCCTTAGGTTTGTATCATATTTGATTTTTTTACAAGAACAGGAGTTGTTTTGCCGGAACTTGCAATCCTTTTATTTTCTGCAACTAATATACATGTGAATTTTGTGTCAACGTATGCAAGACGTGAAGGGTTGTTTCCTTTACTTTACAGTTCCTGAAATATAAAACTGTTGAAATTGCTGATTTTCAATGAAGATTTATAGAGATTTAGAAGTTAGCCAAAAACCTCATACATTAAGTTGTGATGTGTGGATACAATTTTGGCAAACTCTAGCTTAAGCCTTCAATTTTGTTAATATTTTATGTTTTCTGTACAGATGATTATGATTCATTAAGTTTTATACACCTCCAGCAGCTCAACTGTAAGCCTGATAGTTTGTAATGCTAAAAATTTTGTTTCAGTATGTGTGGTGGGTACAATACAGATAGCTCATTGTGTAGCACTGTGCTTAAAAAAACAATAAAAGTTTTAGCAGAGTCAGCTGCTATTATCATTAATAAGTAGTTGTGTCATTCCTATTATATTTGAAAACATAAATCTTACATTTTTAGCATCCCTAATTATGATTAGCTATTAACTTGTCAAACTTGTTTTATTATTAACTTGAAAAAAGGCTAAAAATTGTGACATTATGTGATTCTGATTTGGAATAATATCTAACAAAAAAATTTAGTAATCTTTGAAACTATATATTAAAAATATGACTCCAGAATTTTTTAAATGAAAAACATCATGTCACTGAAGTTAAAGTAATGATATGCTTGCTATTTCAACAATCTTATGTAGAGTATGTGACTTTATGGTTTGTATATAAAACCTGAAATTTTATTATTACTATATCCAGAGACTGCTCTACTTAATAAGGATCTCCTGGAAGTTTTGCCTGGAATAGATGAAGCTAATTCCATTAGTGAAGAGCTTGACAAATGTGTAAAGTTTGAAATTATGCTCATATCTCCACAGATGGTAGGCAAGTTGTCAGGAAGGACAGAGGTGAGTTCTGTATAGTCCAGAACTATAGTGTTTAGTCCACGGTATCAGTCCACAGGTACATAAGTATGTTTTCTGGATTGTAATGACATGACTGAGCGATTGCAATCACCATAAGAGAGAAAAGTTACTGCAATCTTAACAGAGTTAATTTAACTATTACAAGATGATTTTTAAAAGGATAAATACTGATGTAGTATTTGAATATTAAATTATTTACTTTTTTCAGAAAATGTTTTAAATTTTTCTTAGTTTTTGAATAACCTATGGTTAATATTTATATTAAGTTTTTCACTTTGATGGGATTTATGAAACCATAAGAGATTGACTTAAAGCTCTGTGATCACCTGAATAAACATAAGATTACTAAGTTGTGTGATTGAGAAATATTAAGCATGATTTACTCATAATTTTAAGAATAATGTTTTTAAGAAAGTTATTTAAGTTTGAACTCAAGTATTGTCAAACTTTTTTATTATTTTATTACCTATTTTATAAACCATGAGCTAAGACTGTATTCCATGTGTGGATGGAAATGGATAAGAAGTGTATTGATTTGAAACTTATAGCTTCAACAGTCACAACTTGAAAACACGCTTAGCTTAAAACCTCCTCTTTAACCTGATTTTCCTTTCCTGAGCTTAACTGGTTATGTTTCTGTGCCAAATTTAGTTTCTCAGAATTTGTTTTATGGATTTTGAAAGCATAAAAAACAATTTACTTACAATATTTTTTGGACCTCTGTATCCTTAAATTATTCTTATCATCTTATGGTAATGTGGATGGTGTTTTTACTGCAGGTAATTTCAAATATCCTGTAGGCCTACAAAGAGGTAGCTTTTTCCCAAGAGTGTTTGTATTCTGTTCTAATCACAGAAAGAATTTCTATTGGATTAAATTACTTCAATAGTTTTACTAATTTTTCTACATTAATGAGTACATTTCATATTCAGGAATAGAAAATTACATTATCTCAACTTTTAAGCAAAAAATATTTTTATTGCTTATAAAAGAACTTAATCTTTTTACTAACTTCCCTAAGATGTTATTACTTATTACTTCAGTAAAATGCCAATAAAAAGCACATGTAATATACATACAAACTCTTAATAACTATATATGGATAATAATTTTAGGAAAAAATGTTTTGCTGTTGTTTTTTTTCCCAAGTTTGTTTGTAATTATGCACAAAGCTCCCCAATGTACTATCTGTGTTCTGCCCACAATGGGTATCAAAACTATTCCACTGGAGTCATATTCCACATGTAAAGGTACTAAACTGTTTTAGTTAAGACTTAAGATAATTTAATGAATTTTTCCAGATCTTTGTGTATTGTGTAATTACATCTCAGGAAAGCTTTGCCATTTGTTTATTAATTATATCAATTGAATTAGAAATTTAATAGATGTGGAAGAAATTTTATATAAAATATTGGTACCAAAAAGATATTTCACATTTTGTTGCATTAGGCTATAGAATGGGATTCAAAAACACAAAAGTTATGTTGCAATATTCAGTAGCTGAAATAAAGATATGTTACAGTTTATAAAAAATGTGTCCCTTTCTAAATTGGTAAATAAGGTAAAGTGGTTGTTATTGAGGTAATTGTTTACTTCAGTAAATGTGTATTATATTTTGATTTTGAACATAATCCCCAGCTTTGTGTTTGTGTAAATATTTTTGGTGTATCCTGTGTTAATAACAAAGGTTACTATTTTTTGTTATGCTTTTCAGAAAGCTGTCAGTTTTTTATGTTTTAACTTTTCACCATATTTTTTTGTAATATTTAAATTTTATTTCTATCAGGTGCTGGTTAAAATGCGTAACTTGGAAAATAAACTTGAGTTTGAGTGGCCAAAAGATGTTTTTCTAAATCGATTGTACGTGATGAAAGAGATGTATCAGAACTATGAGTCAGGAGAAGCGTGGGATCTACCTAAGGTGAGTAACCATGTGTTAGTAAAAAACCTAAGACCTAACCAAGATGATAAATGTTAAATTAGAAATAAACTGAGATCCACTTCATGTGATCCTTCCAATATTATAATAAAACTTGGACCTACCTGAGGTGGATTATCAAATATAAAAAAACTGGGACGTACTCAAAATAATCACAAGTTAGAATAAAATTGGATTTGTCCTTGAGTAATTAATTAAATACATGATGATAAACATAGTGTATCCTCGTAGCAAATGTATGTAAATAGAAGGAGGACTGGACCTTCAGTAGGATTAGTTATATGTCAGAAAATAATGTATTCTATACAAATGTAAAACACGATCTATCTTATTCAAAAATGAAATTATTCTCTATGAGGAGTAAAATGAGGTTCTGTCTGACATAAAAAATCTCATGTAGCCTGTGGTTAAGAACAGTTACTAATAAATTATTTATGTCATATTTTTCAAGTATTATTAATAAAATATTTCATATTTAAGAGTTAGCTTAAAAATAAATAAATAATTTCTTTTAACAGATAATCATTTGTACATTTCAACATAATCTTAAAGTTTAATAATTTGCATAAATTAATGATTATAGTAACTTGTTAGTCCTAGAAATATTTAAGTTAGGCCACAGAATCAGTCCCAGTATTATTAAAAGTTATAATTTGTAAGTTATCTTAACATCGCATTTAACTTTTATTGTACTGTAAAACATATCTTTTTAAATGTTCTTGTTGTATGCATTGTTACCAAAAGTGCAGCTGTTTTTATTATGTAATGATGCTAAATTTATACTCTTCAATATTATGTACAAAACATACATGCATTTTAAATGTAAAAATAAATATTCTCTTTAGTATTCATCAACATGTTTATAAAGTGGAAGCATTGTTTACAATTTGTAAAAGAAAAATTCTATGATAATGTAAATTTGTTTTTAAGTTGTTTCAATAATGAAGAATGACTGAAAGAAAATCAGTCCAATGAAATGATTCTTTCTTTTGTTTCTTTTTCTCTGTTTGTTAACTACATGTTTTAATTATATTTTAGGAGAGAGATCCTTTCATAGAGGACATCAATACAGAAGTACGCATTGGAAATGTTCAAGTTTTCCTGCAACCTTTAGCATATATGGTAAGCCATTGATGTCATGACTTAGAGAAAGTTAGTTTTTTTTAGTTATGGTGAAAAAATAGTCCTTTGTTCCCTGATCTTCACTTTATGCTTTGCCCTCCTTTGGAGAGACTGCATTAGTTTCCCTTTTCCTCCTTTAATCAGTCCTCTCTCTCATTGTTAGAGGGGCTGTTATTAATTGACCCACATATATTGGGCATATTTTACCAGTTTGTGGGACATGTCCCAAAATGTTTCTTTGACTCGGTGGGGTGCTGCCATTTTGTCTTTAATTTCTCGTTTCTTTGACTCAGTGGGGAGCTGCCATCTTGTCTTTAATTTCTCGTTTCTTTGACTCAGTAGGGAGCTGCCATCTTGTCTTTAATTTCTCGTTTCTTTGACTCAGTGGGGTGCTGCCATCTTGTCTTTAATTTCTCATGCTTATTATTGCACTTCCTCTCATTTGTCCTTTTCCTGTCCAAGGTACATTTTGGGATTTCAGAATGGTTTCCTGTGGGCGTCTTCTCAACCCTTACTTTTCTATTTTCTTACCTCTTTTCTTTTGGCTCTGACTGCAACTATGTATTTTTTTTTAAAGAAATTGTTTTGTGATCCCTTATGTTATGGACCCTTTCTTTGGGTATCATTTCTATGAGTTCTTCATATAGTTCCATTTTTGTGACATTACATATTTATCATGTTTCTAGAGCTCTTGGTGTCTAGGGTCAACTTAGTCCAACAATTTTCTACTCTTTCTTTTCCAGTACCACATTTGTCCCAGTCTGCACCAGCTGAGCTATCAGTTTTTGTTTGCAAGACATTTCCTTCTAAGTCCTTTCTTTTTCTTCTTCCCAACGTGCCATACACAGTTTATTGTTTTTTCCAATGATGTAAGGTACACAAACATCAGTTCTGGAGGCTGCACAGTTGGTCTGAGTGTAATGGAAGCTTATCTGTTGAATTTATTAATGAGTGCAGCCCCTATATATATCTCAATGGGTTGTCAGTTTCTTGTCTTATGGTTTATCTCTTTCTGCTTCCTTCTAAGTCCAGCTTGCTTGTGTCTTTCTTCCATCTAATAGTTCCTTGTAACACCAGCACCTTTCTTTGTCAGTTATTCCCTTACTCAACAGCCTTTCATACCCTCTCACACTGAGAGGTTTACTCTCCTTTGTTTGTGGTTCATACAGCATCCCAACTTTATTTTGGTGGGCCTTTGCTAACAGTCTTTGGATGATTAGGAATGCAAACTCCAATATTTATCTCAATGTTCTATCTCAGGGCAGTTTTGTTCTTTTATCCCATTTTTCTCTCATGGGATGGTGTACTAATTCTGGCATTCTCCATTTTTGTCAGTTGGTGGAGCCCTCCATCCTACAACATTGTGAACTGTGATTGTGCTCTTCCTAGAATGTCTGGCTTCTTCTCCTTATTCTGAGTAAGTGTCGACCTGCCCTAGTTGTTAGATTCTTATTGACAGTACTCTAATGGACTGGTTTTACATTCATTCATTTCATTTGTCCTTCTCATTCTTTAAAAGATTTTAGTCACCATTAAAAGTTTGGCATCAGCCATTCAATACACCCTCTCTTCTCCCTTCCTTTCTCCTCTAGTGGCTCTTATCACTTTTGAGGACAGAGTCTGACTTCTCTTATATCCTGTGGTCAAGCTCATCTGAAGTTTATACTTCTGGGGGAGTTACACTCACACTCTGCAAACTAATTTTTTTTTTCTATTCATAAATGAATCCCTTCAGGGCTGATGTGCATCTACTGACCACAGTTTGGCTTTTAGATGTCAGTCTGAGGTTATATATTTTCTTTTTATCACCATTCCAGTGCTCTTTGCTAGCCTTGGAATCCTTGTTTCCTATCTCTAAGGATTGTTTAGTCATGTTTCAATCTGACCACTTAACAGTTATGGCTCATATTTCAATGGATATACCTAGTCTGGACCTGTGTTTTTCCCATTGAATCTTTTAGGCCCGTTTTGGCCAGATTAATTTGTTGTGTCAAGTACAGGGTGCCTTCAGACTTCTAGATGATTGTTCTCCGAACTGAAATGGGTTTACATGATAGAGTTGCCACTTCATTTCTTGTTTTCATTGTCTTGGCATTTGGTGGTTGTTCCTTAGGTTAATAAATTACTTCCTCCTCCTTTCACCAGTTGGTTTGGTCTTCTGCCCCCAACTTTGAGGATTGTCTTCACCTGGATTTGGTTGAACACATTCCTATTTACTTATTCTTCTCTCAGACTAATTTATCATTTTGTCTTCTCCTTCTTTAACATTCTGTTTTTGGTCCTTCAAATTGCTTATTTCTGGCCTTCTCATCCATTTCCCTTCCTCCATTTTCAGTTATTCCTCCCCTACCTCTCTCCTTCTTCCAGTAACAACATTCCTCTTGGCTCTCGCATTATTTCAAGTGAAGTAAGGGAGTCTTTGTCACTTTTCAGTTCCATAACCACTGTGATGTTGGATCATGAAGGTTTCTTCCTGAATGGATTTCACATAGATGGCTATAACCATTCAGTGGAAAGTAGGGCAGTGGTGTTGTATTGGTGTCAAACAAGACAAAACAAAAACAGATGTGGCCTCCATCAATGTTATAAGTACAGATTTGGTGTCCTCATCTTACTCTCATGAAATGTTCATTCCCCATAGAGGAGGTAATGGATGCTGTATATAGTTCATCATGCCCTAGCCTTATGACACCTTCTGTTTTCTTCCCTTGTGTTTCTCACATTATATGAAAAGGAGAATATACCTGGTTCAGGAGTGGTACTGGACCCCCTATTTTTTCTCATGATCAGAGGTATCCTTGGATGCTTTTGAGAGTATCTCTGTTTCTCCATCACACTGGGTCTTCCTTTATTTCAATGTGGGATTCTATCTAATCTTGTAAATGAGATAAGTATGATATCAGACAATATAATTTTCTCATAATGGAAATGTATTTACAATAGATACTTACTTCTGCCCACAATCCCCACTTTTCTTTCATATTCCTGCCTGTGCTACTCCTTTTGCCAGACTTTGTAGTGAGGGCTAAGTAGGTGAGTGTCGAGGGAGCCACTACGCAAAAGTTACCTGAGGGCTATCTGCATTAGTCGTCCCTAACTTAGCACCGTAATACTAGAGAGAAGGCAGCTAGTCATCACCACCCACCACCAACTCTTGGGCTACTCTTTTATCAACGAATAGTGGGATTGACCGTAACATTATAATGACCCCATGGCTGAAAGGGTGAGCATGTTTAGTGTGACGGGGATGCGAACCTGCAACCCTCAGAGTATGGATTGTACACCTTAACACCTTTGGTGACGCCGGGCCTTTCTCTCAGTGAAAGAAAAGAAAAAGATTACAAATTTGGCAGTCCATATATGTACACAAAAGCTTTCCTTTTTGATATGAGATGTTGATGTCAGGTGAACAAGATAAACAAATATGTCATATATTTTTTCACATAAACAGTTTAAAGTGTCTTAAAAATCCAACAGATTCATTTTATGAGCTATATTTTAACAATTTTATCAATAATTGATGGCTCATATCCTCTGTCCTTTAGGATAGTTAATTTTATGGAAAGGATAGACATCATTGGATGTAATATAAAAAAACTCTAATATGGATATGGAACTCACCAATATTTTTGAGAAAAATTGTGGTATGAATTTATTTGTGGTGATGCTGTGACTGGAAAAAGTTGATGATAAATTGTCATTTTTAGGGAAGACATAATTTACAAGACTTCTAAAATATCATCATTTCATTTCAGTTGTAAATTTAACTTTATCATATGAATTGTTGAATTTATGGAAAAATCTTTTAACTTAATGTCACCATGACTCTACACTTGAAGCATATTGTTCACATATCTTACCAAAAGTTTTGGTTTCAGTGAAAGTTGGAAAATAATAGTAGTTTAAGAATAATTCTTGAAAAATCACAAAGTTGTAATGAGAAAGAATATCTCGTGGGACATTCTTGGATTTGCGTATAGAATTTGTTATTTAATTGAAAACAAAAAGCATTGGTTTGAGTTTTCACATGTTTATTATATCATTAATTTCTAGTGGATAAATGCTATTCAGATTTAATTTCTTTTCAAAACAACTAATAGTTTCATTTGATTCAATTGAATAAAAATACAATATATTTATAGAAACCATAACATTATTATGGGATAGTTTTAAAGACTTGATTTGCTTAACAAAGAGTGTTGAATTTTTATTGAAGTCTTTATTGTCAGTGAAATGTGAGGAAGAAATAATACAAGAAATAAAGAGATGATAATGGAATTTTAGGCAGTACTCTGTATCCAATGTCAGAAAACTATTTTATTCCTTTGTGTACAGTTAAATTCAAATTTCTTATTGTAAGTGCAGCATTTTCTGATTTTACCAAGTAATCTTTTGTATTTGTTTACAAGGTGGAACAGAAAGAACAGTTGGAAATTACAGATTTTAAAGGGACTGAAGTTGGAATCATGAATGTAAGCATTTGTCTTTTATTTGTAGTTAAACCAGAGAATGTTCTGCTCTTATAGTAAAAATTAAATTTGTGGAAAAAGTATATTTTATATAATTTTGAAGAAAAATATGTGTTTACTCTTTTCTTTTTTGTCAGTAGTGTATTTTTATAATTTTAAAAATGTTATGAGCATGGATTTTTATGTTCACTCAAATCGTTAAATTCAACATAGGTTGATGCTGATGGATCTGTGTCTTCTTTTGGCAGTATTTTTCCATTTTCCAGAAGTTTCTCTTTTGTATGTAAAGTTATTGTAAGGGTTGTGAAAAACTGGAAAATGTAGATGAATTCTTATTTAAAGACAAATTTATCAACTTGTTTGTTATGAAATGGAATCAGAGTGACTAGGCATAAACTTAACCCTCAAATGACTCAGATGGTAAATTCTCAATCAAGAAGTCACGGGTTTAACTTTTAGTTAATAAAGATAGCCATGTTACTCATAGACAAATTGTGACTGGAAGTAAAAGTAATAGGTTGATTTACAAATACAAATAATAAAATTAAAGAAAAGCATTATAAATGTAAGAAAGGGATGATGAAAGAGTTGAAGAATTCTGGAACACCAAAAGAGTTGGTTAAGTGAAAAATTAGAAAATGAAAAAGTATATACCCTTGGTCAAAAAGGTTGTTACATGTGATATTTTGAGCTTGTTTGTCTAATGTTTTTAATGTGTGCAATGTTTTTCCTTTTGTAATTATTGGTAAGTATGTTTATAACATGAACATTAGTGTTATATTTCATGATTATGTTTTTTTTATGGAAATTTCTGTAGAATTTAAGATCTGTACCACCAGAAATGGCCTTTTTTTTTCCACTTCTAAGTCAAAACAAATAAGACCATCATTTTTGTGAATATATTTAGTATAAATCTGAAAGTAATAAATGTGCAACAATGACATTCACATCAGAATATTTAACTTAACAGCGGATGTGGCTCACAAGTTCTACAGTAATGTCAGCTAGGCAGCGGGGCATGCTCTCAACTAACATTATGAGTCTTTGATTTGGAATTCTGTTTCATTCTTCAGTCAGTGTTTGACATAACTGCTGTAGGGTTGTAGAGAGATTGTTCCTATTCTTGACCGCGTAGCCAACTTCATCCCAAAGATGCTTTGTCGGGCTGTTATTTGGGCTTACAGGTGGTTGGTCAAGGAGCAACATACCACGTTGTTGCAAGAAATCTTGTATATAGTGAGTTGGCGCATTGTCCTGGAAAATACCCTTGGCAAATGGCAGTAAGTGGCAATCTAGGATATCCTGATACACAGCACCATTGATGTTTTGATCCAGAATGACCAACTGGCTGACAGATGCAGAACAAAATGCACCCCAGACAAGTACTGAACCTCCTTCCTGTGACATTGGTTAAACATTTTCAACATTCAGCTGTTCTCCAGGAAGCCTGTGAACTCGTATCCATCCATCAGTGGTGTGGAGCAGAAATCTGGATTTTTCAGCAAAAACTAAATGATTCCAGTGTGTGATCATCAGATTATGGTATTGCTGAGCCCACTGCAGCCTGTTGTTGCTATGTCTAACTGTCATTTTAGGTTTCTTAACTATCTGTCTTGATCCGTATCCAGCTTGCAACAACCATTAGGAAACTGTCTGGTGTGAAATCTGGATAAGTTGTTGCGCATATAACTCAGAAGCTGTTGATCTTCGAGACATTGAACGGTTTGGATGAGCAGTGGTGAGGATTCAGTGATCATTGCATGCTGTAATGGCTCGTGGATGGCTTGTAGCTGTGCTGGGACTCACACTTCCAGTTGCAACTCTTCTTCTGAGAACTTTGTTGGTGGTCTGCTTGAATACACTAAGTCATCTTGCAATATCACCTTGTTTCAAGCCAGCATTGTCATAGGCAACCATCTGATTTCTCAAATCTACATCAGTAGGACCTGGCACAATGCCTAAAATATTTACAGAGTTGAAAACACGTTGCCAACAGGTAGGGCACAAAAGTAACACCAAAATTCCTGGCTTTTATATCTCACCCCAGACACTACGTTCGGGACAAGTCTCAGAACACTCTCATGTTCACGGGATTAAAACAATTCAAAATGAACTCAGATAATGCAGAGTAGTAGAGAAATAAAACTTCTTGATCACAAGAAACTTGAAGATGACTGAGGAAGGTCAAAACGTTGTTCTCACCTTATTAGTAAAAGTTATGATACCTATACCAGTCGTTTTAAGGTACAGAAATAAAGCTTGAAAGTTTAAGAGCAATATAAAAAGTGAATTTAGTTTTGAAATTATATAAATGACCAGAAATCACATTTTTCAAACATGTATGAACATTTTTGAGCAAGAGTGTATGAGAAAAGCCTGGCTGAAAATAAGAAAAATATTATTAATAATTTCTTCTAAAACATCAAGCATAAGCAAAATATTAGGATAGGAGTAGGGTCTTTTGAAGGATGATACAGAAAGGCTAATATCTGATCATGGGTTAGTTGAGTTACTAATTTCCACTTTTTCTTCAGTTATTATTAATGAAGGTTGATAGATAGAAATGGGATTTAACAAAATAATCACATTAATTTTAGCTTGTGGAGAAATAATTGAGAAGTGTAAAGAATGATAAAGCTCCTGGGCCATATAATACTTACTTAAGTTCATGAGAGTGGGCAGGTGCCAGAGGATTGAAAGTTGGCTTTTTTTAAAGTCATCTTTTATTGGAGATGAAAATTGTTCCAGTAATTATACGATCATTATTCTTATATTAGTTTTTGAAAGTCTGATAAGGATGCTTTGCAAAATCATTTAACAAAGTCTAAAGTTTTGTTGAATAGTTAACATGGTTTTGCTAGAGGAAAATTTTACCTCGCTGATCTTTCAACATTCACTGAAAAGATTAATGCTTATGTAGATGAGGACACAAGTATAGATGTGATACATCTGGATTTGACAAGAAGCCACGCAGAAGGCTTGTTGAAAAAATTATCTATGTGGAGGATAAATTGCCTAAATGGATGAAAGAGTGACTGGATTGATTAATGTTCCTAGTGGATCACTTTGGGGATCAATGTTAGGACCTTTGCTCTTTTTGGTTTACATCAGTGATGTAGATGAAGTGATGATCAGTAGATTATTTAAGTTTATAAATGACATTAAAGTTTTGGATGTTGTTGATTGTGAGGAGGATGCTATATACTACTTTACAAAATGAGTTTGGTTAGTTGGTGAATTGAGAAAATAAATGGAAGAATTACTTATAATAAATGTAAGATAATGCATGTGAGATATCACAATTTCAACTAAGAGTTTAATTTTGGCTGGAATAACCTTAACAGCATTATGGAAGCAAAATACTTTGGTGTTCTGTTTCATCATTCTCTTAACCCATCTAAGCAAAGTGCTGTTGCTATTATAGGAAAGATAGGATTTTACATTAAATCAATAGAAATATTGAATATAAATCTGAAGTTGTTACAGTGTCATTGCATGGATCATTGGTTAGTCCACATTTGGAATATTGTGATCAATTTTGTTGAATTGTTGGAAAGAGTTCATAGGAAGGCTTTTAGGATGATACCTGAGATGGAAAGGTTACCATACATAGATTAAGAACTCTGTACTTGGTTTCTCTTAAAGAAAGAAAGAGTTAGAATGAACCTGATTGAAGTTTTCAAGATTGTTAAGGGAATTTAAAGTGTTGATGCATCATTTCTTGTATTTTATGGTGAGATTGGTAAGACAAGGTGTAACAAATACAAGTTTTGCCAAAGTAAAAACAATGTACAGCTAAGACAGCTTTATTTTCTCAAAGGTTGTTTACCTTTTGAAAAGAGTTGCCTTCAGATGTGGTGGATGTAGTTAATTTAAAGGCACTCTTGATAAATATTTAAATGATAAGGGCTAGTTTTGAGTTCTTTAGTTTTTAATTTAATTTAGTAGGTAAGGTGGCTTAGATGGATCAAAATGTTCCCTGTTGCTCTTTAAAGTTGTATTATGTAATCAATTTACTAAAACCATCTTGAAAGCTTACATTTTTCTGGGGTTTTAAAAACAAACCACATGTTCACATTTTAATAACACTTTTAAAGTATGCTCATTATTAAGAAAAATGTGGGTTATTTCTTTACACAGGTGGAAGTTGTACCATGTACAGAAGCTGGAAAAGAATATTCTGAAAATGATGATGTGTTTATAGATAATCCAACTGAACTCATTGGGAAGAATTTACACTTTATAATGAAAATTCATGGATGTCGTGGTTTACCCAATAAGTACAGGGTAAGTATATAAAATGCACTGGTTTAATTTTGTTATTTGATATAATGCAGAATAAACTGTATGGTTATTGAAATGTTTAATGTGTACAAATACACAGCACAAAACTTTTAAATGTTAATTGGAAGTTACAAAACTTTAACTGTACAATGAAAAATGTTTGTTTCGATCGTTTTTGAATTTTGGGCAAAGCTACACAAGGGCTATCTGTGCTACCCATGCCTGATTTAGCAGTGTAAGACTAGAAGAAAGGCAGTTAGTCATCACCACCCAATGCCAACTCTTGGGCTACTCTTTTACCAAGAATAGTGGGATTGACCATCACATTGTAACACCCCCACAACTTAAAGGGTGAGCATGTTTGGTGTGGCAGGGATTCGAACCCATGACCATCAGATTATGAGTTGAATGCCTTAACCCACCTGGCCATGCTGGACCATGTGAAATGACATGCAAAAGAATGAAAGTTACCCCTTTGGCTCATTTTTATGGAGATCAGACATCTGCCAATCAGTCATCGATCTAGAATTCAAGTAATTGGCCATTCATACTATATTTGGTGATCTTACATAATCCCTTCTTAGTTTTCACTTTGAACTGAATCTCAACACTTGAAATATTTAAAGATCTCCATGACCCATTACTAGCCTTGAAAGAAGATATTTTAATGTTTCCTGTGTATGAAGAGCTCTCAAATAAATGGAAACTAGCTATAGACTGTTATTAATTAACTAGAAATGTCTCAGAGTGATTAGTTGGATATAGTACTACTTCTAAACCTGAGGTACATTTGTTTGAACACCTCAACAAGCCAAATCACAAACCATAACAAAAGTAAATAACTGCTATCCATCAATTCTGGCTTGCCATATGTGTAGGCAGGTAGCTTATTTGAGATTGTTGTCATATACAGCTGGATGATGTGTCAGTGCTCAAAGGGTTAGACACAGGTTTCACTTGCTTATGGTCAAGCTTAGATCCAGAGTGAGTGCATTCTGCTTACAGAAAGGCTAGGAACAGCTTGAATGTAAGGATACCAAGAACATACCCAGTGGACCAACAACTTATGAAACAATATTAATTTTCAAAAGAGTATTGCTTCATTCTGCAACAGGGTAACATAGATATAATAATTTCTAGAGAATCTGAAATCAATTCAAATATCATTTTCAGAGAAATATGTAATGAATGTACCAGTGCTAGAAGTATGGTGTGGAAAGGATGGGCCTGATAAGCTCTGTGTTCAGTAAACTAGTGACATTAATATAACAAATTATTGATACTATGCCTTATGACTCTTTGTTCTGCAGATGGTCATAAGGTCAGCCTAATAGATCATGACGTTTATTATCAATATGATAAACTCTTTTGAAGAGGAAACTCACTGAATGAAATGGATTGCATGTATCAAACATGTATGGGATGCTTTGGGAAGTGTAATGCATTCCATCAGTTGATTTCAGATACTAAAGATGCATTGGATGTGGATGTTTCACAGGAGTGGTGGTACAATAGAACCTCTTATTTCAAGAAGGCAACATCAGTGCTATTTCTGGTCTTGCTGTTCATGGTGATCTTATTCCTTGTTTTGTACTGAAATTAAATATTATAAACTCTAAAACATTTAAATAAATCTCTAACAAATGCTTATTCATGAGCAATAGCTGAATGACCAATCATTTATTTTTCTGATATCATGATGGAACGTGACTTATTTTGTAATGGTGATCTTACCTTTTCAGAGCTGAAGTATTATAAACTTTAATTAGCTTTCAATTGCATGTTTATAATGTATAGACTATCATTTTCTACTCATGAGACACTCAAAATGTTTAGAGGTGGATCAAATAACCCTCCAATATTAGAACTTTGAATATTGCTAATATTGAAACACCAATGCATATTAAAAATGAAATTTTTAGGTTATATATGCGTGTTTGTGTGTGTATCAGTGGTATATTTAGGTTAAACTGGCTACTTCTGGAGCAATGGGTTAGGTCCAATGAATAACATGATATTTTGACAAAATAACTACTTCCGAGTAATACTGAGTTTTTCTAAATATGTGTGTTCATGAGAATGAAATAAAGAGACTGAACCCAAAATAATGTACAAAAAAGCACGATCTTTACATAATTAAACACACACATACAAGGTGTGTACTTCGTTAGATTATGAACAATCCTTTCTATGATTGAAAGTACTCTCTTTGTGTCTGTTCTAAAGTGACAAACTTAAGATCACCCATTACACTTTCTAATCTTAATATTTTTAAATATTTTTCTTTAAATTCCCAAACATTAACTGAGTCAATGTGGGAAAAAGATTACTTTCATGCTAAGAATAAAAATACGTCTTATTGTATTTGTGTAACCTCTAGGATCTTCTAAATGAAAATCAAAAGTTATTTTTGGTAAAACTTTGTATCTTATCCTCTCCATCCTAAATGTAGTGCAGTCATCAGTGTGCAGTGAAATGAAAAGTTGACAAATGTGAAATACAATGAATGGCACCATTCTTTCCCATGAACTGACCGCAGTATTAATCATAAATACATTTTCAAGCTATGGTTTCAACCATTAATATTTGTTTTTCAACAAAGTATCATTTACTATGCATAAAAACAATAAATGAAAGTAGGATCCCATTAGCTGTTTAACGTAGAACTAAAGTAAATATTAAATGATTATGAGATGTCCTGATCAAATTAGTGTAATTTTAGACATTTTATTATATTAAATATTTGTTAAAACATATAACAACAACTTAAAAATTTACATAGACGGAGTGGGCAAAAGTGTGGCCTTCTCTTTTTGTTAATTTGTTATGCTTGTTATTGGATAACCGAAAAATTTGCAATATTATACGTTTTTATAACATAATCGATGAGATCTGTTCAAATATGATCTGAAATCCTAATTTTAAAACTGGCTTTTATAAATACCTGAACTTTTCATGATTTTATATATATTTTCGCATTAAAAAATTGTGCACCTACTGTAGTTTCTCAAACCTTCTTATTCCATTTAACCTGCAAAATAATCAAACAAGTTTCTCTTTAATTGTAGAGTCATCAAAAAATATCTTAGAAATAAGAGAATTTATGTCATGAAATGGTCAGGTCATTGAACCGATATCAATATGATTGAAAAATTTATCAGCTAAGTTGAACTGATTAATGAAAGATAACAAGCCAACTACAGAAGATGAACATTTTGAAGTACTCAAACAATGATGGCAGGCACCCACTCAGGAATATCTGTACAAACTTATTGAAAATGTGGCATTGAGGTAAAGCGATACTGAAATCCAATAGAATGCTGACTAAATATTAACTTGCAAACTAGTTTGTGTTATTTTGAATTTCTTTTCCACATTCAATTATTCAGAGAAAATGGCTTCTAAATGACAGAACATTATTGCACTGCAGCTTTTGAAATGTAGGTCATGTGATGTAAATCAAGAATGTTATCAAAGATGTTTGTGTGAAAAGAAGAGGGACTCTTGTTTACAATCATTCCCTTTTGTGCTGAAGGCTCAGATTTGTTTTTATATGCCATTGGAGGAAGAAGTCTATGAGGACCACCACTATATTCAGAATTCTATGTTTACCAAATAGGTTTACTTCATCAATATCTCGAAACTTTTGCAGTTGGCCCGACTTACAGTCTCGTGAGTTTTTAGATATAGAGTGATTATACAGACTTTAGATGTACCAGGAAAGATCTAGTGAAATTCATGCAGTATATTTCATAGAGCTCCTACCACTAAGATAGATCAGGTGATTCTCACAAAAGTGTGACTCGGCAAAATCGCTTTTTAGCAGAGCCCTTTAAACTGAGGTTTTGAATTTTTAGTTGTAAACTTCATTTGTGTAATTTTTGATGTAATAGAATTACATTTGCTGGCACAAGCCATCCCAAACTGTGTAAATTGAACAGTTATCTGATATCCCATGGATATATTGTAGTGAAACTCTTTTCAACATTTTATAAAGGAAAGATTGCAGCTAATCTAATGTCCAACAATTTGCTCTAACTAAATAATTGAGCAGTAATTGTAGAGTATATTGCAACTTGTACCTTGACAATTGAGGAAGCAAATCATAGCATATTTTCAGCTGGTTTTTTGAATTTCTAATTTTCATCTCCAATTAGATAAGCTGTTGATAATCTAGGCATTAGATCTATTGGCACTGGCTATTCTAACTTTTAAAAGTCATGTTTAACTTCAGCCACATGAATCAAAAGGTCATTGTTGAATATTTTATTGACTGTTGGAGCTTCTTTCGCCTTTAAATTTTTCAATTCCTGAATGGCCAGATAATTATTTTTAATTATTTCATGCTCATCTTATGATTCAAAATGGGATAAAACAATGCTCTTGTCCTGATCTCTGGTCCAGTAAGTTTACTAGAGATTCATTGATGTTATATAGATTTAAGTATTCAGTGTGTATTATGTGATTTTTGCAGACTTTTCATGAACAATCAACTCATTCACTAATGGACTAACTTGTCAGAGAATAAGATAAGGTCTTATATAATCATAGCTGAGTTTCTTTCATACTGTTCACATATACCAAAGCCACACTCACTCTCTACTTTGGTATGTTTGTTCATTTGGAACATCTCTTTTGTTGTACAGTAGATTTTTCTAGTTGTTGAACTGCAAAGGCATTTATTTGTTAAATATGGACATTATTGGAAGTTTGCTCTAGGAGTGGTGACCATACATCACACCCACAAGAATCAAGACTTATCACTTGAACAAGAACATTTACACCATCTTGATATACAGTAAGTGTTTATCTCAGTTGTATGAGTGAGATTAATTAACATAACAACCATATCTTTGATAATCCATACAATCTTGTCTACTGAACTGTCAGCCTGGGAGTGATAAAGTAAAAAATACACGTGTTCACTACACTTAACATGTTACTCAACTAGCTGTTATTGTTAGCTCTCTGATCTGTGTGCATCTCTCCAGGTGTTCCAAACCAGGCTATCTAGCCTGCTAGTTCATTAGTCATCAAGTGGTTTGATATATCAGCCAAATTATACATTTTAGTCAACTGTATGAAGTATTTGATAGCCATTATTGTATACAAGTAATCTCAGTCTGTCTCTGAAAAAAGAGCAAAAATATCCAGAACTATTATCTTAATGGGAGAAATAATAATTTTCTGTGAGACCTGTTTAAGTTGCCTTTTTTTTTTAATATCACAGACTATAGAGTGTTAATATAAATGCTAAAGTTGTCAACTTCATTACATCCAGAAGAACCACCATTATACTTTAACACAAGTGTGAATAACTTCTTGGTGCTTTTCAGTACTTTAGTTTTTTAAAGTCTATGTAATACTACATACCAAAATACTGGAGAATACAAGCTTTACATAGGCTGAGAACATTTAGTTGGTGGTTTACAATGATAGTACAGCACAATGTCCAACACTCATAATTGCATTATTTATGGCAACCATCTGCTGGTGGAATCTCTTATTGTATGGCTTATTGTCATTTTATCTGAAATGGTTTCATTTCCAACAGAATATCCAGGGTCTGAGTTTTCAATGATTTGGTACAGCATATAAAGACTTTGATGGTTTCATTTCCAACAGAATCTCCAGGGTCTGAGTTTTCAATGATTTGGTACAGCATATAAATACTGTGAGACTGGGGAGTACATAAATGGTTAAATATCACATTTCTTCAATGACATCATCTAGTCTGTTATCTTCCATTTCAGATTTTTGAAGCTTATCCATCATTTGAGCAATGCACAGTGAACTTTCTACAGTACAAGTAATGTCATTAGTGTTTCTCGAAGAATACAACTGCAAGCAGTTCTTACTGTTTTTGCATAGTATTCATATTGATGAATCTTAAGTGTGCAACTAGTGTACATTATCAAGTATTTAGAGTATTGATGGTTCACAGTTATAAGAGTATGAATATAGTATCTTTGGTAATTATGAGATTTTTAAAAATATTATGATAATTTAATTTAAATAACTATATTTGTTTAATTCTATGCTTATTGAAATGCTTATCATTTTAAATCCCAACAATACAACACCAGGTATGAGTTAGGATTCACTCACATAAGTCCTAGTTATGTTGTTACAATTTTGTATTTATCTGCATGTAAGGATTTGATAAATATGGCCAGGATCTGGTAGTAACCAGGTTTTGGTAGGATGCATTCAGTTCTGAAACCTTCAGTTGAAAAATGTGACCAGGTTGGTATGATCAGAAATAGGTAAGGAAAAACATAGAGTCCATGTTACCAGACTAGAGTAAGCTATTGCCAGATCTAAAAGGTGTCTTTCAGATTTTGAATAAACATGCACTCTTCCTTGTTTTGCTTAGAAGTTCTTATTTATATGGAGAGTTCTGAAAGGTTTATGGTTCTGATCTCAAGTCAGTGTTGCCAAACATGGAAAGGATCTAGCCAGTTTTGAATGTTTTAATTCATATTTGGAATAAAATTGCCAAATCTGTTGAAAACACCTGAAATGCTAGGTTTTTGAATTTGTGCTTCAAAATAAAGTGATGTTAACAATATTTTAAGGCTTTTCCTGTATTTATTATATATGTATAAAATGTATATACAAATGAAGTCATTCTGAATCTAAACTTTTTTGAATTCATGTATTAACAATGGAAAGTATACCTGTGACACCCTCAATTCATAATTTTTAATTCAACTTTCTCTTAACCTTTTCAGGATATTCGTTGTAAATATCGTGTGTTCTTGGATGAAGAAGACACTGTTTCAGAAATTGTCACTAGTACAATTAATCCCGACTTTAATCATCAGAAAATGTTTTCTTTCAAACCTGTAACTCAACAGGTAAGCTATATGCATTCATGAAATTTTATGATTGACATTTTTCTTCATATGGATTTTTATTTATTTAAAAAAATGAAATAATAACTATTATCCAGGATTGATTTTATGGTCTAATGCAATTTTAAATGTGCAGTATTCTATATACCTAAAACAGTAGACTGATTAATTTTAAAAAAATCTGTCTTAATGTGTTTCAGCATAAACATGCACCAATTTTAAATAACTAAAACATATATAGCACTTTATAAGGAATATTTCAAATATGACAAACTGCAGATATATGTTATACTTACACAAAATATAAATGTGAAGACTTCCTTAATATTTCTCTATGTGAAACAGAAGTAAGTTTATAGACTGATAATGCTAAAATTCTGGGTTTAATTTCATGCAACAGATGTAGTAGGCAGCCCAATGTGGCTTTGTTCAAAAACAAACAAACACAAACATTATATTTAATATGGAACAAAGCATGTATTGCTAATATGATACAAAATTTAAAATAATGAAAGTTAAAGAACTAAACTGTTTTCACAAATCCCACACCAATGCACTTCAACAAAATTAGAAACAATAATAAATTAACTTTTAACATAAAGTGAAATTATTACCAATAGCGACTTTTCTTAAGATGTAACTAGGGTCAGTCAGAGATGATTCTTAGAGGAAATATAAAGCTCAATTTCCTGCTGCAACGTGATGTGTCCCCATTGCATTGTTGTTTGCAGGGATAATCATCTACAAATATTTGTTCAGTGAATTTTGCTGTTGTTGCTTAAATACTTTCTTCAGTTTCTTTCCATGCTCCAGATATCCTTGTCTTTTTGGAACTCAGTTAATTTCAGTATGAATTGGAATCATAGAAAGAAGTAACAATTCAAAACACACTACAAAAACACAGACATTTGCTGTAATCACTGTTGAAAGTTTTGCTATCTGTCCATACAAAGGAAAACTACTGGTAGCGTCAAGGCAAATCTGAGGTATCAATAAGAAGTCATTCAAGTCATAGTGATAAATTCTGTAAAATGTAGCTTTGGGCAAGGATACAGGTCTGCATGCTTGCATCTGATTACTTTATTTACACTTTTAGAGGTAAAATAATTTATTTTGTACGCAAGAGGCCATTAATAACAGAAGAGAATGCCAGTTCCAATATGATAACTTAATTATCTTTCCATGCAAAATATATTTCTTGATTAATACTGCCCTCTATTGGCAGAAATATTTAATGCTTGCTATTTGTCTTCCACATCCCCCTTTTGCATATCCATATGCAAATGATCATGCAACAGCCCTCCAACAGTAGGAGTACTACACAACTCCTGTTGGAAACAGTGCAGTTGGACTCATTACTCCTTTATAGATTGGTAGTAGTACCATATAGGCATGCTGGCTTTTGCTTGTGGATTAGTTGATGTTTTATGGAACCTTTTTGGCTAATGTATAGTGGATCCTATTCTGTGGCAAGTGCTGCCTGACAAGATATACTTTTTTTAACATTTGTACTGTCCATCCTGTGACTATGCTAAATGTCACTTACATTGTAGTCCTTCCTACCATGGACTTTATGCATAATTCCAGATGCTACCAGGTGTTGTTTGTGTGTCTTTGTTCTATTGACATCAATACCTAGATAATTATATTGCAGGATTTCATTTGTTTTGTTTTATCTTAATTTTCTTTTATGAATTTTACTAAATTCACTAATTTTCACCAGATGTTTGGTACAAACAGCCTGGCTGCTTTGTGCCATAAACACCAAACCAACCAACTTTTTATTTAAACAGCCTGGCTGCTCAAACCAACCAACTTTTTATTTCCATACCTCCTGGTCCTCTTTGAGCACTTCCTAAAGGGGAACATTTTTTGACCAGCCTTCCATCAGTTTAATATGGAATTATAGCTATTTTGTGAGAGGAAGTAAGATATTGTATTGAAACTTAACATTTTTCTCCACTGGAAATGTATTTCCAATAGGTAATACATTTCTCATCTCACATTTCCAACCCAGCCTCCCTACTTCTGGTGATATATGGTGTAGGCCTTCTGTCCAATTTCTGAATGATTAACAAGTGCAAATGTAAAACAGGTGCTGGTTATGATAGGGTTGTACCACCTATCCTATTGGTGGAATATTTTTGCATGTAGAGTATGGTGAGCGTTAAAAATTTGCACCAATAGAAGGTAATATTAATAGAAGAAAAGCTATTTTGTGAGAGGAAATATCTATCAACAATACATTTCAGTGGAGAAAAATGCTAACTTCTGTGTTATTCCATGTGTGTACCTCTTTTCAAGGAAAGGGTCGTACTTTCTACCGTTTATTCCTCATGACAATTCATATGCTGCTTCCATTCCTCCTGGTCTTTGTTTGCTGCCCTAGGCAGCTGCCGAGTTTGCTTACCCCTCACACCATTTCTAGATGTACTCTCGTTACAAAACCACAGTTATATAGAAATAGTTGTGCCATCTTCTCTTTCAAGTAAGTGATTCTGACCCAAGCTCCAATATAATTTAGAATGGTTTAAAAAGAAAATAACAAATACTAAGAAAAACTTGCAGTTTAAATGAGCCTGTTTATCATTGTCTTTGATGCTAGGAATTAAATAGTTTTGAAAACCAATATTAACTTGGAATATTTTAAATTTTGGCTTAGCTAATCAGTAAATGGTTGTAACATTACATGAGTGTTTCAAACTGTGGATAAGTCTATCATTAAAATAGAACATCTTTTCTCCTTTCAGCTGGTTGACTATCTAAATAATGGAGCCATTATGGTACAGGTGTGGGGGAAACAAAAAGTTCAAAACTCGGTTGTCCCTAAAGCTGAAGGAAAAAATACTAAACAGATGTTTCAGGCTGATCTATTGAATCATGCTAACAAATTGGCTAGTGGTTTTAGGATGAATGGCAGAGTATGTTAACTTCATTTAAAATAAAACAGAGAAAAATACTTGTTAAGAAATTTTAAAAAATTATTTAATTTAAAATATTTATTTATTTATTTTAGTTCAGTCCTGAATTATCAAAGTAGGGGTTTATATCATTGAATTACTGTTTAAACTTGTTCATTTGAATGTTTTGTAAGTGTATTTATGCAATTCAGTTGAAATGCTAAGTATGTTAACTGTATTGAAAGCTTAAGTTCACTTAAATAAGTAAATATATATGTATTTAAATTAAGATTAATATTTTATTTTATTTTGTAGTCCAACATCACGATAGTCAATAGATGTACAGTAACTTCTTTCTATGACTTGTGACTTTCAATAAGTCTAAGCTTTGTTTAAGTGCTTTTCTTTTTATATTAATTTCTTTATATTAACTTTGTTTCAGCACAAATTTTATAGTTAGGCTACTAATAGACACGTTCTACAAATTAGCTGAACTGTTCATCCAATTAAGAAACCAATGGATCATGATGAAAATTTCATAAACTTTTAAAGGGGCAAAAAAGAGCTTATTAACCCATCAAGGATGTCCTTTCCAGTTTCCAACTATAAATGCCCTTACTATTCATATATTCATCCCCCATTTTCTTCAACTTTGTCAAATTTTTTGCCTCCATGACCCTTGAAGGCAGCTCATTTCAACAGTCAACCACCCTGTTTGAAAAGTAATATTAACTAAACTGCAGATGACTTTGACACTGCTAAAATTTGAATTTTTGAGTCCTTGTTTGCTATTTTTACTACTAAACACCAAACAAATTGATGGATTTATATAATCTTAAGCATACCAATCATATTCTCTTTGAAACTTTTCCTCTCCACAGAAAACAAGTTTAGAGATTTTAGTTTCTCCTCATAGGACAATCTCACCGTTCGAGGTATTATCATAATAGGTCTTCTCTGAACCTTCTTCACTAATTTAATATCCAGTTGAGGAAGGTAGCCCAAACCTGTACACAATACTTTAAATGAGGTCTTACAAGTAATCTATACAGTGAAACAATAATAGCTCTTGCCTTGCATTCAATATTTCTATAGATGCTACCCTAAAAATCCAATCATATTAGTTGTATTGCTGGCTATAATCACTATTTTAGATTATTTAAGTGATTTTTTCTGTCACAATGATAAGATATTTTCTTCAACCACAATATTTAATATATTTTCTTTTAAACTGTAACAATAATTTGAATTGTGGAACCTGCATGCATCACCTTACATTTTAAATAATTAAATATCATCTGCCATGTATTAGTCCAATAACCAAGTGATCTAAATTTCCCTGTAGTCTTTAGCACCTTTTGATACAATTAGCCCTCCAGTCTTAATGTCATCTGCAAACTTCTAAATTTAACTAATCATTAATAAAAAAAAAAAAAATCACACAAGCATCAGAGAACCCAACATAGAATCCTGAAACACACTGCTTGTAATTGTGATCTGGTTAGAACTAACTCCACTTGCAACTACTATTCTGCTTTCTAACCCCCAGCCAATCTTCTATCCAAGTTAATAACATTTTCTAAACATCTACTAAATTATTTTTTGGAACAAGTCTTTTGTGAGGCATCTTATCAAATGATTTCTGAAAATCAAGGTAAAGCAAACCTACTTCCTTAATCAACTGTTGCAGTAACACCCTCAAAGAATGCCAGAAGCTTTTTAAAACAAGACTTTTCCTCATAAAAACCATACTGAACCTTTGACACTATATCAAACTGCTTTAAATGATTGTACAATGTATCTTTAATCACTCTCTCCAAAACCTTTTCAACTACTGATGTAAGACAAACTGACTTATAATTGTCTGGACGATGTTTATCACCTCCTTTAAATATTGGACTAACATCACTCAACTTTCAGTCTTCCGATATTTTTTCCGCTACTCAGTGATATATATTAAATATTACCTTGTGGTTTACACACAAAATTTAAACTAAAATTCTAGCATAAAAGTTGTATGATCCAGGCCATGTATAAATTTTGAGGTTTCCTAATTTTTCTCTTACATTTTCAGGACTTAAAATGATATCTTTTTACATCAGCTAACTTTGTGAAGTAATTAATGGCCACAAATATGGAAGTATTTTGTTCCAGTATCTGGGACTTGAGCTGGGATATCCAAGACAGAGGAGTAACAGCAATTTTTTGCTGGAGCTTATCCAGCTTAGGCATACTTTTTCTCTGGGTGGCACATATCATACAGTTGTCACACTGTTGCTGAATGTGACTAGAAGAACTACTGTTAAATGTCAGTGCAAGTACAAGTAATATCTTATTTTCTCTAGGTGTTGTGTTATGCAAAGTCTAGAGAATTTAATGCTTAATGCTAGTAATAACAGATTGAGAATCACTGGCTGATAAAAACTATACTGTTTAAGTATTGTACTTTTCTACAAGTACCATAGGTTACGTGCATTCACAATATGTTCCTCAGTCTGAGCAACTTGTGTTTTCTTTGCTGCATGACAAGGAGATAACATGTTAGATATGTGTCTTTTTATTGCACTTTCCAAAGTTTTTGATGTGTTAATCATGGCATCCATCCACTAATAGAATCTCCTACTCTTTGATTCATTTCCCACATGGTATTTATGAAAAGGCAGGATTTGCCCATCTGGAAAGACAATTCATAGGCATTTTCATGTTGTGAGCCTCTGATAATTTATGACTAAATCACCACTGTTATTCAGAATTTTTTTACTCTTTAGGGGTTTTTAAACTTCATCAGCCACTTCAGTTATACAAGGTCCACTCAAACAGTGAACTTTTTACAATACAAGTAGTACTGAGAGTAATTTACAAAGCTATTAGCTCCAAATAGTTCTTTCTTTGTCATACAGTATCTGCATTTCAGAGCCTTGAGTGTATAACGGGTGTACGTGATTAAAATTTCTACTCCACCTTTTAATTCCAGTAACACTGCTCTCATTCTGCTATAACTGGTCTCATGGTGAAACAGAAACTCACAATTTTGGTGTGGATATACTGACATCAAGGTACTAGATGTACAAAGGGTTATTATTTAGTGATTTAATATTTAATTGTCCCCAGCTGGGACAGTGGCAAGTCTTTAGATTTACAATGCTAAAATCAGGGATTCAATCAGCAGATAGCCTGATGTGGTTTTGTGTTACTTATATAAGTATAAATTTTCTTGTGAAGGTTCAAAGGTGAAGTAAATGGTAAAATAAATATGAAATAATATTTTCTCAATGAATGAACTATTTTTCAGACAGTAGATCCCGATAAACAAAGTATTATTGTGGAGTTGCTCCTAATGAAAAAACAACAAAGTAGACAACAACAACGACTGGTAAGTTTTCTGAAATTTAAATAGAACTCGGTTTATAAACTTCTGTATACAGAGACTAAAAATACAGTACTCAATATATTGGTAACTTGTAACACAATAAAGTTTATAGATAGTTGAACTAAAAAGTTATCTAGAAATGTTTTACTGTATTAATGAGTGCCAAAAAAAAGTATGAAATTATATATATAGTTTGCTCTAACCCTAAACAAGCTGAAACAAAGTCTTGACCCCCATTTGCCCATCTCATATAAAAAATAATAATTAATTAAAATAAAAATGGTGTACATTAGAAATATGAGAGTGAGATGTAGGTGCTCAGGCCCATTATGTCCCATAGATGGCCTGTGTATCTACGCTGCAGTGTGGGTCCTACTTCTGCACTCATTTCCAAAACCTAGAATACATTCTATGCTCTACAATTGGTGGAGCAATTTTTATTTTTTTATCTTTGTTTTAGTTTGTTTTTGGTTATAGCAAACATCAGTCATGAATTCACTGTTTATAATGCAGTCCTTCCTGTTGATTTTGTTTTATTTTACTTAACTATTAGCGTTAATATTTTCTTGAGTTTTACAATTATTTGTTTAGAGAATTAGACTGGTGTAAAAATGTCCTTTGTTAAGCTAATGTAAAGAGAATAAACATTTAAACTAAAAGTACATGTCATTACTGAACGAATTGTTCTATAGAATTTTAATTTATATGCTATTAATTTAATTATTTAGTTTAAGAATAATTATTTGAAGATAGGTTAAACACTTCAATACACCATGATTTTACATTAGATAATTTTCTCTGAAAGTTGAACAGCATTTAATGAGAATAGGAGTTAACCAAAAAGCAGCACTTCTTGATTATTGTGACAGCTTTGATATTCAAAAAACAAATTGTCTTAAAAATACTGTCTTGTACACTTTCAGGAAAATTTTAAAAACCTTATCAGTGTGGCAGAAAAACAAAATCAAAGCTCTGTTCCTGTTTACCTAATCAAAGATCTTTTGTCTGCAAGCACACCCGAAGCTGCTGAGCCAATTTTAGCCCAGCTGTCATCAGGTAATTCAGCCACTCTTTAATAAATTTCAGACCCAGAGGTCAAATAAAGTTTTTACTTCTATATGAACAGTTGCCCAGAGTGGATTAAACCAGGATAGTATTTCATCACTCTTGTGGCATTCTTATAACAGTTACAAGAGTATCAAAATGTCATCCAGATTTATTCCTTACTGGAGAGAAGGTTTATCCAGAAATGTGCATCAGGTGTCAAATAGTTAATCCAGATATGAATTTATTTTGAGGGGATTATGACATCCATCAAGTGTGTGAAAATGATAGCTGCAAACTTGATGTATATTCTTACAAATAAATAAATAATTTATGTGGTGTTTTGTATTAAGCATTTACTTGTCTATACATTTTGAATAGTTCATCTTGGTACTAAGAATTTTACCTGGAGAAGCTGTATGTATGTGGTATTATCAGACAAAACTGAGATAATCATCAAGTAAGTGTATGGAGACTCAGTCAAGATATTAAGTATGAAGTAATGTTAAGCATGTGAAACTTGTATAGAAAGAGAGATGCATGGTATTTTCATATACTAGATAAACCTAAAATTATGTTTGTTTAAATAACTTTTAATTTGGTTTGAAACATTTCAATCTGGTATTAATATGAGTTCATTTTATTACTTTTATCTTTTCTGGAGAAGCTATGTGGTTGAACAGTGAAACTAATACTGAAATATCAGTAGCTTAATGTAATATCACTACATTATTTAGAAAGTCTGTATACATTAACAGTGACATCCATAATAGTATTTTCTCTTAAGGTAGTATTTACTGATATTGAAGTTATGTGGTGTATTTATCTAAAAGTCAAGTGTCAACAAAATTTTGTCTATGATTGCAACTTAGAGAATATTATCAGAAACTAAACATATATCTAAATGTTAACATTATTACTATTATGTTACACAGACTGAGTGTGCTCGGCTGTTTTGGTTACATGGAACACTATTATTTTGTTTGCTAATGTAAATGTTTATTAGTAAATGATACATAATATATATATCAGGCTGTTGCATATGAAATGTCAGATTTTCATGTGCAAATTGAAACTTGATTTTTAGTAGCTGAAAGAGAAGCATCATCATAAACATGACAATGCTTGACCTCGTGTCTCAAGCAAACATGACAATGCTTGACCTCATGTCTTAAGCATTGCTGCCCAAAAACTAAATGAACTTCATTATGAAACTTTACCTCATCTATCATATGCACCATATCTTTTCCTTACAGAATATCATTTTTTTTAATCATGTAGACATTTTTTAAAGGGAAAAACGTTTGGAAACCACAGGTCAAATGAAAGTGCCTTTCAAGACTTCATTGCATCAAAGAATGTCCAGTTCTTTAAAGATGACAAGTATAAACTTAAATGTGCACAAATACTTATTATAATGTATTTATGTATTAAATTTTCTGATGGTTTATTTAATCTGTTATATCAATATAGCAATTATCTCATATCTTTATGTAATATTGCAGATGAGTATGGTGATAACAATCGTGTCAGCAGTTCTTCAGCGTGCATTCTTCTGTAGTGTGTGTACAAGAAATTCACTAAAACAATTATACTGGTCAGCTTGGAATAGTTTTCACCATCCATCTACATTTACTACTATAGAAGATATCCAACCTCTTCCATAAATCATGGAATTGTTAAGTGTAAAAGAAATCATTTGAATTGTGTTTTTTAAGGTATATTGTAAAAATTTCAGTAATGATCTATTGGATCTGCTGTTATTCTGTTATTTTTTTCTTAATTATAAGAATAATTTTAATTTATATTTGTAGTAGAGTAAATGAACTTTAAAAAGAATTATTATTGAAACGTGGAATTTTAAAGTTTCATTTTTACCATATTCTTGAGGATTTTATGTTAGGTTTAAGATTTCATTTAATTCAAATGCTAAACAATAGAATAATTGAGAGATAAACTGCTGACTCAGCAAATCTTGTAGGTTGATTATACTTACAGGTTGTGTACTATCAATTTTTCTGTAGACTTATGGCTGATAGCTTTTGTGAAATGAAAACTATCATACTAAAGCTGTCTAATATAGAATCCCTTTTAATTTCCATCCAAATCATCATAGAGTTACCTTGAATTCAATTACATTATTAATAGAGAATTCTAGAGCCAAAGCTTTCACAAGTAATCGTTAGATTGGTGCCATTTAGTAGATTTTTAGTCATCAGAGCAACTTGACAGAATGGTTATTTGATATGCTCTTCCTTCTGGTGAAAATTTAATACACTAAAATGAAAAAATATAAATGTAAAATATATGTACAGATAGAAAAGGCAGACATTATGTAAACTATTTTATCTTCTGAGGCCTTTGTACATCTACAAGAAGTACATTTGCAAAAAAATCAACACTAGTCAGAGTCTGTTTACATGTATATTATAGAAAGATGCAACCTTAATTAAAAGAAGCTTTATATTATCTACATTGCAGTATTGATTAAAATTTAATTAAAATGTAACTATTAGATTGTTTATTAAAATTAGTGTAGTCCATAGGACTGAAATAATGTTCAGTTTATGCTAAATAAATACATTTATACTAATCTGTTTGTGACATAGATGTTGATAAGAGAGATATATATATGTTGTATCATTGACATATATACATGACATTTTGAGTGCCTTCATTCAAAGGATGATCGAGACACATCCTAAAAGTGCTCTTATATTTAATTTTTGAGTATTAGTATACTAAACAAAAAGTTGAATGAACGATTCTCCTATGGATTTAATTATTAGTTAAATAGAATGGAAAGCAGTTTATAAAGAATAAGAGAGTGGTTTCTTTGTTCTGTATTAAAATATGATAAGAATTTTAGAAAATAACTGATGGGTGGATAGGTTATTAAAGAAAGAAATTATAATACTTTGAAAGCAGAAAGTACACGTATGGTATTTTTCATAATTTATATGACATGAAAGAAGGATAATTTTTGTTCAAAATTTAAAAAGGTGTTGAGTTATAGATATTTAAGTTGTTAAAACTTTACCAGGTAAAAGCAGATAACTTAGTTATAGCATGTGTTATATGTACATAAATACACACAGTTAGACCAATATAGTTGTTGTTGATTTTATTAACATTAATATTTCTGTTGATAGGTCACATTATTTATTAAGGTTACACTTGAAAAGGAAATCTAATATATTTATTTATAGAAAATTATTGGATAATCTTTAAAATGTAGCTGATTTATTTAAATTTTAAATATGATCTAAAAATGTTAACTATTAATACAAGACAGTTTACAAAGTTTATTCCCAAACAAGTTAAATGTGTGTGAAACATAACTTTTGAGCAGTAGCTTATAACTAATGTGATGCAAAAAAAGTTGTATCTGAAAACTTTCATTCTCAACAGGTTATTTTTGTCACTCTAATATTTTTTAGCTCTATCTTATAAGTACAGGGTTTGCAGTATCCAAATTAAGTGTATCAAAATGGTGTAAAAAGAATAAAAATAAAAGTTTGATTGATAAAAATTCACATGTAATATTTCAGCATCTCTTTGGGTTTAAAGAAACAGGTGAATTTGATGCGAGATTTCTTGCTTAAGTTAAGACAAACTGAAATTTCTGATTAGCAACAAATCATCTTTAGGAATGGAATGTTGCTGTCTTAGCTACCTTTGCTATTATAATTTATTGCTCGTTCATCTGTAACACTGAATACTTTAATTACAATGAAAATGAATTGTTTGTTTGTAATTAAGCACAAAACTACAGAATGGACTATCTGTGCTCTGCCCACCACAGGTATCGAAACCTAAATTCTAGCATTGTAAGTCTACAGACATATTGCTGTGCCACAGGGGAACAAAATGAATTTTTGTATCTCAGAATGGCTGGTATGTGTATTAACACTTTTACTGATAAGGAGAGTACAACATTTCGACCTTCCTAAGTTAAGATGACCTAGGAAGGAGAAAAAGTTGTTCTCTCCTTGTCAGTAAGAGTGCTAATACACATACCAGCCATTCTAAAATACATTTTTATTTTGAATGGGTTTCTCATCATCAAAAAAATGAATTCTCTTTTTCTTGTAATTTTATTTCCCTTTTTTTTGTAATTTTATCATTATTTTACTTATTATAAGTGTAAATTGACAATAGAACTTCATACATTTGCTTAATATAGCTGTTTTATATTGTAGGCGATATATTTAATAGTAGAACTAGCAGCAATGTTTTTGGTGTAAAATTTATTTTGATCTTTTACTGAGGTATAATGTTAATAAATAAACTATAAAGCAATACCCTCTTGCACCAACTCTCATAAATGCAACTGAGCAGTAGCGAACTGCTACGCTTGTCAAAGTCTGGGCTGTGATATGACTAAATTGATATTCAGGTATGTTTATACAATGCAGGCAAAAATAGTTTGTAATCTATATAGTACATCTATTTTCATAAAAACTTAATATTGTAAACTTAAATATTTGCCTCAACTCTGTGAAGAGAAATTTTGGATAACATTATTTTAGTTTGTAAGTTTTGTTTCTAACTGTCAGGTAAATACATTTTATCAATATGGAAATCAGTCATTGAACTCTAAACACAGGATTATCATCTGTTTATGTTTAACATTATTTTTAATGATTTACATATTCATGTAATACATCACTTTATTACACATGCATTTCACATGAGTTTATCTGTAAATGAAAAAAAAATGACTGTTTCGAAAACTAAATTCTTCTGACAAAGTTAAAAACACAATAAGTACACATTAAGACAGCTTTATTCATGTTGTATATTCCTGCACCTATTTTTTATGCTAGACCTTTTACAAAACTTCTTGCAAATTCCGTTTGTAACATTTGCGCCTAAAGCAAATTATTTTATTGTTATTATTATCTATAAATTATCTATAGTAATTTTTATATACATTAAACTTTTCTGGTACATTTTACTGCAACTCCAGCCAGTGTGTATGTGCCAGGAAAATAAAGAAAATATACAAATATATATTTTCTTCGTTAACAGACTTACATTATTAAATACCTGAGGTGTGTTAAAATTGAAATAAACTATTAAGGACATTTAAAACATTCAGCCTACAGTATTTTCAGGCAGGGAGTAACAACTGTTCAAAAGTTATTTGGCTCTTTTATATCAGGTGTATGAAAGCCAATCACTAAACAACTTCCAATACATGAAATAGTTTCTCGTACATTTCTGTCAGAGACTACCTAACCAAAATCCTGTCAGTCCATCTTTAGATGTATGTTGACAAGACAGATTCAGTCTTATGGTGATAAACTTAATATAGGTTGTGGTGTTTTTGGATGAGTGGAGTTCTATATTCAGGATGTATATTTACTAGTCCAAATGAGCAACATTTATGTATGGAAGTGTTAATATCATGTTTTGTAAGCAGAAAACATAGCACTGGTAAGAATTATGGATTTTCTGATAGTGATTGATTCAGCGATGGTACTGTGTGGTGTCTTAAGAGTCAAAACGTGTCTGAAAGCTTGTAACTTAAATATTTTACTAAATGAAGCAATAGCATATGATCTTTGATAAGAATGAATTACACTACTAGTGAAAATGTCCCCAGTAACTAGAATTGTAGCTGATCACTTTATTATATTTCAGAAAAAAAAACATTTGAAAATATTTTTTTCCGAGTTATTTAGCTACATTTTTTGCATGTTAACACACAATGATGTGTATGGCTTTGAAAACAACATTTCATTTTAAAAGCTATTGGAAAAACCAATATTCATAATTAATATTATTGCATTTATTAGCTGTCGGGTGTTAATCTTGTTTGACCATTTTTAAGACACCAGTGTATTTTAATTATAATAACACACATTTATTATATGGTCTACAATAATATTTTCTGAGGTATTTTCATTTTATGTGCTACAGAAGGTGATTTGGTGGTTGTTAAATATAATGAGCGAAGGAAGTGATTGTGTTTTTTCAAATTAATTTGTCACTTATATTAAATATTTTCATGCATATTATTTTTGAAATTTTATTTTCCAGTGTTTTACATATTAAATTTTTCATTTAAATTAGTATGTTGTCTATATTTTTCCATCTTTTTCTCTTCTTCAGTTTTAACTACAGATTTATAGAATATGTTATACACATTATAACACAGCCAATAATGAATATTTAATAAGTACTTTATCGCATAGCCTGTTCACCTAAAAAATACCTTAATTAAATTGTTTGTAGAAAATTTACAAAAATACAATAAAAATTAATGGTAAAAAATACCAAATCTAAGTCATTGGTCTTGCTTGCACATAACTGTAAGAGCATCTAGAAGTATTCATTCTCCTTACACATTGGAAATAAAAGTAAAGTGATCATACTGTCTAGAAGTGGATTGCTAATTAGTCAAAGTTGTTGGAAACAATCATCTACATCAAAAACTAAGCAACCAACGTTTTTATACCTATTTCAACACAGGTGTTCTAGTTTTCTACTAGTGAACTAAGCCATTACTCAAGTGGGAAACTTTTAATGTATTTACACTACCCAACAATTACGTTAGGCAATAGTCAGTAGGTTAACCATCTAGTAAACCTGATTCAATCAACAGCCAAGTTATGAGTCCCATGTCAACAGCTTACATGATTAACTTTTGCAGGGATTTAGTACTCCAAACACAAAATACTGGATCTTTGTAACAATGACATGTTTGCAAATATAAATTTTTTTTGGGAAGGATTGATATAGTGATCTGATGCAGATGGAACAAAAGAGACAAGACTTAATGTCAAGTTGAATTGAATGTAAACAATGCATATAAATAAACTCAAGAAAGATTTGTTTTGATAGTTGTAAGAGGGTATTGTGAGTAAAAGATAAATAAAAACTGAAAATAAACCAAAAACTACTGGTGTTAAATGACCAAAAGAAAGATGAACACTTAATCAGGAAGTTAAGACATTATGATAATTGAAAACAGGGACAATCAGCACTTCTTATACATGAATTATCATTATTTTTATAGTCAAATAAATCAAAAGATAATGAGTGTCTTCTTACATTTGCCTCAACCAGCAGTTAATTATTAACTAAACCAATAGTCACAAATAATCTTTTACACACCCATCTCCATATTTTTACAGTTGTCTCAGCTGTCAGACACTTTTATTTTGTTTTTTTTACATTATTTCATGCATTTATAATCAGTAATGAACAATTTATTTGATTAAATAAGTGCAAAAATATTTAAGCTACTTTGTTAGCAGAAAAGATATATCTCTTTTATTACATTTACCTCAAAAAAACTGTAGTCAATTAATCAGAGCTAGTTTAAAGTTCCTCTAACTTAAAAGTCAAGAATAAAGGTTAGCCAACGGAAGAGTTAGAGGGAGAAAAAAAAAGCAAAACTTAAAAGAGAAAAACACAAAGTAAACATCAGACCTCAAGTATTTATAAGCAAAAAATGACAGTTTGACAGGATTGAATAGAGAAAGGTGCATGCATTAAAAGGGTATGACACACTCTTATTTGTGGAAGGTTGTCGATGATGAGTTGTACACTGATATCAGTCAATTTCAACTGGGGGAAATAAAAGGCTTCTGACGTGCATAACTTTTTTTGTAACCGAGGGCAACTCTGACCGACAAATTCCTATTTATGTGAATGGAGGTAATGTACTGTATTGTATAGGAAATAAGATGTCACTCCCACTCTGCTTACCACAGTAGTCATGTTTATTGTCAGGATTAATTTATTTGGCTGTACCTCTGTATCATCACTTACAAGTGAAATATTGATGCACTAATGTATTTGTTTGATTTGAATTTCATGCAAAGCTACACAAGGGCTATCTTCACCAGCCATCCCTCATTTGGCAGTGTAAGGCCAGAGAGAATGCAGCTATTCATCAACACTACCTGCAACTCTTGGACTGCTCTTTTACAAATAAATAGTGCAATTGACAATCACATTATAATACCCCAAAAGGTGAAAGGGTAAGCATGTTTGGTGTGATGAGGATTCAAACCTGTGATCCTCAGATAGTAAGTGGAGTATCCTAACCACCTGGTTGTAGTTGGCCACATTAATAGAAGTAATCCAGGATTGTGGAATAACAAAATTCTTTTCTCACTTAAGTGTGATATACACAATATATATGGATTGTTTGTTTCCTTATTGAGTGCAGAAATCTTATTTGTTCTAGGAACCAGTTTGTCTTCGAGCAAATAGAAGATGATCAGAATGGAGTAGGCCTTAACATACTTATTGTCTTATGAGCATTTTAAGTCCTTCCTTTTGGTTGAAATTAAGTTACTTATTGACAGAAATTTAAACCAGAAATGCTACTTTTTTTCAATACATCTTCATCAGATTTTGAAGATTTTTCTTTTCATAAGTTAATTCCAGTTCAACTAGCATTTCAATCATTAAGATCAATAAACAGAAACAATTTCATTTCTAGATATGATTTACTAAGGGAATAATTCATTTCAGACAACTATATAGTTTAAAAGCCACACAGTTTAATTAATTGTTGAATTTTCAATAAGAGCATTTAAACTGAAATATTGTATTTAAGAGTTGCATTTTATGGTCTATAGTGGCCTTTATATTGAGTCTGTCTTTGGGTGTTTTAATATTTGAAGTTATTCAATGTTTTAACTTATTTAATACAAATCTCTTGAAAACTGATCTTAAGAAGTCTTATTATTCTCACATAAAAGTTTCATATTTAGTTTAATACAGTGTTGACATAATAACTCAAAAACTATATTCTTTTCTTCACTGTTTGTCAACTCTGTACTGAAGAAGAAATGTTGAGTATAATTCTGAATTTAGTATGTGTATCCACATGAAATGTGGCTAGCTCTTAGTAATATGCACAAGTCTGTTGCACACAAAACATCAGATGTTACAGAAATCTGTGTACTCAAGATATGTCTGTGAATTAACACCATCAGTACAAAGCAGAATTTGATAAGTTTTATTGCAAGGTGATGTTTACGTGTAGAATAAAAACCTTACTGTCCATCACATACTTTACATACTGCATTTCCATAGCTTTTAATACCTAAAATCCACATCTACAGTTTTTTCATTATGATTGCAAGATTTTATCTAGTATTTGCTATCATCTCTTATGAAGTATCACTAAATCAGCAGTGTAGAGTTAAAATAAATAGTCTGTAGGTATTACATTATATATATAATACAATTTGAATGGTACTCTGTAACAGGTCATGTCATACATTTAACCCCTGCCTGTATGCATAGGATTAACATAAAGAAAATATATTTTAATTGTCCTTTTCTAGCTTGTATATGAACAAAAAATAGAACAATATGTTTACAATTTTCAATAGTGGTTGTATTTATAGCAAAAACGTTAGTTAATCAAAATTAAATAATACCTTTAATCAATTAGCTAGAAGATCATAATATACATATGCACACATACTCAATTCTGTGAAAAAATGTATTGCAAAAAAGAAACATTTAATACACATTTTGTGATGTGAAGCTTGAATGTTAAAAAACACCAATAAACAAATTTTCATAAAAGCTAGAAACAATTTATTACTGGATAAAAGTCACATACACAATCACAGATGGCAGTGGTCTGTTGTGGTTGGCATTATCAGCAACCAGATATTCACAAAATCAATACAGTTTATAATATAAATGTAAAATAACATTATCTTTAATAAACATGCATTTATCAACTAATGGCTAAAAACATTTCTCCCAAAAGAAAAAAGACAGTTAAACAGCATGTTTAAAAGAAGCATACAGGTCCTAGGTCAAGGCCAAATTGCTGGTTTCTCGACCCAACATCACGAAGAGCAATATCTACAATGGGTAACCTCTGTGGTTTATTGGTTTGATACTCTAATACTGTCTCTGACCAGTTATTTGATCTGAACTGTAATTTAGAATAACAAAAAAGCATTAGATTATGTTATGCAACATTAGTAAAATAATTTATTATTTTTAAGTTACAAATGAAAGAAAAACTGACCAGTTATTTGATCTGAACTGTAATTTAGAATAACAAAAAAGCATTAGATTATGTTATGCAACATTAGTAAAATAATTTATTATTTTTAAGTTACAAATGAAAGAAAAACTATCAACTTTTTTAGGATTTCTTTCCAAAAAGGTTAGTTTTTTATATGTGAGATTGTTTTTAATTAAGAACAAATTTACACAAAGAGTTATCTGTGCTCTGCCTGCATGAGTATCTGATTTCTAGTGTTGCTAAGTCTGTTGGCATACCATTGTGCCACTAGAGGGAGGTACATGTGGGAACAAAAATTTAGTTTTAAATGATATAATGCAATAAAATGTATACAGTGTAGATACTATTTATTGTAAACTTATAAAGGTGTAATACTTTTCAAATTAAATATTTCTTTTTAAATACACTGAGTACATTCTGTCATGAATATTTAAATTACCTGTTTGCTGAGTAAATCATAAGAAAAATTAACATGAGATAATTTCATGACCTGTTTTCCTGTTATGTTTGTTCCCCTCATAGCTCAGTGGCAAGTCTTAGACTTTATAATTCTAAAACATGAGTTTCAATACCTGCAGTAGATGATTTTGATGACAGACACTTCTTTGAAATACAGGGTTACAAGCTATTTAATACGGATAGAGTGAAGGGGTGGCTTTATTTATAAAATGTGAGTTACATCTTGGTGAAGTTAAGAACATGAAAGATAATTGCAAGGAAATTTAATCCACTTAGGTGTGTACTGATGAATATAAAGGGAAAAATGCTTTTAGTGGGAATTTGTTACAGATGATGAAATAACACTGATGAAATTAGTGAGAAACTTTAATATGAAATTAGGATTTCAGCTGTTAATAAAATCAAAATTATGGGTCATTTTAATTTAAGGCATACAGAAATGCGACAGTCAAACCATAAGGAATAAAGGTTTTGGAAACTGTACAAAATAATTTCTGTTACCATTGTAGGTTAAAAAACCTACAAGAAATAATGCTATTTAGGTTTATTGTTAACTTCAAAGGGGAACATCTGAGTGCAAGTGATTATTTCTCTGTTAGGTTTGATGATATTTTGGTTACAAATAATAAGTTTTGAAGGGATGTGACAAGAATTATCTCTTGTAAATTAGGCAGCTAAGTGGAAGGGCAAATAGGATTTTAAGTTGTAAAAATAACCTGGTTGACTCACAAAGAGTATGAGAGATAACATTACAGAAAAGCATCATAAATTTAAAAAAAAATTATTCATATGGTGGGAGGATACTTATGAAGATTATAAAAGATCAAGAAAGTTGGTGAAACAGGAAATCAGAACAATTAAAAGGATGCATGAGAAAAGGTTGGCTAAAAATGTGAAAAATAGCAGTAAGGAATTCTTTAAAAAATACTAAGGATAAATAAAATGTTACGATGAGGGTAAGACCCTCAGGGGATGATAAAGGAAGGCTTGATCTGATGATTATGAGATGACTGGTGTATTAACTTTGGTTTTTTCTTTGGTTTTTACAAACAAAGATTTAAGCTGTATTCCATACAGATGGAAATGGTTCAGAGAAGAGTTACTACAATGATGCCTGGGATGGAGGGGTTGTCATATGAGAAAAGGATGAAACCTCAAATCATTTTTTAAAAAAACGAGCAGTAAGAAGAGTCTAATTGAGGTGTTCAAAATTGTAAATGGAAATGATGCATTTTTTTCTTAATTAATGGCAAAAATAGATATATATTTTGGCAAGAAAGTTTATATTTCTAACAGGGTGGTGTTGGGTTCTGAAATGGGTTGCTTTAGGATGTTGTGTGAGTAGTAAAATTAAGTTAAGCTTAAGAGGATGTTTGATAAGCACATGAATGATAAGGGCTGGGTTTATAATTTTTTAAAATTTATTTATCAATACTTTTAATTTAGATGATATAGCAGCTGAGACAGACCAATAGATCCCATGTTGTTTCAAAATATCATATTAAATACTCATTCAAATATAATTCATTCTAAAATTACATACAAAAATGAATATTTATGTTATATTTGTATATAAAACACTGGGTGTCTAAAATGAAAGAGTTCAAACCTTGTTGTAAACTTAAATTATTTGCATCTTTTACAAAATAATATACAACCAACATGACTTCTTATTGATATGGGTAAAAAAAATATAAAACAAGGTTAATATACATAAATCTAATGATACTAATATTTCATACGATTTTTCTGGCCTATTCACGTGGAAAATTTTTCAGCATAAAGAAATTGCAGCTTACCAATGGTTGCATTTTCAAAAAAAAAATTTTTTAAATGAGTTGAAAAGCTAACATGTATTGTGTTGGTCAGTTTTTTTTGTATTTTTCAAGTATAGACAAGAGTTAATACTCTATTGCTACCAAGAAGAAATACTATTTTGAAGTAACATATTTTTTTATGTATTAAAATTATAAGGAATACATTTTTACCTGACAGTCATCCTTGAGAGCCTTGTATGTAAACATAGGGTTACCCATGGCAGTTAGTTCTAAATCATTGTATGACATTAATTTGACAGCTCTATTCAAGGTATTTCGCTTAGCAAAATGATAAGCGATAGAGTTTTGGCAGTGGTAGGTAATATTCTGTACAGCTTTCTCACTGAAGAGTTGTAGGAAACTAAGTTGTATACGGTCAGCCTTGTAGGTAAACTAATAAGGCAAATTGACATCACATTTATTAAATTTCAGTTAGAAACTTATGAAAAATACAATTATCAAAACAAATCTGTGTAATAATGTGTCACATTTTCATACATCAGAAAGAAACGTTTCAATCATTTAAAAAAACAAATTACTCTTCTTAACAGAGTAAGTTATCTAATGCTTTACCTCATTTAAAAATTTAAAAATAATTATCAAACAATTATCTTTTGAAAACAAAAAACAAAATATAGGGTTAATTTTTCAAAACACAGTTACATTACTTAAAAACTAAAACTTTGTGCTACTTATTAAATTCATAAAAACAGCACTTGGAACTTTTAAAACTACATATCACTTGTACCACATTAACAAGAAACTAGTATTAAAAAAACATGAATGTTTTTTAAGAGTTTTGGAAACTGTTTATTACAAATGAAAGGCAATAAATATAACATTATAATTAAAGACAATCTATGCACGTATTTTACAACTTATGTGCTGTGTCTGGTTGCTTCATTATTCTTACTGATAGAAATGTTAGTAATTAACATTGTAGTTTACATATCATCATGGTGAGTTCTAATTCACAGTGTAAAACACTCAAATATGTACGATTTATGCACATGGTGCAAAAAGTCTGGAAAGTGTTCTGCCTCTTGAACACTTTAGTTTAATTCAGTTAAGCTCATAAAACAAGGCTTTACATAATTAGTGATATTTTCTGCTGCTTACGATTTTTTTACAAATATCAACTAGCACACAAGTAAAGTGAAGAACCCACACAATGTCGTATTTTAAAGATGAAATATAATTATATATTTTGGACTCTTTCTTAAAACTTATTAGCAGTTAGGTAATTCTTTTTATGATTCTTGAGTACCAACGAGTGTAAAAAAAATATCGTTTATTAACACTTTTAAATATATGGTAGTAAGTAAAGAATACATTAAAACACAACATGCGTTTCTTAAGCAGAAACAAAAGTTTTCCAAATATGAAAAATGTTTCAAGAATTGACAGTTTAGACAGTATTGATAAATAACATTTAAAAAACAAAATTATTAATATACACATATATACGTTTAAAAAAAATGACACACAATATAAAGAAAGTCAAACTTTCTGTTATCTAACTTATGTTGTTACCAAAAGCCTAAATATTCATCTTTAAAAATACTTGAGGCAAACTTACAGTAAATCCATTCTCCATTTCACTGTACCATTTATAGCCTGATCTTCCTCTGTAGTGAGTGTCTTTAGGAATCTAAAATAGATTAGAAAGAGCTATCAAGATATGTTAGAATATCAGTTATATTCATGTATATTAGATATTTGATGGGATTAAAACAATCTAAGAAAGTATTTTAACAGTATCAATCTTTCTGAAGACAAAGATAATTTTTGTTCAAGTAAAAAAAAATCCTTTTCAGTGTAATAATATATTACTAATAATTTAGATATTTGTAATGTGGCTAAAAGTGAAAGATTATATATATTAGTGTTTTACAGATCTGTCTGATATCTGTGTACCATGAAAAAAAAATTTTATAATAATGTTTTATTTATAATATCTTTGACATCTATTTTTCTAATTTTATACTTTTCTTTATGTCAAGAACCTTTAAACTAGTCATTCAAGTGACTAAACAAGAACAAAACTGTTGTTTCTTCAATTAGTTTGTCATTAAGACCAAAACTACATAATGAGCTATCAGTGATGTCCCTACTACAGTTATCAAAATCAGAATTTCAGAATTCTAATTTATGAGGTTTTTTCAGTGAGCCAGAAGGGAAGGGACTAATTCTGTTGTAAAGATAAATTTTTATTTTTAGTTTAGTAACATGATTGTTCACAATAATGCATACATATCTAATCTCATTCTTTCAAACTCTAGAAATTTTAAATATAATAAAGGGGCCATGCAACACTTATACTTTGAAAAAAAATCTATTTGTAATGAGGGATTTTCTTTCAAATTCCCTTTTCAGTCATTTTGGTGGCTAGCAATGTTTTGCCATTCACACACAGAAACTATTTTCTACATTTTTCTGTACTCTTATTTTTTTTTAAATATTCACTGCTTTTACCATCTCATTAGCAGATATGAAAACAAATTTCCTTCCTGTATCAGTACAAGAATCTCAGTTTAATACCCAGTCAAGCCTATTTCACATAAAAGGGGAACCTGAACATTACTTTCATACGTCTTTAATCTTACTGAATAAGTAAAACTTACCGAGAGGAAAAATACTGTTTTATCAAATTATTTACACTCATTGAAGCAAACAGACTGGACACTTAAAACTGAACAAAGACTATCAATTAATACGTTCTTCGGAAGTACTGAAATCTTATCTTTACCAAGACATATTTGCCACACTAAAATAAGAATTTTTTTTGCTCTTCTCAGGCTCAGCAGAAAGCACGAGATCATAACACAGATAACCCACTGTGAAGTTTTGCACTTCAACAAGAACAGAAAACTTCTCACTTCAAAATGATGTCACTAAATTTGAAACAATTTTAACTTGAAGATGAGAATAGTGTAACTAAATATATAAACTGACTTTATTCCCAAACAAATTGAAAGAAACATCACTACCATATTCAGTCAATCAATACATAAGAATATGTTTTACCACCACATGACACAAAAAAGTTAACAGTCAATAGATAAACAACTCAAAGCTCAAGATTGAGGATACTAAGAAAGAATAATAAACTCAGTATTTCTGCAAATAAATTGCACATGTCCAAACTTTACACATACATACCATTGTTTATTTCAAGGAAGACAAAAATTAAAATTGATCCATAAATTCTGAAAGAGATACTTAACTTACACCGATCACAAAAGATAAAGTAAAAATATTTTAAAATATTTATTACAGATTTATGCTGAAATAAATTATGAGTTGTTTGACCCAAATAAGCTTTATCCATAAAAGAGCATATCTAAACACTGCTGGAAGTTTTTTCCATGCAACAACATAAAGTAATGAACCGAATAATCTTTTTCACAATTCTTAAAGATACTTGGGAACAAACATAGATAAACGTAAACAACCAATGTACTTATGATGTATCTAAGGCTGTGCAATGAAATACAAATAATGATTTCATAAAACTTTGATAATTAAATGAGATATCCTAAACCATTCATTATGAAGTTTCTCATAAAATTACACAAGCTTAATTTAACTCAGTTTCTATATTATCATAAATTACATAATTATCATTGATTTAATGTATAAAATAAAAGTTAAATTATTTATGTATTAAACTGAATTAATATATAAAGCAGGGATGAAGATGAACAGTCAACTATTTGAAAGATCTTGAGTTTTGAGTGAAAAATAACATTTATATAAAAGATGAAAATCCTAATGTTATGTGCTTCATCTGTTTTAAATCAAATTATGAGTGTATCCATAATAATATATTATGACTAAAGTGTGTATGATTTATATTAATAAAACAAATCAATGTTATAGATGAACCTTGTCAGGTTTGGGAAAGACACATGTAGCTTTCTTCTCCATGTCACAATACACTTCAATGGAGTCTTTAGTGTCCCCTTGATTAGGATCAATCCAGTAGTTCCCTGGATAAGAGAAATTATTATATGGTTTCAATTTACAATAATAAATTATATTTTAATATACATTCTTGTACTATTAACTTTGTATTTCATGGGGGGTCAGTGATAAGTTTATGGTCTCATAACATAAAAGTTTGGGCTTTGTGATAAGCATAGCACTGTTAGCCCATTTTGTATCCGAGTGCTTCATTTAATTAAGGCAGGGCTCCAACAGTTTTATAACTGATAAAAGTACTAAGATAAAGCCAGTTAATCTGTAAAAAAATGACTGGTACAAAAACATTACTAATAATTATTTCTTTTGTGCCAAAAAATGATGGGAGCAAGCTAAGAAACAGTCCTATTTGTTTATCGAGGGATCAAAATCGAGGTAACTGGTTAACTCTGTGTACAAAAAAATGAAAACAGAAAAATAATGTGAAAACATCACCCAATCCAATGTAATTACAAAAAACAAAATACATATTTTTGTGGACACTGAAATTTTCATCAACAACATAACAAAGATGTGGGTAACATCTCCAATGTGATCAAATAAAGAGAATATTCTGAGGGTTTAAAATTATTGAAAAGATGAATAAAAAACCATCCAACAAATGAGGCCAAGTTCATATTTAAATCTACACTTTCATAAATATTTTAAATTTGAGTTTAAATTACAAGAAAAATCACTCATCATTCAATATTTCTGTGGCCAAACATGACATTTGTTTAGAGATAGAGAAACCTTTTATTTAGAGAAGAAAATAACATATCTATATAACAACAGATAAATGTTTTGTTGTGAACAATAAAAATCTTCAATACATTCAAACACTATTCTCAAATCAGAGAATACTTTATCAAGTACAGTTCTTCAATCTGACAAACATTGAAATTACTGATAGAATAGTTTCTAAATGTTTTTAAAGACTCGAATAAATCTAATATAAAATTATTGATCAGGTCCTTGTGTATACCTTCAGATGTTGAAAAACATTTTTCAAGATTATTTATGCACCAAACAGTTTATAAGTCCATGACTTTTGTTGGTTACAGGGTTGCTAATGATGCAATGTTTAGATCCCTCCTGTAGTAAGCAGTATAATGACAAGTGGGAACAGTTATTTGAGGATTCAGTGGTTACAAGCCTTTAATACGATTTGGTAAACAATACAAATATTTTTATCAGTTACCAATAATCTATTACCTAATTTTAAACATTATAAGTGGAAAACACTTCCAGCCAATTGACATTCTTAATGCAGCTTTATGCAGTTAAACTCGTAACACTACACTTTTACTCAACTGGTCTAGTAATCCACAAGTAATGGTTAAAGAAGTGCATCGTACTTAATGGGAGCTAAGTTGAGAAGTTTTGAACATTTACTGGTTAACCTCCAAAATGAAAACATAGTTTCTTTTGGAAAACCTTTCATAAAGAGACATTTAATACTTTGGTAAAGTAATAAAAATTGTCTTTTTACTTAAATTAAAGGAACTTGCATATTTTACAGGATGTGAATACCAGTTGACCTTTGAATTATTAAGAAAAAAAATTCATTTAATATAAATTTATTGACTGTTTAGAGTATGTACTAGCAGTATTTTAAAACTGCATGTTTACATTTTATTCATGTCTTGTAAAGTTAAAAAAGCAAATTAATAACATAACTTTTAAATATATATGTTTCAGTTTAACTTTAATATAAGTATTAATATTTAAATAGTTCATACAGATCAGTTGTCATATTTGGTTATTTTTAGAAACAATATTTTATGGTAAGTTTGTTTTGGTAAGTGATACAAGTTGTACATTATGTGGTCATCTCTTATGAATTAATGACTGTTTACAACAGTGAGATTATTGCATCAGAATAACTTTGTACAGCATGGAGGTTCTAGACTTCTGTTGAGGTATAAATATAATCAAAAATCATTATTTAATTCTAGTTCCATAATGCTTGATTGAAAATTTAATAATAAAAACTGTATAATGACAATTTCTAAACTGAAATTATCACAGACTGTACTGTAATAACACAGTAGAAAAAAAAAACAATTCAACTTGTCAACTGTGTTCTAAAGTACCTGAATCAACCTGTGTGAACTCTGATGAAAAAGAGAATTATTTAAAGATACAACTGTGGTAATCAACATTATAATGAACATTTTTATATAAGTTTGAACTGTATGTAATATATATTATTTAAAAAAAAGTAAACCATACTGCTGTTTGTTTATAGCTGGAATTTATTATCAACAAGCTATAGTGTCTACTCACTGTAAAGAGTACAAGCCTTATAAAACCTGACAATAAAAATAACACAAGTATGACACTTACCACTTGGAAGATCTGCTCTAGTAATAGCCAGATCTTTACAAGTCTTAGCTGGAGCATTTTTGTTACCATTTGGTTTTCGGTACTGTTCATACTCTTCAATTAACTTGTCATAAAATTCAAAAACCAATTTTTTCTTTTCTTCAACAGGTGTGTCTGGTGAGAAGAGTTTTTCTGGTTCATCTCCCAACAGTGGATCTGGCCCCTTGTAAAACAATAACACTCATTAAGACAAATCCTTAAAAACCTAAAATTTATCAGTACACTGCAAGACAGACACAATCTTAACTACATAAAGTACAAATAGAGTTAACAAAAAACAATCTGATTACATTATCTGCAATTTCAAATCTGGTGAATTTTTATTTGTATCTACTCTGCATTCTAACCCAGTATCAATATGTAACTACTTTGAAGTCTCACCTAATTTTAATGTGTATCTAATCTGTATTTTAACTCGATTTCAATACACAATTATTCTGTATTTTTACCCAGTTTCAGTGTGTACCTACTATGCATTATTACCCACTTTGAATTAGGACTAAACTTTTAGAATATCTATCTGCATCCATAGGTATTACACAAAAAAATAATTTAGAAGTATTATGTTTATTACTACTTCCTAATAATTAAGAACAGGACTAAACTGAAACAACTAAACGTTCTGAAAAAAACAACAGTAGCATATTAATAAAATACATTGTGGGATGTATGAAAAATGGAAGGTGAAAATAACGACCACACTTGTTTGAATTGCATGTGTTGAATTTGTGAAGTTAAATCAAGTATTGGTGACCACAAAGAGCAGCTACAAAGTATTTACCTTCACCTGTCCTTGACTGAGAAGAGCAGCAAGAGCACTTGCATCATATCCAAAAGAATCACCAGGTGGTCCTGGTGGACCTGGAGGTCCTGGCGGACCTAAAGGACCTTCTCGACCGGCATCTCCCGATAGACCTCTTGGGCCAGGTGGTCCCATTGGACCTGAAGGGCCTGGTTGACCATCTCTACCTTGAGGACCCTTAGGACCTGAAGGTCCCTGGTTTTGAAAAATAAGAAGTGCATCAATATTTTTTTTCTACACATTCAAAAGTCTCTACATTTATTTACAATAAACCAGGCATTTTAAGGTACATGTACTTGGATTATAACTGTTTCTAACATGTGCTATCTTAAGAAAGAAATGTGCTGAAATGTGAAAAGCATACATATTCATGTACATATAAAGCACTTGGTTAAAGTAAATTTGTCAAAATAATCAAAAAGCAAGTGAATATTTTTATTGAAACTAATAATAAACAATCTTACCTCCATACCAGGAAGGCCTGGTGGACCTGTCATTCCTTTGTCTCCTGGAGGACCCTAAATGTAATAAAAAAAATCAGTTTCAATCATAATGCACCTTTAAAGATGTAAAACCAAACAATACTTTATTCAGTATCACCTTTGTTGAGCTCTAAAACCTTGAGTGTTACATGCATTGAATATGATGGAGGTGTGCTATCAGGTTAACTTCCAGCTATCAATCATTTATATGCTTAATACCTTTAGTAATTAGTACTATATAGAGGGAGTAAAAATGTTTTACTGCATCATGAACACAATAGAACAGTTTGCAATTAAGATTTACTTCAAAACTGTATCAATGTGTTAATGATGGTAAATACTGTTTCATTTTTCAAAGTGAGCCACAAAACACCTGAAATCAATGATAAATACAATGGTGCATCTGTTGTTCTGGTATACAACATCTCATTTCCACAAAGGGTGATTAAAATTTATGAAACGTTGTGCTATCTATTAAATAGCATCAGAAACAAATATCCACACAAAAAATTAACACTCTGGGTTTTCAAGATTCAGACAATTACAAAAACAACTATGGCATGTGCAACAACCATTTCTTCATAGCAGAACACAATTTCAAGTAAAAAAGTACTCTTCTCTTGACAAGAATACAACTTTCATTTGAACTGTGCACGAGGGTTTGACTATATGGCTATTGGTTTAATTTTTAAATGCCATACAAAAACTAGAGTCCCTAAAAACTATTACTTTTCTTTTAGTGAAGGGTAGTTATTTTAACATATAAAAACATATATATGAATCAGTAAATGAAGGTTGTGATTTAAAATACTTCTAAGTTTTTGAAATAAAATAATAAAAGATTAAATTGCAAAATTAAAACAAAAAATAAAAAAATTCACATTTTATACAGAAAGTCGTGAATGTTATATTCTTATGCAAAATCTTAAAAGGTTTGTATATGATTTAGTCTAGAAAAGTAAAACCCAAATGTATACATTCAGTATCAACAAGAACATTAAGATACCAATTAGAATATTTAGAAGACATCTGATTTGTCATTTGATGTTATTTATGTGAGGTATTTTCACAGATGTAGGTAAATCTATCAGTAGTATTCTAAATTGTAGGAAAAAAACTAATCAATTAAACCAACAGTAAACATCTTTACTTTATCATTATGTTACTTAAATGTCAGAACATTTTAGTAAATAAATAAGTAAAAGAAGAAGCTCACTGCTGGTCCTGGTAATCCTTGTAAACCAATGAGTCCTCTATGTCCTTTTGAGCCTTTCTCACCAACGAAACCACGCTCTCCTTTCATTCCTGGATTTCCTAGAGGCCCAGGAGATCCACGAATACCTTGAGGACCAGTAACACCACGTGGACCAGGCTCACCTCGTTCTCCTTGACTACCTGTTGGACCAGTTGGTCCTGATGGTCCAGGAGGTCCCTGTGAAAATTGATTTATTGTTAATGCTACTTGGCTTTATTTCTAAACTATAAAAATAATTTATCCATAAAGAATAAAAATTTAAATTCTAGCTCCAAATTCTGGTTGATTTTTTCTATTAGTGGAAAAAAAAGATGCATCAATAATCAATATTTGTAGTAAGTTTTTCAAATTAATTATTTTCACATGACAACTATTGTCAGTTTTCTCACTCTAATAAAACATCAGAAAAATTACAACTATAGAAGTCAGAAAGAAGGTATTTTAAAGTGATTCCTGACAGTTATTTCACTATAATAATGTAATAACATAACTGACAACTTACCTGTTGTCCCTGTGGTCCAATAAGACCAGGTGGACCAGGTTCTCCTCTGGGACCTTTGTCTCCCGGTCGGCCAGCAATACCCGGTTGCCCTTCTTTTCCTGATCGACCCTAAAATATAAAAAAGATACGTAGTCACTTCTACATAAATAAACTAAAAAAGGACTAAAAAACAGATTCTCTCCTTCAGAGTCACACAGAGAGTCGATTTCTTTAAATAAATTATATAATAAACAAACTCGAACTAAAAGTAAACTGTTCACATGAAACATTTCCTAAAGTTCTATACAGTAATTTTACCTCAAAAGAATATTAACACAAACGATGGCTGAAGGTTATAAAACTGCTGTTATTTACAAGATTGGTTTCTAAAGAAAATTTGCTTTAAACACTTAAATATATATATACATATGTATAGTTTGGTGGGAAATTCTTGTTACTCTTATTATGACAATATAGAAGTTCAAACTCTTGTTAGTACACCAGAGAATATTTTTACCTCTATTCCAGGTTCTCCAGGTGCTCCAGGAGGTCCAGGTGGACCTGTTAGCCCTTGAGGTCCAAGAGGTCCATCAGATCCAGGAGTACCTTGTTCACCCCTCTCCCCCTAAAACAAATTATCCCCTCAGAATATAGCATAACTTTTAAAATAAACTCATAATTACTTAATCCTTGCTGACTCAACAGTAAGCATAAGGGCTTATAATGATGAAATTCAGGATTGAATTCCTCTAGTGGAACAGTCCAGGTTGCTTGCTATGAAGTTTTGCATTAATAATTGATAACATTACAAGCAATTCCTCACAAACATAATTTCTGAGAAATATCCATAACTTGCTAATACTCAACATTTAAATAAAATTACTTCCTGAACAATTATACCTAATATACCAATTGCTATATCCACATTTAGGAAGATTCACCAATGACCAGATTATAATAATGTTCTTCAAATATGATGAACACATTTTGTTTAAAGTTTTAAAAAATAACACCAGGAACAAAACTTATAATATTACAGCATAATGATATTTTAACATAACATTAAAATGGTAACAACAGAGTGAGCATGTCTATTGAACTTGATATCTTAATTATACCAGTATAATCAATACTCGTTAATTTTTTTAAGTCAAGACAAGTTTCTGTTTCTGTTTTATTATTTTAAGAAGTCAATGGCTATGTAAAAATAATAGTTTATTTAAATGACTATTAATTTACCATTACCAATATTAATAAATAATTAACAACAGTAGGTATACAGTAATCATGGAAAGTAACAATGAAAGTATTCAGGTCACTGAGTGTGTTTTATGATAAATCTTTATTTTTAAAAAAATTAATTTAGCAAACAGTTACAAACAGTGGTGATGGAATTAATTTGCAGCAATTAGCCCGAATCATACAAAAACCAAAGAAACGACACCATAAAGAAATGTTCACCAAAAATGATATTCAGATATCTAAATATTGAGGAACTCTGTAATCTACAGAATGAAAGAAAAAGTAAGTTATAATCCTGATATTAGTAGCACATGTATAATAATAAAGCTTTAAAGTCTTTTACTTCATATCTATCTACCACAAGTGGAAGGACACAGATGAATTATGTACAAATGATTTGTGATACTCAAGGATAAAAATGAGAATGGAGTAAAACAATTCAAGAAGAAAAATTCTGCTGGGTCAGAGTTTCACATTAGTAATAATAAAGCTCTTCATTGCTGTTTGTTTATTCAAACCGAAATCTGATGGGGATTAAAATACAAGTTTGCAGAATGATACTCTCTGACAAATTGAACATTCATCATGTATCCTTAATGTGTTAAAAATGCATGTAATCCATCAACAACGAAGGACACAGTTCAACAAAGCATGCAGTTTCATCCAGTGTTGATGATGCTTTTAAAACTGATGGTTATGAAAGCTGAAGATGAGCAGCTATTAAGAATTTGTGAGTTTGGTGACTGATAATATGAAGTTTGTTTTGAGCTTACAGAAGGAAGTATCCAATTTTTGAATACAATTATTTGATAATGCTGACCGATACCCAGTACTAAGAATTATTCAAGTTTACTTCCTCAGTTATGTACCAACCTGTGCACCTGTTCGGCCTGGAAGACCTCGAGGTCCTTGTAAACCTGGAAGTCCAGGAAGTCCTCTTTCTCCAGAAGGTCCAATAGGACCTGGGGGTCCAGCTGGTCCCTAATGGTTAAACAAAAGTAAAAAAAACAAACAATTAAGAACTGGAAACAAAATGACTGAAGACATAATAATTAGCTATTCAGGATCACCACATGTTCTTTTCAAACTATTTCTGGCTTCTGTATTTCAATTTCTCTTGTATTCTCTGTGAACAACTAATTTCATCCTTCTAAACCACTGACTGCTACCTGGCTTCTGCATCCTACTTTTCCTTAAATTTTTCTTGAACGACTAATTTATGTTCCTCAAGTTTGTTTCCAAGCATGAGAATAACAACAAAACTTTTCAACTTTATTGTATTGACATTAATTACTGCTTTAAAAAAACAAGATTAAATTTTGGAAAATGTAACACCTTAACGCCTTTTATTTTTTTGGGATGTATCAATTAATGTCTTCAAAGTATTAACTGATGTCAAATTTATAAATACAAACCACAACTTTTATTAGCATAAATGAAAAATATATAGGCATGTACATATTATGACCATTTTGAGATTACATTTTCAGTTAATGTTTGTTAATGTTTTAATACTTGTGTAAATGGCTTTATCAAACAATAATTATGAAGTCATAATAAAATCAATTACTTAAAAAAACACAAAAGAATGAAGTTAAATGATTAAGGTCTAAATTGCAGATAATGATTTAAAATACAAAAGTTTATTCTAATAATTTAAAATAAGTTTAGTTTACTATTTGTCTTACTTACTGATGGCCCTTCTGATCCAGCTTCACCTTTAGGTCCTGGAAATCCTGGAAGACCTGGTTCACCTGAAGGTCCAGGAACTCCAGCTCTACCTGTATCTCCTTGTGCTCCCTAAAACAGAACCAATTAAAATCATAAGAAGACCCAAAGTTTTATCAACATCAAACTTAAATTTTAAGCTATAACTCATTGAGTCAAAGAAGCCATGAAAGTAAAAGATGACACAACCTTTGTATCTTCATCTTGTAACTAATAAATTATACATAAACCAACAAGACACAAATTAAAAGTAGATAAATAAGTTACATTCTTTATATTAACATGCAATTATCGACAAATGCAAATCTATAGAAGTATGATCAAAAGGTAAATTCTGAACAGTAAATTAGCTTTAATCCCTGAGTAATTTAAAATTATATGGTTTAGTCTCAATAAATGTAATTTATCTGAGCTGAATATGTTATGAATATTTTCATATATTCTTCTTCACTTTGGCTACATTTTCCTGATAATCCAATACCAAATGGTTTGTTCTTTAACATATAAAAACAGGAAATAAAACACGAAAATCAAAACAAAAGACATTCCATATTTTTGATAGCATGCTACCAATAGTTTGTTGCAGTGTTTGTAATGTTATCTTTTAAAACAAATATTCTTTCAGTTATCACATACCTTAATGCCTGCTATGCCTGGTATTCCAGCAGGTCCTGGGTTGCCCGGTTTACCCTGTTAAAAGTGAGAAATTATAATAACAGTCACCTTTCTGAATCACTCTAAGTCTTCACTGCTTTTTATCAAAACGTCTTTTTACAACTACCAAAGAGCTAAAATTGAATACATTTTTTGTTTTAACAGATCAGTGTGCAAATGAAAACCAAAACATAAGTTTAGATTTGAAAACTCAATTACCATTTTCAGTTTTAGCTGTATTTCATAAAAACAGAATTTATTGCAAGTATTGCTATTGAAATCCTAAGTATTAACATGTAATTTACAAGAAAAGTAAAATCCTCACTTACTTCAAGTCCAGGGTTTCCAGGTCTGCCAGGAGCACCAGGAAAACCTGTGTCTCCCTAAAAGAAATAAATGAGTAAAATATATTTCTGGAAACTTATCTTTCACTGAAACTTTAATAACAATGAATAACATGTGAAGCTAAATATTAGCAAATCATCATACCATTAGTAATGTGTGAATGTCAGAGTGTAATTAGAAATAATTTCAAATACTTAATTCATAACTATATTAAGGTATAAGTTTGTATTCATTCCTGTTCTTTATAACACAAAAATATTGGCACATTTTAATACCTGCTAACTGAAGTGTAGCACTATTACAGTAGTTGAGTGTGTTATATCAATATGACTTTGTAATCTCACCACAACATTACAGCCAGTGTTGTCATGTCTGATGATGCTTCATATAATGACTATGAATATTGAAAATAGCTTTGCAGCACATTTTCTTGTTGCAAAATGCTCTGTCATAAACCTGTTATGCTCAAAGCACGTCCATAGTCTCTGCTTGCTTTTCATAAGCCCTCTTGTGTTTGAGGATAACAATTACCACCACCAGTTTCAATAACCTGATAACAGAAATCCACTGGTGTTAAGATGGCAACTACATGTCTTCATATGTCTTGAAAACAACTTATGTACATATGACCTTCTGTTACTCTTCTAGATGAAGATCCTTCTTAACCACATTTTGTACTCTTACTTCTGAACATCTCTGAAGACAGGCAGTTGAGTTTGTGGATTCTCACCTATTACAAAATGACACACTTTGCTTGTCATGTCTTAGGCACAAGTTGTTGCATATCTCTTTCTTGATAGTCATGGTTCCTTAAGTTGATATGTATTTCTTTTGTTTCCAAATGCTGCGAAATACAAGGTATATACCAATCTTGGAAATTTTAAAACTCTAATATAAGTTCATCTTTATGAAATGAGTGCATGAATATTTTGTATCGGAAACTAGGACCATTAAGTTACTTAGCCATTATAAAAGCAATAATCCTCACATTACCTACAAAATAGTGCAAAATGCCAAAATATATTTATGATACACTCTGTTTCACCACAACTCTACATCAGCTGTGGTTGTTATATGACTTACTGTTTTGCATATTCAAAATCATTATACCTGGCTCTGTGTATGTGTTCAGGTAGATGAAGTATTTTGAATAAATTCAGAGTTTAAAAACATCTATTAGTGAAACAAACTATATCAATATTGTAAAACTATATAACAAAATGATTTTTACAAAGTAATAATTCTTTTTTTTTTTCTCAAAACAGCACTGATCTCAAAAACTGAGATTATTCAATCTTAATATGTATATTTGTAGCACAACTAAAATCCACCCCATAGCATTAGATTCATATAAACAGATACTCATTTGTACAATCAAAATTCCCGAACTATTTATGTGAAAGTGTCATTTGGCAAAGATCTTTGAAATGTAACTTCAATGTAACTCTCATAAAACTGAATGAGCAAATAAAAAATAATTGTTTATTTACCTTCTTTCCTTCTTCTCCTCTTGGGCCTTTAGGTCCAGGAATTCCAGGACTTCCCTATAATTTAATAACTGTCTTTAATGTGTAAATAGCTGGTAAGATAACTTACTCCAAACATTCAACTTTAACTATTCATGGCTTAAAGCTATGATTAAAATCTCTATATTAAATTTTGGGTAAAATATGTATTAGAAAGCAAAAAATCATAAATAATCTTTACATTAATCATTACAAAGATGCTATAAACTTGGTACAGATATCTGTTTGTAGAAAAAAACTTGAAAATATTCAAGTCCGAAAGAAACCAGATTGAAGACTCTCACACGAGTATTTAACAAAAGAATAACCTTATATTAAATCAGACATGGCTGTCTGTGTTTGCATGGTGTAGATTCAAAGCATTCATCACATTAAAAATATTTACAATAGTATAATATCAGTCTTGTGAAGACAAAAATAAGTTCTTATACTCATCAACCATAATAAGCTATGGCAAAAAAAGTTTGGAATACATAAAGAGGGCAAAAATTTGTATAGTTTATGAGACATACATAATCACCCAAATTCACTGATGTCATATCAAAATAAAATATATTTCTCAATACACAGCAGCAGCACCATAAACATAAAATTAAGGGAATTTTATCACTTTGGGTTGTACCACTGAAATTTATAAGGATATAAGTCACTATAAATGACCTATGCTTATAAAGTTAATGGGACGCAATGTCTGATTAGATTTTTCTAAAATACATCAATATCAACACGTTTTGATCATGCTATCTTTAAATATTTAGTAATTTTTAATGTATTGAATAATATAACGAATTGAGAAATAGTTATTTTACTATTTTTTATTTTTATAACATATGTATATATATTTTCTATAATAATAATTATTTTGTGTTATTAGCAAAGAGTTTCGGCTTTGAAACTAGCTTACATAGTCTGAATTATATGAACTTTGAAAAATATTGTTGGAATTATGGCCAAAAAATACTCAACATTAAGGGTTTGTTTTTGTGTTATGGTAGGTACTAAAATACCCGCTGTCTATAATTTTGAAGTACTAACAACAGGGAAGGTAACCAACCTGCAACAACTAATGAATAACAAGACTGACTGTCATTTTATAACCTTCCCACAGCTGAAAATGTTTTTATATTTAATTCCAGAAACAAAAAGAGACCTCAACTGATTAATCAACACAATTTAAGTATTACAAGTAAGAATGGTGCATTAAACTAATTATATTCATCAGATGGTTCATTTTAAGTCCTGACCTATATACATATACATCTTGCTTTAATCTGAAGAAAATGAAAATATAAAAGCAACTTCAAATTATTTTTCTCTCACCTTAATATTTGAAAGGTGTACATTATTTTGCTGAAATTTCTACCTTTATGCGTCTGTGTATTAATTAGCATTAATGATATTGTACAAGATTATTGTGATCCCCAAGGTTTGTAATTGCTTACTTTAGTGTGAAGTTAACCTCTGTTTATTTGGACAATAACTACAGGTAGGTTAGTATAGAAATATAAAAGGTATTGATGAGTTTAGCCTATAAATCATTATTAGTTTCATTGTATGTACTTTTTTTAACCTTTTATTGGCTTTGCAAAAAATCTATAGAAAAGTTGCATGTATATTATCTGCTTCAAAAATTAAGGTAAATATTAAAGAAATAGTTAAGACTGTTGTATACAAAGTAATGTGCCTACTGTATAGCCTTCCATTATTATACCTTCAGTTGGTTTTTGAATAATATGAGGTAGTGACCTGAATGAATAGCACACTAAAAAACTGTTAACTTGTCCTTTATATATTGGAATGGTTCTCAAATCTAGGCCTAGAGTCTGGCACATTTTCACACTGCTTTTTGAAGTCACAAAAAATATAGATGTTGTTGCCTTTGTATTGAAGAAATAATGTTAACTGTAATTCTGAATTTACTAAGTGGATATAAATGAAATGCAGCAAGCTTTAAGTAAAATGCACAAGTATACTGTACAGAAAAATGAGGTGTGTTAAAAAGTATTTGTACTGAAGATATATCTGTGAATTGTTACGTCAGTCTGAAAAGTCAGAGTGCAATGTTATATTCATTTGAAAAATAAAATACTTTAGTCTTTTGTACAGCTACTTTATTGGCCAGATTCTTTACTTTAGTCTATTGTACAGCTACTCTATTGGCCAGATTCTTTACTTTAGTCTATTGTACAGCTACTCTATTAGCCAGATTCTTTACTTTAGTCTATTGTACAGCTACTCTCTTGGCCAGATTCTTTACGGTAGGTATATGTTGCTTGTTGGCAATAAATTTCAACTGTTAATGAATGGCTGTTCCAGGTGTTTTAAAAATAATACACTAAAAATAAATCAACTGTATATACAAATATTTGTTACACTATTCCTTACAATAATTGTATCAGGTGCTTTAAATGATTTTGTCTTTTTCAAATCAATATTGACTGGTTCAGCTACTTTGTGACACAACTGACAAGATGAATTATTCATCTCTACTATGATATTACAATATGAAGTGTGAAAATCCCACATCAAAAAATTATCTCCATACACTCTTTACCATTAAGCTTACAATCATGTAGTTTCGAACCAGGATAAAATAATGATTTACCACTTGTATTTTATTCTGACAAATGTCTGGAGCATTCCACACAATACCAGATATCCCGATGTAGTAATTCTCAATTAAACAATTACTAACTCAGATAGTTCTAGCAACATGACATAGTAATCTCATTACTGTAAACAACTGATAATTCATAACAACTGAACTACATAATATAAAATTTGCAAATTTAACATCAAATATCATATCTAAAAGTAACTAAATATTACACCCATGTTAATTAAACTATCTAAATCCCAATGCTCTTAATAATATGAAACAGTCACGTGTATCTAAAGTTTGTTATTCGTTAACTATTAACTAGTGATTTCCTTGTAAGAAATAAATAAATGTCTTTTTCGTTAAGATTGTTCACGTAATTTGTCATTTTTGGCAGGATGGTTTTAATTTAATGTTAAATGCAAATCTTAATATTTTATCATATCTAAGAGTAAATTTATAAGATGGATGTGGTAGTAAATAACTAACTGGATAGTAATTAGATTACGACATCAAACAAAACATATGAATACTCTACAGCCTTATTTATCTAGAATGTTTGTTAATTATTGACATATTTGCATGCATAATCCCATCTTTTTATTCGAGTTATGTTACTTTTTGGAATATTATGGAATAGCACAATATTTTAGGAAATATTCTCGAAAATGTTCAACACACCATACCTGAATCTAGTTTTTATAATCCGTGCAAAATAAAAATAAGGAAATGTTTCAGAAATCTTACCTGAGGACCTTTTTCTCCAGGTAAACCAGGCAATCCTGTATTTCCTTGTTCACCCTAACAACATGATGACGATTTTTAATAGAGATATCAAACATAGCTAATTACAGATAATGAATAATGCAATAAGATAAAAGAGTTTTAAAAGCTCATCTTATATTCAATAAAGCTTTCAAAAACATTTAAGAAATAAAAGACGTATTCTATGTCAGTGATGATAATGGTTTAAAACATACGAATGCAAGCCTACTAAAGTGGTTAAAGAGTTAAAAATCTATTTAATGACACCCTTTATCAAGCTCTTAATACTTACCTATGTAACAGAAAATAATAAGCTGTAATGCTAAAAATTACAATGGATTACTTCAAAACATATCCAATAATGCTTTAAACAAACAATCCCTTTCTAAGCTTTATCCCTAGCTGTTGCTTTAATTTTTAACATCATTGCTAACAAATTTAACACAAAGAATATATTGCAAGAAGCTACAAACCTTTTGCCCCACACTACCAGTGTTACCTTTCATTCCCGGAGCACCTGGCACACCCTACAGCAGAACAGACAGAATTAAATTTCAATTTCATAACAGCTAACTAAAACAGACTGGAGTAAAACAATATGTGATGAATAAAAGATTTGTCCTTAAAATACTTCCATATGATGTGAAAACATATTCTACTTTGAAATAGACATTAGCTTACAAGATAATTCACATTCAGTTATTAGAAATAACATTAAAACTTATTTTACGTTAAAAAGTACAGCTACAAATTCTAGATATCAGAATATATACAGTTTTAATATGTTCGTAAACTATCAAAAATTATAAACTGCAGTCACTTGTACACATAAAAACAACCTCTTAGTAATAAAACATGATATTAAATATACTTATACAGTCAGCTTTACATCAGGAAGAGACAGAAAAACAAAAAGCAGTCAATCACATCAGTAAAAAATGATCAGAAACAGATAATACCTATTAACAAAATATAAAAATTGGCAAGGGCATATCTCAGATGCACAAAAATATTCTACATACTTAGTTGTTATATTCAGATACACATTAAAAACTGATATCACATGAAATGTACATGATAAATGTTTGATTGGTTTAAATCTGCTGTTTGTAATATCACGCCACTTTTATGCAATATCACTTTTACAAACTACTTACCACTGGACCCGGGAAGCCTTGTGGTCCAGGAGATCCTGGTGGACCTCTGTCTCCTTGTTTTCCAGGAGCTCCATGCTGACCTTCTGGTCCAGGTTGTCCAGAGGGACCCTGAAAGATATGACCTCTAATTAACAATTAATGAAACAATTTTAGACATTCTTGTACCAAAGTCTTCTTTATATACATAATAATAGTGTAATTTTTTTTATACATTTAAGTTTTATCTTCACACATTTTTATTCAGCATAAATTTTAATGCTATTACCACTTTTACTAATTTTTTGACCAGATGAGCAAAATAGTTTTTGAATAGCTACTTAAAATAAACAAACCACACATAAAATTGATATATCTATCTACCTGTTGTGTGTTAGTGTGTTTGTAAATAAATATTAATGTAGATGTAAAACGTGTTTCCCCCAAAACTAAAGCACATATTATATCCTACATTATGGCCTGTTCCCTGATAATATTTTTAATATACACAATGTCTTTTTGTAGTTTTTAAGTCTTGTTTAGATAATTGAAATGTTATTTCATCACATTTGGCCTTGCTGTTTTTAACATAGTCCATTTTTTACTGTTAATATTTACACATCTGCTGGAATAAAATTTTAACATACGTATATATATTTACAAAAACAATCAAACATAGTTGCTTCCCTACAGGGAAATCAGTCAATACTAACTGATTACATAACACTAGGAATTTCTTTTCAAACAAATACTCTTTATTACTCACTGTAACAAGCCTTCTTCCATACTTACTAAATACCCATACAAACCACATAAACAGCAATGTACAGATGTTAAATGCCTTATATCGAAATAGTTTCAGAGTCTCGTGATATTGTTACAGTTCAAAACACTGCATTCTGTTTATCACGACTATGGCAAGACTTGTATCAGAAAAGCCTGCCACATTCTCTTTCCAACAGTGACAAATTTTAGTGGCATCATACTAACTATAAAATGATAAAAAAAACTGTCAAAATGTGGTTCTGTTACACTTGTTCTACCATTTATTTGCACACTGTAAATTATTCTAATATACCATATACAGACATATTTATTAGAAAACTGTGCATTTCTTATCATAGCAATACCTTTAAAAAAGAAAGGTTCAGCTTCAATCATATTACTAACTTAATAAAAATCTTTGCAATATATGTATGATTGTTCTGGTGAGAAACTACAGCATAGTAAGGAATTCAATTATTCAAGTCTTAGCACAGATAGCCAAGCTACTTTGTGCCATAAAACACCAATTCAACCAACCAATCAACTGAGATGCATTACTTCTGCAACATAATCTCTACGAAACAATTATATTAAAAAGAAAACTAATCATGAAATTTATTTTTAAACTTTCAATTGTGTGAAAATATTAGAAAACATTCACTCTGACTGTTTCTCTCAAGAAATTCTAGATCTTTACACAGTATGTTTGATGTGGTTATTAGTTTTAAAATAGAGATTTCACAGGATAAATTCTATGTTTTTCAACCAATTATTTTCTAATAAAATAATAATTGATGGCAAAATTAAAAAGCATCACATTAAGCAAAGTTATCTGTTACTGATATCAGAATAAAGAATAATTATTATTTATGATAAAATGTGATCAGGATGCCATGTGGTGCCACTATTAACTTCAATACTTAGTTTTTTTCTGTTTATGAAACTATATACACTCTTTCTGTTTCTTTAAAATTCAGCTTTTGACTAATAATGAAATAAACTAAAAATATAAAACATTAAAGGCAATAAAGATATTAACACTGATAACAAAGATGTTATTCTAATCCATATAATAGTAAAAGGTTTATTATGGAATTTCTGGAATTGCAAGTAAATTTTTCAACATAAATTATCAAGTTTTTTCAATTTGCACATTGTTCTGTAACTCAAATGTATTTTTATTTTATTATAAATGTTTAGTGGCATAATTAAATTTGCATTTGTTTCATATTATTTATTATCCAAAACAGTTTTATGAATTCCACAAAGTTAGTTTTGGTATGGACTAACACAGTAATATTTAAAAAAGTAAAAAATAATGTGTCATATTCACATGCACAGATTTCCAACAATTAGAAGTAACCTTGATACAGCATGTTCCAGGAATATGGTGTAGAGTGTCAGTTTAGTGAGGGCCAAGATTTTTCACAGTAGGTGTCTGTAACTTGTTGGTGATAAATTACAACAATAAATGAGTAGCACACATTCCACTTGTTTTAAAATAATATATATTAAAAACAAGTCAAACATGTACACAAATTCATTAAACTATTGGTTGCTACAGTTGAATTTAGATCTTTAAATAATTCTCCTTTATGTCAAAAGTTCACACAGACTGGTTTAATTACATTAGAACCCAAATGACAAAAATTATTCTTCTCTATCTCTACTGTTACATATTATCTGTGAAACTCAATTCAAAATAACTACTGTAACTGTTAGTTACCACAGTTGTATCTACAGTTTCAAATAATAACCCCCTTTTCATCAAAGTTCACATAGGTGGGTTCAATTACTTCAGAACACCCTTTGACAAAATAAGTTCTTCTTCTATATTTCTATTGTTACAACACAAATCAAGAGACTCACTTTAGAAATTGCCCATTATGGCTAAACCAAGAATCACACAGTGTAACTTCAACTTTACTTTTGCTAACTTAACTGTTTGTTTTACCTTGTATTTGCACATATTTATAACACATGACAGAAAAGTCTAGAAATATCTAGCACCCTCATAAAAACAATATTAAACATGAGAAATACTTAGAAGCTTCAAGTAAGATGTTCAGTATTACAAAACCCAAGTACAACAATTAAGCATACACAATATACAGCTCAAAAAGAATTAGGTATTAAAACTTGTTAAATATCTTGCTTTAAAATAATAAACTTTTTACACTTTTTTTGTAAAGCCTAAATAATTATTATATTTTAAATCACTAAATAAAATAAAAAATTTTTTGAACTGAGCAACCTTGTACGTCCAACAGAGAGGATAAAATCAACATAGATAGAAATGATAAAAAACAAAGAAACATGAGTGAATAAATCAACAGAATCTTTATCCACATATACTGAGCAAGTTTGAACTCAAATGGGGTCTTTTATTTGTAATAGATGGCTTATATATTTGTAATTACACTTTAATGGATTTCAGGATAGAAGAAAAAGTTAAAAACAAAACATCAACACCAGCCAAACGTACAATCAAATGTAATGGACATACCACACTGTTAAATTATACCAAAGTCCTACAAGAGTATTTTATGAACCCTTGGTTAGCTATATCAATAATCATTCAAATATAAATGTTCAACTGATATAAACACCTAACTCATATTGATTTGTATGTGTCTTCATAAAACTACTCAAAATTAATACGACCCCACTCCAGGACAATATGACATAGAAGCAAGGTCAGACAAGTATAACTCCTATAGAATATTATTTGTAGTATGCAACTCTAAGCTAGAAGAATAACAAAGTTTATAAGATTTGTAAATGTAGTTTACATAGATGTCACTAACTAGGCACAGAATAAACACATGATAAAATTTAAAAAGTTCAAGAATATATCTGAGTAGACATATATCCTTCATTTATTAGAGAAAAATGAAATGTGCTTTTCCTGCTATCAAAAATGCATCATCAATATTAGAAAAGGAAAAAAAAAATGTGCTTTACATTGATAAAATATGACACATTAATTTTTGAACTGTACTAATATGTTTTTATTTAAAATACTTCATTAAAAATGGTCAATCATACAATGTATCATATTATAAGGACCAGAGATCCTCAAACTTTGAAAATATTGTTTGACTTTTAGAATCAGATTTTTTAAAAATTTATTCTAACAGAAATGATTAATAACACTTTTATCATTTTCTCTATATTTGACTTCTATTCAAGCATATACATTTTACTTTTGTAGTAACTGATGTATTATCAAATGCAATATCCACTTGTATAACATGCAGAAAATATGCCTATGTGACACTTCTCATTACACATTTCAAATTAGTATCCGTAGGTTTTAGTTGTATAAATTTAAGCTGTAGTTGCATCCAACATAACAACCATTAGGAAAAAGGTTAAAAGTGCTGAATATAAGAAAACATGCAAATTTTTGCCCTATCAATTATAATTTATGCACTTGCAGTTTTTTTAACATGATGCAAGTCTCATAGGCAAGTTACTGGAAGAAAAACTATCATGTTATGTTTTATTATTTGTGTATGCAAGTACAAAATAAATCTTGTCTTTGTGAATATATTTATCCTACCTTCAATAAAAACAATCCTTTACAAGACATATCAACATGTATTTTATCTTAATATTGTAAAATACAAGTGCAATAAACATTATCAACAATCAGCAAGAAAAAAATCAGCACCAGCTTTAGTTTTTAATAAACCTCATCTATCAATATAATATTAGGTGATAAACAGACATGAACATAAAATATGATTTTTTCTACAGTCAATATTTAATTTGTTTTTAAATGAATAATAGAAAGTTACCTTGTAAACATCTTACAGCAGAAGTTTGGACAACTGTACAAAAATGACTAAATATTTTAACATTTTAAAAATGAATTCAAAACCAATTCAGTTTACAGACAGTGTTACTAAATATAATTACCTTTTCTCCAGGCTCTCCAGGAGGCCCAGCAAGTCCAACTGGGCCTTGAGGTCCTTGCTCTCCTGTCCGTCCTATGGGGCCTTCAGGTCCAGGTGGTCCATGGTCACCTCTGTCTCCTTTAGGTCCTGACAATCCTTGTGGTCCTGATTTACCTGGTAGCCCCTTAAACCCAGAAATGAATATTTAAATTTAACAGCTATATAGTATACAAAATGTTACAAGCAATGTAGTTGCTAGAGAGTTTTAATATAAAAAAGTATATCTATTTTTAAAAACGTAATAAATCTTTATATAATATTTAAACAGACTATTTACAGAAAATAAGAATTCAAAGCATTCAACTGTAAATGACTGTGCATAAATGACTGAAGTAAACAAAATACATAAAATACAAAGATATTTCAATGTACTTCCAGTTAAGAGACATTTCAACAAAATAAAACACAAGACTTATTTATTAACAATTGAAAATCAACAACATAATGTACAGTTGTTACAAATTCAAAATGAATAAAAGTTTCATTTTACCACTAAACCTGAAGGTCCTGAATGCCCTTTAGCTCCTTTTTCACCAGGTAATCCCTGTTAAATGAAATCAAATATTATATTTTATATCAGGAATAAAATATACTTTTATGACATTAGTACATTTTTGAGAGTAATATTTCATTCAATAAAAAATAATTTTCTCAAGTGATTTATTACCTGAAAGGTAGAACTATGTGTTTAAAGTATAGTATTTATACATAGTCTGAATAAAACAATTTAATAATAAATTTAAATACGTTAATGCTAAACTTTATATCTATGAAAAAATGTACAAGTCTAAGTAAGGATAATTCATCTCCACTTTATCCATTTTTTTTCTTGATGACGAGAAACCCACTTGAATTAGAAATGTATCTCAGAACACCTGGTGTGGGTATTATTAGTACTTTACTTTTTTTTCGTATCCTACAGTGTTAATTACCCTTTCTCCTTGAGGCCCAAGTAGTCCCTGTTCACCTCTTAAACCTGGAGGTCCAGGTGTACCTGGTTGTCCTCTCTCACCAGGAAACCCTCGCTCTCCTCGTTCACCATGTGGGCCAACTTGCCCAGGAGGACCAGGTACTCCTGGTTCTCCATCCTTACCAGATTGGCCTGGGTTTCCTGGTATACCTGGAAGTCCCTACAATAATATGAATATTGTCTCCTTTATGTTTGTGATCAAACAAAAGCAAAAAACAATAATAAGAAAACTAAAAACACTTAAAATTTATATTAATCAAATAGTCCAATAATAAGGTTTCAATAAATAAAAAGTTCAAACTACCATAAAATTTTCTTTTATCACACTTTCCACTGAAATTTATTATTTAGAAAGATTGGCACGTTATGACAAACTACAGTTACTAATTCTGATTTAAAGGTTTAAAATGATGTTTCTATCCTTTTATTATCTATTTTTGTCAATGTAATAAATATGAAATATACTTGTTTACTTTTAACATTTACTTTGTGATTTATATATACACTAGTATGAATAGTTTTGTTTACCTGAAAACCTCGAGCACCCTGAGACCCTGGTGCACCCCTCTCACCAGCTTCACCTGGGGGTCCAGGCTGACCAGAAGTTCCAGGAGGCCCTTGCTTTCCAGAATCACCAACTGGACCTCGTTCACCTTTAGGGCCAGGATGACCATCTTGACCATTTAAACCCTAAAATATATTAATTTTCATTTATGTATGTTAAAAAACATGAAAGAAATAATTTCAAAAACACCATAACATTAACTAGAAAAGATACTATATGCTTCATTTGATGCTGAACTGTCAAATTTATTATGCAAGTAAAAATATATTCACTAGATATTATACAGTGTTAACATGATATATATAGAGATAATAATGCATATTGTCCAAACACAAAATAAATGAATAACTATAGTATGCTGAAAGATAAAGAAAAATAGGAGATGTTGTTTGTTTACAAAACTTTCAAATGTAATTAGGCTAGAATATTTAGGAAAAAACGATAAAACCTACACATTATAGAGTTTTAATTGCATTATCACATAAAATCGTTTGAAATAATAATGATTTGCATGCAATGTTTACTATAGCTAACTTACATTCATAAAAACAACTTTACAAGTTAAGAGCTCTTCTTAAATTTAACAGATTATCAACAATGTTATCATTTTACACCTATTACCCAATATCAGTTGTCATAATTCCAATAAATAATTATTGTTTTTCAGGATTTTAGAGCCTGAATAGCTATTGCAAGGTGCTACAGCTATATTTCTGTGAAACTGAATCAAGGAAAAAGTGAAGCGATGTAAACTTAAGATAAATTTTATATTTTAATTTACAGGATGATCATAAATGATCAAATAACTGGGAATATAGAACAGGGGTGCAGTTAGCTCTGGAAAGTCCTGGGTATGTTTTTTTTCACATCCTTTATCACAAGTTTTCAGTGGTCAATAAAACAAGATAAATACAAGCACTACTTTGTTTTACAACTTTATATGACAAATCACAAAAAGAACAAATGTAAGAGGAGGTTGTTCTAATTCTCTTTCATTTCTTTCAGAAGTGGAAACAGGGTTTCAAGTACAAGAGCTGAAGGTTTGGGAAAGTTTTTATAACACACCCAAAACACAGTGAAATATAACTACATTTATTATGCTTTATCCTTTATTTATAATGATAATTACTATAAATAAGCAATCGACTCAGATTATAGCTGTTTGTGTATCATAATTTATGATTAATCAATATTTTAATTCAAGTAATAAGCATTTTTTTAAAGAAATATGCTTCTTGAAAAAACATTTTCAAGTCTGAAAAACGACTATAATTGTGTGATGTGTGAGAACATCTGTAACACATTATTTTAATCAAATTTTAACAAAACATAAATAATTTCTTAATGGGACAACTCTCACCATAATTCTCCTGAGTACAGTCTCTCTCTAAAAACCCGGACTATAATTTAGTTTCAAATTTATCATCCAGACTCTCTTGAGAATAATAATGCAGTCTGCATTCAGAAAGACTTTGTACCAACATACTTTCGAACCTTGAAGTGTTAGATACAGATATCTGTTTTATTTAAAGTCATAATTTAGATAGTTATAAAGTGCAAGTGTTAGATTTAATATTTTTGAGGTTATAATTTATTGTAAGTTTGTAACTACTCATACATTGAGTAGTTCACTAGTCAGTGATTGTTATATTGTTGCATCATGTTACTAGAACTTTCTAAGTTTTTCTCACTGTTTCAGTAAGTATTGTTATATGTGTGTGTGTAAGCAGACTTTGACAAAAAAAAAGAGACAATTATTTGAAGTTTCAGATACAACTGTTAACCAATAGTGTCACAAATTTTTGTGTATACATTTGGCCAGTTTGAATGTATAATTTTATAACAAGTGGATTATGTGCTGTCTGTTTAATGATGAAATTTATTGCTAACAAGTCACAAACACCTGCTGTAAAGAATCTGGTCTTATAAAGCCAGACAAAAAGCTATTAAATGTTTATGTTTACTGATTCTTTGATTCTACTACAACAAACAATTTTCCATACTGCTTCTCCTTTAGGTCCACGTGCTCCTATCAAACCTGGAAGACCTTGGATACCCTGAAATATAAATAAAGCATAATTACAATGTAAATCTCTAATAATCCTGACTTTTTTATCAAAGAAAATTAAACTATGAAGCTGCAAGTTAGAGATATTAATCCTTATAATACATGTCAGAGTTTAAAAATGTAGAAACACAGAAATTAGAAACACAAAATCTTAGAAATACTAATCAAACAAATATTTAATAAGACATTAAGTTGGGACAAAACACCATGAAATGCTTTAACCATCTATGTCAGGCATGTGCACATAAGTGAGAAAATCTAACACTGAAGACATGCTGTAAAGAACAAATGTTTTCATAAACTTGGTTAGAAAAACTTATCCCCATAAAGTTTCATTCAAATATAACCACAGATATGTAAGCAAATAGCTGCAAGTCTTTTACTCAAAAATAGTTAATGACTGTTATCATAAGAAAAAATTAATGTTGCATTGTAGCGAAACAACCTTACAAAGCAAATTCACGAACATCACTTTAAGACATGTAAAACACAAATCACAAATCCTACTTTATTTTAATTTTATACCACATGAAACATCAGTGAATTAAAGAACGAAAACTGTGTACATTACTAAACTAGTAACATCAGTCTGACCAAGCAGGTAATTTTAAATGTGCTTAGGAGAAATGGCATTATAGTAACACAGATTAGGTTCTTTGAGAACCTGATTGTAATTTAAAACTTTTATAATAGTTTTCATACCTGTGGTCCTTGGTCACCAGGCTTTCCATCGATTCCTGGTTCTCCCTGGAAGTATAAGTAACTATATTTTTAAAATAGAAAATGATAAATTCAATTATATGAATGAGTCATTAATAAATTGCTTGAACTTGCAGATGATATTAAGGTACATGAGTGTCGCTAGTTGTGAAGGGAATGCTGCTGTTACTAGTGGTAGGACAAAGAGGATTTTCGGTTATATCTACAGAAATATTGAATACTTGTCAAAAGAGGTTATAATTTTACTGTATAAGAGGTTACTAGTCAGGCCACATTTTGAATATTGTGTTCAGTCTTGGGCTCTTTACCTTAGGAAAGACACTGAACTGTTAGAAAAGGTATAGGGGAAAGGGTTAGTAGAATGGTGTCTGGGATAGAGGGGTTGAAATCTCTCAAACTGTTTTATTTAGGAAAAGGAAAGTGTTAGTGGGGGATGTAATTAAATTTTTAATGCTGTAAGGGGAACTGATAATGCTGATGTATCCTCTTTTTCAATACTTAACAATAAGAATAGTAAGACTAGAGGACACAGCTATACATTTTGGTAAAATAGATATCATCTTTAGCTAAGATAGTTTTATTTCTCTAACGGAGTAATTGGCCTTTGGAATGGGTTGTCTTCAAATGTTGTGAAAGCAGTAAATTTAAGTGAGTTAAAGAGAAAGCCTGATAAGTATGTGAATAATAAGGGCTGGCTTAAAGAGTTTTTTAAATAGATTTAGTTTCGTTTAGAGGATGGAACAGCCAAGATGGACCAATAGGTCTTATGTTTTCCCAAAACATTGTTATGTTGATGTACAAAATGATAACAACATACAGCAAAAAAATATTCACTCTGACCATTGTTTGTGACAGGACTTTTTTCTGTCTGAAAATAATCTCATTTCACTGTATTGTGATCAACTTCAATCAGAAGTTTATTTAAACAAGTAGAAGATAAGTTATCAAGCACATCACTCACACTGAACTGTACATCAAGTTATCTTTAAACTTTTACAAAAACAAAACTGTGAGTTCTTAAATCCTATACTTGTAATTTATTAACATTTATAAAGCTCACTTTATCTTCCTTTTACACATTGTAAACACATGATTATGACAATTAATTCTTAATAAAAATCACAAAAGTCAACCACTCTGGAGTTTCGAATCCATTTTACTTACCCACATAGTAACCTGAATTAATCTATGTATGTGACTAACGTTATGACATTTCATCACATATTCTCTTTTCCATTTTATCTCTGATAAAAAAGAAATCTTTAACATACATATGTAGTCAGCCACCTGTTAAACATACCCTAATTCCAGGGTTTCCATCTTTTCCTCTTACTCCTGGTCGACCTGGTGGACCCTATATTGAATGAAAAATACATATTATCATGTCCCATATTCCTGTTACATTTATTAAATTGTATTGAAGTGTTGAATTTTTAGCAACTTTATAATATTCTGAAGTAAAGAGTAAATTACAGAAACAAAACAACGACTTTATTACACAGTATACCACTGAAAGAAAGATATCTATTTTAAGAGATTTCTGAGCATATACATTTCTGTAAGATTAACAGGGCGTTTAGAAAAACAAAAACACTTTTTAAGTTATTTCTAAAGAAGTATTAATTGTCATACAACACACCCTTGACTACAGAGTTAGACCAAAAACAATTAGCTAAAATAATTCTATTTTTAGAACAGACACAAACAATGAAACTTTAATACTTTACATACGTTACAGTATTATACTATAAACATAATAATTATCATTGATGATAGTTATTATTAACTGTACTCTATTCTTAATTATCATGATTTCTTCAACCATTTTTCTTTAGAAATTAAAGTAACACAATAAAATGTTAACTAGTTGGAACTGTTGATTAACTAAGGATACTTAGAATTACAAAGATTCAAATATCTTACCCGAAGCCCTTGAGGGCCTTGTGGACCTGGTCTTCCAGTATCTCCCTGAGAACATATATAAATTAATCAGTAAGGCTTGAAAATAACTGTCCAAATATTAAGATAAAAACCAGGTCTGGACTTCAAATAACTTGGAAAATATGAAGTCTTTGAAACTTTGACCTGGAACTCAGGAACTTTAAAACATTTTTTGAAGTACAGCTCTTCAGATTTTGAATTTCAACAGTGGTGTAAATGTGCACCAACAGCTCCTATAACTCTAGCAGAGTGAAGTCAAAAGGGGGCCTGAGTCAAAAGTGCTTTGTGATAATGACTTATACTACAGCAAGAAATGATATCTTTTTATACAAACAAATTATTTTAACCATTTCTAATCTTTCATTTTATTTGGTATTGTATAATGAAAGAAGAATTTTGTTACTTTTCAAAAATTTTTTGTCTATTTATGCATGCTTGAGATAGCTTTGGCTATAAACTATAAACCCCATTTAATTTTTAGAAGTTTATTAAAATTTAATTCACAACTTAGAATAGGTAAAGCCAAATTACATCTGAATGTCACAACATAATTAGTTTAAAATGTTTATGAAATACATTTTTCCTATATTTTACCATAAACATTTATTGCTCTCTTAAATAAAAATCAATACTACTTATTAATATGTCTTGTATGGAATGTTTTATTACATTTGTTTCATGATTCTACAATGTGTAATGAATGACAAAAGTATGATCACGTTCACATCGCAACAGTAACATTTTAGCCATTAACTTCTCTTTCTAACTTACTATTTTGAGTTTAATCTTCCACTCAGTTATAAAGTGAGAACACCCATACACTTAACAAGTTTTTGATTATGAAGAGTTTAATGCACAATATTATATCTTAAGATATTGATACAAACCTGTGAACCTTTCATACCCTGTGGTCCAGGTGAACCACGATCTCCTGGTGCTCCTTTCATTCCTATAGGACCGCTTGGGCCAGATAAACCTTGTGGTCCTAAATTCCCCTGTTGAAGAAAATGTTTTCTTAAAACTTGTGAATCAAAAGCTCTGAAAAAGTAATTATTTAACAAAATTCAACGTTTAAATTACTAATGCTTCTCAGTTAATTTATTCAATTGACAAAGTTTAAGAATTAATTACTAATGCTTCTCAGAAAATTAATTTAATTAATAAAGTTTACCAGTTAGACTGCTAATGCATCTCAAATAAATCATAAGTCATCAATTTTTTTTGACAACTGAATTATTAATTCTACTTAGATAATAGTAAATTAACTTTAATGTTAAGAAATTAAACAAATCTATTTATTTACGTATTTGTTGTTTCTGTTATGGCTCTTAATTGAAGGTTTTCACCAACACACCACTTTCTAAATAAATGCTCTGTGAACAGGTTTATGTATTTCTTTATACATTTATTTATAACACTGTAAGGAATTAAACCATTGGATAACATGTGGTTGGCAATCTACGTACAAAAGTAAAATGCTTTGAGAAAACTTACTCTTTCCCCTGGTGGTCCAGTTTGACCTGGTGCTCCTGGTGTTCCCCTTCTTCCCTAGGGAAATTTGAGAAAAACATGATACTAAATAGCTGTGCACATGGTCAGTAAAAAAAATACATATAATATTATAATACCACTACAATTATGTTTAATAACTTCATGTTATATTTTACTTGACTAAGTAATGGTACTAATAACTTTAATGAAATCATTGTAGAATAGTTTGAAGTGGAAACATTACAGACTTTCCAATTTAAAACAAACACAAGTATCTGTGTTTTTCAAGACACATCAGTAACTATAATTGGTACAAACAGTTAAATGCATTTAGCAGACCACACAATTATATGCTCACTCTTTTTTGTTTGTACAGTAAGAATACAAAGTTAAGTTCAAATACTTGACTACATACAACTACAAGCCTACTCTTTGGTTTCAATAGTAAAACACAGTTAGGTTCACACAGCTAACAATATCTAATTACACATTTTTTTTTTCAAATTTGGACATTGCATCACTCTTAAATATGAGAAATCTGGTTCTGATGTTTAAATGCACATATCTTTACAGGTTAAGTATTTATAAAGTAATCTTCAAGGAATTCCAAAAAAAATGTTTTTTTGGTATTGTATAACATATTTTGCATAATGTATCAACTTATACATCAGCTCCCAGATTAATGAACATATTTTCTTATCAATACAAGTTACATAACATTTTTATGAATTTATTTAAAAAAAAAGGTAATATGGAATCTTGCTGCTCACTCGTTTTCCTGTTCGTCCCGGAGTTCCTGGAAGACCTCGTGGTCCAGATGATCCTTGTTCTCCTTTCTTGCCTGATTCCCCTTTATGACCTCTCTCTCCTGGTATTCCCTACCAAGTTAAATAAACATGTATCACTTTTTTGAATAACCTGAAGAAATATTAAATGTTAAACAACAAACCAATGATAATAAGTACATTATACATTTTGTTCATAACTATAATAATTCCTTTTTACAAACTACAATAAGATTCACATCTTATTTTTAATCCACCAAGAAAGTAAACAGTATAAGAATTTGTTTTTTAAACCTCTGTTAATGTGTTACATATCTTCTTCAAACTTTTTAATTAACTGTTAATCTATTTACTGTTGGGTAAGACAAATATAAAAATGGCATGAGATTAAAAGCAAATAAACTACCTATTACAAAAAAAACAAATTTCAACAAAAAACCATAAATTACCAAATCATTATTCTACACCTGTAAATATTTTGTTATTTAATGATTGTTTATTGAGCCAAACACAGATTTGGAGACGAACGATTTCTACAATCCAAAAAGCTGTATGGTATTTTATTGACAAATAAAAAGTCATGTGACACTGTTAGTACTTACAATTTTTAGTTAAGTGGGATTTATAAAATTTAAGACACAAATATACTCAATGATATACCTGATCCGATTTTATGGTTAAAATAGAGAAATCAGTGTAGCTTCTAGAACACAATAGTTATTAACCACACTAAGAAATTTTGTTAATGAAGTGCTACTATTTACTCAGAAGGAAATGGTTATTTTAAAGCATACATTTGAATATTTAATTCTATAGATTGTAAAAGTGAAACTACAAAAATATAAAATTACAAATTACTTCTGAAATTTAAAAATAAAGTTAAGATGGGGTTTGTTTGGAGACTGCATATTCAAAAACATTTGGGGATGACTAATACTCCAGAAATAAACTAAAAGTTATAGCTTGTTTCCAATATAACTGTTTTAAAATTTCGTACAAAGCTACTCGAGGGCTAAATAATTTAAAGTTGTCAATGATATTCAGATAATCTGCATACATAATGTGTAGAGACGTGTACAGTCTGCAGCTTTCTGATAGTTTAAATTTGTTTGTTTGTTTTGAAATTTCGCACAAAGCTACTCGAGGGCTATCTGTGCTAGCCGTCCCTAATTTAGCAGTGTAAGACTAGAGGGAAGGCAGCTAGTCATCACCACCCACCGCCAACTCTTGGGCTACTCTTTACCAACGAATATTGGGATTGACCGTCACATTATACACCCCAACGGCTGAGAGGGCAAGCATATTTAGCTCGACGTGGGCGCGAACCCGCGACCCTTAGATCACGAGTCGCATGCCTTATGCGCTTGGCCATGCCAGGCCTCCAATATAACTGAGAATTTTAAATGCATCAAATGTTATGAATCAATCAACCATTAGCATTTCCTACTCACGTGTTGAATTCTTCATCTAAAATGGCAGTGCATTCTTAATTTCACAATAATAATATTAAACAATTCAGCTACAATACATGATTGTTATACATAGAGCAGCAACAATATCAGAGAAAAAATATTTGTATAGCATTATGACATACACACAAAGGTTAAAAAAAATCACAGAATATTATTCTAATCATCTTTCACACACTTTATTTTTCTTCTAATAATAAACCAAAACAGTTTCAAAAACAATCAACAATGACGCAAAGTTTGTAGAAATAAACATTAAATGGTACTTTCCTTTCTAGTAAATGTGAGCTATAAATTAATAAGATATAAAATAATAGTTTAACAATGTTTTCAATGGCTTTGATCAACTCACTAGTTAGTGGGGTGATGCACCAGGGATTTACAGCATACTTATACGCACTGTGTTTGCAAATACATTTTTGCATTCTTGGAAATATTTGGAAGAAATATGGCCAATTTTTACTGCTTATAAAACTTTAAGAACAAAACCAGTGATCATCAATTTCCAATGCACTTTGGACTTTAAATGAAGTGTTGAGTAAATTATGTGTCCAGAGAGCAAAGATTTTTGGCATCAGGGTGCTAATGATGTCATATGCAAAAGTCGCTTCAAACTGGTTGATTAAAAATATTAATTGTCAGGTATCATAGTGTTTTGAGTAATTATATGAAGGCCCCATGAACAGCTAACATGCATTTCCATATAGTTAATTTTCTTTCTGAAAACTTAATTTTCTGTGGCATCATTTTAGTTGAGTGAGCAATACATCTTTATATGTCACGACCAACTTTATTTAGTGGGACTTGGTTCATGTACTTCTGAGGTAAATTGAATGAACAATTTTTATTTATTGTGTGAAAGAGAAATCAAATTACTTCATTCTTCTTTCAATACATTGAATATTTTTAAGTAGTGCTTGAAATGCATATATACTTTTATTCTTGGATAAGTTATTCTTGAGTAGAAAAATAAAAATATTCCACTGTAACTTCTTTTAGGCACACTGCCAAAAGAAGATGTAGCCAAAAAGTAATTGCAATTTGTATTATGTCAAAAACTAATTAGAAACTATATTTAAGACATCTCTTTCATTTAGTACACAGCAATATTTTGCAACCTCTTACTACACACTGTTTTTAAGTAAATTGTAGTGTGTGGATTTATAGACAATATATGTGATACGTTTCAACTCGAACTGCTCAACTTTGATGTCAGTGTTATCATTTTCTAATGTTTGTCAACATTCCAGGTTATAGTACTGTCATCAAAAATATGCTGAAACAGAGTAATTAATACCAAAGAACATGATATTATACTTCAATTAATTTTAATTTCTCCCAGTAATAACAAAGCCACTCCTGTGGTGTTTAATTTTTAACTTGTTCACTGTTTCACATGTTTAGATATTGTTATCTTGTTTACTTAACACACAGTTACCAGGTATAATATAAAATGTTTTCAAGCCCTCTATTGGCAAAATGTGAAGTTCATCAAAGCCATTTTCTTTTCTGTAATGCTTGGACTTAACTCTCTGTCTACTTTCTTTTTTAAATAAAAGTATTACCACATACCGATGTAAATAAATAGCAATGCAATTAAGAATCTAAGGTCATATTTTGTTAATAATTTACTGAATTGAAATTGTACTTACTGGTGCTCCTTTAGGTCCAACAGGTCCTGGACTGCCAGAAAGTCCAGGAGGGCCACGACCCCCAGGAAACCCTGGTATTCCAGTAGGGCCTCTGTCACCCTAAGAAATTAAAGAAAACTTTGTGTATTGAGCTAACAGTTAAACATTTTATATTTTTCTTAAGCTAATCTTTATGATACAGCATCGTATAACTAATGTTTGCAGAAACTTAATTCATCTGGAAAAAAAATCAACATACATATGTTTATCTAGATTCATCTTTGACAACTGTAAAACAATCACTCTTTTATCCTGTTGTAATAAAAAGAATAAACAAAATATTGAACACGTTTTAATATGGAAATGAATACTCTTATTTCTTAAGTGAGTATTATTATTGTTAGTCATGCTTAAATAAGCAATATGGAAAGTGTTGTATGGAATAAAGAACAGCATAGTAAAAATAAATATAGTTAATCATTACATCAAGCATCCAAAATTCTTGAGTACACCTTAACTTTTTTAGGACACAAGAAATAATTAAACCTTGTATTCTATGTTCTACTGATTCAAGTTAATAAAATAGGTGTATATCATATGATGATATAAAAAAACATGCATGTATTAAACCTAATCATATTTTTGCTTGAAGTTTGGATTAATATATATTATACATAATCTGCAATACGAAGATATAATGACGAATGGTCATTGTAACATTTTTATAAAGCATTTGCTAGAATAATACAGAGTTCTGCGTTAGTCCATCAAACCAGACTAACCTTACATTTAATACTGTACTTACAGGCGATCCTTTTTCTCCAGGTAGTCCATCTAATCCTGGAGGACCCTTGAGAAAAACAAATGACAAAGACATAAGAAACACTGTCTAACAAGAGCGATTATTACTAAAGTTATTAAGCTGTCTTAAGAGATTTCAAATAAAAAGATTTAACCAATTAAATGCAAGTTTATATTTAACGTAAGCTTATGAAAAACAGAATAATGCCAGGATACGTTTATATTTCTTTTTTTTTAATACACATAAATATTTAGTGACATGCTGTGGCTTGAATCTCCTACAATATGTCATGCTAAACATAAGGACTGGCTTTGACAAAAGTCTACTAAAGTAACAAAACAATTATGAGTTTGTGTAACACTTGAAATCCTCCAGCGATTAACACTTATTTAGTAAAAATTAGAACAAAAAAGAAAGAATAAAAATACAATGAAGCATTTCTAAATACTTTCTACAATGATTAAAAAATTATACTCTTTTCAGCCTTTTACTCATTTACAGTTTGAAAGCAAAGTTCAATATTTATTACCATGTAAGTACAAGGTGTTCGGAAACTCACTGTGCAGTTTTGTCTGTTAATAAATACACAAGTGCACAGTGACTTTCCGAACACCCTGTATAACACTAAGGTCAAAATTTTGTTTTTAAGCTAATTTAACACATTTAATCACTTGAACCAAAGCACTGTTCTTAATAAATTTATAAGTATAAAGAAATAGTGCACATTTATCAACAAAGAATTTCAGTGATATAAAATGTTTTGGTGAGAATTTTAAAAAATTCAAGTAAAAAGAAAAGAAAAACAAAATAGTATCAATATATACAAAATATAATTTAACTGTATCTCATCCATAACACGGCATAACAGAATTTAATGATGCAATGAAAAAATCCAGAAACTTTAACAGTTTGAAATCATGCTTTGTCACTCATGCAATGTATAATTTAAAACAACCCTAACTTGTAAAAACTCATTAACAGCTGTTTTAATTGTGATCCAATACAAAATTATTGTTTGAAGTCAATTAATATTTTCAAACTATACTATAATGAAAACTGATATTATTAAATATGGGATCAATTTAAGAAAGGACACATGTGACCAGTTCATTTATTTCCTAGAATATGAAAACCACTAATTTGCAATATTTTAATATTAGAGATACCTGTCTACTTACCATTTGGCCATCTTCCCCTGAAATACCTGGACTACCCGGTTCTCCTCTTGGGCCTTGTAACCCCTGGCTGCCTTTGGGTCCCAGCTGGCCTGCATCTCCCTGAATATCAGATAAATTTATAATATTCAGTAGAAGGTACGTATTCTTCGCTGAATTTATGTTTTACTGCATTACTTTGAATGTACTTCTGTTAGTTTGAACTTCACTCTGCTTATTAACTCTGTAAGACTAACTTCAATATCTAGATAAATAAAAAATATAAACTGTACTTTTGAACAACGGATTAGTAGAAACACGAGGAAACTGGTTGGTATACTTTTCTGTGTACTCTTCCAATTATATCAATTGTACTTAGATAGTGGATTCTATTTTCAACAGTTAAAAAAAAAATTATATCTTAAATGGATACATATCTTCAGCATACAAGTTCTTCACTACACATATATACCAATATCATTGAAATTTATCATTACTCCTTTACATATTTTCTGTCTCATCATACACCATTCATTTTTAAAGTTGATCACCAAAGCTGGTTCTAGCCAGTTATGTGCAAACAAAAGATAATTTACATGTGCAGTCTAGTTATGACAAGTAAACAAGGTTTAATCATTACTACTGTGTGAGGTACCTTTTTGCATGAAAAGTTTTACTCTGATCATCACAGGTTTTAATTTACAAGAAAGCAATAGAAAATACCATATGTACTTCTATTTATTTCTGTTTTAGAGCAATTTTTTTCTAAAAAGCAAGCAAAACAATTGAGTATAGATAAACATAATGCCACAAAGTATAATATACTGTTTTATTACTTTAAGTCTTGTACATATTCTTTCACTAAAATGAAATAAAAACTTGGTCTCAGATAGGTTATTAAAGTTCAGAATATTTTTGAATAATCTGAATTTGTTATTCCAAGAAAATAAATATAAAATAAAAATGTTTCAGCATTACATGGTTTCTTTATAACTTTATTTATGTCTTCAATATAGTGAAAATTAAAATCCATTTCTCCAAGTGAAAATCCCCCACAGTGAATAAAGGATTAAGTCCATACATTAGTACTGCTAACACTATTGATAGCATGTAAATTTTTAAGTAACAAAACCTTGTTATCAAAAACCTTTTATTTCTACATTATTCACTTCACTCATTATTCAAAGAAGTCACTCAGAGTCAATATTATATAATAACACTCATTACTCAAATTTATTAAACATTAGGGCACGATGTTTTTAAATGAAATATCTGTAGCTTTTCATAATTCAAGTATTGTAAAAACATATTTCTCTTTTTTCTACTAAAGTTACAGTTATAGTTTAATATATGATTAAGAATAGCACTTAAAGCTAGTCTTTTCACTATTAAGATTCATTACTCATATAGAAATTATTATAAACTGAAAAATAAGAGATTTAAATTATATTAAATTTGCATTATTTTTTTTATCCTAAGCTTTTTCTAGAATTATTGTAATTTAGATAAAGTTGTTGCCATCAGGTGTATTTGTAGGAAGAATTAAATCAAAAATCAACGAAAGTTTTGATTTCAAATTATTAACTATTTATTTAATGGACTTATTTTAGGATTGACTGACCTTTGAGCCTGGTAATCCTGGAAAACCTGGTGGTCCTGGACGTCCAACTGATCCCTAATAATTGAACTGACATCATTAAATTTACCCCAGATAATTCACAACAATAAACTAGTTCGGTAAGAAATGCCTCAAAAATACAGAATATTTGCAATTTAAAGAATGTTATAAATACTACACTCTTAAGCAGAATATCTCATCAGCTAAAGACCTGAGCAGAATGTATTAATGTTATCAAACAATCAATATGCTGAATACAGCAAGACAGCAAATAGATTATTAAATATACATACATACATATATTGAAATGATTTCTATATCATCCAAATCAGGTTGTATTTATAGGTCTCTTACAAACCAAGCCTGACTCTCTTCTCCCATAGTTACTTCTATCCAACTAAATGAAATACTTGGAAAGGTTCCAGAAGTATTTCAAAAATAACAAGAAAATTGCTAATGGTGCCAAACAGAAATTTTGGGTGTGTTTGCGATACGAGTAAAGTGCTAATTGGCCGAGTATTCTTTGATCGATTTGCCCTCTCTTAACAAGAGGATAGCTATGCTACAAGCACTAAAGGAAGTCAAAGGAATAGAAGATTTACTCAAGAGAATTAAGCTGCAGCTTTCAGATCTTGGAGTGACCAGGAAGCCCTAAGCACTCATTACCTAACAGACTAAGAGCTTGTTCAATGTACTGGGTTTCCATAAACTTCCTCCTACAAAAGGATTCAGACATCTGACTACAGGAAAGAGATTATACAGCTACCCAAAATATTGTCAAAGGAATAAGGTGGTCCATGACACTTTAGAGTTATAATTCTTTAGTCAATAGTTCAATGAACTCTTAACTACCAACAAGGCATAGAAACAGTCCTTACTCCATATTGTCTCTCAGTCTTGGAAGCTGTACCGTGATTCCAAGAAGTCCATTGTGATTTCAAATCTAATGTATAATATGAGTTCAGTGTTCACCCATTTCTGGAAAACAATCCATTTACAAACGTGTGGCTCATTTCAGTGTCATCTACATCAAGTTTTGACCCCTGTTCAATTTGTTACACACTGTTCTGTTGTTCGAAATATTGTGTTCAGATATTAAAACATTCAAGTTGAGGCACCAGTAAATAAATCATAATTTCCATGAATTTTCACAGGTATTGTTTTCTAGATAGATTGAGGGGGTAAGAATGTGCAATTTTACAAAATAAAAACTAATCCTAATACCATGTGAAAAACAAAAAAGTAATTATATCTATTGTTTGTATATGAAAACGTACTTATACATGAAGTTATCTTTAAGTAAAAAACACAGTACTTGAATAATGAAAGTTGCACAGTACGATTGAAAATAAGGACAAAGTAATGATAAATACTAGGAAATATAATTGACAAGATAGTAAACTAAAAAAAAACTGTAGAACTGAACTACAATAACTTACTGGTGGCCCAGGAGGTCCGGGTAAACCATCAATTCCTCTTAAACCCTGAAACAAGATATGAAAAGTCATATAACTACAATAATTTACAAAACAAATATGTCATAGATAGTTATATAAAATATGATGATTTTACCCTACTTAAGATCTTGATTACAGTGCATTTAAATTTTGTAACAAATATATTAAAATTGCTTTTCAATAGCTCATTGAATCATCTTTTATTAATACATCTAATATATTTAATCTTACAATACCAAATTTTACAAATAAATCATACATACAAAACGTTTCTCATCTTACATGCATGTGGCACTGCAAAAAAATAAAAAGTTTCTTGAAACTACAAAAATTTTGGAATGTCGGACACTAATGTATGCAACCATGATTATTTGATGCTGTTATTGTAATTCCTTAGCTTTAACAGTTTAAGAATTAGATAAATACAGTTTTTATCAGAGGTAATTTTGATTCATCAGTAGTATATCAGGAAAGCATTCCACAAAAAATAAGTCATTTCCTGTTAAAATAAGAAATTTTTTAGAATTTTCCAGATAAATCAAAGTTTTATTTTTCTTTTTTTGATAGAGTATTTAGGCAGAATATTCATGATGAAACTTTGTAGAATGGACTGAAACTGCCTATTGTAGAGACAAAAGTGTAGAGGATGAGATTTCAAAAGTCTTCTGTCTTTCAAAACGCTGTCCTCTACACTTGTGTCTCCACAACAGGCAGTTATATTGGTTGATTTTCAGTTTTCTATTCCCAACTTACTCACAAGTTACTAGAATACTAGCAAAAACACAGAAAGAGAAAAGAGTTGGTACGATAATTCTATGATGTTTTTAGAAAATATTTCAAAACTGGGAAATTCTTACGTAAATGAAAAGAACTAGAAAAGGAAGTAGAAAAATAGGAAACCTTCTATAAGAAAGTAGGCAGGTTAACAGGTATGACTTATTATAGTGTGATCTTTTGTTGTAAATAAATGTTTTTTCTCCTTTGGTTTGTAAATTTAATTGTGTTATCAGTTGTTTTATGAAAATTTCTTATAACTAAAGTATCTTTCTTTAGACTCTAAACCATGATCTCTCCTGTAACACAAAATCAAGTTTGTTGCCTATGTAATTCCTACTGATTGTATATTTATGATATTTAAATAAATATTGTTTGTGTCTGTCATTAAAAGACAGCCAAGTCTCCACCTGATATATTTGATTGTGAAAAGTAGATTTTTGTTACAACTAAAATAATTGGTTCTTTGATCATTTCAGTGAATATTTTGTGTCCATTCTAGTTTTATATTTTCTTAGATGAAATTTAAAATTTATCACTGAGTTTTGCAAAGTACTTTAAGGCTAAACTAAATGTAATGCTTTGACCATTTTAATCAGTCAATTTATTAACTTTATGCATCACTGTGACTTTGAACTAGAAAAAAAACTATTATTGCAAGTTCAATAAAAAAAATAATTTCAATTTGTCTGTCAAACAAAATACTTTGTGTATATATTGTGAGTTATACAGATGTTTTTTGGTTCTATTTATGTGATATTATCCCATCTTAAAACCTGCTAGGTTAAAGGTAAACCTTTACCTTTATGGAATTATTAGTGTCTCCAGAGTGCAAATTGAAGATGCTGGTTCAGCAATACGTTATTTTTCTAATGCACCGTATTGTTACACAAATTGTGTATAATGGAATTATTCAGTCTAATCAGGCTAATTACCCCAGACATCTTGGTATGGAAAAGGGTATCATATTCTCTCTCTTTTTAAAGCATTTTCATGTGGAGAATGTGATGAAGTAGTCACATTCTAGATATCTTGTTTGTTGTCTGTAGCTTTAAACTGATGATTATTACTTAGAAAAGTTGAAAAAATAAGTGTTCACATAATGATTAATATAACTTAAGTAAATGTTAAGAGTACAAATATTAAAATAAACGATTTACTTACAGGAGGTCCGGGTGGACCTTCTTTTCCTCGTTCTCCTCTAGGTCCAGGAGGTCCCTAAGTTTTTTAAAAGAGGGAAAATGTCAAATTGTATAATGTTACAAAATGAAATCTACAATATTATTATTTGTATTAGTTACAACGAGGCAAAAAAATACGTCGTGGTCTAACAGAGAGTAACTTAACTGCTTTGCACGAAATATGAAGGAGTGAAGTATCCACTATTAATATAATGAGAATTATTTAATAACTATATGATTTGTTTCACACTAATGAAAAAATAGCTAGTGTGGTGTACCTTATAATGAACTGTAAATGATAAAACTGGGGAGGAAATATTTACTCAAAATAACAATGCTTTACAATATAGTTGCAGATAATTAAACAATACTCATTTATTCTTACAAGATTCACAGGAGTTTAACTTAAAACACAATTTTAATTACCAATGTTTTCTCTATGAAGTATATTACGATTCTCATTTTAGAAAAGGAATGAAGAGAATTTAAAAAAATTTGGAGAACAAATTTAAGACACAAGCTTTAAAATAATACAACATGTAGTTATTATTCATTTATAAATAAAATATTAAAAAATGTAGTAATATAAACAGCATTTATTTAGAATGCAAATTACCAGTTTCTTTACTTAAATATTTGCAAAATATTTCTTTTGATAACATGAGAATTTAACTGTTGCATATTTAGAAGTTGCATAAAGTTGTTGCAAGTCACAACTTCCAATACACTGATTTCAATGTAATTAAAAATTCAATTAACGTAATCTTACCATTGGACCTGCAATGCCCATTTTACCCTGCAGTCCCACAGAACCCTATAAAATGGAAGAAAATTGCATGTTGAGATTTTCAATTAACATTTAATAAACTAAATATTCTTAATAGTTTTTTCAACTGTTTCTAGCAATACCAATATAATTTGTCATTGGTTACCAAATGTATAAGTTTATGTAAATAGCTTCCGAACTGCAGTTTTATATATCCAAAGGATACATTTTTACATAATTTATGTGGTAATATTAGCAAATTTATCATCCCACCATTTATCAAATTATTCTGATTGATAATAAACACACACAAAAACGGTACACCAGTGATAAAAACAACCACATCATTCTTTGCTTTCAGAAAACCTTATATATTTTTAACTAAAATTAAATGGGTTATGTTATTCAGAAGATTAAGAAATGATATAATGTTCCATACCTTCTCTCCTGAAGGGCCTTGCTCACCTTTAGATCCATCTATACCTGGGAAACCCTGTAACATTAATGTCAGCAATTAGTTTAATACACATTCTTTCAGAAATTATACATAAAAATTTAATTTCATCAAAGTTTTAGAATTGTTATAAACCTTACTGTTAACTAACAAAATTTCATATTTCATAAACACTGAAAACAGAATACTCAAAGCCACCAAGTTTTTAATTATGGTAAAAAAAAATTTTCCACTACAGTGATATGGACATGTCATTATTACAACTGCTGGCAATGTTGTGGTATTTCAATATGGTGTTTCTTGAAATTCTATTGGCTACCAAAGAAGTGATGAAAATCATGTGTTTGTGCTATAAAAAAACGAGTTAAAATGTATTCTCAAGATGGCTGGTATGGATATTAAAATTTTACTTAAAATAAAGTACAGAAAATGTTTTGACCTTCTTAGGTAATTTTCACAAACGAGGTAAAATCTTAACACCCATGCTACTCTCTCACAAAAATTACATCTTCACACCTAAGTTTCTTAGTTGTGTATCAATATTTGTGTCATATCCCTAACTTAGTTACTGGATTTGACCACGTGTCTGACAAATAAGTCTCTTACCAATGCAACAAAGAATAACTTTGTTGCTAAACATCATATACAGCAACTACGATGACTTAGATCAATTACATATTTGTATGTAAAATATATAAGCTACACTAAAAACTTCAGTCAAATTTTTTATTGAGTTATTTTATATTTCCTTAAGATTTTAATTAACTTTTTTATATTTTTGTACTCCATGTTAAAATACTGTTGATTTCTTTACAATATTTGTTGACAGCAATAATACTTCATGCACTTGTAAGTACTTTCTTCTACTTCATGATCTGTTTTTTTTTTAATTTCGCACAAAGCTACACGAGGGCTATCTGCACTAGCTGTCCCTAATTATGCAGTGTCAGACTAGAGGGAAGGCAGCTAGTCACATCCACCCACTGACAACTCTTGGGCTACTCTTTTATCAATAAGTAGTTGGATTAACTGTCACATTATAATGCCCCCACGGCTGAAAGGGCGAGCAAGATGAAAAATAATTCTTCTAATGAAATACACAGAATATTCTTCCAATTAACTTTCTTTCTTAAATGGTATTTATTACTACAAATTATTTTTATTTTCACGTTTAAAATCTGGTTTTCTTACCTACAGCTGGCACAGCAGAGATAGTTCATTGTGTAGCTTTGAGCTTATCAATAAGCAAAAAAAAAACTCATGTTGTTTGCTCTTTTTGATAAATGTAGTTTAAAAATAAAAGTCAACATACCCTATGACCCTTGATACCTGGTAGACCTGGCATTCCTGGTAATCCTCGTGTTCCCTAAAGTTTAAAAGAAATGAGTCTTCAAGCATGCCCACAAGCATTCTTGATTAAAGCAAAGAGAGCAGAAAAAAGTTGCTGTTTTTATTTAGTTAAAACCTTGACTTATGAATAGTGAATTATTATTAACAGATGTAAGTAAATTTACTAAATGACAGATTAATAGAGACAATTTCCCAAACAATGAAAACAGATGCGATACATATTATAGAAATAATTCTGTATTTTTTTGAAACACAATACTTTTACGGAAACTAAAGATATTTTATCATGTAAAAAAAATGTGACAATGAGTGCTTTTCAAAACACTTTCTTGCAAATATTTTAACCTTAGCCTTTATTTTTGGATGTATATGTTGAAACCAAATAGGGAAATTACCACTTTATTGATAAAATACACAATCGTTATGTTTTCTGATATTAAAAAGTCTAGTCCACAGGTAATTTTGATTCACGCACATAAAAGAAAAGTAAATGAATATTCTGAAAATATTACTAATAATGCTAACAACATTAGGGTTGTATCAAATTACTATTCAAGCTCAAACAATAATATAATACATAGAACGATATGTAAAAAAATTCAGATATTTGTTAAACATAACTTACAGGTGGTCCTGGTGGACCTGGTGGGCCTGCCCTTCCATCATCCCCTGGCTCTCCCTACACAGTGTAGATAATTTAATTATTTAGAAATAACATGCAATACATGATAATAATTAATCAAATTTTCACCGAATTTACATTATTTGTTTTTCAGTGTGATGATTAAACTTGCTATGTGTAGCACATACTTTCTAATTTCTGGAAATTTAGTTAATAGTAAGAGATATTGAGATGATAAAAAAGAAAGTACATTACAATAATCATAACACTAACTACAGACCAAGAAAATATTTAAATCCATTTTCACAACTGAGAGACAATGAAAAAAATGTTAAATATATTAGTGTCTGATCGTTACAATAATGTTCTCTCAGAAAGCTAATACACAAAAATAAGAATTCCTACTGTGTTATCCACTAATCTATATTGACAAAAAACTAGACTAAGCCTATTATACTATCAACTGAAATTGTAACTAAACTGTAGACAAAATCTTGCTCTTCAATGCAGTGATCATGGAATAGCATAAAGAATGAATGCATTTTTCAGTGATAATATTTGCAATGTAATTTAACAAATTGAAAATATTTCTTTTCTTTGTATTAATAGAGTAAGTATACATTGAACAGTATTAAGACAGTAAAAATTGTGGGTGCCAATAAAGCAAAATTACTTCAATGAAAATAGATGTTAGTGTTTAGACTTCCATTTTTATCATAGCAAGTAGGTGTCATTTGGTTGAAGATATGTCACATAAAAATATAATTATGAAACAATTCAAATATTTTAAACTGTTAAATCAATCACAAAAATTATGGTTAGTGAAAGATAACTGCAAACATGAAACATACATTAAAATGTTTTGTTTATGAATTGAAATAGTCATTTCCCATAGTCCTTTAAGTATAAATTTTCATATTTAAAAGTTTTGTGTAATAAAAGTTAAATGAAGTAAATTGCCTTATTTTGCTTTGAGAAAACAATGGAAGGATAAATCAAGTATAAATATTCTATTCTTATCTTCTGACTAAGCTACAAAGATGGACATTCCATTTACCCATTTGCTATGTTACTGTAATTATCAGACAATAAACCCTTAAGAGTTCCTAGTTTATCTACTTGCATATTACATAATTCAAATATTGTAAGTCTGTACATATGTTAAGTCCTCAGTTTTATTTTTTGTTGGATATCACTGTTACAGTGTCAAAGTTTTATGGTAAATGCCCTAAACAACTGAATTTCACTAAGGTGCTACTCTATACAAAACATTATTTGAAGAAAGCACATAAGCATGTGACAATTCACCAGAAGGTTTAGGTGATAAGTTATGAATTAGAGAGCATGTAATAACCATAAGTGTAAATTTAAATTAAGCCAGAAACTACTAGACCTAGTTTGGTAATAATAGCTCTTTTGAAATTATAAGTACAAAATTAACAGTTTCTTTTCCGATCTTGTACACGAAAGATTGTTTTTTAATAATAAAATTTAAAAAAAATTCATGATTAATTAATACTTTTTGCATATAGTAAGCAAATGCATTATTAAAAAAATGTAAACATATGAACTAAATGGTGCCTTTAAAATATATAATAGCCTAGAGAATTATGTTATTAGAAACATTCCTTACATCTTTTCCAAGTAAACCAGGTAGCCCTCTCTCTCCTGGCTGACCAGGCGATCCCTAAAAACACGAAACTTAGTTATATTTAATTCAATGACTTTAAGGTAAACATATCTTTATTTGGTAAAATAAGAGTTTTGAAATAGGTTACATCAATGGACATGAGAGTTATATGCATACACTATAACCACACCAGAATTATCTAAGTTTTTGGTAAGATTAAGAATTCTACCAATGTGAGTTAGTACTGGTTCTATTCCAATATAGTTTTGCCTAGCAAACAAATGTTTAAGATCTCCTCATCTACCTATATATTCTGACATTAATAAATAATTTTTGGTTCTAAAAACTAAGATATATTACTTCTGGTTGGTGATGCCAGATTGATTAGAATATAACTATTAAAATAAGTCTTTTTTTTTGCAATAAATCAGCTTAATGAATTATCATACGAGATTTAAGGAAAATGGGTAATATGTAAAATTTACAACTTTTTGAAATATGTTGAGTGATGATTTCAGCTTTAGCAGTGTGCAGGCAGAGTAAAAATAAATTCATGTTTGAGGATTGTGCGATGAAAATGCCACAGCTCAAAAGTTTAAGAATAGAATCACAGACGTTCAATCATTTACTAAGTGTGTAAAAAAACAACACATTTTTCTTTGTTCTAGTATCATATTAAGTATGTAATACAATAAGGCAACATATCTATGGTAGCTTTACTGTAGCTTATTACCAGATTATATTGAATTATCATATGATCAAACAAGGTCAATAACAATTATATCTAATTCTATTTTTTTATTTTGTGTTTTTATTATTACACTTTTATTAAAAACAAATTCATTTACATTATTTACTTAATATTTTGATTTAGAACTAACCTTAGCCAACCAAAAACACAAGAAAAGCCAACTAAACCTCATGAGATGTTATAAATTTCATGTCCACAAATATCATTAACAGAGTATACCAAGTGATGAAACAAGTCCTTTTAACCTTTATAAGTGAAAACATAAGAAAAGCATTTTTCTCTTTCTACTTTCATTACATGTTGATTTATAGTTTTTGTTTAAATTGCTAGCTCACTAATTTTGGATGTCAATAGTAAATATAGCTTACCGGAGGACCTCTATCCCCTGGTTCTCCTCTCAATCCTTGAAAGCCTTGTGGTCCCTATGAAAAACAAGGGGCATCATCAGATATCTCTTAATAAAAACATCATCTTATATTAATGAGAAAAAATATTGTAGCAAAAATTATTTGAAAATGTGTACTAGTAATGTACTGACACATAATAATATACAAGTAAACCATTTGTACTTTTTTTAACATAAAGTGCCAGTTTAGAATAAAAATGCATACAAATAATTTGCCAAAAAAAAGTTAACAACTTAGTGACACAAAGCTTATTTTATCTCTTTTACTAAACAGAATCTAACTAATGAAACAAAAAACATACATCTAAATCAACTGTCTATTTTAACTTACTTGTAAGACAATTTTATGCTCACAAAATAAATCAAAAACCTTGAAAAATAATTACTGATATCAGTATTCTGAAAATAACATACCTTATAAAGTAATGTTTGCCTTCAGTAACACCTACAGTTTATCACTAATACAGATATACCTACTTTTTGATATTGTGTTACTTAAATCAAGCCTAATAATTCATGTATATATATACACACACTCTTTAGAGTTAATAATCTTAAAGGAAAATTGTCCCTTAATAATAACATGCAAAAAATAAAGCTTACAATTCCAAATTCTGTTATTTACAGTTCAGTGACTAAATGTATTATTCATGAAAATAAGTAAAGAGACAAACTTTCTGGAACATTTTCAAAAAGAGTGAGCTCAGCTTCAGATCATGCACATGATAAAAAGATGAGTTTGGGAAACTCATACCTTCCCTCTTGGCTACAAATGTTTAAAATTTGTGTAAAAAGTTACAAACTAGGAAAAATTACATTTATATAGCTAAATTACTTATTTCTGTTATGTAATAATTCAAAACAATCTATATAGATGTAACAGTACTGTCTATTGTATGCCCTTGTTACAACTTCATAGGGCGTGGTTGGATCTTAATCAAACTTTGTTTGGAGGTCCAGTAGGTCCATGCAGGAGAACAAATGCATTTTCAGTTTTGCAGTTTTTATGAATTTTTGCATTTTTTACCAGTACTTCTCCATCTGTTGATGTAACTTTACTAAATTTGACATGAAGATTTGTTGAGTCCACGAGGAGACAAATGCAAATTTGTTATTTCACATTCTGTGTTTTGCAGTTTTTAAGAGCATTTTTTACAATTGCATATAAGGAAAGCAACTTTTCATATCCTAAGGTAACCTTCCATTAATCATGAGTTTACTTGACTTCTGTCCAGGATATTGGTACTCCAGTTAATGAGAAATAAGTCTGATTGTGGGTCTGCCTTCATTGGTGTTCGTTTTAGCAGTAATAATAATTTCTTATGTGAAAAGAGTAAGTGAAATTCCATACTTTTGATATGGTGTCAAGTTATATTATACGTGTATATTTGCAAAAAACAAAAAATCAGTTTTAAACTAAATATCTTTTTACACCACATATACAGTCACGGAGAGCAGTAACCACAACAAACACTGAACAACTACTTCACAAATTCACATCATCAAGAAGAATACTTTATTGTAAATGCCTATAATGTCACTGACGTGAACCTTTCATTTTCAATGATGTGCATTTAAATAAGTTATTAATAACACATTATTCTTAATATCAAAAAACAATACAAATCTTACTGGAGGTCCAGGTGGTCCAGGGGATCCTCTGGGTCCAACGGGTCCCTGTATAAAGTCAGCAGCTCCATTGTTATTTAAGCTTCTTTATAAAATAAAACATGAGCTTAAATTTTAAAATAAAGAATACTCATTATAATAATTTCCTTCGATACATATTTCAAAAACGTGAACTGGAGCAAAATTGTTTGCAAATTTTCTCCACACAGAAATGTCTAAACACAAAAACGTCTTATAAAACTCTCCCTTAGTTATAGTGTGTTTCTACTACACTAAAGGTTTAGCCCAACATTCATAGCTGATAAGTCGTTAACTTTCATAATTTTTCTCTGATCTGACAAAAACTCTGTACAGAAACACAGAAATATTTATACTGGTTCCACTGTATAAATTAAACAAATACCACATTATAGTAGATTGTATTATATACAACAATACAAAGTTCATTCTTGTGTTAAACAAGCCCCATGGTATAGGAGATTGAATTATAGAAGACAATACAAACTACATAGTACTTTAGTTAACATACTACAGAGTTCTTACCAGTTGTGTTGAACAAACCCTAAGTTATAACAGACTGAATCAAATAATACAATACAAAATACATACCACTTGTGTTAAACAAACCCCTTGCTATAACAGACTAAATCATATAACATAATACAAAGCACATACCACTTGTATGAAACAAACCCCTTGCTATAACAGACTGAATCATATAACACAATATAAAGCACATACCACTTGTGTTAATCAAACCCCTTGCTATAACAGACTAAATAATATAACATAATATAAAGCACATACCACTTGTGTTAAACAAACCCCTTGCTATAACAGACTAAATCATATAACATAATATAACGCACATACCACTTGTGTTAAACAAACTCCTTGCTATAACAGACTGAATCATATAACACAATATAAAGCACATACCACTTGTGTTAAACAAACCCCTTGCTATAACAGACTGAATCATATAACATAATATAACGCACATACCACTTGTGTTAAACAAACTCCTTGCTATAACAGACTGAATCATATAACACAATATAAAGCACATACCACTTGTGTTAAACAAACCCCTTGCTATAACAGACTGAATCATATAACATAATATAAAGCACATACCACTTGTGCTTGCATGAAACTGAGTGCATCAGGAGATGGTCCTTTATCTCCATTAAGACCTTGTTGTAGTGCAAGTTGCTGAAACCAACCTGACACCTACAGTGTTTAAGAAATTAGCAAAATGTCTTCAAAACAATAACAAGAAAAAGACATTAAATTACAGTCATAAAATAGGTTTTAAAACTTTTAATAATTAATATCATCTCTAAACTTTCAACTTTGCACACAGTTTCATAATTTTTCAAGGCCAAACCTCTTTAATCGTGGACAGGACAGTAAAGCTTAGCCTTTACGTTACTTTAAACATAATTCAATATAATCACCCATCATACATGACTCTATATGGTAAAAAAGTATTTCTCATATTTTGTTCATAGCTAGGATTAACATGAGTTCATTTACATAAATTTAGTTAACCATTTACTAAAAAGTGGTTTATTTGGACATACAAATGCTGAAAATTTTCATAATATAAGCCATAATATATTTCTAAAGTTAACAGCATTCCCTTTTCACTGAACTTAATATATATAGTTATAGTTTCTATAACTCATAGCATGAAGTAAAATAAGAACACTTAAATTCAACATACATCTCCCGGTGGTCCTGGAGGACCTGGTTCACCTGGGATTCCATGAGTTCCTGGTTGTCCTGGACTTCCCTTTAAAATAAGTAAAATCAGCATTGATGTTGGATATATGTTGCACGTGTCTTATAGTTGACCCATTATAAGAAAGATATTTCTTTAATTTTCTATTTTTAAAATATTTTTCTTTCTATGAATGCTTTGCAAGGGATCTTTATGGCAAATTATTTTTATTATCTAATAATTTTGTAAAATGTTCCCAAGTCCAACAAAAATTCACTGCCTGAATTGATCTTTATTGGCTTTAATGTATTTGGTCAATGGCAAAATGTAACAACGTTTGGTACTAAAACTGGTAATAACATTCGAACAATGGATTACTTTCTTTCAAAAGGTGCAGAGCTCTAGTTTTTCTGTGCTGAGTAAGTAGTACATTTTCCATAGCAATGGAAAGTAGATAAGAACAAATAATTTTTATATGGTGTTCCCACTGTTGTTACTTTTATACTCATCATTTTAACTGAAATACACACAGCAAAACAGATTATTACCTAATTATATAGTTTAAGCAATTTTTGAAGTCTTTCTTGTGATGTAAATTATTTCAAACAAGTATAGTACACTACTTAGTGGTGTAGGCAATGTTATTCAACATATGACATACCACAAAAATGTTCTGAATTTTTGTAAATGACAAAACACTACTCTGAATTTTATCCTCAAATGTACTTACAAAGTTCTATCTCCAATTTCTTATTTATATTAATGTTATATTTGTTCACTGTAAATAAATAAAGAAAATGAAGTTTATATATCTTTTGCTTTGGTTTTCAATACAGTAAGGTATTTGGGATTCATCTAGTCTGGCATCTCTATTAAATCATGCTTTAACAAAAATAAAAACAACTTTACACCATTTTAAATAAATCAATAATTCAATAAAACTAACTCAATGTACATTCTTAAAAACAAACTTTATAGTAGGGTGCTATCTTTAAGATTTAGTACTATAGAGAAGTGAAAACTGGGCACTCAAGTTTTATCCTAAAATGTAAATTAGCTCCTTGACCTCTATATTATTTTCTTCGTTTGCATCAGTTTGAGATCTCATATTAATATAACAGATAAATGTTGTTGCTCTATAAGTAAACATTATTTTATAAAGTGCTGAAAGTGGATTTAGCACACTACTGACATGAACATTTTATTTTTCATTGTAACTTTAAGTCATGTTTCTCTTTCTTTCCTACAAAAATACAATCTCGTAATAGTGTAAGCTACATATATATATATACGCACACACACACCTCATTACTAACAATGTTAATTTTTATTTTTATGAATCACTGTACAGATGCCTATACTCTAAAAATTTAATATCCTTGTCTGGGCTAATTTCTAATGTTTGGTTTATACATTAAATTTTTCTCAACATAGTGTAAATACTACAGTTTTCAGCATGATCCTATATTCAACGAAGTATACATATATATTGTACTTTGAAATAACAACAAATCCATAAAGGCTATTTTGCAAAAATAACCATGTTTTTAAATATTGCAAAGTTCAACAAACTTGTATTTAAATAAAAACAATTTAACGGTGTAAATACACATCTAAACAATAAGTGTAATCTAGTTTGTGAAATTATACTGTTATTATAACTTTTTTAACAGCATCATAAATTGTTATTTTCCACAACTATGTATGTAGCTGAATATAACTTCAGCATCAATTTCAATCATTATTTTCCCATAAGTATGCTGTAACATAATCTATTAAATAAATATACACCAAAATTCTGAAAAAAATATCTCATTTCTTAAAAGAAACAAAAATAACAAAAAGCTCTTTTTGTTTCTCTGCTTTCCCTGATTAATCACTATTCTGTTCTAATGTGATCAAATAAATATTTTTCTGATAAAGATACAATCGTGCTACTATTAACAGTTTTTTATGAGCTTCAAAATCCTCTTAATGGGATTAAAAAACATTTGTTTTACAACAAAAAATCACATTTTACTTTAAAAAATAGAATTTTTATAGATATAACTTACTATTTCTCCGGTCCTTCCTGGGATACCAGGCTCACCCTGTTCACCCTAGAAAAGAAATCTCTATGAAAAATACCAAAGAATCACAAGGAAAGCTATAACTTTGTGTTAACTAATATTTATTATACATAGGTTTATTGGTTGTACACTGATTACCACTAGTTCATGTGCTGTGTCATTATAAAAATATGAGTTTATCACCAAGACTATGATAGATATATTATTTCCTGTATTAACACAATATTTTCCCTCATACACCTTGCTAAAATGTTAATTAAACATTATTCAATATTTCTTATTCTGTTATTTAACAAAAATAGTATCAACATTTTTCTACATGATTCACTATTAAAAAAAGTATCATAAACATGTAGATTTATCTTCAGTACATCACAATTAATTGAAAAACGTTTTTTTCTGTTATTTGGGCCAGTTAATTTGTATAGAGTTGCTTCTAATACAGACTTGGTATTATTATTGTTTTGAAATATTACACCTAGAAGATGAACTTTATGTAATACTGAACAAAGCCCAGCAATATTAGACACATGTGGCACTATATTTTATCAGCAGGCAGATAGATAAAATAAAGTTTTAAATGTACACAAAGCATTTTACTGTTTGACACAAATGTTCTCTCACTGCAAGATGACAGTCGTAACAAGTATCCTCTTAATAAATGAATAAAGATAAGTTAAAGTAAATGAATTGTTTATTATAAAATATTTTCCTGCCTAAATTGCATTATATATTAAGTTATAATATTTAAACATAAATTAACTTTATTTATCACAGAAATGTGCCAAGCTGTAACTGGTGCAAAGAAAATAACAGATCAATCATGCTAAACCATACCCGTGGTCCTGGAATTGGAACAGCTGGAACTTGTGGACCTGGAACTTCATCTGGATGGGGCTGTTCCTGAACAGAAAACAGCAGAAATATTCATTCTCAGCATCAAACTAAATGGGAGTTAGATATCTGTATATGATATATACCAAAATCTACTCGTTTTATTACATTAGTTTTTTCTTCAAAATTTGTTTACCTTCTACAGAATAGAACACTACTCTTAAAATTTAAAACAACTCTTAAAAAGACAGTACTATTTGGATTTCAAAACTGAAAATGTTTCACTAAAATTGGAACACATATCTTCAATATTATTATTTTTCTTTATTACAGAGGTCTGGATGTATTATATGAAAACTACTTTAAAACATAGGTATTAGCTGGTAAGGTGACAACCACAAATAAAGTCATAAGGAAACATCATAAATAAGAACATTTTGACACTGTTTGCTAATTCATAGGTAGTATGACGCTGATAAAAAGTTACCATTTATGGGAAAATTGAGTAACAGCCTTTCCAACACAAAGTACTCATAAAGTCATAAATACAGATTCAATTTGGGATTTATTGATATCCCTTGTAGTTAATGGCAGGAAAAACAAAGAGATATTAAAGAGCTTGGTGAACCATCATGAAAGTCACACCTCAGGCATGGTAAGAAAAGTGTACATACTTAGTGAAAACTCACAAACACCAGTGACACAAGACGTTTGCATGCCTCAGAAAACAACATGCAACATAATGAAGAAGAATCTTCATCAGGAAAAGCAATACAAATCCTAAACATACAAGTTATTTCTACTACATATCTGCACAACCATCACAAACATACAGCAGCTGGAAAAGGAAATACAGTTTTTCAATAGCATAATAATAACAAAGATAGCGATGGAAGTTGAAAGTATAAATTTATGTATAATTTATTTTGGTATAATATCTTAATTGAAAAATGTTTGATATGTCTTGTAAAGTTGCTTTAAAACAGGTAATTCACTGCTGCATCACATGGAATATCATACTTTTAGAATAAGTTCTATCCTTGGGGAGGTTCTTTTGGTTGTTGTTGTTTTGAATTAAGCACAAAGCTACACAATGGGCTATCTGTGCTCTGCCCACCACGGGTATCGAAACCCGGATTTTAGCGTGTAAGTCCGCAGACATACCGCTGAGCCACTGGGGGGCGGTTCTTTTGGATAATTTGGTTAAAATAATTTCAAGCTCAACCCATAGAATGATTAGAAATTAGTTCATATTTTCAGTAAACATTTCTTCTTATAGACTTAATTTACTTAATTTTGATCAATAAATTATGGCATGACCCACAAGTAACTGATACTAGCTAGAAGAGATGGTATAACTCCCACTAATGACACTTTATAACTTTTGATACTAAACTGGCTAAATCCATCGATCAGTGCTCACTAACTCACTGTGTTGCCAGTTAGTGAACTGGCTCACACTGAATTGCTTTCATCATCTCTTACTGTTCTTTCACATAGTGTACCTCCATTTCTACTTATTACATAAACCTTACTGATTCTTAACTTTCGTGGATCTTTTACATCTTCAGGCCATCCTAAAAATGAGCTCCCTCTCATAGAGATCGAAACTAAAACTTTTAAAATGTTACTTACAACGATAATAATATATGTTTGTTTTTGAATTTCGCGTAATGCTACACGACGCCTATCTGCGCTAGCCGTCCCTAATTTAGCACTGTAAGAATACAAGGAAGGCAGCTAGTCATCACCACCCACCGCCATCTCTTGGGCTACTCTTTTACGAATGAATAGTGGGATTGTTCTTTACATTATAACACCCCTATGGCTGAAAGGGAGAGCCTGTTTAGTGTAACGGGAAGTCGAACCCAGAACCTTCAGATTACGAGTCGAGTGCTTTAACAACCTGGTCATGCCGGGCCCAGTAATATATGTATTCTAACATATAAAAAAAACAACAACACTAGCAGCGTCTAGTACCTCCTTGAATAATTCTAAAATACACACAGTACCACAGAATGAAAAGCTTTAAGTTTCTCCAGGATGTAGCTATAAATAAAATGCATTTTTTTCATTATTTATAGCAAATACGGGATTATTTTAATCTGTATATATACTAGTGTCTTCAATTACGTTTTTTTTGTTATTGTTATTAGGTTTTTTTAGCGAAAAAGCTTCTTTAACATAAACCATTAATACTGCCAATTTACTATGTATCAGAGAAGCTGATCAATAAAAACACAAAGGTTACACTTACAGGGCGAACTGTTTCTTCTGGTCCAGTCTGCTCGGAATCTGGAATTTGTCAACGAGATTCATTCGGTAAGAAAACAAGAGCTAAAATCCCTTTTTTTAAACCAAATTATTTGTTTTTAAGCCTAATATTTTAATGTAATAAAATTTATCTTAACATCACTATATAATCTAAGTTTGCTAAAGAAAATTATGCTGAAAGAAAGTATTATAAGTGCAAAAACAGCCAATAAAAAGTAAAACTACACACCAACAGTTTTAATCGTGTATTTACTCAAAAAATAACTGATTCAAAGTTCAACGCAATAATAAATAATAAAATCACTGTTTATTTATTGAATTAGTTATGGTTTATTTTGTTAATATCAATTATTACTATGTAATGATTTCAGAAACTTTACAATGGTTTGCACACCTCATCCCAGGAAAACTGTGTAGCTACACCACTGAAAACACCAGTAAATGAACAGATATAAAATGCCTTGCTTAGAAACAGATTACAAACTAGTAAATAAAGATTCGATATGCTATAGCTGTACAGACACAAAAGTATGTTCAATGTAGTCGAGCATCTGTATATCGAAGTGTTAGAGAGCCTATAAATTTATTCAAGATATCAGAGATTCCGTGTGGAGTATTAGACACAATAAAAAGAAATGAGATTTATCAAACATCAACCACGAATTTCACCTATTGAAGTTCTAAATATACTAATTTTTAATTGTATTTAACGAGCAACGAAAAAACAAAAAGAAAATTTAAAGTTTTTTTTAGTAAGGAATTATTGCTTCTTTAGGTAATTATTTAACATAAAATGAAACCACAAAAGTTAAAATAATAAAAATGACTAGTTATATAACTACATGTAAAAAGTATTAACATGGTTTAGGGCTGCTTGTTTTTCTTTTTTAATATTGTATTGAACGAGAACTGGAAACAGCAGTATTATAGATTTATAACGCTAAAATCAATCAATCAAGTCTTGTTACAAATTTAAAAAAATTGGATTGTGTATATATATATATATATATATGTTGATAGTTTTGTAATAGCTTCCTTCAAAGTAAATTCAAAATAGCTTTTACCTAAAATATTGAGAGGTGCAAAAACGAACAACAATGAAAATAATAGTCATGAAGTCGTATATCTACAAATCGTGGTGTATAGTGTACTGTATCTGGACTCTTGAGATGTCATCTGATTATAGGAAACATTGCTCCAGAAAAGTCTACTGAAGACTAGAAGACTATTGCTTCAGATGATCATGTTTTTGACGAAGTTAATAATTTATGGTTGACCAAAAGACTTGCATCACCTTACGACAGGAATGGCATGAACACGTTTATTTTCGAGTATCCAGAAGAATAGTGAATCGGAGACTGACCACATATGTTATTTTGCAAGAAGGATTATCTAAAAACTGATATTACCAGAATTAATCATCTTTACTGCATTACTTGGGCAATACAGCATGTCGACTTAGAGTTAGAATACTAGCGACATATCTTTTTTATTTTTTTGAAATGAGTCTTGTCCACTTCTATTTCACAAACCATAATGATTAAATTCACGTGTCGTATTGTCCATCATAGTTTTGCTGAATGGTTTTTTGCAGTCAATTGGGTGTATTAAATACCATAATACTGGGGAAAATTTGAACAAGCTTGTTTTCTGATTATTATAGAAATTTCGAGAACATAAACTTCTACTGAAAAGTCATTTCGATAACTTTGGAATCCTCAGGTAATGTATTTTTTACTTAGAGTTTTAAAAGAAGTCTGATTAATAATGTGATAAAATATTTGTTGCAAATTAGTTCTGGATTTCTCTAAAATGCTCCTTGAGAAAGAAAGAATCTAGACACAATTTGAGAAATAAAAACCGTCTTTTTGATGTCATGAACACAATGTGTATGCTTGTTCAGAATTCTGAATGGCCACTTTTCCTGCCTTTAAGCTGTTTTATCTCATTACAGACTCATATACAAGACGGTGTTAACCTAAGGCAGGTTAATTTAAATGTAATATTAAACATATTCAACACATTGGTCAGGGAGTATGGTAACCCCTTCTCACCCCTATAAACACATACAATAACGACAGTAAATCGAAACCCATGTAACATGAAACAGTAATCATAATACAGAATTAAATTCACTAAATTAGAAAAAAAATTCTGAAAACTACAGACGAAATATTAACATAATACGACAAACATAATTACAAATTCGGTTTACAGCACTTCGAAATTAATCCATTAAAAATGATGAAAGAATATCTGAAAGAGACAAAATTAAGCTTTCTAACGACAATTAATTTTATAACACAAAATAAGCATCATTTTAAACAATGATATCATGACTATACATGAAAAAAAGTGCTTAATACGTTGAAAAACACCCTCTAACAAAGATTAGCAACACAGAGAATAAAGGTACTTTTCAGTACAAAGTACAAACTTTGAATTGTTAAATGAAAATAATTTGAAATAATAATATTAGAGAAACAACTTTTTCTGTTAAGATCATTAAATGTTAAATAATAAAATCATTATGAAATAATCCAAGTTAAAAATATATTGTTTAAATAATGAAAGATAATTGTAAAAAAGTAATAATAAAAACCGACAATAATTTCCTGAAAAACAAACACACAGATTCATGATAAACAAAGAGTTGTTGTTGTTTTGAATTAAGCATAAAGATACACAATGGGCTACCTGTGCTCTGTCCACCACGGGTTTCGAAACCCGGATTTTTGCGTGTAAGCCCGCAGACATACAAATTGTTTGTTTGTTTTGGAATTTCGCCCAAAGCTACTCAAGGGCTATCTGTGCTAGCCATCCCTAATTTAGCAGTGTAAGACGAAAGGGAAGGTAGCTAGTCGTCATCACCCACCGCCAACTCTTGGGCTACTCTTTTACCAACGAATAGTGGGATTGACCGTCACATAATAACGCCCCCACGGCTAAAATGGCAAGCATGTTTGGTGCGAACGGGATTCAAACCTGCAACCCTTGGATTACGAGTCGAATGCTTTAACACGCTTGGTTACGCCGGGCCCGATTATTTAATTGATTGGTTACTTGGAATGAAGCACAAAGATACATAATGAACTATCTGCGCTCTAACCAACACGGGTGTCAAAACTCTGTTTCTAGCAGTGTGAGTCCGCATGCGTACCGCTGTACCACTAAGACGAGGCGAAGTGGATCAAGATTACAAAAATGGTTGCTATACAAAGTGGCTGTAAAAAACCTAATGGACATAAATGGAAAACTCTCGGATATTTCGCTACCGAGCATCTCGTTCTCACTGTTTTTGCTACCAGGGTATTTCATTAACTCTTTCAGCTATGTATAGATTATTCATTATGGGTCGACAATTATTCCGGAAAATAATGTCTCATGTAAAGCAATTTCAAAGGTCCACAATCTTTCCAGCCCTCGATCACACATCTGCTACTTTCACGAGTGTAGTCGTAAAATGTTTTTGTCTTCTTGTGATTAAGCATACCACATTTAGGGATTTCAACGACAACTGAAAAGAAGTTAGTAAATAACATATATGATAAGCAGAAACAGAATGGAGTTGCAGTAATTGGTCTGAAGCAATGGTACCATCGAGATGATCAGTTCAGCCTTAAAATCAGATTTTCCTTGCATTTGCTTTCCTGCTGGTTGAAAATCTCGTGGAAGGTTTTGAAGAGCTCATCAATGATAATGATATTTCAAGTTTCTTACTTTTTCTTACTTGTTTCTTACTTTAAAACTTATCATATCGTTTTCAACGGACAACGTTTTTTATAGATTCCTGGAATGTTTATACAAGAACTGAAAATGGCACGCCACGTACAAACAATACTATTGAATATTTTTACAAGGCGTTACAAGTTTTGTAACAAATATCCATCCCAACATGTGATCCCTGATAAATGATATGAGAAGAGAAAACGATTTAAGTAGCACATAAATGGCTGCAGGCCCGGCATGGCCAAGCGTGTTAATGTGTACGACTCGTAATCTGAGGGTCGCGGGTTCGTATTCCCGTCGTACCAAACATGCTCGCCCTTTCAGCCGTGGGGGTGTTATAATGTGACGGTCAATCCTACTATTCGTTGGTAACAGAGTAGCCCAAGAGTTGGCGGTGGGTGGTGATGACAAGCTGCCTTCCCTCTAGTCTTACACTGCTAAATTAGGGACGGCTAGTACAAATAGCCCCCGAGTAGCTTTGTGCGAAATTCAAAAACAACAACAACAATGTAATGGCTGAAACATTGTTACTAAGAAGATGAAACATATTAACACATAAGAGAGTTGCTACGGCTTATGACTCAGCAAAAACGCTGCTTTCTTCGTGGAATTGCTCAGATTCTGAATAATTTTTAAAATGGTCAGATCTTTCATAATTTTAAATAAAATACTTACAACATAATATATTTTTGTTTCGAAGGAGTGTTTCTCTAATGGACAAATGTGGAAGAAATATTTACCAACACGTCTTAATATTCTACTGATTGAAGTAGTTGCCTAATTAACTAATACTGATGAAATATTTTATTTCACGACCTTAAATAAAACATAAAAGGGAGATTATGACACAAAATTATCAAGTAGCAAAACGATCTAGCAGCGAAATGCCTTTGTAACGAAAACATCAGTAGCCAGCTGACTGGTAGCAAAAAATTCAGTAGCCACTGTGGTCTATATCTTCAAATAATGCTTCTTAAATCTGTAATCATGGTTATAATGCCACAAGGTTTTGACATTTAGATCATATACTTTGTGTTCATTCACAAGCTGTTTAATAGTTTTATTCTTCGTATAATTGATCCAATGACATCATTCAATGCTTATCACTGTTTGTATGTACATGCATGTTTATATATACATTGCAATGTACATAAACCACCATTCACGTAATAACACACAACAGCTCAAACCACAGTGCTATTGGAGCTGGTGCAAAATACTTCAATAACGTTCTCAGGTCACTTCATGAAGCCATAACTCATTTCCTGTGGTCTTTTAACGGGCTAACCAGTGTTCAAAATAAAAAAAAATCATCCATTCAGTTAAAACAAGTGCAAATTTTGTTGAAGGAGCAATTTTTATAAAATGCTTTTTCTTAAGATGGGTTTTTAAATATAAAATGCTTGATTTTCAGCCTATATAAGTACAGCTAAAAGAATGAAGAGAAAACTTGGTGGGTTGTTATTTATTAATCTGCTATCATGTTAGTTCTCTGTAAAAAAATATAATGATTAGTTTTATATTTACATCTGTAAGTTTTCATGAACGTAATAGATTTTAAAACTACTTTTAAATTGTCTCATGTGCTCTTTTATACATTTATAACACGATTGCATGAATGTCTGGCAGTCTAATCTTCTTGTGAAATTTAATGACGACATAAGATATTAATAAGTTTTTCTTTTTGGGTTGTTATATTTCTATTATTTAAATTTTGATATTTCTCATCAAGTGAAACCGGTTGAACAATGAATACTTCTGCTGAAAAATGTTATTTTAGAACCATCGTTTGGTGTGTGGAAGTACCAAAAATCCTAGTTATCTAACTAGGATGGGTTGTCAAATGTACCAAATGTTTATTTTCAAGCATCACAAAGTAATCACTAACGAAAAGCAGCCATATATACTATTCAAGTAATATTCTAGTAAATCAGAATTGATATTCTTCTGTTATAGTAATATATACTAGTAAACACTCAATGGAAACACAACTTCCTCACTGCACGTGGAAAAGTTGTGTACACCCTTAAGGTGAATGGAGAAGGGTGTAGAAGGGACCATGTGGTACGCTGCACACAACGTTTTGAATTGGGTAATTGTGTGAGCGATCTTCTAGGCACAACATAACATGCCCAATCTTACAAAATCACTAAGCAGCTCAAAAAGAAAGGTTGGTAAGCCCTTTTAGCTAAGTTTTCGAAGTTATAGCTTCTAACTTCAATTGTTCATACTGTTAGTGGTCCAGATATTACAACTACAAACACCAACCATTCTAACTGTGTGTAAATCAATAGGCTATCATATGATACGCTAAGAACATTCGTTATCAGTAATTTAAAATACAAGTGTTAGTAAATCTATTCAGTCTAAATGATCTTATTCTAGGTAATCAAGTGGTAATCAGACAATGTAATAAACATATCGTACTTAACAATACAACTCGATAGCTATGAGAACAAGGGTTGTCTCTTTCAGCTGAGTTTTCAAATGTCTATATAACATCTTCAGTTGTACAATTGTTGCCACAGGTGGCACTAAATCACTGGCATCAACTTTTCTATCTTTATATTAAACAATGAATATCATTCGCTATCTTGGAAAGTAAGAATCTACACCTCCTTTTAGCAGTTGTTTTTTTAACCGAAGGATTGTACTAAGTGTTAATAATCGTGGCTTATCCCAAGCATGTCAATCGAGAAACTGCCAGAGCAGTTTAACCGATAATTGGTGTTGTTTCTGGTCTTTAGATCTGAATATTCCTCATCTTTCTTATCATGAACAGCCAGATAAGTATTCTTAGTTCTTTCCTTCACATCTTCTGTATCAGATTTGATAAACAATTTTTCATTCTATTTTGAGTCTCTGATCTTTCTCTTTGGTTCTTAGTCGAGCCAATTCATTAGAGGTTTTCATATATAGGTGCAGCTCACCAGCATGCACTACGCAATTTTCCCTTCCCGAAATTACTGGGCTTTAATAGCTACCGTGCAAATTAAGGTATCCATCCATAGCTCAGGGGCTTCTGTTCCACTTATACACACTAAAATCACACCCAGTATTTTACAGTTTTCCATGTGTATAAACTAATTCAAACCCCTTAACTACTCATATATTATTGTGGATTATAAGTAATATGCTCTAGTTGGAGGACCATGTGTTAAATCTACAGGGAACAACACTTTCCATCCAGACATGAACATGTTTGCCAAACAAACTGTTGATATTTTCTTAGTTACAGTGTATGCTATCAAATACCTTTCTAAATCAATTTGTTAAGAAAAGCAAAGTTAGAAAGCATATAAATGACATTCTGCATTGCTAAACCATCAAATTCGAGGTAATAATGAGTAGAGTGTATCTTCACTACATCTAATGCTTTACAGAACACAGATTGTTAAAGGTAGTTATATGGTCATTTAGATCCTTTTAGATCGCTCTTAACCAGGCTATCATGTGCTCTGCCAATACATCAGCAATAATCCGTAGTAACATACCAACAAATACAAATACCTCTGCCCATTTGCTATAATAGTAAAATAAATTGCAGAAAATTTGTTACTATGAATAGGACATAGAAAATCTATGATGGTGCTCAAATTTCCTCTTTTAAGCTTGAGCTTAGTTTGATGGATTGATAAATCAAACCTTCAGCATAAATCAGCAAGGATTGTCTTATGAATCCAAAGTTGTTCTTCACTCAAGCACTTAATGGATCCCAGGTTTGAATCATCTACATTCATATTCAAGCGTTGAATAACTTTCGTTGTCGATCAGCCATATCAACCGGTTATGTCCCTTAAAAAGTTTAAGAAAATTGTCTTAATCTTCTTCTGTTTTACTTCATTCACAGGGATTTGTGGTAATTCAAGTCCAATACTTTTCACTCGCAACTTCTTGACCATTAAGTGTGAGAATAATCGATGTCTGGTTCAGGTTGACAGAGCAACAAACTGCCTGTCAGTATCTCGTTCGTCAGCTCTGAATGACCCAAAGCTCTTTCATAAACTATGGTTCCTTCAGCAACATACTTTCCAGCTCAATAAAGCTTACCGCTGCACTTGTTATTCGATGTCTGCCATCGAACTTGATGGAGAGGTAGTTTCTGTTGGTGAATGTCATCCATCAATATTGTCTCTTTTCTGACCACTTTTATAGTGGTTCTGGCCAGAGATAGGATGGATTGCTTTGGCTGGTAAAGTTCTAGTCGTCCTTTGCACACTAATGCAGTCAACGTTAGACTAGTCATATGCTACACCGCTCTGATAGTCCATATTTATCTGTGTTTTTCATGCACCGTGTTTAATCAATCCCAGAAGAAGAACTTAGCAGCTATTCTATGTATACCAGAAGCTACTGACTCCCTTTTCTGAGTCATCAGCTGCAATGAGACATAAGTCGTGAACATTTTCATTCTTAGTTGAACAGTCACGGTTATTCAGTCATAAGCTATTTTCTTTCAAATTTATATCAGTTGAGATTATATATCAGGTTGTTTAAACCTCACGTTATCTAATTCAAAGTAAACATGCGACTTTTATTGACAGTGCTACACACGTGCTGATAATTCTTATTTAAATTTAATGAAGGTATAATCTGACTTACAATTGAAAAACACTTGCATTGACAACCTTTGCACAATGTGCAGTGTTAAAGCCATGCCCTACCGTGGGTAGAACAGGTGTTTGTTTAAAAACAAAGCAAATTGAATGAAAGTAGCTTCATTACTTTATTGACAACTGACAAATCATTAAAAATACTTTATTAGAATTAAGGAAATGCATGATATGTTAATACACAATAAAAATTAGAAAATGATAAATAATAAGGGACTGCAGTATTTGTTTTTTGCTGAATGTTTTGTATTCAATAAAAAAAAACTTTTCTCTGTGGGGTAATAACCAAACCTGGCTTCGCGATTCCAATCGGGTTTTTCAATTTCCACGTGCAAATAATAAAAGGGGACCCTGAGCCCTCTACACTTTTTGTTGCAATGCCACTGGTAGTTTCCTAATTTTATTAACAAAATGGCGCTCGAATATTGAAATAATCCGAATATATGAAGAAAACACTAATCACCCTCTTAGAAAGAATATAGTCATAAATACAGGATGTGCTTTCAAGTTTATTTTCACACTATATTTTGGATTTCAGTGTTGCTTTTGTCAAGAATGTGCATTAATTGGTGAGTTGTCTTTGCTCAGCAATGAAATATATAGCACAATCACCACCAGGGATACATGCAAACATATCAAGTATGACTCAAAACATCTTTTTATGATGAATGCTGTACATAAAACTCATCGAACATAACTCTGAACAGTTAGCTAGGTTGTAGTGGTACACTTTAATCAAAATTAATACTTTATGGAAGGAATTGAGGAGAAGACACTGTTATAGATTCAAGAAAGTAGTTGTAATTGTTATTCAGTCTGAGATAGGCCTTAACACATCAAAAGGCCTACAGGTATAAATTTACATAGCATAAGAAAATACTACTAAGCCAAGTTCTGTTTTAAAGTATATAACTTTGTAATGGTAACAGACATATTAGTTACACTGTGAGAACTTAAATATCATTGACTTTTGTTTTCTCAGAGTCAAATTGTATTTTTTGTTTGATAAATAATGGAAATACATCTTCATACAACTGAACATTTAGGAAAAAAACTCACCAGCACATACTGGACAACACTCCCCAAGAGGAATATATTTCTGCGTCTTACATTCTATATCTGGACATTCTTCGCTGTCACAAATCGTGTTACCCAACAAACAGCGACAAATGGTACAGTGATCTGGATTCCATTCGTCCCCATCAGCATACCTGGTTCCTTCAAACTTACAGCTTGTTGTTTCATCAAAACCTGTTGAAATTATTCAGTGTGTATTATGATATTGTTCTAAGAAGTCAATATCTTTTCAGAATTTTAATAAACCCTTCTTATCTGTGAAAATTTAAAAAAAAAGTCCTATTAAGTTACATAAAATTAACAGGGTATGTATAATTATTAATAGACTTATCAGTGCAGTTTTACATTACCGCGAAAACCTTCTACAAATAAAAGTAATCTCCAATTGAAACTGGAATAATTTGAAACTTTATTGAGATAAGCTGATATATAAATAAGTAACCAATGATCATGACTTATGGACTAACCCTTTTCAGACGAAATCCAGCTATTTCATACAATATTTATAAATAAAAGGCCTGACATGGCCTAGCGCGTTAATGCGTGCGCTTCGTAATCTGAGGGTCGCGGGTTCGCGCCCGAGTTGCGCCCTCCTAGCCGTAGGGGTTTTATAATGTGAAGGTCAATCCCACTTTTCGTTGGTAAAAGAGTAGCCCAAGAGTTGGCGGTGGGTGGTGATAACTAGCTGCCTTCCCTCTAGTCTTACACTGCTACATCAGGGACGGCTAGCACAGATAGCCCTCGAGTAGATTTGTGCGAAATTCCAAAACAAACAAACAAATTTATTATAAAGAAAAAGTATTTTTTGAAATCTAAAACAACAAATTTCGTCACTTCAAGCTCTTATGCTATCTGGTAATGTTCAAGGTAAAATAAATGACATTTATATAAATTCCTTTGTTTGTTCTAAAGCTCAAAGTTATATTATGGGATATCTGTGCTCTGCTCACCGCAAATAGTGAAACTTGGTGTCTATCGCTGTAAGTTTCTGGACATAGCGGTATGACACTGTGTGTGTGAGGAGAGGAGTAGGGACAAGATATTAGGATTTGATTATTTAACAAATAAACAAATATATCCATCAACAAACTTCAAACCATCCCTTCTGTTACTCATACTAAGACTTCGTTTTGAAATGACCAAATTCTCAAAAACAAAGTATTTTACGAGAAGCTTTACTGTTTTAGACATTCATTTATTTATGCCACGACGTGTAGAACTTTCTATAAACAGCGAAATGCATACGATTGATGAAGTCTATCATAAACCATAATAGGGCCTTAATATACACGACAATTGTATCAAATTGGATAGTATAAAGCTTCACTTAACTATATTCAAGATTGAAGCAAGACGATGGTCATGGAAGTTGGAATCCGATAAGGAGTGTGTAACAACTCACCTGCCCGAGCAACTAGCTCTGAAAATGGATGGCGCCTGAGCGTCTAGCCTACACCCAGCCGCCGCATAAAAAACCCAACTCAGATCCCTTCATCACCTTAAACGAGCCAAATTAAAGTACAGGAAAACTACCACGTAAAGATAAATAATCGTTCATGAGCGGGAACGACGTTCCTGAACACTCCTGTTCCTCAGACTTCTCTCTCTCCAAACTAAACCCCTGCCAAAGTTTCGTCTCTTTTCGTTTAAGATTCATTTTTCGCTGAAGCAGAAGTATCATTTGGCATAGACGTCAACGTCAGATAAGTGAAAGACATCCTTGTGATACATTTATCATTCCTGTTCACTTTTATTTTAATAAGTTCCCAGTCATTAGAGTTCAAGTAGCAGTTGTGATGTTAAGAAAACATGCTGCCCATGTTAAGCAGGTGAGTAGAAAAATAATTAATGTCTAAAGGATAATAGCGTAAGTTACGTTAATTTTTTTCAATAACAAGGAAAATCATATGCAATTCTTAATGCAACATATCACATTTAAAAATTAGAAATTCTTACATTTCTAGGCAATAGATAATTGTCAACAGTATATTTGTAACAAAGGTTTCAGTACGTAACAATTAAACTTCGCGATTTTCAAATTATTTAAAAGTATAATAAATATAATCTTAGTTTTTACCTTCTGTCAAGTATGCGGTTTGTTAATTATTTAACTGATCTATAATAAAGTAAGTCCATAATTATCACTTTCGTATGAAGGTTAACTAGCGTTTTAGGCCCACAAATTTAAATGCGACCCCCCCTTCCTGCCCCAATGGCTCATTGAAAACATTATTCATTAACACGAGAACAACAATAAATTTAAATCCATGAAATGAATTTAGCGTTCTTTCTATTATAACAAAGTTCGTAATTAAATTTATTTTGCATCTTTTTGCCCAAGATGCGTCTTTCAAGTTGTTTTCCTCTAGACCCAAGTTATGAAAGCATATTGTTTATACATTCCTAAAATGGAGTAAAAACATGCTCAGATTGGGTTAAGGAAGATCCTCTGTCAGCTGATATAATGTAGTTTTTGCTTTGTTATAATATAATCGGTACTGCTAGATTGCTTTTGATGCAACTACAAAATCCTGTGTATAAACAACAGTGGTATATCAATCAAATAGCTCTACATCCTAGCCAACTGTTGTTTAAAATAAGAACATTCAAAGTTAAACTTCTGTGTCATGAACTTTTGATTGTATCTACTAGTAGTATTTAATAGATGCATAGTACACATAGAAATAATGATGACAAATTGTTAAATAAATTTGGTACACTATTACAATGCTATTCATTCTTTCATTTCCCTATTATCGCTTCCATGGAGACGTCCCACTTTTCTCTTTTTTTTTGCTCTTTAGTTATTTTTAACAACATTCAAATGCAATATATGTAGAGTACGTTCGCAGAATAACCTGCTTCAGATATAAAATATGGTTCCTAAATACCCCTTCTGCTTAATTAAAGCAAATGTTACGAAAATATTCTCGTTATATTAGGTATTATATTAGATAGGTTTTTTTTAATAGTTTTTTATACTTCACCTGGAATGTACATCTCTAAACAGAATACACTAAGTCATGGTATATTTTAAACAACTTTATTCGTTTTTGAAATAGCATAAATAAGTCTTCTAAGGTTTTTATTTTCTGTGGTATTTTGTAAATAATATCTTACATAAAGTACAATCAGTCTAAATCAATACATTTATAAGAAACGCTTGACTCTCAAATAACAAACACTTTTTGCATTGACAGCAAATTTTAATTAACTTAAGAGGTACCACGAGCGATTGTTACATCAAATATAGCACTAATAAATAATAGATAGGAGACTTTGTGCAGTAGGATTAAGGAAAATGCATTAAAATAAAGCAAACGACGGCAGTCTTAACAAGTAATAAGATACTATTAGAGGTGGGTCCGAGGAATGGTCTGGAAGATTCTCTATTTTTCTTCCAAATCTGTTTGTTTTGGAATTTCGCACAAAGCTACTCGAGGGCTATCTGTGCTAGCCGTCCCTAATTTTAGCAGTGTAAGACTAGAGGGAAGGCAGCTCGTCATCACCACCCACCGCCAACTCTTGGGCTACTCTTTTACCAACGAAAAGTGGGATTGACCGTCATATTATACACCCCCACGGCTGGGAGGGCGAGCATGTTTAGCCCGACGTGGGCGCGAACCCGCGACCCTCGGATTACGAGTCGCACGCCTTACGCGCTTGGCCATGCCAGGCCTTTTTCCAAATCTAAAGAAAGAGTTAAATATTAAGCACAAAATATGTTTGTTTGCTTAAAGTAAATTGCTTAGCCTATCAAGAGTCTCGAAACTCAATTTCTAGCGTTGTAAGTCCGCAGACAAACATAAATATAATTGAAAGCGATAAAATATTATATTTCAGTTTTCTTTGATCAGATATGGTAAAATTCTTATTCGGAAAAGGGTCTTATAATTTGTTGCACATTTCGTACGTTTAACATTTGGACATGCATATCTGAATCCATGGTGTTCATTCTAATTTATTAATTAGTAATTTCATTTAATCTTTACAAGGATTGATCACTCGCTTTCATGCAATGTAACATCTTACGCACATAAAGAAATTTAAACCCGTTACTTGTGTAAGTTTAATGGAGTATACTACAAAAGGTGTAGCTCCAAAGTGGCACAGCTGAATGTCTGCAAACTCACACAGCTCAAAATTTGAGTTTTTATTCCCGTAATGAGCAGAGCACGAATAGTTCATTGTATAGCTTTGTGCTTAATAGTAAACAATCAATCAACGATAGGTGTGTTAATTCTAAGAACGAAATAAAGCATTCAGAATTTAATATTAAAAAAGAAGAATGTCAAATACAAGTTCAATACAATTACTGACATGTTGATTGTTTTGATTTGTTTTGAATTTCGCACAAAGCTACACGAGGGCTATCTAACCCCAGCTGTCCCTAATTTAGCAGTGAAAGACAAGAGTGAAGGCAATTAGTCATCACTACCCACCGTCATCTCTTAGGTTACTTTTTTACCAATAAACAGTGGGGTTAACCGTCACATTATAACACCTCAATGGGCGAGCATGTTTTGAGGTAATGGGAATTCGAACCTGTGACCCTGAGATGACAAGTCAAGTCCCTTAATCACCTAACCAATGCAGGTCAATATGTCGATCTTATGTTGAAAGTTCCTACAACATAATACTGTCTGTAAAGCTAATTCATTTTTATTTTGTTTCTTCAATTCCAATGCGCTTGACCCATAATCCAAGGGTCCTGGGTTCAAATTCCCATTAAACCAAACATGCTCGCCCTTTCACCCGTGGGAATGTTATAATGTTACATTCAATCCCACTATTCGTAGTAGCCAGCCCAATGGTTGGCGGTGGGTGGTGGTGACTAGCTGCCTTCCCTCTAGTCTTACAGTGCTAAATTAGGGACGGCTATCGCTCGTAGCCCTCGTGTAGCTTTGCGCAAATACAAAAGAAACCAAACCAAACCACGTTTACTTATGTACTTCGCCGTGAAATGTACGTCAGCTTACTTGATTAAGACAGTAAGTGTTTCAATTTTGTTTCTACAAATTGTCTAATGAGAGTTTAACCCAATTTATAGGAACAGTACTTTAGGTGCCATGCTGCCCTTCGATCTACTTCCTTCATGTTGATCGTGTTCATCACCCTGATGGCCATTATTGCGTGGTATTATGCAGCACTGCAATCGTAAAAAAAAAAGAAGATGGATAACTCAATTAGACTTTTTATTGACAAACTCTCCACCAACCTTGCACTGTACATGGACGACGGTTACCAAGATCACGTTGAAGTAGATCAAAAGTACAAAGTACATTTTATCTGCATCAGGAAATCTGTTAGATATCTTATCAAATTAAAGATTCCTGTTTGTTCGGTCATCTGGTTTATGAAAATGACCGTTGATTTCCAAAATACAGATAGAAACTTGTGTGCCTTCAACAACTTCATTTCTTTATTTATTTTGCTATTAACGGAGATTTTGAGAAATTAGTTTGGTTTGTTTTGAGTTTCGCGCAAAGCTACACGAGGGCTATCTGCGCCAGCCGTCACCAATTTAGTAGTGTAAGACTAGAGGGATGGCAGCTAGTCATTACCACCCACCGCCAACTCTTTTACCAATGAATAGTGGGATTAATCGTAACATTATAACAACCCCACGGCTAAAAGGGCAAGCATGTTTGGTGTGACGAGGATTCGAACCCGCGACTCTCGGATTTTGAGAGCTATGACCACTTTTATTAAAATGAAGTTTTATACCAGAGGATTCTCTCATAACCATAGCTCTCACCTTGTAGATGAAGGCATTACTCTTAATTGGCTAGGGTGTGATTTTGGCACTAATTACCATTATAAATGTTTTATCGCACTTGTTGTTGTTTCCACGAAGAGAACTGACAACTTCCTTCTTTGAAATAAAATATCCACCAGTAAATAATCTAACTACATAAATATCTTTCTTCATCTTCAACTCTCATATTTATCCAATTATAAGTTTTTCAATGATGACATTACACTGGCAGACGATCGGAATTATGTCAAAAATGTGTAGGCTAATCAAGTATTCTTCTGTACCAAGTTATTTGGTTATTTGTTATTGGTTATTGGTACCAATCGCTAGTATTATAAATCTCAACGATCCTAAAGTACTGTAACATCCTTGAAACAAATTAAAACAAGAAAGGTTGTTGTTGTTGTTGTTTTGAATTAAGCACAAAGCTACACAATGGGCTATCTGTGCTCTGCCCACCACGGTTATCGAAACCCGGATTTTAGCGTGTAAGTCCGCAGACATATCGCTGAGCCACTGGGGGTCAAAACAAGAAAGAACCAACTCTTAATGAAGACAGTAAGTCATGTGGCCACAAAATACGTTGTATGTAAAATAGCACGAAGACGTTTTTGATTTTAATTTGTGCATTTTTACTGTGCATTTTCAGATTTATTAAAATTACTTTTACGTACAAATATATATAATATAAAAAATAAAGACACGTACTGGGGTCTTAAGTAATTGTAAATTAAATAAAAATAATAATGCCATTAAAAAAAAACTGGAAAGTACAAACAAACGCTTTGCATGTATGTGTGGGTGTATACAACGTTCCCAAATTAAATACATTTGGCAGGTCAATGAACCGCGCAGTCAAAACATTATCGTGTTCCACAAGAAGAGGTTGGATAATTTATGGTATATACGTTTAATTTACCACACTTAAGATATACATGTGCGATATTTAAAAACTATTATAACTAGGTTATGCTCTAGCTTTTAATTAATTAATTTTTTATGTCTAAAATGTGTTTTTATACATGAACCAAAACGGTTCGCAGGCTCTTGCACCGATGTATACTCTGGAAAATCATTATTTGGATCATTGAAAGTGAAACTTTTTAAATGAGTGTCTAAACTCGGTTAGATTTGCAATTTTATACCAGGGTGGGGGAACTTATTCTGTATATAAAAGCCCATGAAACCAAAACTAGACTCGATGCTCACTTTTCCAGAAAATTGGAAATATATGGCCCGACATGGCCAGTTGGTTAAGGCTCTCGATTCGTAATATAAGCATCGCGGGTTCGAATCCTCGTCACACCAAAAATGTTTGTTCTATCAACCGTGGGGCTTTATAATGTCACTATTTGTTGGAGAAAGAGTAGCCCAAAAGTTAGCGGTGAGTGGTGATGACTAACTGCCTTCCCTCTAGTTTTACACTGTTAAATTAGGAACAGCTGACGCCGATAGCTCTCGTGTGGCTTTGGTCAAAATTCAAAACAAATCAAACCGAAAATATTTCAATTGCCAAAATTTTTTTATAGTATATCTTGTCAATATCTTAATACGTACATGTTAGATGCTAGTAAATATAAAAAAGGTCTTGATATGTATATGGTACCAGTTTGTGTCTGTGTAATTTAGTCTATATGAAAAGTTTATTATTTTCACGACCTCTTTTTCCCTTTCTACCGTTTCTTATTATTATTATTTTGTTGTGTACTGATTTGAGTCAACTTGTGATTACTGTTTATATTTGTGAGTCACTAAAGTAAACGTCGACCCTTGTCATGCAACATGTAACATAGATTTATTAACTATAACCCCTTTCTTTACCACATGTCATACAGTAGAATTTTAGTAACTATAAACACTTGCTATGTTGCATCTAACATAATTGAGTTTTAGTAACTACAGATCCTGGCCCGGCATAGCCAGGTGGTTAAGGCACTCGACTCGTAATTTGAGGGTTAAGGGTTCGAATTCCCGTCACACCAAATATACTCGCTCTATCAACAGTATGGGCGTTATAATGTGACGGTCAGTCCCACTATTCGTTGATAAAAGAGTCGCCCAAGAGTTGGAGGTGGGTGGTGATGACTAGCTGCCTTCCCTCTAAATTAGGGACGGCTAGCGCAGATAGCCCTAGAGTAGCTCTGCATGAAATTCAAAACAAACCAAACTATAAACTCTTGTTATACTGCATGTAGCATAGTAGAGTTTTATCTTTAATCGACTACTCCCATCTATTTATAGAACAGACTGTTGAAACTAACACTCTGCTATGCCTACAGTGGTTAAAAATAACCTTGATATTTCACGTAACAAAAGTCTCGTCTATAAACTATTTTTCAGTTCACCCACATTTCACAACTATAATACTATCGGATTTCCTGGTTTATTGTTTGAAAATACAGCACCAATTGCTTGTTCACGAAGACCCAACTGGCACAACGGTATTTTGACACCCGTAGTGTCAACACAAATATCCAATTATGCAACAATGTGCTTAATTTTAACCGTATAAACTCATCCAAGATAATATAACTCAAAATTTAATGTTTCCAGAAGATTATCAATTGGCTGGCGAACATTTTCTGATGAACCCTTTTCTAATATAACAAAATCAATTTACGGTTCATTTATGAAAGAAAATATTATTACTGTTTTCTTTTAAAGCCTATAATATCACTAAAATAAATTTTAAAACTTACTGACATTCAGGCACAAACGTTCTCTTGAAGAAATAGCCGTTTCCTTCTGTAAGTCTACGTATTTGCAATGCTAAAATTCGAGGTTCGATAGCCCTAGTGTAGCTTTGCGCGAAATTCAGAACAAACAAAGAAACAAATCATTTTTATAAATTCAAGTTAACGTCACAAACATTCAAAAGGTGTTACACATTCTTTACTTAAGTATTATATTTTATTTTTTTACACTTTTTGAAACTCAAATTAAGATCTGATTATAATAAATACGTTTATTATAAACAAGGTACCCTTGTGCGTCAAATATTTTAATATTTTGCTCAAGAGAACTACTATCTGTTCTGCAGAGTCCATATTATGTCTGAAGATGGTAATATTTAAGTATATACAAGGATATCTTGAAAATTAAAAACTCTTTGGTTTTTAAATGTTCCCTGTTGAACACTTGCAGCCATTTGTGGATTGATTGATTAAGTACAAAGCTATACAATTGGTTATCTGTGCTTTGCCCACCATGGGTACCGAAACCTGGATCTAGTGGAATTAGTCTATTGGGGAGGGGCCTTATTTGTGGAACACTCATTTCTAGGACGCATCAACGAGTAAGTGATAATAAATGTGTCTCAGTTTATGTGAAAAGAACGTAGAGTATCTGAAAGAAGGATATGTATCTGGTAGTAGTGGAAATTCACTGTACACTAGTGTTTGATAAGTGTATCTTAATAATCGCGACATGAATTTAGAGATATAAAACTGATTAAATTTAACTATTCTCTCTTCAACAGCTATCAGTTTAATAACGTATTTTTGTTTTTGTTTGTTTTGGAATTCCGCGCAAAGCGACACGAGGGCAATCTACGCTAGCCGTCCCTAATCTAGCAGTATGAGACGAGAGGGAAGGCTACTAGTCACCACCACTAACTCTTGGGCTATTCTTTTACCAACGAATAGTGGGATTGAGCTTATTATTATAACGCTCCCACGGCTTAATAAGCGAGTATGTTTGATGTGACGAGGATTCGAACTCGAAATCCTCAGATTACAAGTTAAGTGCTTTAACCACCTGACCGTGTCGAGCCTTGATCGTTTGGAATTTGGAACTGAGTAAAAAGCAGCACAGTTGGCTATCTGTGCTGGGATTACCACGGGTATTGAAACCCAATTTCTAGTGGTGTGAGTTCTCAGACATACCACTGTGCCACTTGGGGGGGGGGCGTTATACAAGGGATTTTCACAATTTATAATTTAGATACAGGAAATTAATGACTATGATTGTATACTATAAATCTGCAACCATGTTTATATAGCAGAAGGCTTATTAACAATACACTGAGTTTTAGGTATAGACCACATCTCCCTCTAAAATGCTTTTGAAAGTTTACTTATCGTGTGTAGATGATAACTTTTAAAGTTTATTTGAATATGATGTAGAATTCCATTTGTACTCATAACCGGTGGCTGCGTATTTTGTTTTTTCCTTACTGGAGTAACATTTTTCATTACCTTGCCGATATAGTACAACACCATATATATCGATAGTGTTAAATAATATAGATAACAACAAGAAATTTAAATTGACTGGTATTATAGAAGATGAAGAAAGTTGATCAAACGGGAAATTAAGACATCGAAAAGGATATATGGAAAAATCTTGTTTTTTGCCCGGATAATATTTTTCAGAGTGTTCTAAAGAAGGACAAGGATTGGATACGTGAGCCACTTACTACAATATTTTGTAAGTCCTTGAATAGTAGACAAGTACCAACATATTGGAAATTAGCTAATTTCACTTTCATCTTCAAAGGAGATAACGGAAGTTGCTCCAATACTTGTAGGCCTATTAGCATTACATCGGTTGAGGAAAAGGTTTTGGAAAGTCTGATAAAGAGTACATAGTCATTTAATGAAGTTTAGAATTTTGTTGGATATTCGTTGTTTGTTTTTGAATTTCGCGCAAAGCTACACGAGGGCCATCTACGCTAGCCGTCCCTAATTTAGCAGTGTGAGACTAGAGGGAAGGCAACTAGTCACCACCACTAATTCTTGGACTATTCTTTTACCAACGAATAGTGGGATTGACCGTCACCTTTTAACGCCCTCACGGCTGGGAGGGCGAGCATGTTTGGCGCGACTCGGGCGCGAACCCGCGACCCTCAGATTACGAAGCGCAAGCCTTAACGCGCTAGGCCATGCCGGGCCTTTGTTGGATATTCAATAAGATTTTACAAGTCCTTTGAAATGCTTTGAATATCTTACTCTATATGTTGATGAAAGTAAGGGTGTAACTGGATTTTAAGAAACACTTTTACAAAGTGTCACATAAAAAAGGCATTGAAAATTGTCTCTAAAGACGTGAGAGTTGAGATTGCAAATTCGATAAAATATCGGTGGATGAGAAAAAATCAGAGGCTAAGTTATAGGGCGTAGGCTAAAATTTTTTAGTCTTTTTGATTTACATCAATGATGTAGATGAAGGAATAATCAATAAATTACTTAAATTTGCAAATGATATTAAAGTCTTGGATGTTGCCAGTTGTGAAGAGAATGCTACTGCCTTACAAAAGGATTTAGATCATTTAGTTTAGTGGGCAAATATAAGACTGATGGGTTTTAATTATAACAAATGCAGGATAGTGTATGCTGGTTATCATAATTTGAGTTATAAGTATAATTTAGATGGGAATAACCTTAACAGTGTTATGAAAGAAAATGATGTTGGTAAAATAGTTAATCAGTATCTGAAGACATCTAAGCTGTGAGCTGTTGCAGGTGGTAGGGCAAATAGGATTTTAGGTTGTACCTACAGAAATACTAAATAAAAATATAAAAAAGATTATAATTTTATTTTGTAAGTCGCTAGTTAGATTACATTCAGAGAATTGTGTTTAGTCTTGGGCTTCTTACCTTAGTAAGGACATTAAATTGTTGAAAAAAGGTCAGAGTAGGTACCTGGGATGGATAGGTAATCATATGAGGAGAGATTAAGATCCTTAAAATTTATATATGTAAGAACGGCCGGTTTGGGTTGAGAAAAATTTTTATGCAAAGAAGCAAACAACGTTTCAACATTCTTCGGTCATTGTCAGGTTCACAAAGAAAGAATCCTTAAAATTTGTTTTTCTGGAAAACAAAGAAGAATTAGAGAGAATCTGATTGACGTGTAAAGGATTTGATACTGTTGATGAATCAATAATTTTCATACTTGATAACGATAATTACAAACTAAGGGATACAGATATAAGTTTAGGTAAAGTGGAAGCTGTCTTCAGCTAAGACAATTTTATTTTTCAAACAAAATGGTTAGCCAATGGAATAGGTTGTTTTCGGATGTTGTGAACGTAGTAAGTTTGAGTGTTTTCAAATAAAAGGTTGATAGGTACATGAGTGATAAGGGCTGGCTTTATTTTTTTTAAATAGTTTTAGTTTGGCTTAGAGCATAGGACAGCCGAGATGGGCCAACAGGTCCCTTGTTGTCTCTAAACATTATGTTATTATTGTTCAGCACCACTGATGTAGCTTTCCTTTTTTTCGGGAAATTAAAAATTCGTGTTTTCTGAAATTTCATGACAGCAGAATAGAATGATAAAGTTGGAAAGTTTGTTGTGCAAACCATTCAGAAGGAGTTAGTTTCAGGCGCCGTTTATATTTCCTAATAACCTCAACTGAATTGCGACAAGCGGCTCAGGATTTTAAACTTAGTAGCCTTACACTATTTTGAATAAAGTCAAGTCAGACTGTTTGAAATATTCTCTTCATATTACAAAGACATACAAGAAAGTACATAGAAAATTTGACGCCAGAATTACTTTTTGTACAGATAACTTTATTTGTGAAAATAACTATGAACACTTCAAGTAGAATTAAAAGCCATAACGAATGAAAACACACTTACAGACTTCAGACAGGCTAAATACAAAAAAGTTAGTTTTAGCTCTGCTATCTTTATCTTCAACAACAGAGTTTAGTTGTGTCCTAGAAGTTAGTTTGCATGGACTATGAATCCAAAAGTTCAAATTTCGCTCCCTGTTGCAGTAAAAAGGTTTTGGTGTGGTGTTTATATAAATGACGGTCAATTCCACTATTCAATAAGACAAAAGTAACCCAACAGTTGTTGGTAGTTACAGTTGACTAGCTATCTTTGTTTTGTGATCTATCAGATCAAAATTTAAGCAGTGGTGGTTACGTGCAGATGTCCTTTGTATAACTCTTAAAACAAACAAATCTCTAAAAACGTTAGGCGGGAAGATTTGTCTGTCAAGAAGTGTTGAGTATTTCCTGTTTACTGATAGATGTTTAGAGTTTATCTGAATCTTATAAAATTTTGTTTAAGTGTTTACTAGGATCTCTTATAAATTATTATTTTTATTCATATACGTTTATATTCGTGCTGCAGTTAGATCATTGGAAGATATGCAAACAAATTTTATATAAAAGCACTTACAAGAACAGATGGTTTCATATAATCTGACTGATGAAAAGATCTCTGATTTTCTAAAAAAAAAAAAAATTAAAAATCTAACCCAGTTATTCAAGGACTGAATCAAACATGTACATTAGCTTCTCACGTACGATACACACACACTAATAACAAGCACATTGTTTACAACTGGCTTGGTTATAATATTTCCTGCCACAACGCAGTTGGACCAGTCAGAATAAAATTCAACAAAAACTTTAATCTCCAAAACATTTCTTCTCTTACAAAGCTTCTTTTATTTCTGTGTTAAGTTTCTAACTGCATAAATATTAAAGTGCGAATCTATGGCATCTTTCTCTTGTCACTGTAAATACTTTTAGAGACTTAAAGCTCACTTATGTATTTTATCATAAATCAAAAGTAATCTTAAAACGAATATATCAACAACGCGTAGTTTTACTTCTTAGAACTTTATGATTGGTCTCTGAGGTGAAGGAATTATATCCATCATCGCAGAAGTACAATTCTTCAGTGGAGACCTTGTGGTTATGGCTCTCGACAAGTAATCTGAGGGTCGCGGGTTCGAATTCTCGTCACACCAAACATGCTCGCCCTTTCAGTCGTGGCGGCGTTATAATGTGATGGTCAATCCCACTATTCGTTGGTAAAGAAGAAGCCCAAGAGTTGGCGGTGGGTGGTGATGACTAGCCGCCTTCCCTCTAGTCTTACACTGCAAAAAGCTCCCAAGTAGTTTTGCGCGAAAATCTCACACATAAACAACGAAACAAAATATTAATTGGAAAAATAATAAAAAGACAGATTTTTATACAGACATGATTGACGACAGCAAGAGAAAAGGATTTTTATCTTAAACTGTGGAAAAGGCCAACACTGAAAGTGTCGAAGAGAAGTTTCTAAATGAATGTATCATCAAGAACTTAAAATATTAAAAGTGTCTTTACTTTAGCGTTCGGTGATGTAGAAGACTGAGAAAAAAAAATTATCTATATGAGCAGTAATTCAGATTAGTTACAACATAAACGAACAATATTAATTTGTTTTGAAATTCGTGCAAAACTACACGAGGGCTATCTGTGCTGGCCGTCCCTAATTTAGCAATGTAAGACTAGAGGGAAGGCAGCTAGTCATCACCACCCACCGCAAACTCTTGGACTACTCTTTTACCAACGAATAGCGGGACTAGCTGTCACATTATAAAGCTCCCACGGCTGAAAGGGCGAGCATGTTTGGTGTGACGGGGATTCGAACCCGCGACTCTCAGATTACGAGTCGAGTGCATTAACCACTTGGCCGGGCCGGGCAGCTATTAATTTGTTACGAATGCGAAATTGCAGGCGGAAGCTACTTTCTATAGATTTCCGAACTTCTATTTTAACAGAGTGTTTTTACTCCTTTTCGAGGACACAATGTGTCACACCTGCTCCTATAAAAGTATAAATAGAGAAGCTACATTCATATAACTTTTGATTATATGTTTACTAATACATTAGCCTTCCTCTGGCTCAGCGGTATATTTGCGGACTTACACCGCTAAATACCGGATTTCGATACTCGTGGTGGACAGAGTACATATAGCCCATTGTGTGTCTTTGTGATAAATCCTAAACAAAGAAAAAACAAACAAACTAATGCATAAAGACAGTGCTATTTCATAAAAAATCAAATATATCATTTTCCGACAACACTACCTCCCAGTGGCACAGCGGTATGGCTGCGGATTCGCACCGCTAGAAACCGAGTTTCGATACCCGTGGTGAGCAGAGCACAGATAACCCGTTGTGCTATATCCTAAACAATGAGTAAAACCGACAACACTATTAAACAGAATCTACGAAAGGTAAAGCAGTAAAAGAAATTCAGGATCAATACATTTTTTATTTAAAATTATTATTATAGTTGATCAGGAGGTCGTCAAGGAAACAAGGAAACTCCACATTATTAGAAGCTATCTAATTAATTTGCAGATATCTCGTACTGTAATATCAATAGACGTTGTATAAAATAACTACATAAGTCATGGTACTTTAGCTACAATGGCGTTGTTGCGTTGTGCTTCAGTCAGTCTTGGCATAGCTGTATTGCGTGTCGGTGACTTAACACTGAGCTATGGAAAAAAAGACCCTGTCACTTTTATAGTGATTTTGCACATGTTGCACTTGCAGATCATGCAGATCTCTCAAACAAATTTATTAGACACGAATGCGTTTTGGCGAAAAATCCGATGTTTTCCCCCATTTTCAAAATGCACAACTTTGATTGTCATTTTGGTCTGACAATCAGTGCCTTAACACGTGTAACATCACATACTCTGAGCTTGTAACGTTATTACATATATTTCTCTTTAAAATAACAGAAATATCTCTTTTGTGTTTCTTTTTTTGAAGAGTATATATTATTTTAAGACCGGGAAACACGGGTTATTAAGATCATTCAATGTAGATTGCTTTGAGGTGGTTGTTTGCCTTTCTAGATGAATCTACGTTATAAATTCAATCGTTCTATCTGTCACCTTGAGGATATTTTTATTTTGCTTTATTTTAATAGCCATTCCCCACAATTCCACTGAAGGAATTCAGCACACCCACTTGATTAATTCGGTATGACAGTAGTATATATAGAACATGTTCTGCCGGATTAGAGACAACCAGAGTATGTGGCTCTCCATTCTTTGACAAGCATTAACTCATTTCCACTCTAACTGGGTAATGACACATGCCGTTGTATTTCTTCGAGAAATACTGATAGACTTAAAGAGGAAGAAGAAAAAAAGCACAACTGAAGACGATTACATTTTGTGTTTGGGGGCATAGGTCGGCCATTACACTTGTAATTTTGTACAGACATGTGGATAAGCTGTTAGTTATATATGTACAAAATTACTACACAACACAAAAAATATGTTTCACACTCAAGAGCTTCGAGTCAACTGTTTTAAAAAATGTTGCATCTGCGCTACAAGTAAATAAATACTGGATTCCTATTATCTTAAGCCTAGTTTCTCTAAGAGTTTTAATTAGTTCATGTGTATATATGCATGTAAAAAAGAAGGATAAAAAATAGAAAACTGCAGGCTTATTAAACAGCGCTTGTCAATAGCTTGATTACGTCATATCTGCCACGTTATCGTATTAACATACGCTGAGCAACATTATGGTTGTTATCCCTGTCTTATGTCCCGATGAAGGTTCCGTGGCTAAATATTTTCTCCATATTTGCACTGTTCTGGAGGAAACAAAAAAAAGGCAAAAGGCTTAGTGGATGGGCAACAAATAAGGTTGATCTTGCAAGAGTCCCCACATTTTCAGTTCAACGTACTGTGATATGACAAACATTTGGTAACAAAAATCAAAGAAACTGTTGCATTTAATTACGTAGTTCAATCAGTTTTATGCTAACAAATGTTAGAACATTAAGGTACAAAGTAATATGTATCGCATATAGCTGGATATCAATAACATATTTGAAATCTTAAGGTAAACCTTGATAAATGTTAAAATACAATAGTTATAAATAGCTTTACTAATGTATATATATTTATTTATTTATTTGAGCGTTACTCTAATATAAGTGCAATTAATCTATTCTGATAAAGTCCCCTACTGGTACAGCGGTAAGTCAACGGATTTACAACACTATAATCCACGGTTCGATTCCTCTACCTGGACTCCGCAAATAGTCCAATGTAGCTTTACTATAAGAAAATCCACGTCCACATAATAAATATAATGATGAAAATTAATTATCACTTCATTAAAAGCTGGCTGGCTTGATCAATACTCAATTTATACACTTACTGGATATTTTTATTTAAAAATTACCTAATATTTAGTTCTCTGCTGGTACAGCGGTAAGTCTACGGATTTACAATGTTTAAATTAGCGGCTCGATCCCCATCGATGGACTCAACAGATAGCCCAGTGTGACTTTGCTATAAGAAAACCCAAACCTAATATTTAAAAACAGTTATATTAAAAGAAAGTTTTTCGGTAAAAATATCACAATAATTTTCTTATAAAAGTCACACTTTATCAACTAATAAACAAAATTTTTAAAAATTGTATAGTGAAACACAAATGCCATAAGTTTTCATTCGTTGCAAATGCAGTAGTTTAAAGTTGATACTGTTTATTTATAACTTTATTAGAGTGTATATGTGTTTTCTTATGGCACCCCTGATTTTAGCGTTGTAAATCCGTAGACTTATCGCTGCATTAGCGGGGTACAAGCTTATTAGAATAACTTATATAACACAAGTCAAACATTTTAAAAAATGAATCACTTTTTATCAAACAGAATTAAAAAATATATATAGCCTATATAAGTTAAATAATTACAATTAATCGCTTAATATATGTTTACAAAAAACATCTTGGAAGAATTAAATAGTTATTATCAACAGGGTTACTAGTTCATCCATCACGAGTTGATTATTATACTTAATCAAGTATTCCATATTAGTTTGGCGAACTATTCGTTCTTATTTTCTTGAGGACTACTTGAAATTATAGCTTTTTACCGCAGCTACTACTTAGAATTAATATATTTTCTGTTGCATTTATGTTTCAATAATTAATTTATTACTGTACACTTGCTAGAATCAGCCACTTACAACAAACAAAATGCAAAGAAAGTTTGTCTTTTACAAATAAAGATCACAAAATATTATTGATTGCAATGAATGCTTAGATTTGGAAAGTCCCCTTTTGTGTAACAACTCAAAAGAAACTGTCCTATTGAAAGGGCTAAGAGCACTTGAAACGACTGTTTTTCTTGCCTTTGTTAAGTGTTAGAGCTCTACAACTCAACCATCTGGGTATCATATAACTGTCACAATACTATGCGCTCTTTTTTATACCCTAACAATATATGTTAAGATCGTTAAGACAGTGTGGATCCTGGCGCTGACAACATGTTGATGTGAATATCGTTTCCATATGTGTATTTTTTTTAATGTGACAAAAAATGTTGTGAATAATGCAAAGTAAACACTATTTATAATGCCGTTTGTTGAATCTCAGTCTAACAAGAGCAACTCACGATGTAGTAGTCCAGGGTTGTAAAGCCCACAGTAAATTTCCATCACCGAAATTTAAAAATTCGAGCTTCAATATTGAAAACGTGGGCAACTCGTGAACATATATCTTAAAAATATATTAGTACAATACATTATTTTTGTATTATCACTTTAATATGAAAATATTAAAAATAAAAACTCCTTGTTGTGCAAAATTTTTCTGCTATCCATAAACTTTAAAAAGAATAAATTCTGTTTGTTTTTTTAATTTCGCACAAAGCTACTCGAGGGCTATGTGTGCTAGCCGTCCCTAATTTTGCAGTGTAAGACTGGAGAGAAGGCAGCTAGTCATCACTACCCACCGCCAACTCTTAGGCTACTCTTTTACCAACGAATAGTAGGATTCACCGTAACATTATAACGCCACAACGGCTGAAAGGGCGAGCATGTTTGGCGCAACGGGGATACAAACCCGCGACTCTCGGATTACGAGTCGCAAGCATTAACGCGCATGACCATGCCGGGCCCAAAGAATAAATAGAAGGATACTTCTAAAAGTATGATAGGTGTATTTTTAGGAATGCATACAGAATTTTTGTGATATTTTATGGCATTAGTACTTGAACTTTTGATTGTTAAATAAACATGGCCCGAAACTGACTGCAAGACGTAATGCTTTACGACGTTCAAGAGAATGAAATAATCGAGCTTTCTTAAAGTGATTTATGTAAAAGATGAGGATATTTATAACTTATCGTGATCCTTGCACGATTTGCTTTTGTGATTCTTGTAGCGTTACTAAACTGGATTTTATTAAAGAACTAATTATCAAAGATAAACAGCCATTCGATGTCAAAAACGTATCACAGCGCTTTCTATCCAGCTTCAACGTGGTTGTATCCTCTGAATGCCATCTGGTGACTAGAATAAGAAAAATGACTGCATCTGCTTCAGAGGTCCACAGCTTTCGTGTGTGTCTTCTCATAATTCTAAGCCTAATATACATGTCGTGTAAATCACTAATATGGCTACGAGCATTTAATAATGAACAACGTTAAGAAGTACAAAGTTGGTACATTAAAACTTAAGTACAGGTAAAGTACACGAAGAGATAAGATACCAGACCCATAGAGCTCGAGTATAACTGTTTAACTAATTTTTGACCTGTCGACCATCTAAGAGGTCCACAACAAAGGTTTCATCTGACTTTAAACCAACTTAAACTGACTATTCACACATTCCAAAGCTCAGCATACAAATCATAAGCCCAACTAGTACCATATTTCAAGATTGTTAAATTTGAACAGGCGAAAAAACACATTATTAAAAAAAGAAAGAGAGAAAGAATATGAAATTTGTACAAAAACAATAATTATTAATTAACCGTCTAAAACAGATTTCGCTTCTATCTGAGTCAAAAAACATGTTTATCTCCAAAATTACAAAACACCTAAAATTATCTTTCTCCGCAATGCGATTGTTGAGACAGAAGATTTTTTTTGTTTTGTTTTTTTGAAATTAAGCACAAAGCTACACAATGGGCTATCTGTGCTCTGCCCACCACGGGTATCGAAACGCGGATTTTAACGCGTAAGTTCGCAGACATACCGCTGAGCCACTGGGGCCTGAGATAGAAGAGTAAAATTTTTTATTGTTAAAAATTAACGTGAAGTTTTATAGATTTTTTATTAAAGGGAATTTCCGTCATGTGGCATCTTTACGTAATTAGCAAGAATGCATTAAAAATTACTGAATTCGGAACAATGTTTTATTCAAGTCACCTGAGAATCAATTGTTATTTGTAACCGTAATGATATGCTATTCGTTAAATCTAGTTTTATTTTATTCGACATATACTATTTTCACGAGGGCATCATAATGTTGATTGTAGACAGTGAAGAAATCTGATTAATAATAAGGGTTAGTTTTCAGGTTACCTACTAACGCTTACTGGCCCGGCATGGCCAAGCGTGTTAAGACGTGCGACTCGGTAACTGATGGTCGCGGTTTTCCATCCCCGTCGCGCCAAACATGCTCGCCTTTTCAGCCGTGGGGGCATAAGAATGTGACGGTCAATCCCACTGTTCGTTGGTAAAAGAGTAGCCTAAGAGTTGGCGGTGGGCGGTGATGACTAGCTGTCTTTCCCTCTAGTCTTAACACTACTAAATTAGCGACGGCTAGCACAGATAGCTCTAAGAAAACAGCCGAACTGAAAGTTTCCTCCAATTGTTTGCTTTCAAATTTCGCGCAAAACTACACGAGTGTTATCGCGCTTGTCGTCCCTAATTTAGCAGTGTCAGACTAGAGGGAAGACAGCCAGCTATCAGCTTTCACCGCCAACTCTTGGGCTACTCTTTTATCAACAAATAGTGGTATTGACCGTCACTTTATAATGCCCACACGAAACAAACAAACAGAGATTAGGCGTAAGGCAAAGCCGCAGCTGACGTATGTTTCATATGAAACTTATTACTATTACGACCAATATACAATGCCAGAGTTACGTATTTTCCGTTGATCTTAAGGTCTAGAAGTCTCTCTAAAGTTACTATTCGCTCTTTTTGTATACTTTATCAACAATTCATTGCGAAACACATTGTTTTTTAATTATTCTCTCGTTTCCTCCTTTTAAATTCGGAAAATATATTTTCAAAATATTGTAATTTAGTGTTAAATTCTATAAGGGTGGTAGTAAAACGTGGTGAAATTAACAGCAAGTTTAAATTATACATTGCTGTTTTCTTACCAGTACCATCAGGTTCCGGGTAGTCCTGGGCAGTGACTAGGATGCACAAAAGAGTGATAAGCCAGAGACACCTAGTGACTCTGTGGACCTCCATGGTCCTGAAACGTACAATAATCAACAATGTTTGTCACTGTCACGACTTGATCATCAGCTTTCTCTCGATACCTTTATCTGATAATCACGAAATGATATTAGTAATTCTTATGACACTGTTTTATCTCCCTTCCTCAGTAGGATGTATTTCGTTGCAGAAGACCGAGAGCTCTAACGACCGAGCGGAGCAGCTAATAACCCGTCCAGCTCCTGTTTGGAGAATGTTTAGTTGAAATGTGGTTTATGTATCGGACAAGCAACTAATGGTGTTGATACTAACGACCGCCCACACACACACAAAAAAATTCATAGACGGGATGTTCAGAGTAACACGATCGGTCCACATGGGCCAGTCCACTCTTCCTTTATGTCGGGTGTTTGCTATCGTCACCTACAACAAGTTGAGACTCCCCCGCACCTTTCAATTACTTCAAGATGACTTAAGAATGTACATTTCTTTCACTTTCTGTCTGAAATTAAGAGTTTTTGTTAACTTACGAGACTGTAAAAGTATGACACCAATCAATTACACTCAGTTTTAAGCGTAGGTGAGTAATCAGGAAGCTGCTGTTACAAGAATGAACATGTTATATCTATTAGAAGAAATATTTTAAAGCTAGACTCTGTTGTGAGTGTACAAATTAATTAATCACTACTCAGCTATTCTTAAACTTAAATGGAAAGGACTAGTTAATAATACGTATGAGTTCTAACAAAAATGTTAATTCTTGGCTCCAAAAATGTTGTAGATGTCTCATTAGGTGTTTCAGAGAAGCAAAGAAAAGAAAAAGGTCTTAAAATTTTTTATTAACCGCCTTACGCTAATGTAACCGATTATCAGTTGCGGTGAAAGATAAAATAAAGTCTTGATAAAAAAAAAACTTTAAAAAAGGGATACACTCATGAAAGAATAAAATGATAATGTAAATTTAATGAAAAAAAAACCATAATACATGAAAGTTCTCTCCTTATTTAAAGTGTAAACCACAAAGAGTCATCTGTGAAATATTGGGTCTATCACTTTCTATTATGAAAGTAAAACAGGTTAAAATGAATCGGAAATAAACATGTTTGTTTTGGAACAACAATATATGGACATTTTTTTTCAAATTCATTTTTGTTTAGAACGGTTCTCTGACTCTGTTTGTAGAAAACTGAATGAAATTCAGCGACTTAATGCGTGGAAATGTTGCAAATCAGAATGTAGGAAGACGAGATAGTAAAAACGTGAAATACGAGACAAAATAATACATTTCTCTGGGGTCATTGTGTTCCAGAAGCTTAGCTAAAAATGTTTTGCTACAAAGCTATGAAAATTGTATTGTAAACTAATACTATTTTATTTAGTTCCAGTAGATTTTTTTCCACACATATCTTCTGGGAGGAAGGTTTCAATACGGAAACCAAAACGATCTTATTTCGTCACCATGAAGTATCCACAGGCAGTTCTTGTTACAAAGGTTTCACTTTTGACTTACAATTACTGAAATATCTATTTATAGGATAAAAATTCACTTTACTTAATGAATTCTATTCTACCAAATGTTTAGTATTACATATAGAGTGATTCATTATTTACGTAAGCTTTTTTTCTTGTTTTTTTGTTCTTGAATTTCACACAACGCTACAGGAGAGCTATCTGCACTAGTCGTTCCTAATTTAGCAGTGTTAGACTAGAGGAAAGACAACTAGTCATCACTACCCACCGCCAACTCTTGGGCTACTCTTTTATCAAGGAATAGTGTGATTGACCGTCAATTATAACATCCCCAAGATTGAAAGGACGAGCATATTTGGTATGACGGGAATTCGAACTCGAGACCCTTAAATTACGAGTCAAGTGCCGTAACCAAATGGCCATGCAGTGAGGAATAAAAAAAAACTTACATAATCATATCTTATCTGTTTGGCTCAGCAAGAAGGCTTAAAGTTAAAAACCAAGTTAAAAGTCACAAAGCAATGAAAAGTTACTGGTTTAATAAAACTGTAACTAGCACAACAAAAATAATAATTTATTTCTTTGTCATGTTCTAAGACTTGTGATACATACCTGAAACAACGTAATGAGATCCAATGAAGTTAAGAAAATGATTCGTGTGTTTTTAGTCACATAAGATTTTTAGTACTTCATGACTTAAATAGAACGTTGAATGACTAAGCCATAGTTCTAATTAAGTGAACACAATATGGACCATATGTATTATAATTATTAATATTTAAGTGCAAGATGAGCTGATATTAACGTGTTTTTACTTCGCTATCAATGGACGATTATATGTACTGACTAGTTTATTTTTGTTAGTAAATAAACTCAATATGGAACATCTTCGGAAGTTTCGTCTTGTTTTTCTTTTTTAATTCATTTAATAAACTTCTACACGTCTTCGTTCATTAGTTATAATCAATTTAATTCTGAGTTAAAATTCTGCGAACACTTTAGTAGAAATGGATAAGAGAGTACAAATACGAGATTTAACTTTCTCATGACACCTTGAGTAGTTATGGCAGACTTTTGTTTTTAAAAAAAAAGCCCGAAAGATAAAAGTCCAAAAGGATGAACTCAGGGGATTCGTTTATTTTACTCAAAATCAGGGTTATAAATAATAATGCCAATAATAACAATAAAACTTAATTTCAATAAGACGTACAAACCTTAGGAAGATAACTTTTCAGTTTTGCTTTTATCTCAAATAATAAAAACGTTATTCAACGTTCTTTTGGGTATATTAACTTTCTTTCACTCTGTTTATTTTAAAATTAACTGACCGTCATTTATGCAGTTAGTTGAGCGTTAGTTGAAGTTTTTTAAGGAGCTATAGATATTAAAATTTCTTAATTACCCCACTCCCTCCTAGCGGCACATCAGTATGTCTGTAGCCCGAGTTTCGATACCACTGGTTGGCGGAGCACAGATAGCCCATTGTATAGCTTTGTGCTTAATTCTAAAAAAAACCCACAAATCTTTAATTAGTTTTCAAACCATATTGTTTTATTTAAGATAATACACTTTATTGTAACATGAAACAAGACATTTTCGAAGTACTTTTTCTAACACAACTTTTTAATATATTAGCTGCATGCTTGGAATATTATTGGCTTAAGTTTTTGGATGTCATTTTTAATTCGTTGAATATCAACGAGTACATAGTGAAGGGATTCACAGGTTGTTGTTGTTTTTTTATCAGACAATGTGACAATCGGTGGTTCGTATGATATCAAGCCAAAAGCGTCATACCCTACAGCCCTCATTCCAGAGACCTTTGTTTACAGTTGCGAACTGAAAGTTTTCGTAACGTTAACTTGAAGGATGAGAAGACGACGATGAATGGCGTCCACAAATTTTTAACTTATTTTTTTCCCAAGTCAGTGTTTAAATTGGCAATTTGCCCTCGTGACCTGTTTATGTAAGATTTCATTATCGAAATGTAAGCATATCTGATATCAAATATTATTGCGTTCGCTCTCATGGATAAACTAGTTAATTAATTATCTTCGCAAGCAAGAGTATTATATTGGCGTTTAATTATGGTTTCCCTTTGTCTGTTTTGAATTTCGCGAAAATCTACACCAGGGCTATCTGCGCTAGCAATCCCTAATTTACCAGTTTAAGACTAGAGGAAAGACAACTGGGCATCACCACTCACCGCCAACTCTTGGGCTACTCTTTTGCCAAGAAATAGTTGGATTCATCCTCTCATTATAGCATATCCACGGCTGAAAGTGCTAGCATATTGTGTGGGGATCCAAACCCGCGATCCTCGGATTACAAATCTAGTACCTGAACCCCTTGGTCATGCCGGGCCTCGTTGTTATGCCAAATAATAAAAAAACGCTATTCAGTTTTCTTTTTGATACATTTAATTTGAGGCACTCTGTATAACGTTTGTTTCACATATATATATATTTACTTATTTGCGCTACAACTGTATATATCTTATACTTTATTCATTTTACGATAATTTATTAAATATGCACGTTTCACTTATAATGGCTTTACATTAAATTCATGTGTATTTATTACTGTGTGAAGTACAAGGTAGAAAAAATTACTTGCAGTGAGTTTTGGTTCGTTTTGAATTTCGTCCAAAGCTACTCGAGGGCTATCTGCGCTAGCCTTCTCTAATTTAGCAGTGTAAGACTAAAGGGAAGGCAGCTAGTCATCACCACCTACTGCCAACTCTTGGTCTACTATTTTACCAACAAATAGGGGGATTGACTGTAACATTATTACGCCCTCATGGCTGAAAGGGCGAGCATGTTTGGTGTGACGAAGATTCGAATACGAGTCGAGCGCCTTAACCACCTGGCCATGTCGGGCCCTTGCAGTGAGAAATGTATATTACAACTGTAATACAAATAAATGAAGCCCATCTCTGTGGTTTAGTATTTTTAGAAGAAATTGCTCTTATGTTCTCTCGCCAGGAGAAAACAAATAATATTTTATATTCTTAACTTACTTATGATACAGTTTTCGTTTTACTTAAGCACGCAATTAGAAAGTATAACTTAATCTTTCTCTAGTATTATGCTGTCATATTTGCATACTGGTGTTTTGAAACACTGTTCTATAAGTATCTTTCTCGTTGTTTGTTAAATTTGGCACAAAAGTACTCGAGAACTATTTGAGCAAACGCCCTAATTCTGAAGAGATAAACTGGAGAAAAATTATGTATTCAACATTATTTATCGCTACCATATGGGATTGAAAATGCAGAGTGTGATAGGGTGTGAACCATAAAACTTTCGGGCAACAGCTCGGTACGATAGCTACTGGGGATGTTATTAGAAACTATATCAAATATTTCGGTATCGGTACTTTGAAAATGCTTAAAAGTAAATTATGTTTACTGGTAAATAAAGAAACAATTTTCTGTTACAAGAGAGTTTATTTCTTTAGTTTATGGTTTTACAAATTTACAGAATCAGTTTATGATTTTTAAAATTCCGAAAAAAATTTGTATAGTACAATTTTATGAATCTATAAAAATCATGTTTAACAAGTCTTTAGTTATGTGAAACATAAACCTTAAAAAATTATTTTATAGTTTCTGCTAATGTTAAAAATTGATTTTTCATCATTTTATTTTATTTTGTTGTGATAATGTGTACGAAAGCTGAAATTGAGTTCAAATTAACGTCCCTCTGAGGGAAAACCTGGTGTGACTTTTGGTTGATGAAAGTCAGACTTTTGTCTTCATATCGCTGATATCAGTAATATGAGGTTCTTATCCACTGATATTTACTGAGTGCAAAGAATAATGTGATCACAAAGTTTCTGAAAGTAAATGGTTAACTTGATTCATTATGCTAGAAAAAAAACGTAGGTTCGAGAAGGACTCGTAATCTGAGGGTCGCGGCTTCGCATCCCGGTCGCGCTAGATTCGCAATTTGAGGGTCACCGGTTCGAATTCTCATCACACCAAACATGGTTGCTCTCCCAGCCGTAGGGGCGTTATTGTGTGACGGTAAATCCCAATATTCGTTGGTAAAAGAGTAGCTTAAGAGTTGGCGGTGAGTGGTGATGACTAGCTGTCTTCCCTCTAGTCTTACACTGCTAAATTAGGAACGGCTAGCACAGATAGCCCTGGAGTAGCTTTGTGCGAAATTCCAAGAAAACAAACAAAAGGCTCAAGAAGTTTTGATATAAATGAATAAAACCCTACAATCTGAGGGCTTTCGAAAGGAGGACCTCTCTTCTTCAGGTGCAAACTGGGAATCTTGATTAGGGAAGAAAACTGGTCGTAGCTATGGCATCGTTTATTTCAGCTCTATTGATGAATTTGTACAGGATGGGGTGTCCATTAATAAAGTTTAAGTGTTCGTGTGGGTACTTAAGTATTGAATCTTGTAAAATGCTTATGTTAAGAAATAGGAGTACACCTACCTGGATTGAGCTCGTGTTCCTCGAGAAGTCTTGATAAAAGTGAATAAAAAACCCCTATGATCGAGCACTTTAAAAAGGTGGGCCACTCCTTTTCAGGTTGCAAACCTCAGTTTACCTTACGAAAGCGCTCGCGTTATGGATAACTTGATTTAGACCATTGATTAAATGAAAAAAATAATTGTTACTGAACGACTAATTAATCTATTATAGACATACATAAAGAAACACAAAAATATTTATTACGCTTCCGTCTGAACAGCAAAACGAAAATTTTAATAACAAATTAGACAACAAACTGAGAAAGAGAGAATTTACAGTTCTTTGCTGAATATTTGAAAGATTAGCAGAAATCGAAACTTTAAGTGACTTACTATATAGATAGCTATTTTAACGAAAAGTTAATCTGTACCATAATAAGCGAACAGAGTGGATTTATATGAATTTACAATTATTCTTTATTTAATATTTGATGTTTATTTAAGAAATTAAATCTTTTGATAAGTAATACTCATGTGTCTCGTGCGTGACAATTGCTTTTTATGTGCATGCCAATCATTCCACGAAGATGCGAACTTTCAATATGAAGGCAAAGAAAATAGTTATGCGTGGGTGAAATGAAAATCAGATGGTTAACTAACTGATCTCATTCTTTTAGTCACGTGATAAGGCCAACTTGGCATTCTTTAAAGGTTATTTTTTTTCATTCTTTAGAGTTTTAGCTGTTAATGTAAAAATAATAACAACATACGAAATAAAAATAGTTCTCTATGGGTCGCCTTTTTATCATTAAACCATGAATAACTTTCTTTCAAAAACATTTTCAAACCCAAAAAAATAATAATACGACTTTTGATGAGAAATAATCGGTCCTGCATGGTCAGATGGTTAAGGCACTCGACTCCCAATCTGACGGTCGCAGGTTCGAATCCTCGTCGGACCAAACATGTTCGCTCTTTCAGCCGTGGGACATTATATTGTGAGGGTCAATCCCGCTATTCGTTGGTAAAAGAGTAGCCTAAGAGTTGGCGGTGGGTTGTAATGACTAGCTGTCTTACACTGCTAAATTAGTACAGATATCGCAAATAGCCCTTGTGCAGCTTTGCACGAAAATCAAAAGAAAGAGACAGAATTAATTTACATGTTATTTTCTTTATTGTGGCGTTATATTTCAGGCAAACACAATAATCACATGATCCAGTGTTGCTGTTTTTGTTTTGAATTAAGCACATAATGGACTATCCGTGCTCTGCCCACCATGGGTATCGAAACCTGGTTTTTAACGTTGTAAATCCGCACACATAACGCTGAGCCACTGGGGGCCGCAATAGTCAATTTTATCTTTAACGACAAATATTGTTTTTCATAGATACAATAACAAATATCTGAAAAGCTCGGGTGGTATTTTGTTTTAGGCTTAAACATTAAAAAATACGCAGTAACTGTTAATGATAAATGTGATGAAGAACGTGTGTGTTTTTTCTTATAGCATTGTTTTTTTTATTTCTGAATTTCGCGCAAAAGTACACGAGGGCTATCTGTGCCAGCCGTCCCTGATTTAAGGGTGTAAGACTAGAGGGAAAGCAACTAGTCATCACCACCCATCGCCAACTTTTGGGCTACTCTTTCACCAACGAATAGAGGTGGAATTGACCGAACATTATAACGCCCACATGGCTGAAAGGGCAAGCATGTTTGGCGTGACGAGGATTCGAACCCGCGACACTCAGATTACGAGTCGAACGCCTTAACCCACCTGGCCATGCCAGGCATTCATACAGAAAAGCCACATTAGGTTATCTGCTGAATCCACCGATGAGAATCGAACCTCTGATATTAGCGTTGTAACAGCGGAGGTTTTGATGAATAAACAAGAGTTTACACATATTAAATATTTCGACTGTTAATATGTGCTTGTTTTCTGAAAGTAACTTTCAAATATACAGAAATCTTATATCTCTCACAAATCCACAGAATTTGATTTCGTAAAAATAAAACTGTGCTACGTTTCCACTAGGGGTTTTCATACTTGAAACCCCCTATATGAGAGTGAAAGATTGTTTGAATTTTGCCAGAAGTTACCAAATAAGTTTGGTTTTTTGAATTTCGCGCACAGCTACACGAAGGATCTCCGCTCTAGCCGTCCCTAATTTATTAGTGTAAGAATAGAGGGAAGGCAGCTAGTCATTGTAATCCACTCTTGGGCTCTTCGTTTAGCAAAGAATAGTGGGATTGAAGGTCACGTTCTAACGCCACCACGGCTAAAATGGCGAGCATGTTTGGTGCGAGAGGGATTCGAATCTGTAATCCTCGGATTGCAAGTCGAGCGCCTTAACCACTTAGTCATGCCGGACCGTTAAAATTCCAACCTCCAAATACGGATATTTGAGTTTTATTTTGCGACTGTTAAGCATGCTCACTACCAGCAGAACAAACGAATAAAGAAAATCATTCTGACATTTTTTAAATGATGAGATAATTACACACTCTATAGGAAAGCATAATTTTATCTTCCTGTTGAGAATGTAAAGAAAATGTTGAAACAAAAGCTAGGAAGATAAAAATAAAGTTTTCTTCGATGAGAAAGTTTAAAGCGAACTCTATTTCAATTTATATAAAATAATTTTAACCGACAAACAATTTGGATGAAATTTAGTGCTTACCTTCAAATCTTCAAATGCTGAAAGATTTGAGATTTGTCCCAAAATTTTAAAATAAAGTCAGTTGAAGTAGTGATGATAGTATTCAATGTATATGAGTAGTGTGAGTGATTGTTTGTTTTGGAATTTCGTACAAAGCTACTCGAGGGCTATCTGCTCTAGCCGTCCCTAATTTAGCAGTGTAAAACTAGAGGGAAAGCGTCTAGTCATCACCACCCACAGCCAACTCTTGGGCTACTCTTTTACCAACGAATAGTGGGATTGACCATCACATTATAACGCCCCCACTGCTGGGGAGGGCGAGTGCGTTTGGCGCGACTCGGGCACGAATCCGCGACCCTCAGATTACGAAGCGCACGCCTTAACGCGCTAGGCTATGCCGGGCCAGTGTGAGTGATACTGCGAGTATTTGTAACACATCACGTACTTACCGTGTTACGTACTATAATTTATTTCGAACTAGTCTCCGATTTATTATGTTATTTATGTTAATGTATTTTGATTTCAAATAGCCTGACATTTGAATCTGATTTTAAAAATTAATTGAATATCAGTAGGTATCAAATTTATAATACTTGCCTCTAAGATTGATACACACAATTTTATTTTTTAACATTAATATATTATAATATACAAAAAAATAAAACAATAAAATTTACAATAACGGTTATTATAAATAATAATTTGTAAACAAAAGTTTCTTAAACTTGCAAACAGTATTAAGTCCTCTATCCGGTCTGGAACTGAATATTTCGTCGACGGTTCACGAGGATCATATTATTTTTATGTTGATACACTTCACTTAACACTAACTTAACTAGTTAGCTGTATTATTGTCTCGCCCAACGCGGTTTACAAGCTTGCTTTTCTCAGGGAAAGACAGATAACTAACCTTCTCATAGAAATACTAGCGTTCCAAGTTAATTCTCTGAAGTTGAACGGTTGGTAACATTCAAAATGTATAAACGTTCCTGGTGAGACATCTGTAGTTTTCTCATTAATAAGCGTTTATCATAACTCCCGAGGTTTGTAGTATACTGACCGTAAGAAACGATCAATATTATACTGCCCCTCTGCTTATTGCGGTGACTACCTTTTAAGTCATTAAGCTAGATTCTCGAAAAGTCAGCTGGCAGTCACTAGTGTTACACACGTCGTATGTTGTTGATTCTTACGCTCGAGGATCTTCTACAAAAACTCAGTATGGCCAGGTTGTTAAAGCACTCGATTCGTAATCCGAGAATCGCGGGTTCGAATCCCCATCATACCAAACATGCTCGCCTTTTCAGCCGTGGGGGCTTTATAGTGTAAAGATCAATCCCAATAATCGTTTGTAAAAGAGTAGCCCAAGGATTGGCTAATTTCGGGACGGCTATCACAGATATCCCTCGTGTAGCTTTGCACGAAATTTAAAACAAATTAAACAATCTTCTACAAACTTAGAGAACAAATGGGACTTTCGCAATGTACATTTAACAATATATGATACATGAATTTTGAAATATATGGTAAACTGAAAACATAGATGTTAAAATAAATATTTAATGTTAAATCTGTTACAATTGTTACTGAAAATAAAATTGATGGTATCATTGGTACTTAATAGTTGAAAAAAATAATAAGTTATATTACTCAACATGTTGTTTTTAGTTAAATTTGCATCATACAATAATAGCTGCTTCATTTACAATTGTATGATTTGTGATCAAATCAAGCTAGTTATATAGACTGTAATTGCTATTTTACCCAGTAATGAGCATAGCTAACTAAATACTGTTTGTTTGGTTTTGAATTTCACGTAAAGTCACTCGAAGGTTATCTGTATTACTGGTCCCCCCTCTCACAATGCGAAGTAATAAACCATAAGGAAGGCAACCAGTTAATATCTCGAACCGCGCAATTTTGTGAAAAAAGTGTTATTGGTTGTCACATTATAACGACCTCACATCTAAAAGAGTAAGCATGTTCTGTCACAGGAATCAAATTCGCGACCCACAGACTTCGAGTCGAGCGCCCTATGTGTAGTGTTTAAAATATTTTACTTTAATTATTAGAATGCATTGTTTCACCATAAACGAAAGTTGTTTTATTAGTGCCAATAGCACACAAAGAATAGGCAATGTGTACGCTGTCTACCACGGGGAATCTAACCCCTATTTTTTTTTTTTCGTGTAGTAAGTACGTAAATAAACCGTCATTTTATCTTAGAACAGAAAAGAAAGTCTGGCAGCATTAACGAAGGATAATCAAAAGTAATTTTGGCAGCAGTAAAAGACATGATGATAAAAATAAAAATTTGTAACTATTTCCAACTTACCTAGGGGTATCAAGCCCTTCAGGGATCATAACAACCTTGTGGTCTACTTTACAGATGAAATCTTCATGGAGAAAGGTTAAAAAACAGAACTAGAAAATTCATCATTTAGTAATCTCATTTTCAACATAACTTTTATGCGATGCCCCATCTCTGCTTACGATTAGCTCTGTAGGATTTAAGTGAAAATACACATGTCATATTTATTGTGTTTTCTCTAAAACGGTAAATTGCGTTAAAGAGACTGTTAGATATCTTTAAAATAAGCTAATACACAGTGACCAAACGCAGCATATTTCTCAGATTACAAAAACTAAAAATATTAAGCCTCAAGGTACCAAAAATCAACGTACTGGAAATTATTTCGTTCAAATTAAAATTTTTATATCATTTCTCAAGATAAAAAGTTAAATTTTTAAACCTGATTGCCAAGAAAAGGCTGTGCATACACACAAATACTATAGGAAATTATAGATTTAATGTTCGTAGCCGCTCTGTACATATTTCATAAATGTGATAGAAATTCATGCATAATTACAAGAATATACGTAATATTAATTACATGTAAATAGCGTGACCATTGTAAATGGATGTATGACGTTGTTAAAAAAATCCGATGTTATTAGTTTATTGAAAAAAACTCAATTAGAAACGTTAAAAATATTAAATTTCACGGGTAGTAATGCCATCAAAATACCGTGTTTAAATGTTTTTTCACAAATAAAGCTTTTATAAGATTCGGTTAAACTGGTTACACACACAGAACTGTGTGTAAAGTGTATACTTTCTGAAGTCTCTTGAACTTTCTGCCCCTATTCAATGTAACGAGATCAACACACATATTAAGCTCTAACGACAAGGACACATTTTCTGTCAACCAGCACTTATACGCACAATTAACAACACTACAGAAAACTTCACTCCACATGAAATCTGACTCAATGTGACTCGAATAAAACGATAACACTATTTATATTACTCTGTTTTGATGAACACATTATTACTTTAATTCTTATCGCCAGCAGATTACATCTCTCAGAGTTTTAATCTGTCAATAAGAATCTTCCAGTAAAGCACTTGCAGCTATGAGTTAACGTAGAATTCAGTTACGTCAAGCTTAAGATTGTAAAAAAAAATATTTCTTTTTCATATTGTTATAAGAGTAATCAGTGCATATGCGACACATTACGCTTTTAACTCTTGCGTCTAAAAAACTGGCATACTTGTAGTCAGTACTGAATTTCCTGGCTTAATCTATATACGTGCTGTGATCCTTTTTCTGCCATTTCAATCTTAGCAGATGCTAAATTAAATATCTAGACATAATCTACAGAGCAGTAAGTAAAACTTTATGAACAGATTCTATAATACAGACGTTGAATATGTTACATTAAAATATTTTTTGGAACTTCACCCCTTCGTTAGCTCGTGTTGCTATTTCCGGTCATACTATATCTGACAATAATGTGTCTTATCAATAACCGTACGATGTATTGTTTATTGCAAAATGTTCTGTTGTAAGACTGACATTCCAAAGGAAAGCACATCACTCATCTCTGCTTGCTTTTCATAATCCTTCTTGAGCACGAGTGAGGTGTTTTTTTTGCAGGGTCTCTTTCAACAGTCTGATCACAAAAAAATGCTTCTTGACCAGTATATTTTTGTACGAAATATGATGTATATCTGTTTCATTCTCTTACTGTTTGATGTATAGTATGATTGAACTGATATATTATGGAAGATGCTTTTTTTATAATATTGCATTATCTTACTTAGGGCACATTAGTGTTTTTTAAAAATAACATTTGTGTTCATCGATTTTCACCTAATACCAAACGCTGTACTGTATGTAAGCCAAGTATAACTTATTGCGGGTCTTTATATTGATGGTCGTGGAACTCCAAGTTAATCCATATTCCTTTGTTTTCTAATGTCACTCAGCACATTGGATATTTCCATTTTATAAAATATAAATTTTTAATACGCACTCTTACTTTTATAATCTGCATGTGAATAGTATATAGCAAAATGTCAGACAATGTCAAAGTATAGTTCTGATACATATTGTTTCACTATGATTTTAAATCGGGTGTGTTTGTCATGTAAATTTTGGATACGCGTGGTAATATAACACACTTGACAGTTTTCATTCCTTTACCAGGAATTAACAAACTAACGAGGCTATTGGTTTTCTTATAATTCCAATAAACTTCAATTATTAGTTTATTTTATTAAATATAGTCGATTATTATTACTATTATTTTGTAGGTGTAGGAACTAGATGAAAGATGTAAATAGAAACAAGTGTTTATCTTCTCTATGATGTACTCGTAAGAATGTCACGTGACCTTATTGCTTTTCTGGCAGAAGACTAGTATATAATTTTCCAAACAGATTTTTTCGCTTAGAGATTATGTGAAAAAGAAAACAAATCTTGTTTACTCTTATTTGGTCACCTCAAAGTCCTGGAGTAGATTATGCTGTTTTCTTTTTTTCTTCTCATGATTTCACAGTTCCAAATGAGCGAGGTTAGGTCAGGTGGCTGTGAGCTTCATAATATGAAAGGGTCTTATCATCGACTTGGAAATCTGATATCCAGAAATTGCTTGGCAGTATTTTGGAAGATATCAAGAAAAAAAAATTAAAAGTTAAACATAACTGAAAGTGAAACCATTTATTAACATTACTTGAACTCAAACATATGTATGTAAATTAAACTGCTGAAATATAATGTAATTTTTAGTAACCTAATTCAGTCTGAAACAAATCAGTTCATCATTGACATGACGTACTTTCAAAGTAACGAGATTTATATATTTATATACGCTAAGTTTGTTTAATTATACATTTTCACACCCTCACTACAAAATAACTAGACATATATTTATTATTGTATTATATTGTGAATAGTGACTCTACCCTTTAAATATATTCATAATCAAAATAACCTTATTATTAATGTTTGTTTGTCACGCAAAGCTACGCGAGAGCTGTCTTCGTTGGTCGTTAATGATTTGGAAGTGATAGACCACAGTTTGATTTAGTTTGTTCTGATATTCACACAGAACTAGACGAGAGCCATTTGCATTATTCGTGATAGGCTGAAGGAAAGGTCTTTAATAAACACCTTCCACGCCATCTCTTGGGCAACTCTTTACCAACAAAAAGTGGGATTCATCATCACATTATAATGCTTCATGGCTGGTGACGAGATTCGAACACTATTAAGACAATTTTATATTTTTGTATATATATTTGTTTATGTTTTAATGCAACCTGCACAAAATTATTTATTCAACCAAATTTAAATGTTACTAGAAGGGCTATTCTTGTTTGACCAAATAGCGTAGCCACAGCTCTTAATTTTATGTGTTAAAAAAAGCCAAAAAAAACACTCAGATAAGCATAGTGTTTTTTTAATGTATGAAATGTATGAATAAAAATGTGCTATTTGTTAAAAATATCAATGGTTTATCCATACGTTTAAACAAATAAAATTTTGTTATATACATTCGATAATTCCGTTATTGTTTAACGCTGAGCATGTGTTAAAGCTACCTATAACACCTTGAAAGTTTATTTTGCGAACAGCTAGTTCTTTCTACTTTAACCCTTAGTTGTTTAAAACAAGTAATGCAAACCTTTAATCACACTTGATGGTGTCCAAAAATAGTGATTCCAAGTTTTTAAAGAAAGAATTCTCAACTTCTAATGAGAGAATATGGAAATAAAAGTTTGGTGAATCTCATTTCTTGGATTATAAGCATACACTTCTACCATTCAGCACATTATAACACAAAAAGTGATTTTTCACATCTCAAACAAGCTAGAGTTCTAGGTTACCATATTATCAAAACATTTTTCTAATTCTGTATAGTTAAATACCTTCCGTGCCCAAATACAATGAAGACAAAACGTGATAAACTGCACCATTAAAATGACACGAGTCCTTAAAATACGGACAAAAGTTACATTAATATAATCATTCCTGCATTATAGTGAAAACTAAACGCATAAAACAAGCTTTCAACGTATATAAATAACCTATATTTTTTGTCATCTTTCAATTTATTCAACCTCAAATTGACATAAGAACAGTAAAATTTCAATAAATCTTATCATAATACAAGTAAAATACGTTTTAAATGTAGAGTTGTTGTTGTTGTTGTTTTGAATTAAGCACAAAGCTATACAATGGGCTATCTGTGCTCTGCCCACCACCGGTATCGAAACCCGGATTTTAGCGTTTAAATCCGCAGACATACCGCTGAGCCACTGGGGGGCTAAATGTAGAGACATTGGTATTTACTCTTTACTTACTTGGATAAAAATAAATTTTAAATTACACAAAAGTTATAAAACACTTGTTTGTTTATTTGTTTGTTTTTGAATTTCGCACAAAACTACTCCAGGGCTATCTGTACTAGCCGTCCCTAATTTTGTGGTGTAAGACTAGAGGGAAGGCTGCTAGTCATCACCACCTACTGTCAACTCTTGGGCTACTCTTTTACCAACGAATAGTGGGATTGACTGTCACATTATAACGCCCCCACGGCTGAAAGGGCGAGCATGTTTGGCGCGACGGCGATGCGAATCCGCGACCCTCAGATTACGAGTCGCACGCCTTAACACGCTTGGCCATGCCGGGCCTTATAAAACATAAGTTTCCTGGTCCTCAGTTCATTATTTTATTTACAACATTTGGTAAATTGTGTAGTTCTCTCATATAAATAGATAGAAGAGAAGAACAAATCTTCTCTGAGAACTACAGAGAAATTTCCAAATGTAATATCCTGGTAAGTGGCTATTTATAATAACCAGAAACCCTGATTGAAACAATTCCTTACCAAATGTAAGAATCGTACTTAACATTTCAGGAAGTAACATCAGGATGTTTTTATATACCAGCTCAACATTTGACTATCTTCTCTTTGTCCTTTTTTGGATTTAGTACCATCGTAATATTCGTCTGAGCGTCACTTCTTCCCTGGTTCTTGTTTTTTTTTAACTATTTCGAACCTGTTTGATTGGAATTTCTTTTTTCGTCTAACTGTATTTTAGCCTTTTATTTTTGGTATGTCTCCCTTCGTTTACTTTACACGCGTAAACTACGTGTGTATTCGACTTGTTAACTTTGTTTTATTGACTTTGACTTTATTTAACAGTGAAATTCTAAGCACAGAGCTTCAAAAGTTGTCTAAACATTAAATTGAAAGAAGTTAATCCAAAAAATGCATTCCACAACCTTTGGATATTTCAGACACTTAGATTATTCTTTCATATTCTTTAATACTGAAACGGGTATTCAATAACTGATAGGTTGGCTTGTTAAATATACGGTTCATACGTCTTATCCCTGATGTAAATACGGTTAACCCCCTTTACCGCCTTTAGTCCTAACACTGAAAATAATATCGCTTTTGATCTGGATCATTTGTTTCTTTCTGCACCTGCTAGAGATAGTATGAACCGAGGATAGTTTGTTCCAGGAACATTAGTATATCTACACTACCATAGTATTAATGTTCCACACAGCTATATCTTCTCAATCTATTTGCCACTTTGTTTTCGAAATGTGTGTATTTTTAATTAACTGCGAATACTTTTCAACTTTACAATAGAACCAAGTTCACACTAATCACTTTTTATACACTTCCTTTTCATTGGTGCTGTGACGAAGGACTTTCATTATATGTTAACATAACCCGTCACAAGTTCTTTCAGTATTCTGTCTTGGGATTATCATATTTAAACTTATGACCCAGTCTTTCTCTGTTTTTATAGACATTGTTTGTATCGTGCTAATTTTCAGAGTTTTAGTCGAATATATAAAATTAAAAAATACTTCATTCTGTTACATAATTTCTTCAACTGAGGTTTCAGCCGTAAAACGTTTCATGTAATTAAAAAATTGCAAAGACAAAAAAATGTGTCCAGGTGCTGAACAATCCATTTAATTAAAATATGGCTGAATAGTAACAAAGGTCTTCAGGTGAGCCGATCATCACTTGAAGGCTTATCGTTACTATAATTCAACTTATTTCTAAGCTGATAGTTGTTTTTAGATTGGTTACTCTGTTGTATTATTCAGTCCTGTCATTACAAAGTACCGAGAACATTTTAACTGTTTGAGATCTGGAATATCTACTTGCCTCACCAGTGTTTAATCTGTAAACTGCTCAAGTGAAAAACCTAATTTTACACTTCCAAACGTCTTGTATCAGTCTCAAAATCTGCTAGATTTGCCAATCTCTTCCTCAACTACGATAAGTGAAAGATATGGTTTTACATACTTTTTCAGCCACAGCAGACAGGTTATACCTGGTTTCACGTCACAGTTATCGTCCCATCAGTAATGTATCCATTCTGACCAAAAACCATGCTATTCCAAAATGTCCGTGCAGTTTATAGATTGTTTTAACTTGTTTTAAACTGAATTATTATATAATTTAAGTAGATATTCCTTTATTACAAATCAACAATTTTGAAGTTTGGTAATCCAGATTGATAATTATTTTGAAATTTACCTTTCATTTTAGCGATGCCAGCCCGCTATTAAGTTTAAAACTCCAATTATCAGAATAGGCGTATGGAGTATTTATGTAGCATTTTCCATCCAGTTGATTAGTCTTTATTATATTAAGCTGACATACGTTATGTCTCTCTACTGCATATTTGTATGTTGATTAAAGAATATATACACAGACAGAAGATGCGTTACATCATTATTTGTGGCCTACATTAAGTATTTATACATTTTGTTTCAAAAAATAATTTAAATGGTACAAACAAGCTATCACCAGAAAGATATTTACTCGTACCATATTTGAAACTTTGGTCCAAAATATTGTACCACTAGTAGTTTTGTAAATCATTAAATACACGATTTCATCAGTGTCGTGAAGAAACTCACGATCTTCCCTCAATAGGGGCTAATTTTGTAGCTTGAACTTTGGGCCAGATTTCCATCACTAAAACTTAACTGCCATGAATCATTCTGAAGTTTTCTTTACATAAAAATATTGCACTAACACACATGGTTTTCAATTAACATTCTAGCCAGTTATATTGTCCATTCTGCACTTCAAAACTACATCACCTATACCTTAAACAAATTACTTTTTATAGAAGAAGTGTTTCTTCAGCCTACTGACTTCCTTCCGTGTTGTTATTTTTTCCAGTATTCTGATGCAAGATCAAGTAACTAAATGCATTGGGCTTCCAGAAACTCACCAATCTTTGGTAGGAAAGCAGTCTATTAGGTTATTTTGTTAACCATACTAAAATTGCAGATTAAATATCGGGGTTTCATCCGACTTTCATTTCACTGAAAATATAATTTTTTACTCATTGTCTGCGTGTTTAAATTTTGGTACTTGTTATTTTCGCTTCCTATTTGTTTCAACCAGGACATCATAGAATATTTCATGTGTAAAACTACCCAAGTTCACTGAGTATCTGCTATTGTACATCTTAAATTTAGATGATAGCCAGTTTATTTTAGTGCCTGAGTCAAACTGCTCTTTTAACTTAATCGTAAGTTTATCCAACTCAGTTGAAATCCCAATGTCTCAAACGTTCAATGCCATAAAGTGTCACTTCATACTGAGAGAAACAGGTATCTTGCTTCTATATCTTTTCTTTCCATTCCCTGATTTTCATCATAATGTTCAAATAGCATTAAATGCAACTTATACAATATCTTAAATTCGTCATTATTTTCAAACGCTCAGAAAATCCACTTTTCAAGGTTCATGCTGTTTCGTAATGCTGAATTTGCACAGAGGGTTTATTATTGGCCAGTTTGTTACTCTTGATAGCTAAAAAGTGGTTCTAATCCTAATTGGAACACAACTTATTCCATTCACTGCACGATCCCTGATCCCATTTTCATATTATTGAGCTTGAGAATGCCTGGACATGCTATATTGTGAGAACTTTAATTATTCCGATTGTGTTCTTTTCCAAAGTGTTTTTAACAAGGAAACAGTCTTCCATTAATGGACATCACTTATGTTCCAACAATATTACCTTTGCTATTTTGAGCGACTGCTTTACCAAATGGCCCCTACATGGCTAGGTGGTTAAGGTACTTAATTGATTCGCAATCTGAGGTCACGCGTTCAAATCCCTATCATACCAAACATGTTCGCTCTTTCAGTTGTGGAAGCGTTATAATGTGACCGTTAATTCAACTATTCATTGATAAAAGAGTAGCTATGAGTTGACGATGGGTGGTGATGATTAGCTGCTTTCCTTCTAGTCTTTGTTAAATTAGGGACGGCTAGCGCAGATAGCTTTTGTGTAGTTTAGCGCGAAATTTATTAACAATCAAACAAACAAGTTTACCAAATGTTATCTCAGTATGTCTGTTATAGCTCAAGATACCAAGCACTTTCTAACAGCATGCTACTCGGTCATCTATGTCAGCTTATCCTTCCTATTGTGATGTGGATTCATTTCATCATGCTTTGAAAACACAACAAAAATTCCCAATAACCAAATTATGTCAGAACATTGCATTTTCCAGTCTACATCATTTACAAATAAAGTTTCAATTAAAAAAAATAAATTCACTTACTAGATAAAATTTTGGAGTAGATTTGAGTATTGAAATAAACACAGCTTATTCCGTAGATTGTGTAGATTTGTGCTAAATAACAAACACATCTTTCCGCTGCTTTATTTTTGTCTACATTCTTTTGAGCCATGTTGTTGTTAAATAGATATCGTCTTCCTTGCGTAGTTCTATACAGTAAATAAAAAAGATATTGAAAAATATATTAGCTATATGGCAGAAACGAAGAAAAACAAGTACCTGAAAGAGTTTTATTTGTTTGAGTCTGATATAAAGTTTGATACTACGCAAAAATGATCAGAAAATTTTTATGTGACAGATATTTTGGGCTCATAACTTTCGGACTTCAAATCAAATTTTTATCAAATTAAAAAAGAGAATCCGTTGCTAAAAGCCCTCCAATATGTAACAGCAATTCCAACGCTATTGAATTAACTAACTTTTCTTCAGACGGACAGAAACATTTACAGAATTTTAGCATAATTTGTGCTTATTTTTTCTCCATATCTCAGAAAATACTTATGCAGCTACAACCGAATTTGGTGTCACGCTAGGATAATGTATGTGCTAGTTATGTACTAGGTTTGAAAGAAGTCCATCAAAGGGAAGTGTTTTTTCCACTGGTGCAAAGAAGAACGAAAAGTGAAGACAACAAAAACGAAGGTTTCCAAACTGAGTTTGACCGGTTGTAAAACGATGTAGGTCAAAGCGATATTTGATACGTAAGGTAATTAGTTAGGTTTGGTTTAAATTTTGCGTAAAGCTACTCGAGGGCTATCTGCGTTAGCCGTCCTTAATCTAGCAATGTAAAACTAGAGGGAAGGTAACTAGTCATCACAACCCCCCCTCCAATTCTTGGGCTACTCTTTAACCAACGAATAGTGGGATTGATCATAACGTAATATATCGCCGCCACAGCTGAAAGGGCGCGCATGTTAAGTTGGACGGGGATTTGAATTTACGATCCTTAGATGAAAAGTCGAGTGTCTTAACCACCTGGACATGCCGGACGTAACGTTAAGAGATTTGGAAGACTTATCACATAAAAAAACGAAAGGATTTTTATTTACGGAGATGATTATATAGACAGTTATATAGAGTTTTTATTCCTGTTATTAGCACATTGGGTGCCGTTAGGTTTAGTGTTTTTTTTCTGGTTGCACGACATGCTACATGTTTCTTGATATTACTTCAAGGTAGTGCTAATTTTTTATATAATTGTAATACTTCCATGCGTAAAAATATCTCGTAAAATGCTTTTCACTTATATTCTTTGTTTAGATATGTTGGAATAAATATGTTTGCCTTCCTTAAAAACCATAATTTAAAAAAAAACGGAAACTTTTAGTTAGTATTTTTTATTATGGTGTAATCTCGATTTTAATGTGTTTATTTTTTCATGTATATCTGTTTTTTTAATTAAGCACAAAGCTACACAATGAGCTACCTGTGCTCTGCCCACCACGGGTATCGAAACCCGGATTTTAGCGTATAAGTCTGCAGACATATCACTGAGCCACTGGGGGGCCACATGTATATCTAATTCATATACAAAATACATAGTTTCTTAATTACAAAATTATATAATAGGCTATCTGTTTGTGCTGTGTTTATTATGGGTATCGAAACCCATTTGAGTCAATGTTGTACCACTAAGGGTTAAAATATAATTAATCAACGATTAAATTATGGTCGGTTTAGAAACGACTTTTTAAAAACCTAATTGATGTTTGTGAAGTCTTTTTAAAGCTTTTTTTTCCATGACTTTGAGCAAAACATTTCTTAATTAACAAAATGCTGGGCATTGCCAGATGGTTAAAGCACTCGACTTGTAATCTGAAGGTCGTGGGTTTGAATATCCGGTTCCCCAAAAATGCTCGCCCTTTCAACCGTGGGAGTGTTATGATGTTACGGTAAAAGGGTAGCCCCAGGAACTGACGGTGCGTGATGATGACTAGTTTCCTTCCCTCTAGTCTTACACTGCTAAATTAGAGACGGCTAGCGCAGATAGCACTCTTGTAGGTTTGTGCGAAATTCAAAAATAAGCAATAATTAACTAAACTAAAAAATGTTAGGAACGCCATCTATCAATAAGCATTTGTTTTTCTCCAAGTATTTACCGCTTTTTATTTGTTTTCATCGCTTGTTTTTAAATTTATTGTTAGTTTAGCGAAAGTTATCATGTTGCTCCAGAGCAGAGATAATACAACGTTTTATCTTGAACAAACTACATCTATTGACAGAGTTTAATGTGTGAAATACAATACACAAGTATTGCTCCGTTATGTTGAAATACTTAATTATAAACGCTTCGATTTTTGTTCTGTTATTAGTGTTCAACAAAAAAATTCTAGGCCCGTTATTTACTATAATAAGTTTCCCAAGTGATAACTATGTTAACCTTTATACTAATAGTTTGTCATTATTAATGTATATCAACATTGAAACTTAATTTTTGTATTTATTTTTGACCAGAGAGCAGTATATAAGAGATTTGTTTTTTGTTTTAATTTATGAATTTAATGGAGCTACTATTGCCAGATAAAATTATTCCCTTACCAATAATTTCAGAAGAAAAGATTTATTAGGAAAGTTCCACTAGTTTTTAAGCAAGTTTTGAGATATGTAGCTATTGTATGCATAATTTAATAACATATAATATAATAATCATATACGAACATTTTCAAAAACTTTCGCAAATACGATCTGGGATGCTAGTGCCATCTTGTGGCAAAATAATTATTTTAATCATCTCTAATATACGTATGTCAAACATTTCATGACTTTCAGTAATGTGCATACCATTGTTCCCCATATTGAACAAAAAATACGGCTTAGGTAACTAATAAATGAATATTTGAAGCAAACTTCTTGTCAAAGCTCTAAATGTAGCTACAAGTTTGGTCGTCAATTTTGATTTCATTCCTTGAAGTTGCACATTGAGTTTTTTTTGTCGCACTTTTTTTTCACATCTAAAGTGTTTTTAGTTGGAGATCATGTTTTTATCAATACACACAAACAGACCACACAAAAAGAGAAAATAACACTCGCTAATAAACCACCTTAGCGTTAGGATTGTAACCCTATCATTTGAAACAGACCTTCACTTTACAGAACAAACTAGATTCTTTAAAAGATATTACCGTAGTTTTCCCTTTCTATAAAAGTGTTAATAGCTTCCATTTTAGTAACGCTCTGGAATTTCGATTAACAGGTTTTTGTCATTACCTCCATGCAATCGGTGCAGCCGAATCAAGCATGATTATTTATTCTATCTGGTAAACTCTCTATAGTTAGAATAATTTTTAAAAAATAGTAAATTTGTGCTGTAAAGTTGGCATTGAAGAATGAATAATTCTTTTGAAAACTTGAGCTAGAAGCTACTAATTCAGCTGACCTTGCTAATTCGTCCTTTCACCTTATAGTTTTGATGCTCCTAATCAGCCGTCTTTAATTCAAATGAAAAAAAAATTAAATAGATACAAATAAAAACGATCCACTTTTACTCTTTGATGAAGCTGTGGAAAAAAATGTTAGACCGATAGCTCACTTGACATTTTCCCCAGGTGTGCTCATAAAGTTAAGTCAAACATAAATTTTAAGTGAATCTTTTTCTATTAAATAAAGTTTGCGTACTTTTGATGCGAAAAAATAAAAGGAAGAAACACAATCAAAATTGGAGAAGTTATACCTTAATGGTTATATTTGAATTTATTACATGTAGTAAGATTCCAGTAAAGCACATTAAGTGAAAATATATAACAGTTTGGATTACCACAGTCAGAGATACGAAAGGTGAAAAATCGCTAAACTAAACATTCTTGTTAACAACACAATATGTTCTGCAGCAAGTTGTTTTGGTGTTATTTACTCTTGAAACACAACACTTTATGGGATAATGAGGATATGCCTCAAGTTTTATTTACAGATGAGAAAGGAAAACGTCATTACTTATTTCAGTACTGTGGCTCATGGTCAGGCAGAAATAAGATACTGAAAGCCAGAGATGAAAGAAAAACTACAAAATATTTATTAGTTCAGTTCATAATGAAACAGTTGAAGTAATTAATGTATTATCAAAGTCTTATAATAAAGGTGAATATATATATATATATATATATACTGTGAAGAACAGAAGTCTTATGACATCAGTCTAAGCTGAACCAGGCAAAAGGTTTCAAAGCTATTTATAAATTTAAGCACACTAAATTGTTTTAGGATATATAGATTTTTTTAAAAAGGCAAAATTGAATATGTTATGAAATACATTAAGAGCAAAATAGTTATGTGGTAGTAAAGCTATGATCTCAGTACAAACCACTCAAAGTACGTGAAAAACCTCTGATAGAGAAAATTAGAATATGTAAAAGGTAGAACAAACTGCAGTTGCTTTTACAACGTTCTCATTCATTCTTTGAATATTATATGTTAGTACTTTTATATAATGTTAAAATAATATTAACAAACAACGTTTAAATTAATGCTAAACTGTAAACATTAAAACGTTGACTCCAAACGATTCGATATTGCAATACGGTAATCAGGAGGAAGCTGCAAGACATAATCGTGTGTTATTTATACTTCTTTGTAAAGGCCATGTGGCCTTTTTAACAATAACACTTCCCGTGTATACAATGTGTGGTGACCTTGTCTAAAATGTTCACGAGAGAATTGTAAACATGTGCACAGGTCACGTGAGCTATTTAACAAAACGAAAAAGAATAAATAAGACACGATCACGTCTTGCAACTCACTCCTTTTACTCAAAGAGAGAGTAAAAACATTAGTCCACAAATATAACCAGTCAGCAGAAACAAGAAACTCTAACCGCCAAGTTACAAACCCTAACTAGTGCTACATAACTCTAACCGCCAAGCTACACACCCTAACTAGTGCTACATAACTCTAACCGCCAAGCTACACACCATAACTAGTGCTACATAACTCTAACCGCCAAGCTACACACCATAACTAGTGCTACATAACTCTAACCGCCAAGCTAACCACCCTAACTAGTGCTACATAACTCTAACCGCCAAGCTACACACCATAACTAGTGCTACATAACTCTAACCGCCAAGCTACACACCATAACTAGTGCTACATAACTTTAACCGCCAAGCTACACACCATAACTACTGCTACATAACTCTAACCGCCAAGCTTCACACCATAACTAGTGCTACATAAAATAAGATTCCCATCCAATACATCCCAGAAAAGTACAACAACCTCTGATGACGATTAATATAAACTCTCAGCCCAATACTTTTTTTTTTTCGGTTACGTTTTGCGGACTCACAACAAGAAACCAGAGCACAAATAGCCCATTCTGTAGCTTTGTGGTTAATTATAAGCAAACGCACACTTTTTTATTATTTCAGCACCGGGACCAAAACAGTTAGAACATCTTTTTTTTTTTTTTAGAGCACTCCCGTTTCTCCCAACAGAAAATTCAAAGGTATTTGGACTTAACGATCCCGACAACTCCATGTACTTGATCATTGGATGTATTTTGTCGAATGTTCGTTGACGTGCTTCTTTTCTTTTGGCCTAGCAAGGCCAGGTGGTTAAGGCACTCGCCTTGTAATCCGAGGGTCACGGGTTTGAATCCCTGTCACACTAAACATGCTCACCCTTTTAGCCGTGAAGACGTCGTAATGTCTAACTATTCGATGATAAAAGAGTAGCCCAAGAGTTGGTGTTGGGCGGTGATGACTAGCTGCCTTCCCTCTAGTTTTACACTGCCATATTAGGGATGGCTAACGCAGATATCCCTCGTGTAGCTTTGCATGAAATTTAAAACAAACCAAATCTTTTCTTTTTCTCAATTACGTCATGTCAACGCTCTTGGTCTTTCCCTCTTCTCCGGCAACCCCGGACTTTTTTGGGCTTCTATCATATATTTACTGGTCCTTAGTACCACCAGAAAGCTCCCAGTGGTACAGCGTTATGTCTGCGGCTTTACAACCCTAGCTTCCGAGTTTCGATACCCATGGTGGGTAGGGCAAGATAGCCTATTTTGTAGCTTTGTGCTTAACTTCAAACAAGCCAACATCACAAGATAACATTTCGAACAAACATTTATAACTTCCACGAATGTAACAAAAGTATCATGGATGGGGCGAATAATATTCCTAAACAGCTAAGTTGAGGAAAGTACCTCTCCTTTATAAACTAAATTCCTGTCACGAATTTTTTTGTTTGTTTACAACTTCGTCTTGAAGACGACTTAGCAACGTCGAAACACGTAGAGTCAACTTTGTAGTGGCCATAGACCGGCCTTAATTAAAATGTTTTCAACTGTGTACCTATTTAAACGTTGTGTTATTTATTATTTAAATTGTTCATTCCTGTAATGTAATAAGAGCTAACAATATTGATGTTAATAAGACTCTGGATAGTAACTGTAAGTTTCAATTAAATATAATGCCGCTAAAAAGTGAAAGATTGGTGTGAAACCTGTAACTCTGGAGAGTGTGAGTATCCATAAGTTTCAACTAAATAAGATGCTGCTAAAGAATGAAAGATAGACAAAGAAGAAAGTACGGAGTGCCTTTACCCTTTATGATAAGTCAAGTTATCTTATAATTCTAATTGATGTAGTGCTGTTAGTGTTCCTATAATACAGTACTGACACTCTTTGGTCACGTCTTTGGTGAAACTACTTAATACTTTCTGTGATCTGGTAACTCAAATGCAGTTGCCTTCTCATATCTTGTCGCTGAAGATGCCGCTTCAATTTCAGTCATAATGTTTCTTATCTCAAGTGGCACTGTTTGTAGTCCATTGACATGGAGGTGAAATCTTTCCCTCGCTTCTACTTGCTGAATATAACAAGGTCAACCATTCTGATAAAGAGAAACAGGAAGAATGTCAACATGGAAAATAACTCCACACCACTACTGTCTGTAGACTTCACACCACTACTGTCTGTAGACTCCACACCACCACTGTCTGCAAACTCTCCACCACTACTGTCCGTAAACTCCACACCATTATAGTCTGCAGACTCCACACTACTACTGTCTGCAGACTCCACACCACTACTGTCTCTAGATTCCACACCACTACTGTCTGCAGACTCTCCACCACTACCGTCTGTAGACTCCACACCACTATAGTCTGCAGACTCCACACCACTATAGTCTGCGGACTCCACACCACTACTGTCTGCAGACTCCACACCACTACCGTCTGTAGACTCCACACCACTATAGTCTGCAGACTCCACACCACTACTGTCTGCAATCTTCACATTATACGTGATGTCAAGGTTTTTTTTGTACCCGTGGAGAAATTCTTTCTTATATAACAACAGTGTCATTACTGGAAGTTGTCAGTTCATTTATCAGAGCCATTAAAGAGTCCATCCAGCAAGGAGTCTCATAGGTGCTCGATACTGATTTGCACCACTTGCTTTACAGACATTTTTGTAACTCTGAATGTAAGCAAATTTTTAAGTGAGTTTGTCGCTGATAGTGTCTGAACTCACATGATGCACGTGAGAATTTTCTACTCAATTAAGTCGCATGAGGATGTTTTCTCCTGACCTTTGGTGGTACTCATTATTAGGATTGTGTTGCTCTCATTGGCGCGTGTAACAGTTGTCTCAAAAAGGAATCTTTCCTATACAATTTTTCCACTCACGCTACTTTTCATTTTTACTGTTGTCATGGGAGTTTGTCTGGAAACTTTTTTTTTCTAAACAATTTTGCGCTCAACAGGATTTCCATCACTACTACAGACACATTTGTTATATTTCATGTAGGTACCGCACTTAGCCACCTATCAATGGAAAATGAGCGTTGTTAACATCTGTTATATTTCATGTAGGTACCGCACTTAGCCAGCTATCAATGGAAAATGAGCGTTGTTAACATCTGTTATATTTCATGTAGGTACCGCACTTAGCCACCTATCAATGGAAAATGAGCGTTGTTAAACCTTCATCGGCAATTTCTATAGACGGATGTTTCGAAACCGCGGATAAAATAGCTCTTTAGAGCTGAGGAGCCAAATATTAACATGGTAGTTACTCTCATGTTTTGTGTGTGTAATTCTGGATAGGATATGGAGCTGAGGAGCCAAATATTAAAATGGTAGTTACTCTCATGTTTTGTGTGTGTAATTCTGGATAGGATATGGAGCTAAGGAGCCAAATATTAATATGGTAGTTACTCTCATGTTTTTTGTGTGTAATTCTGGATAGGATATGGAGCTAAGGAGCCAAATATTAATATGGTAGTTACTCTCATGTTTTGCGTGTGTAATTCTGGATAGGATATAGAGCTAATGAGCCAAATATTGTATGGTAGTTACTCTCATGTTTTGTGTGTGTAATTCTGGATAGGATATAGGTTCTTGTGCTTCAAAGCCTGGATGTACACTAGTATTATTTTAGCCGAAATGATGGATGATTTAGGTTCCAGATGTCAAAAAGAGATAATCTTAGTTTGAGAATCAAACCACTGAAAATATTTTCCCCATTCACAGACTGGGTGTTAAACAAAACAATTAGATTGTACACTATCACATGTTGTATTATGTTATTTTTTCATTGGTATTTAACTAAATAATCTTCCGTTGAGACGAAGATAAATCTACAGATTTACAACACTAAAGTCAGGAGTTCGATTCTTCTCGATAAACACATCAGATAACCTGAGGTGGTTTTGCTATTAACAATACAGACTCTCAACTGGATAATTTACTCAAATTCTCTCTGTTGTAGCTGTATATTTGTAGTGCGTTTTAAACGCTAAAATATATAACGTATTCTCCAATTGTGAAAAAAAGAGCAAATACTTTTATAGATTTTTCTTTACATAAACACAATTTTCATGCCTCAGAATGTGTCAGAAGATGATGAAGACGAAGATGAAAAGATGTAATCCCATGCAAGCTTTTGATTTGCTTTAAAGATTCTTAAGACCTAAATTATAATTATCATGTTATAATTGTTATATGTGTCAACTTAAAGAAAAAATGGCTAAACGAATCCCAAAATAAAAGAGACTAATAAACTTGGTCATTAATATAACGTAAGAGTGAGAAACAGAACTGTTTTTAACGGATGCTGGTTTCAAAATATTTGAAAAATAAAAAAGACATTTACTCAAACTAAAAAGCAAAAATGGAAATGTGAACTAAAGAATTTATGTAAAGAATTTCTGAATTTGGAATGAGTTATTTTTTTATTCTAGCAGAGTGCAAAGACTATAATACTAACAAAAAACAATGTCTACATATCTACATACACATACACACAAATATATATATACATATATATATATAAATTGAAGTCAAAACGCTTATAGTGAGACTTAAAAAACGTTTCCACCACCAGTCCTTGTCATAATAAAAAATGCTTGTGGTCATAGCTCTGAAAAGGTTGGAGTTATTTCATTTATCACACGTGATCCGAATGTAGATGTCTAGCTAATTAACAGCCACAGATTAGGAGTTGAGTGCTTAAACTCACAACGTCTCAACTCCTACTGCCTTTCGATGTTTGTAGCCAGTTATGGGAAAGCAATCACCCCAATTTTAGACACATCCAAAAAACAGAAGCTTCATTGACCGTTTTAGGAATATTAAATTCTACAAAAAATTATAGTTTATTATTTTTTTCCTTTCTTCCTCTTTCGTCTTAAACCAGTGGATATAATATTTTAAACACATAAAAGGTGGATATTAATAATTGTTACTTACTATTAAACATTAAAAGTAATAGTGCAGTTACAATAACGATGTTGACATCTCTAAGCCTAACTTGTTAATAGTAGTTTAGTACAAAACTATATAATCAAAATATTTATGAGACGCAAGAAAATAAGACGTAAGAAAAGCAAGATCTTAGAATTTATTATATCTTAAAGCTCAAATTAATATTATTATTACTTTTTTATAAATACTTAAACTGGTTTTGGATTAATCTGAATATACAATAGATGGTTAGGTTTAGGAATATTCAAAAATAGAAAAACATGGAGGTAGAGTAAAATTTCAGTTTGAAATAAAACCTATACAAAAAGTAAGTTGGATAGCTGGACAGAAATCAATCTAATAAAAGAGTGACATTCATTAACACTTCTCACCACATGATTTCCATGAGCTGTTCATTGTACAATGTCCCAGCACCTGTCAAAATACTTCAGTTATACAGAAATCCATAGACGCTGCATCTAGCGACTTGACAAATATGTCTTCGTATGAAATATCACAAACACCTGTTTCTTTTACCAGCTTCGCTTGAAGTATGTAGTGGTTGAACGAATATATCGTGGAAGAAATTCGTGTACATACGATGTTCTTCGCTTTTCCAGAATAAAATGTTTCTTTCTGTATGGTCCTAATGTACTAGCTTTCCCCATATTCTTTTGTTTCTCAATGCAGTTAAGTACAAGAGATTACCCTATCTTTTAAGTATGGTCCTAGTGCACTAACTTTGATCCACATTCTTTTGTTTTTCAAAACTATTAAGTACATCAAATATATCTCTGTCTTTCAAATTATAAATCATCGATCTTAACAAAATTTTTTGAGCTTATTGTATGAATATTTGACGCTGGAAAAGGTTCTTTTGTACTAATACCAAAAGTGATAAATTGTAGTTTGAGTCGCACTAAAAATGCTACGTACCATTCCATCTCGACTTAATATCGGCTGTGGTTACCACGTGACTCGCTGAACTGCATATTAAAAAGTTAAAAGTATCGAAGCAGACATTTTATTATAATTATGAATTAATTATCGATAAACCTGATGAATCTGCCAAGTCAAGTTCAGTTTGTAGCAGCTTGACTTAAATAAAAAAAATGTCTCTTCTTCCACATGTGAATGAGGACACCAATACTTCAGTGGATGGTCTTCCTCTCAATTTTAAAGTATCCGGATATTTTCCACCTGAATGCTTGCACTCCATTGTTGCCATTTCCAGGACAACAGCTCATAGCTACCTCATAAACTTGCCAGTTTTTTCATTACTGTCTGGTTGACATGTAAACAAATCCTGGATTACGTAGGAAAGAAATGGGAGTGAGACTGTCACAGGAACCTCTGCCAACTTTAATCGTTTGATGACGGAACTCGATTAGTATTGATATTTAACATTCTATCACATTCCTTTCAGATCGGAGTTTAGCTCGACACATTTTATTAGCATGATAAAATTAGAAATTATAATCAGAATTCATCTAACATGCTTTAGGTCAAGGTTAACATTCATGTTTTAGTGCTGCATGTCACAAGAGACACTCAAGTCGAATATGGCATTCTTCAGTAAAGTACATTTACTTTTCAAAACAACCACTAACACCAATTACTGAACTAACAAGATACTGTATAACCATTTGTGTGTTCATCTATTTGCTTTAGCTGTTGTTATGGAAAAAAATAATAATCTAAGCACTAAAATTTAGATTTATAACAGTCCAAGTAATGTTCAATGTTGAGAAAGAATACAACTTCCTCACTGGGGAGAGCTTTGGGAAAATAACAGATCTCGTAAATTCAACCTTGGAAATAACAAACTGCCAATGACACTGTGTAGTGCGTGCATTTCATTGATAACTTGGAAACAAAACAAACTTTGTTTATTTGTTGTTAAGCTAAAAATAAAACAATGAAAGATCTTTGCTGTGCCCATGAAGGATATTGAAACCTCGGTTTTAGTGGTAAAAGTTTCAGACTTACAGCTGGCCCACTGGTTGGAGGCAATATAATTACTGTACTACGATGTAGCACAGAATGAAAAAAGGAAAATTAATTATAATTCACATATATATTAGTGATAATATATTTGAAGTGTTTTAAATGAAAAAAACATAAAAAATGAAACTTTATCTAAGTCACAGAATATTTAAACAAAAAGAACAAAAATATAGTAGCTAACTATATAAACAAATAAATAGAACTAAAATATACAAACACGTTTCCTAGAAAAGTTTAGGGTCTCTTTTCTACTAAAGTTCCAACCGCATTCCCCAAATACTGTGGTTGATTTTTCACTAGGCATGGTCGTCTGTTCAGCTCATTTGAGTTCTCTTTTATCTGCATTCTATATTGAAGACTGCTACAATTTGTTAATAAATGATCATCTTCATCAATTCATGTTCAAGATGGAGAAAATACATTTTATATGAAAAAACAACAATGCCATTGTTTTCAAGGCTCTAACTCTACCAGTGTAACTGATGATTTCTCTCACTATAATATTAGGGATGCTATATTGTTGTGGCTTCATATTGCTCACCAATAGAAAATATAACTGTTTCTGCGAAACATGTTTCATGGTACAGAATTATTTCCCACAAGAAAGCGTATATGACACTCTAGCTGAATAGCCTACTACAACAGGTAACTAAAGTGAAAGAAACTTATCAAGCGCCTTGACTTACATTTTATATTAAGACTACGTATTCAGTATGTGCATAAATTTTGAAATTGTTTATATTAAAAAAGGTATAACATTACCAGTATGCAACATTACTAAGTTATTGGTACATTTTTACTTTCCAAATAAAGAATATATATATATATATATATGTATATAAACTTGAATTTATAAAATTACTCACGAAAGTATCCTTCTTCGATCAGGTTACTAGGCTAATATATTCTAAATGGCTATGTCTTTGTGCGTATTCTAAACCTATTTTAGTATTATGCAGGTGGATTTTGCCTTTATTTCTGATCTTCTTTTGGTTTATGTAAATGAATAAAAAAGAATCACAGCCATTATTTTTCAACATCAGATTAGCCTATTACCATTTTAGCGATGAGGGAGACGTGAAATCTTGCAAGTGTAGTGAATGTTAGTATGCCTTAAGGAAATTAATAAATAAGCTTACAGCAAGGTTATAGCGCGTGTTAATCTAGCCTATAGCCAATTTTACAGAATTTATCATAAAAGTAAAAATATCGACTCAATTTGTAACTTAATTCATTTTCAAATTAAGCCATTTTCTGCCATGTAACTGATGTTTATAATAAAACAAACAAAAATCTGTAATCAGTGGAGACTGAACCAAGAAATTAACAAACAGTTTTCTAGTTTTGTTGTTTGTGCATTTTATTGTATACCTTCAGTACGCAGAATAACAATAAAATCAAGCTATACGTTTGTTGCCTAGCAACATGACATAAAAGCAAATTGTTGGAACACATAAGATATCCTGATATTCTTTCCCAGTTACCTGATCAAGGCTCAATGCACAGAATAATGCTCACATTGTGGTACTTTTACCATAAACATTCGTGTTTTTGCACAAATTATACAGATTACGTTATACAGTCAAATAATTCACTTCTTAACTTCCGCATGCATATTCAAGCGCCATCACAAGGCTGGGTGAAGTGGCACACACGTCACACAATAATGTCTGAAAAATTATAATTTTATAGATTGTTGTTGTTTTGAATTAAGCACAAAATGACACAATGGGCTATTCGTGCTTCGCCCACGACGAGTATCGAAACCCGGTTTTTAGCGTTGTAGGTCCGCAGACATACCGCTTAACCACTAGGGGGCAATTTTATAGGACTAACACTTTAGTGCATTTACTTAAGTAGCTAAAATTCAAAGGACTGAATATTTAAAGCCCGTCCAGGAAAAATATTTCCAGCCATATGTTCAGTACGACTAATATTTTATTTTTGAAACAGTGATAAAATGTACAACAGTAGTTTAGTCGCGTGTAAACTGTTACCCGTTTCTCTTCTAAGCTTTAAAACTTTCATTTACTGCTACTCTGTTGAGGCAAGTTGAAGCCAGACTATATTCAAATGCATTAAGTAAAGCAGACTCTCAACCGTTTAAAATTATTTTTTTATTCTACCATTAAATCACGTAAAATCTCACGTTATTACTGTATCCAACTGTGAATACGAGAGTGCATGCTGGCTGTGCATTTGTCGTAGAAACGTGCTCCACTCATTAGGACTTTATGAACGCGTTACCTGAGTGACAGTCAAATCCGATTATTTTATTAAGGTAGCCTAAGTCGCACACACTACCACCGTAATATTATTAATTTTTGTCTTCCACTACCTCATACACTACCACCGTAATATTCTTGATTTTTGTCTTCCACTACCTCATACACTACCACCGTAATATTCTTGATTTTCGTCTTCCACTACCTCATTTTCATTTGTTATCATAGTTGGCTTGAACGTCATTAATGTTCTAGAAACGTGTAATATTGTGCTGCGATATTATTGATATACACAGGCCCCCTAGTGGCTCAGCAACATGTCTGCGGACTTACACGCTAAAATCCGGGTTTCGATACCCGTGGTGGGCAGAGCACAGATAGCCCATTGTGTAGCTTTGTGCTTAATTCAAAACAACAAAATTAACATACACATTTTGAACAGCCACGAGCATGCGCGAATTTTGTTTCACCTGTGTGAAGAACAGATTTCAGTATGGTTTTAAATATCATATTGCATCAGAGCATTAAATAATTACACTCTAAAACATTAATCACAGATAACATTTGAAGAAAAATATATGTGTTAAATACCTGTAAACTGTCACATATGAAAAAAACACCACAATTTCTGCAATTTTCCAACTTCTAACAACTATAGCTATACCAGATATAAAGTAATATCAGTGTTAAGTGAGAATGATAAAGATTTATTGTTAATTTGATGGCATTGATTGAAATACACACTCTTTTATATTCCAATACATAAAACATAAATGGAACCTCACCTGTTTTAGTTACAAATTGCGCGTTGATAAAATAACTCGCATAATGTTTGATTATAAGAGTTTTCTTGAAAACAACACAGCTAGAGTTTACAAGTATTACAACGAGTGATGTTCCTCCGAGATGAAAATTTAATGTATTCGTCAATTCAGAGACTCACGCCGAATGTTTCAGAAATCAAAACGACTTTCGAAAGTAAATATTATTTACGTTTCCTTGTGTTTTTAAGTGTGTGTTTATATTTGTTTTTTTTAAGCTACACGAGAGCTATCTGCGCTAGCTGTCTGTAGTTTAGCAGTGTAAGACTAGAGATAAGACAGGTAGTCATCACTACCCACCGTGAACTCCTGGGCTACTCTTTTACCAACGAATAGTGGGATTGAAAGTCACATTATAGCACCCCCAAGGCTGAAGGGGCGAGCATTTTTGGTGTGATGAAAATTCGAACCCGCGAGTCTATCGCCCAACCACCTGGCCATGCTGGGCCTTGGATATACGATTAAGACTAAACGGTAATTTGTCAGTCTTCTGTTTGTGGAAAGAAGATTTGTGATATAATTTACACAAGGTTTGACATAGTCAATGTTAATATTACCTAAATATTTTATATTCCTTTAAAAACGATCTTATATGACTGACATTTTTTTATTTATATTCAGTAATAATATTTCACTTAAACTATTAGTTGTCGCTAATTTTCAAGCTCACGTTTATAAAATCTTCAACATCTATACAAACGCGACGTTACTTTGTGTTAGAAAAAAAATCAGGTTGAAACGACAAGTCATAAAGAGAATACACAGAGAATTTCAAATGCATTTTTATTATTTTATTTTATCAGCTTACTGACAGTGACATGTGTACAAAAATCAAACTGGAAGAACACATGAGAAAGGAGAGAGATTACAAATTAGATGAAATGAACAGATCCTCCAGAACTGAGGGAGGGAAGATATATATTCAGGAAGAAAAGAAAGCGGAGAAACTGCAAGATTTCTTCTTCCAGCAAGTTATCATCAATGAGTTCGTACTGGTACTCACGAAACAGCTGTGACATGGATGGGGACTTACCGGACAAAGCTGTATAATCGACTTTTTTTTTGTAGTCCCAGTTTACGAGCTGGGACAGAAGCCATGAGAATGGAATGAAAAACCGATGAAAGCAGGCACTTTGTTCTCGTCTACATTCCGATATGTCGGTTTTTCTTACATAAGCTCCTTTTGTTTTTTGTTTTTAGAGTTATCACAGTTATCTAATTGTGTGATGGCCCCTCAAACTAATGTATCAGAAGAACTCATACAATTACTTATATACTTTACTGGGCCCAGTGTTGTTCCTTTCTGTGTGATCTGTTCTCTCTACTCGGCGAGCTGACTGTTCATGTGAACAGAAACTGCACAAGTGGGTGTATGGACGGTTCCTGAGATCACAATAAACTCGTTTAACGTACCCAGGTCAAAGTTAACATGCTGATTTTATCAAAAGGCATCCATTTCTTTACTTAACTAATCAGTAAGTAAACAACGGCGGAGTTCCAAGTGCTCTACAAACGATTATTTTTTACCCCGTCAAAAGTGCTTACATATAAAGCAAAGGCCAAACTCACAAAACTAATAGCCAGCAGTGTTGTTGTTTTGAATTAAGCTGCACAATGGGCTATCTTTGCTCTGCCCACTACGGATAGCGAAACCTGGTTTCTAGCGTTGTAATCTGCAGACATACCACTGTGCCAAAAAATGTTATAAATTATAAAAGAATGGAATTTAGTAATTCAGAAGAAGAAACAAGAAAGAGAGAGACAATCAACACATGCACGTGAAACGTGGAATGTATTAATATCACCTCACAAACAAATCAGGAGCTTTCGAAAAATCGTATTCTTCATTACAGGTGATAGTCTTAGAAAACTGACAAGTGAATGGGTATATAACGACAGGGTCTTACCATGTGAAAAAACAAAGATATTCATACGTGTGTTATAGTCAATTTTTCCGCAGACTTGAAACAATCTAATACCTTGCAGATAGGCCTAGTGTATGAACGAGTCTTGTGTGTTTGTTTCGTGAAAAATTAGCCATGTCCATCTGGGAGTGAGATAATTCATAGATCTTGCACGGAAAGTGATATCTTGCAGTATCTCGTTTCACACGTACACAAAATACGATATTCTATTGTTAATAATTACTTAATCTATTTTTCTTACGAGTAAACTATTAATTTTACTTATTAGTGAAACACGCACAGTACTTACTAGTAAGTAACAAGAAGTATTTATTCTTATGGTCTTCACCTGTCTTACCAATGTACACGCTTTCTTACGGTAAGATTCAGAACTCTTTGCGTTCTTTGGTACAAGGAAAATAAAGTTCGCTTACTAGATTACCTACTGGTAAGTTCCTGTAACCTCCAAACAGAGGACTGATCGAAATTCCTAACAGTTGACTAGGAGGTTAAATTAATGATAATCTTGAAAAGCACTTTGAAACTGATAACATGATTTCATTATATTTAAAAGAAAACAAAAACAAATATAGGTGTCACTGTATGCTAGAAGAGGCAGAAATAGCCTGTATTACCGTTTAAAACTACATTAACACTGGTTGTTTAAAACCCTAATCTGAATGCTGATTTCTATAGACAATGATGCACCTGGTACAATATGAGACAATCTATGTGAAAGTTCTACCTTCAAAATGCATATGAATATACGATATCTATAAGTAAAATCACAATACAATTCCCCAATCATTGTTTTCTCACAATTAATAAGGAGCACCAATTCTTTAAGATATTTGTTTTTTTACAAATGAATAAACTGCATTTATTCTATATTTATATAGTGGCAATAACTAATGTGCATTCTTTACGATACACAGGGCAATCAATAAAAAGATATAATTCAAGGAAATATTCACACCACAATATACAAGCGTATGTTTACTACAAATAATGCAATTACACCAAAGATATATCTAGACCTATACAGAATAACTGCCACCACCGTAGCAATCAACCAGTTATACTACTTTCAGTATCTTCCAAACATAACGGGTTGTCCTAAACCTGAATCTGTCAGAGTTGCTCTTTATAATAGTACAAATCACTTTTTTTTAAAAAAACAGTTCCCAATAATAACGCCGAACTTTCCTTGGTAACATGTTCCACTCTTGTATTGGTAATCTTTTCTTCTGTAACGTTAAAGGTACAAAAAAACTTCTTATAAAAACAAGGAGAGAGTGAATTATTGCGTTATTCCCAGATTTATGAAACCATGTTCGTAAAGCTAATTTTCACGAGAACGAATCCAAATATTTGGCAATATGAACGATATAAAATATCTGAACTGTGAAGCACGAGAAAGCAAGAATTAAAGAGCTAGAACTGAACACAAAAATAGAGGTTCGATGCAAGTTAAATAACATTTTGTATAACAAAGTAATTATAAGATTTAAATACTGAACGCCAAAAAGAAATTATTAACCTCAATTTCACCAGTAACGGGTGCTTGTGGTGATAAATTCAAACGTTGTTTTAAAATTATTATTAACTTGTTTATTTCAACAGTCAACATGTTATTAACAAGACTGTATGTCTGAAATTTATCGCAGCAAGAAAAACAACAACAAAACAAACAAACTTCTTTTTTGTACGTGTATTATTTGTAAACTTTTATTAGATAATATAAACATTAAATCAAATAATGTACTTTTTTTCAGTTAGAGGGAGTACAGCAAAGTAGTCGATAACTGCATGTAACAAAAAATCATACAACAGGTACATGTTATTTCTCTTTGCAATAGAAGTAAGGTATCCCATTAAATACAACACATGTCTGGGGTATCAACAACTTCTAAACACTAAATCTACAGTTACATAAACAAGTTCAAATATAATATCATATCAACTATTAACTTGAGTGGAAAACAAATAAGGTTTGCCCAACGTCATCATTTGATGACATTTTCAGTAAATTATCTGTACATTCATGTAGACGAATGTGTTCAAACATTTTACATTGTAAGGTGAAACAAAACCTCACACTAGGCGTGGTGATAAGATTTTATGAATAGTACAATTTAATATTAATGATCAAAACAAAACTAACCAAAACATTTTAAACTGAATGTAAACCACAAACACATGTATATGTTTCATAACAGCATAAAATTCAACAGGGAAAAAAACAACATTTGTGGATTACTTTCTAGAACATTAGCTTCCTAGTTAATATGAACAATGCTGTAGTGAAATACAAGATATATCACAAAGGTGCTAATTTCTGGAAAGAATAAACAGAAGAAAAATTATCTCCACAGTGAAAATGTAGCATATTTAACTGCTAATAGATATTTTTCTCATCATAAAACTTTGTAACAATATTCATAAAACAGCCAATTATCACCACTAAAACCTATATAAACAGATGTATTTTTTATTCCATTTCCTCTTGACATGATAAAGTATGTTGAAATGTAAAGATATTAATATAAAGAAAAGCACAGAAACAGGTGGCGTGCTTGGTGTAAAACGTTTAGTGAAATGAGAATGTGACATATGTAGAACATTATAATAAAAAAAAAATGAAAATGACATTTTCGGAAGTCATGGATTTAATAGACAAATATTTTAAAAGAAATGCCACTTTGTGATTTATTTCTAAAAGCCAATAAACTCACAACGTACTGCAGTACGTTGTAAAAATTTATAACGTAAGTCAAGATTGCAAAGCAAGACGATTTGACATAAAAAGTATGAACAATTGTTAGGTCGAGAGAGAACGTGCGTATATGTTGAGATAGAAGAATCTCGATAGTTGGATTCAGTTTACAACTATGGTCTGTAAATAAAAACAAATAGTGGCTCGTTGATCAGACTGATAAAAAACACATCTGTTTTTTTTGTATTTGAAATAGGTATAAAGTGTGCAAGAAAATGTTCTATTTTTAATAACGAGAGGTTTATTTCGGCCGTTTAAAGGTTATTTCAAGTATTGCGTTACAAATACTAAACGTATTCAATATATTTTGATGGGTATGATAAAATAACTGGAAATATCGTTAAACAAATACATATAGACCCCCGTATTGCTAGTCGTTACAACAACATCTATGATTTATTGTCTCTACAAAACTTGTTCTAACCTGTTTCTAACATAAAATGGATTTCAAGTTCAACCAGAAACCTTGGAAAGACGTAACGAATTAGGTACTTCGTTGTTGTACTCTTAATTTGTTGACCGTTCATGAAGATGGCTCAGTATTTAACAAACAATAGCATTTTCGTGGTAAATCGCTGCGAAGTGGACGCGAGCTGTTCAAAACTACTACCGAGTTTCGTAAAAAAATGAACGTGGCATTAGAGTGATTACAAGTCGGTTGGTAACGCCATCTTCAAGCAGTTTTCTTATTTGACGAGTACACGAATTAATGACGTGCTTCCATTTACACCCGTCAAAAGACTACACATTAAACAATTTCTTTGGTCGTTCAGTTCGACTACTGGAAGGCTAAGCCTACCCTCAGTACATACAAACACATACATAAAGCCCATTGAAGTTTCTACAGTGAGATTGCCACGTGGAGTGTCACACTCTGTGACTGCAAATGGATTTAGTTTTGTACAGCCACACTGAGGGGGAAATATGTACAAGAATATACGATTGATTTCATTTTACAAATATATATAACATCACATTTCAATGTTTGTTTAGCTTGTGACGTTCAAAATGGTTTTGTCACACAGCGTGTATTTAGCAATATTAAGAAAACATCAATACATACGGATTCTAATGTAATATACAAGTTCACACCAACAACAAAGAAAGTAACATAATTCAAAAATGCACATTTGAACTACGTTAAATGTAAATATTATGGGGGAAAAACACTATAAGGTAATTCTTTTCACTTATTTACTTTTGGCTTTGGAATACCAAGATTCAAATATCACAGGTTCCTGATGAGCAACCTAACCATGTGGTACCCCTGTTGCTTCCCCGTGACGAGCTAAAGTGTGGCTTTCTGGAAACACTCTGAAGCTGCAACAGATAATGAACATTGTTTTACAGAAAAGGGATTATGAACATTGTTTTACAGAAAAGGGGTTATGAACATTGTTTTGCTTAAGTCCGAGTTTGTACAAATTAAGTAGTTGGTTTATTTGTTTTTTGTTGTTTGAATTAAGCACAAAGCTACATAATGGGCTATTTGTGCTCTGCTCACCACGGGTATCGAAACCCGGATTTTAGCGTGTAAGTCCGCAGACATACCGCTGAACCACTGGGGGGTAAGTAGTTGGTGACATGTTGGTTCATTTGGCAATACACGTGTAATTTATTAGAAAGCTGTCTGAAGGAGTTATTTCTGTCAATTCACTGACATTGAAATGCATATTTTTCGCCCTCTTATGGTAAACCCAATCTTAGAATACTCATAACTGTATCTAGTTACTTACCAGAAGGACTTTTCTGATGTCAGGTAACAAACTTGTGTTACAACATTCGGGTCAACAGCTCCGTGATAATTAATAACGTCTGAATTATAAAATATTCCATAAACTACCGATATGTGCCGAGTTCAACCGAATCTTCCAAGGAAAGTTTGTTAGAATATTATTGCTTTAAAAAAATGTTAAAACTAAGACTACTAAAATCCTCGATTTTTTAATTTTATATCAAGTCTTCCACGTGCAGTAACTTGAATAGCCATTTTTCATCGCAATGTTTCAATGGCAAAAAGAAAATGCGAAGTATAATTTTGCTTACGAGGTCAATCGTGCGGTTAAGGCAGTGCGAAGTTAAACTTTCAAACGAACAGTTTCAAATGCTGCATTAAAAACCTTCTTCAGTACGAAACGTCATATGACTCATAAAAAAAGCAAAGATAAGTTCAATAAATATTTCTAGTAAAACTGAGAGAGGATTCCGAGTCGTTTTATTATGGTACCAATCACGGGTAATGACTGTAGCAACATAAAATGAAGTGTCCGTTTGATATTACAAACATGCTATGAATAGAAGTAAGAATTGAATTAACACTTGATGCTATTAAGAAGCCACGTTTTTCGCACGCAGTCGCATAAGCAGCTGGTAATATATTCGATACGTTACCTATACTAGTCAAATACCTAAATATATTAAAATAACGGTGATTCGCCGAAAAAACTACAAACGAGTGAAGACACAATACTTATATAACTTTTCTAGTTCATTAGCTTTTAGATAAGTACCAGAGGAAAGGCAATTATATGACAGCACCCGCCGCCTGCTCGGCTAATATGCATAAGTAATACTCCTTGGGATAGTTGAAAATTAAACTAACAAGACACGGTAGTGTTAGGGAACTTCCTGGACGAGTCGGAAATATTAAATTACATTTCGACAATTGTTAAATGTTACGCGAATATTTTATCGCATGACTAACTACTGATTAAAAAGAGGGAATTGGTTTTTGGGAAAAACTCGTTTTTTATGCGTTAAGACTTATTTAATCTGCAAGATCGTAAACGATAAGAGAATTTATCGTACTATTCTTTGCAATTTGTTCTCGTATCATTTGAGACAGAACTAAATTACATAAACAACATGTGAAACTTTCGTATCCTAATACACTACTATGTAAAAAAAGGTGATTGTACTTAGATCTGCAAAATGGTTCGTTTTCAAAGAAATTTACTTCACAAAATAAAGTTTTTAACTAACGAAATAAAATGCAGAAAAAATATTTATCATATAATCTCTAATTTATCTCAACAGTTCCTTTCCTTGTTATTCCGTCCCAGTGTGGCTATACAGAATATGACTTCAGAAGCCAAATTATTTATGATAAGTTATTATCTCTCATTCGCCAAAGAAGACCATACCTTATTGTTGCAGTTGAGAAGAATGACAAACATATTTATCATCATTTATATTTGTATTATCAGAAACCCAGTTTCACCATAAAACTATCTTAATGTAAACTTCTATGACTCACAAGTATCACATTATATCACATGCCTGGACTTCTTTTGAAATTTTGGCAAAATGAAAAATAGATATAACTCCCATATCACACAAAGTATTTGGTCATTAAACCATTGTACTGTATCCAGTCTCTTACTTAACTACTAACGTTTTGTGTTTAATGTAGAAAGTAATTTTGCATCAAAAAGGTATCGATTCCCACCAGGTTTCACAACAATACAAATAATACCCTTAAAAAAAATAAATAAATTTGTTAATAAAAAATTTACAAGTAATATCTATATTTATTATTAATGGGCCATTTCAACACTGTATAATCAATGTGACTTAAAGTTAATTTATCAAACTTTCGAGATAAGTGATACTTGAATTTATTCGCCAGGTTTCCAAAGCTATAAAATGTCCGTTACTTCTGAGCAGAATAGACACACATTAACTCATTACGTAAACCGCATCTTTTACATCAAACATACTTGTCGATTTTATAAATTTATTATTTGTGTGTGTTGAAATGGTCCATTCTACAGTGATAAATATGTTCTGTGTGGGTAAAGCCTTTCCCATCTGACGCCTAACATAAATGTGAACAAGGTAACTACACACAAAAAAAATCACTCCTTACGCTATCTAACAGATAAATATAGCAAAGTTACCAAAACATTTCAAGAAAAATTAAGATTGTTTTAAAGAAGGAACAAAGAGTGTGACAAAAAGTTAATTGCTCGTGTAATATTTCTAAACAATTGTAACAAACATTAAACATAATATCGAAAACTACTTTTTTTTTGATTTGCAATAAAAATCTTCAAACTTCTGAAAATAATCCTTTGTGTATTTAAAACAGTGTAAAACACTTTCTTGTTTTCGAGTGTAATTTGCTTGACTCTAGTGCCCTGACTAGGCCATAAATGGGAAAGAGAGAAATAAACAGACAGCTTGTGGTGTCCTTCATTAAAAAAACAGGAGTTGAGTGAATCACTCAGTTATCTCAAGCTTCACATATATATATGTTAACACCGAAAATATAAGCGATAGAATTAGTATTTAAATCAAATTATATTTTCTTAAAAGCTACGTTTTTAAAACTTGTCTGCAAGGTGTTAGTAAGCGTGATTTTGAAGATATTTTAATTCCATTACTGGCCACTAGGCAGGTTCTTTCTCTACGACAGCAAATCACAGCAAAGGATAACTAGACATCACAGGTGAGATCCCATCTCTGTACTCTTTACTGACTATTGACCCATCGGATTGGCTTGGCCTGAGGACAGGATCTTACTTTATCCATCCTAAGGGTGAACACGAGCACAGCTTATTGCACGCACACACACACACACACACGCACACATTAACTTGGCCGTTCTACAAATGTTATCTAGTTTATAGATTAAATGTAAAGCTGCAGGAACACGTAAGGTCTGCACGCAACACAAGCAAAGCTGGTTTGCAGGTGGCACTTATGAAAAAGAATAATTCTGAAAAATATCTCAGTTTTGAAAACAAAAATTAAACAGAAATGATGATGTAACAGTCTGAGAGGGAGATTGTCTGCATGAGTACTGAGCAGTTACGTATACGCAATTCAGTGCTGCTTGTCTTAATAATCTTTCACACTGATTTTTCATTTCGCTCACAGACCAAGTGTTGCAACTGACACCTCATACAGTACAGTTTCACCAACTTTGCTTAGTTCTCAATTACGATCATCATTATACTGGTCCATTCAAACTGAGCATGCCATAACCGTTTTGAGTTGTTGGTGAGACGACTAAAGATGGAGTAGATGAAGGGGTATTATTGGAAAGACCAGATGAGACTGTCACAGCTGATGGTGAGCTCGTAGAAGCAGAAGAACAGTTCACATATTCTTTCTCCGCTTTTGAAGCATGAGCTCGAGAACGGATATCCATTTTGGAGATTGCTGCAGAGCCATCATTTTCATCTTTAATCTGGCTGGCGAGTTCTTTAACAACGCGCAATCCTTCGTCCATAAGAGTCTCCTGAACCAATTGTTTAGTGATCTGGGCATTAGTTTTTTTACTACTTGACACCATTCGCATGGTGTTGAACATATCTGTTGTCGAGAGTGAACTGTTGAAATCTAGTGGGGGGTTGTCCTGGGTGTCTTGAGCCAGGGGAGGCGAGGAGGTGTTGCTGTATGCTGAGAACTGGGAATCTGTGGGTTTGAATCTCAAATTAAATATTCTGATGTGCAAAATGAATAACAATAAATTAATATGTTTTGAAATTATATATTCCTTTGGATCTTATAGCATTCCGTCCAATATTAAAATAAAATTAAAACGCTTTTTTTGACTAAATAATATATTAAAGAATACTTAAATATAAGTATTAAAATAAACGTGATTTACACAGACCATGATGTTTGGTATACATTTAAGAAAAGCATTAGTTATCGAATTTTATGAACTAACAGCATTATCAGTTATTACGACATCAACAAACATTGGTTGTTGTTAAGCGCAAAGCTACAGAATGGATCTGTTATGTTCTACCAATCACAGGTGTCAAACACCTGTTTCTTTATTACTTAACGCTAAATTACAGCGTAAATCACCTGAAATGGCATTTATAAAACTATTAACAACTTAAATAATTGCAATTGGTTTCGAGTCAGTAAGTACTTCTGTAAAAAACAACAAACACCTTTAAACTGATTTACGTTAAAACATCACGACACTTCCACTGACTTACGTTAAAACATCATTACACTTCCACTGACTTACGTTAAAACATCATTACACTTCCACTGACTTACGTTAAAACATCATTACACTTCCACTGACTTACGTTAAAACATCATTACACTTCCACTGACTTACGTCAAAACATCATTACACTTCCAGCAAAACATCATTAATACACATTAACATACATGTTCTTCAATGGAACTGGACAGACGAATTCAAGTTGGAACACCCACAGCTAGTGTTGAAACAAATATAACTACCCTATGTTTAGGCACTTTTACCACTTACACTGATGTTAAGTGCATTTCATCGAAGCTGTTTTGCAATATGAAACACATAACAGCCAAATAAACAATAACACCTGCTTTACAGTATAAATGTTCTTTCACCTCAAGAAACAGTCTAATACAAGAAACTAGTATTTAACTCATCTCACACCTCACCCAAAATCATCTCAGAGGGCCATTGAATATAAAAAAAAACAATGATCCCAGCTAACTGCATATCAAGCAATAAAACGATTTTTGACAAACGGCCCATCAACATATGTAAAATTCTAAAAACCCAAAACGTCAATAAAAATTAAATTTTTTTCTACCAGTTACTTGTCAGGAACAAAAATCACAGGCAAGTTAGAGATACTTTTAAAACATTAGAAAATAAAAAGAAGCATACAACACTGAGTTGGTTTGTCTGACAAAACGACTAAAAACGTTATGCCTAACCAGTCAGAAGTTACCAAATAAGTTTGTTTTTTTTTATTTCGCGCACAGCTACACGAGGGATATCTGCGCTAGTCGTCCTTAACTTAGCAGTGTAAGACCAGAGGGAAGGGCAGTTAGTCATCACCACCCACAGTCTACTCTTGGCCTATTCTTTTACCAACGAATAGTGGGATTGACCGTCACATTATACGCCCTCACGGCTGAAAAGGCGAGCATATTTAGGGAGAGGGAGATTCGAACCCACAACGCTCATATTACAAGTCACGTGCCTTAAACACTTGGCCATGCCGGCCCTACCAAATAGGACATTACGAGAAACTATACAAGCATACACTTATTATTCAAAATTCATACCTTATCGAACATAGCATTAATAAAATTGGGTAAAAAGAAAGTTATCCTTGTTAAAACATAGGGTACCATGAGGGACATTATAAGAAATTATACAAGACAAAAAATATCACGGAACAATTACATCTTACCAGACGTAACATCAACGAAACCAGTAAATCATCATATTCTGATTTAATAATCACATGTCACCACAGGTAACACTGCAACAAACTATACACGAAAAATGTATACAGTGTAAAGTCACACCTTACGAATTACGGCACTAATAAAATTAGAAAAGTAAAAAATTAGGAAGTATTCAGCGAGAAATCACACCTTACCAAATATAAGACAAATAAAACTAAAAATTAAAGTATAATAATGATACAGTTGAAATATCGCTTAAAGAGAGGGTACCCAACTGAGGAAACAATGGATTCATAGGTAGTTCATTGTAACCGAAGTGGATATGTAAATAAGAGTATATCTGATCAATCCCGTATCATCCACCTAGATTCTAACACAATAATTAATGTAATGGATTTATGACCACCTATATTACACGAACCAAGCATCCTAAAAACTTCAAAACATTAAATATATTTAAACACAATTTTGCTAAATTTAGATTCCAAAGTAATTATAACTGCTTTTTATTCACAGCAGTAAAAAAAAATGTATTCTAAAGTTTAGCAAGCAGTAGCAGGTGTTTAATTCTCTGTATCCTAGCAAACAATAGTAGAAATAAAAATATCTTATTTATATTCTACTAAACATTAGCAGAAGGTGTTTACCTCTTTATATTCTAGCATGCATTAGTAAAAGTTGTTTATCTCTTTATGTTTTAGCAAGTATGAGCAGAAAAGATTGTCTATTTTTATATTCTAGCAAGTATTAGTATAAGGTGCTTACTTCATAATATTTTGGAAGTATTAGCAGAAAAGGGTATTTAATTCTGTATATTCTAAGAATCTTTAGTAGAAGCGACTATCTGTACTTAATATTCTAGCAAGCATTAGCATAAGGAGGTGTTTAATATTTGCATTCTACCAAGCATTAGCAGAAAGAGTTTACTTCTTTATATTTTATGAATCTTTAGCAGAAGATGTTTAGTTGGTTGTATTCTAGCAAGCTTTAGCAGGAGATAATTAATTCTTTATATTCTACTAATCATTAGTAGAGGGAGTTTACTTTTTATATGCTTTGAATCCTTAGCAAAAGAAGGTGTTTACTTGTTTCTATTCTAGAAAGCATTAGCAGAAGGAGGTGTTTACTTTTTGCATTCTACCAAGCATTAGCAGAGGGAGTTTACTCCTTTATATTCTATGAATTCTTAGCAGAAGGAGATAATTAATTCTTTATATTCTACCAATCATTAGCAGAAGGAATTTACTTTTTATATTCTTCGAATTCTCGTAAAAGGTGTTTACTTGTTCACAATCTGCAAAACATTAGCAGAAGGAGATGTTTAATTCTTTATATTCTTGCAAGTGATTGAAAGAAAAAAAGTTTAAACTTTTTTCAGAGTCAACGAAGCACTATCAGAAGAAGGTTTTAATTTATTTGTTTTTAACAAGAAGTAGCATAATGAAGAATTTAATTTTTTTTTATACTGTAGCAATAATTAGCAGAATGAGGTACCTATTCATATTTTAGCAAATATTAACTTAAGGGAATATTTATTTCCTTATATTTCAGCAAATAAGAAATTTAATTCTTTATGTTGTAGTGAGCCCTATTTTTATGTTAAAACAATTATTATCTGGAATAGGTATTTATTGTTTACATATTAAGAAGTATCAGTAAAATACAGTACTTACTACTTATGTTTTAACAACCACTACCAGAATTAAATGCTTAACTATTTGTAAGTGTTTATATATTTATATTTGAAAAAAAGAATTAGCAGAAGGAAGTGTTTATTTATTTGTATTCTGAGATGAATTATCAGAACGAAGTCTTCATATATTTGTATTTTAAAATAAATGAGCAGAAGAAAGTGTTTATATATTTATATTTTAAGATGAATTAGCAGAAGGAAGTGTTCATGTATTCATATTTTAAGAAGAATTAGCAGAAGGAAGTGTTTGCATCTTCATATTTTAATATGAAGTTTGATTTTGTGAGCCTGTCTGCAATTCTATACTGAATAACGTTCTTCCCATGATCAAATGGTCACTCCACAAACATGTAACATGGCAGAGATAATACAATAATTTTATAGACATAGAAAGATGAACACACAAACATAACATTTCCTTTTTTTTTGTTAAAAAAAGTATAATTATTTGTGTTTAAAGCGTAACGTCAGTTCGATTCATCTTACCTGTGTCATCAGTGTCAAGTTTTTCTGATTCTGAGCAATTTGAAATATGTCCATATCCCCTTCCTCCTAAGGAGTACCTGATATAGGTAATAAAACAAAAAACAATAAATGACCATGTCCACTTCCACTAAAGGAGTACGTGGTTTAGGGATAACTACAACAAATATCCAAATCCCCTTTCACTGAAATATATCATTCAGATAAAACAATAAATACTTATATCCCACTGCGACTTGAGAAACAGAGGGTTTTAAAAAAGGCATTAATAATATGTCCACTGGAGCACGTGACTTGAACGATACATTAATAAATAAATGTCAATAGCCTTTTAGCTTGTAATATATTATTTAGATAAAAACACCAACAAATGTTTATATCCTCTTACACTGATGTCGTACCTAATTCAAATAAAATAATAAATATCCATATCCCCTTGTATAAGAATATTTCATTTAAATAATATACCAATAGATAAATAACATTAAAATGTAGAACAATTTCACGTTTATATGTGCAAAGTTCTAAGGACTTTGTAAATATGTTTTATCTGAACGTATTTTGTTCATAATATATAATGACCAATCCAGATCGCATGCATCTAATAATCTACTGCCACCAGTAAATAATTTTGTTTGTTTATTATTAAACACAAAGCTACACAATGGATTATCCTCAACGTGTCTACCACGGGTATCATAACCCGATTTTAGCGTTATAAGCATTCGGACTTATCATTGAGCCACTAGAGGGCAGTTAATATTCAGCTTGTGGATCAATAGAGAACAATGGAGGTACTCTGAGTGAAACACATATGCACTTTTTACCCATTTTACTTTAACAGCGTGGACATAAATAAATTATTTCTTTGGCCCGGCATGGCCAAGGTGGATAAGGCGCTCGACTCGTAATCTGAGGGGCGCAGGCTCGAATCCCCATTACACCAAACATGCTCGCCCTTTCAGCCGTGTGTGGGGATTATAATATAACGGTCAATCACAATATTCGTCGGTAAAAGAGTAGCCCAAGAGTTGGCGGTGGGCGGTGATGACCAGCTGCCTTCCCTCTAGTCTTACACTGCTAAATTAGGGACGGCTAGCGCAGATAGCTCTCGAGTAGCTTTGTGCGAAATTCAAAAACTAATTATTTCTTTGAAGTAAAAAACAAAGTCCAATTTTACTCATTATGTAACATCGTCCACAGATATATGTGTTGTTTTAGGAAACATTAATACCTCCAGGCTATCGTTCGAAGTGTAGTTACTTTTGCGTAGAAATAAAGAATTCTCACTAAGATTCGATTTTGTTACTGTGTAAAAGATAGAAGCACTGACACAAAAACTATTTTTAAAGACCTAAAGATGAAAGTGACTTATGTTATAAGTCATTCTTTGATGCTCATATAATTAGCAAAAGGCTTTGTTATTATTTTCACACACTTTTATTTTTATTGGTTTGATGCATTACGACATAACTAATTTTAAGCAATTAACAAGGTCTATCCTCCGAAATTTAAATTGATTAAAATGTTTTCCACTTATTACTATGTGATTATTTTAAGCCTAAAAAATAAGCTGTTAGTTTTCCAGTTTTGCTATACTAGTTTTGTATGATATTTTAAAATATTTACAAAACTTTCATTCTTTTATTTTTGGTTAAAGTGTTTTTTTTATATTACTTATGTTAAATGTATTTTATAACTTGTCTTACTTTCTAATTTGAAAAATTGAATTCTTGTTTAAAGGTTTAGGTTGTATAGTTGCTTAAAAATGCTAAGCTTTATTTTAAATTGTCTTTAGAAATTACTTAGTTTGAATTTTGCGCAAAGCTACTCAAGGGATAAGCAAAGCTACAGATAAGTGTAAAAAATGTAATCCTTTCTTTAGTCTACAGATAAGTGTATAAATGTAATCTTTTCTTTGGTCTACAGATAAGTGTATGAAATGTAATCCTTTTTTTGGTCTAGAGATAAGTGTATGAAATGTAATCTTTTCTTTGGTCTAGAGATAAGTGTATTAAATGTAATCCTTTTTTGGTCTACAGATAAGTGTATAAATGTAATTCTTTCTTTGGTCTACAGATAAGTGTATTAAATGTAATCCTTTTTTTGGTCTTCAGATAAGTGTATAAATGTAATCTTTTCTTTGGTCTACAGATAAGTGTATGAAATGTAATCCTTTTTTTGGTCTACAAATAAGTGTATTAAATGTAATCCTTTTTTTGGTCTACAGATAAGTGTATTAAATGTAATCCTTTTTTTGGTCTACAGATAAGTGTATAAATGTAATTCCTTTTTTGGTCTACAGATAAGTGTATAAATGTAATCTTTTCTTTGGTCTACAGATAAGTGTATTAAATGTAATGCTTTTTTCGGTCTACAGATAAGTGTATAAATGTAATCTTTCTTTGTTCTACAGATAAGTGTATTAAATGTAATCCTTAATTTGGCCTACATATAAATGTATATACAATATTGCCAGATTAAAGCAAAAAGGTGTTTCTCTTACTTCTTCTCACAAATCCAGTATTTTCAACACATCCAAACTTGCACATTTCACATAAAAATACATCTTGGAACGTTTCTACTCTAACGTTCACATCACCAACAGTAAACTTTTCTGTTCATAGTTTGAAAAGGAGTATTCGGTAGAGAAAAGAAAATATATAAAAACAGCGTGATAATAACACTTATAATAGTAGATTACAATGTTGCCTTCGTTGTGTTTTTCTAACTTGGATCACGTATTTCATTTCTTCACACTATACGGTTGAGCTCGTTTTAAAACTTGGTCTTTTTTTCACATAGTCAATTATTTATTATAGGTCTACAAATATACGGTAGGTGAAAGTCTTAAGACACGATACAACTTTCATTCAAACTTATTTCTGTAACATTTCATTAACAAAAATAATAAACTCTTAAAACAAAATTATGACATAATATAATCGTATAATTATATATATTCACACACATCATCCTAGAATTAGATGCATTGTTGCTATTTTGGCTTACAAAATTGTCCCACGCTGGGACAGCAGTAAAACTACGAAATTACAACGCTAAATACCCTCCGCTAGTACAGTGGTAAGTTTACGGAATTACAACGCTAAAATCAAGGGTTCGATTCTCATCGGTGGGCTCAGCAAATAGCCCAATGCGCCTTTGCTATAAGAGAGACACACATACAGCGCTAAAATCAGTATTTCGATTCCCCTGGATGGATACAGCAGATAAGCCAAATGTGGGTTTGCTATAAGAAAAACACATGTACACGCTCACACAATTATTTATATTATTAAACCTGATCACAAAGTGAAATATTTACTAAATTATTATAAGGTGGAAAATATCATGCTCAAATAAGTAAATTTTAAGCACATAAAAACACATGTTGAAGTAATAGAATTAAGAAACAAGAATAAAAACAATTTGAGACTTAAAAATAAATATAATAAGCACGAAAAGTAAAACACTTCTAGAAATTCATCTTGAAGATGAATGTTTACTCTTTAGATCTAGAATCAAAACATTTTTTTTTTTTTGCCACTAGAAATACCCTGCAAACAATATGATCTCGCTGGACTTTGGAGTACCTTCGTAAATCTAACTTTTTGTGTTGAAGAGTAATCTCTAGGGACTGGCTGGATGATCAATACTCGTGGGCTGAGTTGGTTTTCTGCGTCCAGTAGACCTGCACTATTTTGTTTGTTTTTATTAAATGTATCGACCAAGGCTACCCGCTTTTTTGTTCACGGGTAACCAACAGAACTGCTGCCATTTTAAACAGCTGTCTGACAAACGAAAGATACTGGTTTTCAGACGAGAGCCAAAATTCCAGTGCTTTTTGAAATAGCTCGAGTTTTTGTTCGAAAACCATTACAAGTTTTGTATGTGATCCCGTGTGCTAGCTTCTAAATCAAACTGACGGGTATTTTAATGGTAAAACAGCAAAGAACATGCGAGGTTTAAAGACGGACGTGTTTAAAAAAAACTGTCAAAAGCAGACAACACAGCCCCATGGGGATATGCATAACACTTAAACAGTGTCCCTACCACGTGTGTGACTGCCACCATTGTTACCACAGTTTGTGATCTGCTCGTCCGATCAAAAATAAGCGTGCAAGTTGTTCTCCACACAAATAAATGAGAGAAGGAAAGTGTGGAAATGACCTTGCTTATGAGAAATGGAAATGTTTTGCAACATTGGACGAAACATGGACGGACTTTTTACTAACATTATACAATATAAGGAGTGACTTGACTACCGATCACTAGGTGATAAATTATTTCCAACATAATACAATATAAAATGCGAGGAAGGTTTATGGACGGAATCTAACATTACCACAGAATTTTTATGTACTTGGAAAGTTTAAAATTCACTCGTGATAACGACCAACTCATTTGAAGTAAAAATGTATCTCAAAACGGCTGCTATAAGTATGACCCAAATAAAGCAGAGGACAACGTTCCGAGCTTCTTAGGTCATCTTCAGGTTTTTCCAGAAGACTGGAACGTTGTTCTCTACTTTATTTTGGTAAAAGTGTTAATACCCATACCAGCCGTCCTGGGATACAAAAATACACTTTGGCTACTAAAGGGACAACAGATCTATGAGGCGCAGATTCTGCTCCTCGGATGTGTCCCTCAGTAACATTTCTAAAACAGCATTTCTAAAAACAAGCTGGTGTTCTGGATATCAATTTTCTCGATGCGTATTTCATAACTCATTTAACTGTACACATGGTTTGATTAAGCTTTCTCTTGAAGCTAATGTCCACAAGAAGTGGACATTCTGTTGAAAGTTCACGAAGATCTACGTTGTAAGCTTGGCTTCACCTTCCATTAGAGGCTTGCTTGGATTATGCAACAACAGCAACAGTCACTTCAAATCCCCCCCTCACACACACACACACACACATTTAAAATAATAATAATCAAATAAATTCGTTTTTGATGGTTACGATAATCAAGAGGGAATAATTACTAGCCGCGGCTGTAGTTAGATTTTAAATCGGTCAAGAGAAGGTGATATTTAAAACTTTTGTACTTGAAACACTCAGAACCGTTCTACGAGCCGCTATACCATGGCTAAAAACAACTACTACGCCATTAAAATGGAAATTGCGCGATTGCACAATAGGCCGTAATCAAGGTCAGTGAATCCATTACGACAGACAATGGAAAGATGAAGTTCAGGGTAACAGACCCTCAATCATCATTCTTATAAACTACGATTGTCCCTCACTAGATGTACTTAGTGTTAAGCATCAATTTCAGGCTACTGGGTTATTTTAATAAACATGTCGATAAATGAAATAGGCTCTCAGCAACAGTTATTGTAGCAATTAGCAATTTCAATACTCTTTGAACATGACAACAGAAATTAAAAAACGTTATACTTTTTTGTAGCCAGTTTGATAAACGAAGTGTGTTTTTTTTATAACATTCTACATATTGAGGGTTTAGTAATTTGGGTCTTACTTCCATCGGTACCTTAAAAACCTTATGGTTTGTGTCCCGGTATTAGAAGTTTATTTTCCGATTAAGTTATTTTTTCTTTCAAGAAAATTAAATCTAACTGCACAAATATTACATTTAACCACTTAAAGGTTAACTGCGCACATATTACATTTAACCACTTAAAGGTTAACTGCGCACATATTACATTTAACCACTTAAAGGTTAACTGCGCACATATAACATTTAACCACTTAAAAGTTCGCTATAATTTGTTGAACAATAAAATAATGGAAAATATGAAAGCTACAGATAATAAACAATCAAGATAAGTAGATAGAATTAAGATTATTAGTAAATAGCTAGTTAATACGTGCCTAATTTGAACAGTGAAATTTATTTAAGACGTCAAACTTTTTGGGTATTAAATGAGTACTTAATGTGTGTTTCACAAAATCGTATAATATTTGTGAATAAACATTATAAATTCGATCGATTATAATAACAACTACGCGAAAGCGTTTACGCATTCCCAGTTTGCTGCTTATCTATACACAGTGAAATATTATAAAAAACAAAAAACAAATAATTAGGAATCTTAACCATCTAGTGCTGCCATCTAATGAGCAATGTAATCAATATCGGTGACGTCAGGCGATTTGTGCTTCCAACACTTTGAAGCGTACAGCCGTCTACCCGCTAGTTCTGTGACGATAAATACATGTTGTTTCATATTAAGAATTCGTTTCATATAAAGATTGTTTCGTACTCTCCGTAGTGGGACAAAGGTTTCGAGAACATGTAATAATAAACGTACAGCACGGTATCTTTTGCGCTCGGATTTTGTAGGGTCATTTTGCAACAAACAATCTTTCATGAGAAGGGCAATGCGTTAATTACAGAGCACCAGTGTAATTGGCAAACTTCTCTAGGTTCTTTCCATGTTACCGAGCAGGTTAATCAGAGCGTGTCATGAATATTCAAGAGACGGTTGTTTGTGTTCGACTTTCATCGTAAATTACGGTATGCAAATTAAACGATGCTAAGTAAACTGCCTTACTTTCGTTACTAGCAGAGAAACATGGGCCTGGACCAAGTTTAGAAACTAATTTTTGGGGCAGAGTTCACGATACATCAGAACACAACTACCAAAGGAGTGGCACTTAAGCGGACATTGTTAATCTATAAATAGTTACCAAAACATGTTACATAAACATAGACATTAAGGAGACAGGTTTGAAGCTGTGAAACACTTATACATGCTTAGAAAGAGTGTATTCTCACTGTTAAAAGAAAGAGTTACAATACGGACCAGAATTATATGTTATTACTATTAAACGTTCGCGTATAAAGACTAAGCAAACGAACCTTTGACAAATCAGTCTATTTTATTTCAAGCTTAATGTCTCCCCACTCTACAAATTTCTTTACCTTTACAGGAATCTGTTATCAGTAAATTGTTTTTTATGTAATGTTAAGGTACAGATGAAATGCATACGAATTGCAATAGTATTTATATTTTTATATCCACGGCAAAACTATTAAGGATATTTGTTACCGTCTTTAGTTTCGAACTACTGACCAGAGGAAAGGAAGCCAGTCACCCCCCCTACAGCCCATGGTAACGGATAAACTACTGTATTTTCAACCAGAAGAATCGCCTAAAACCTACAATATCAATCATAATAAGTAGCAGGCAAATTATTGATAGCTTCTATGACTCTTCCTATTGAGTCCATCAGTTTGATATCCATCTTCGATTTTAGCAAATCTTAAAAGTCCAAAAACATGTGATGAGGTTGGACCTGCTTTAGCAAAATTGTTAAACATCCATAGCCTAATGTGCAGGAAATAATCGTTAGCATCCCACAGAGTTGAGCTCTTCTCGCCAGCTCCAAAATTCAGAGCCAGGCCTCGCCCTGTTTGGTATAAAAAAACAAACAAATAATATAGTTTGTCCGTGTACTAAAACAAACAGCAGCGTGAATCGTGTTTCTTGCTACAGACAGAAAAACAAAACAAATAAAAATTTTCTATTGATCGACTGTTGATTTTCCTGTGACAAGAGATAATATTAAGTACACATTATTCTTACTTGTCTTACGTGTACAAGTAAATGTTGAATTATAAAATAAATAAAACAGGAAGAAGCCTTCTTGTTCAGCTAGTACATAAAGGTTATTAAAACCCCAGACGATCTCCTAGACAACAAAAAGCCAGACAGCCAAAAAAATCGAAAAAGAGTCAGTTTTAACGTGTTTGACGTCTGTTACACATCGTCTGCTTGACGTTCGCCATATACTTGAATTTCTGGCGTGAAAACCTTGGTACTACGTGCTGTAAAAATTGACGTAAGCATATATATTGACAAAAAGAATATATATTCTTTTAGTCGAAAAAAAACAGGATACTAAAATACATTTAATTTGATTTTGTTTCTGGAAAGAAATATTAACAGAAGAGTTTACTTAAGGCTGAAAGATATCTCAACTGAATTATACTTCGTGGAAATATTTCAACCTTAAAACATTTTGTTGGCAAAACAACAAACAGAAACAGTCACTTCACCATGCTTATTAATTTTGTTTGTTTAGAATTAAGCACAAAGCTACTCAATGGGCTATCTGTGCTCTGCCCACCACGGGTATCGAAACCCGGTTTTTAGTGTGTAAGTCCGCAGACATACCACTGTGCCACTGGGGGGCTGCTTATTAATTATTCACTGAAATGAAAAACGACCGCAAATTCCCCCCTCACACACACACACACACACATTTAAAATAATAATAATCAAATAAATTCGTTTTTGATGGTTACGATAATTTCAGTGCACAACAAAGATGAATACGATAATCAAGAGGGAATTCTTACTAACCGCGGCTGTAGTTAGATTTCAGATCGATCAAGAGAAGGTGATATTTAAAACTTTTGTACTTGAAACACTCAAAACCATTCTATGAGCCGCTATGCCCCGGCTAAAAACAACTACTACACCATTAAAATGATGTTAATCATACCAGTCTGTGAGATCAAGATCCATTATTTCTTTATGATAAAAAAATGTGAAAATGCTTTGTCCTTTTTTAAGATCATTTGTAGCTGCAACTGTCAATGTGCTTAGGTCATAAGTAAAGTCATTAATCTAAGTGTTTCGTCAGTTACTATAGTCATTATATAATGAATATTTATTACAACAAGTGTACTAGTTTACTGTGTTAACGGATTACTACAGTCATCTGTATACTATAATTCAAACTGCTTATTATTAAACCTACAGGCACCGTATTATTGAACATATTTTGTCCATTACTACATTCGTTTCTACATATCAAAGTACTCGTATCCAAACTACAGCCATTAACACTGTATTAAAGAACATGTGAACAATAACCTGTAACTGCAGTTACAAGTTCACTGTATTAATGAACATGATCAGTTATAACGGTTAATACAGTTATTTACTGTGTCAGAACAAGGAAGACACAGTTTGTTAATAGTTACTGGTACACTATATGGTTTGTTTGAACTTTCGCGCAAAGCTACACGAAAGCTATCTGCGCTAATTCTTGGAAGGCAGCTAGTCATCACCACCCACCGCCAACTCTTGAGCTACTCTTTTACCAACGAATAGTGCGATTGACCGTAACATTATAACACCCCCACGGATGAAAGGGCGAGCATTTTTGAAGTGATAGTGATTCGAATCTGTGACCCTATGATTGCGAGTCGAGTGTCCTAACCAATTGGCCACGTGTCATCTCTACCTGGCATAAAAATATAATTTCCACACTGATCACCTCATGTATGAAGCATACATAAAGACTGGAAGACAAAAGGGTATGAAAGAAACTAGAATCTAATACAAATACATCAAGCTTTTGTTTTGCAGCTCTCACACATTCAACAATCTCTATCACATTTATAACAACAACAACTTCTTCAAGAATAGTATACTGTTGGAATAGTGATCCTCGTAAAGCTTGGAAAGCATGTAATCAAACCCAAGGTGAGTTCATACAGACAAGGTTCATCATAGCCAGACACAGAAAGTAATAAATGCACAAAATAGTGTCCGTGCTCTCCAGAAGGGATGGGCTACCGAACTGCATGGCGTGAAAAGAAATTAATTATGCAGTTTTACAATATCACGAAATTAATATTACAATGTTTTAACAAGCAAAAGGCTTATGACTGTTGTTGGAGCCCAATACATGACAATGTTGGTAATTTATGATTAACACGGTAACCCATTCGATACAGATGAAGACCAAGGCAAAGTCTTCATGCCCACAGTAACCTATTCAATACAGATGAAGACCAAGGCAAAGTCTTCATGCCCACAGTAACCCATTCGATACAGATGAAGACCAAGGGAAACTCTTCATGCCATTAATTATTGTGATTATGCTGGCATGCAGAACCTCAAACTAAAGCAATCTCAATTTGAACTATAACTGTATGAGAATGTGGAAGCTTTTTCTTACCATGGATTAGGTACACAGACCCACAAATACATCTTACGATAAATATCTGGATCCATATGATGTAAGAACTTTCATTTTCGAGAAACTTAAATAAAAAAACCACGTAGAAGTTAGTGTTGTAGTGTCCCTTTAGCAAAGTAACAGGTAATACCCTGAAATATGAACTGATATCTTTATCCAATCCTCACTTACTCTCGTTCTAAAGGCAATTGAATTACAGTCATACAAAATATAACTGGCAAGATTTCAGATACGACCACGGATAGAAAGTTTGCCAATCTGAGTGAGCCACTAATACCATCATTATTAGATAGTTACTACATTTGAAAAAAAGGACTTGGATCAATGCTACTGAATTTGTGGTGACACGGGAAAGGACTTTGAAGCTGGTCAGAGCACATTTGCAGCAGTTTTGGATCTGGAAAATGCCTATTATAGAGCCTAGTTGTCCATTTCCGTTGGAAAACGTTCATAATAGGAATTAGTGTGACATGAGTAGCAGCTGCTTCAACTAACAAAACATGTATCTTGAAGCATGAAAGCTAGTAGTTAGAGTGATTCACCAATGACACTGGTTTGCCCGAGCACCACCACTCTTGTTGGTGCTTCTCAACATCTCTTGTCAGTCCAACTAGAGTCTGTGTTCTAACATTTTCTGACAATAATCTGGAGAGGCTCTAGCAGAGATGAAATCGAAAGTAAGATACAAACATCACTTAGCATGGTGAGAAAATGGTTATCAATCCTGCCCAAGCCAAGCTTATGTTCTACATATTAAACAACAGGCATGCTGATGAGAACAAGCCATCACCATCATTAGGAAAAATTGCTGTCTCTGAAGAAACACTGTGGCACTGGTTATAACTTTTGACAAACAATATGACATCACCAGACACATTAGCACCATAATGACCAGAGTTACAAAAGGCATCAACACAGTGAAAGTTGCAACAGAAAATAGTTTTGTAGAACATCATCTGCTTAATCTCCACCAAGGTTTTATTTTTATCCACCCTGGATTATGCAACACCAATGATCAGTTCTCATGCTACACAACGAGGTAAGATTTAAAAGATACAAACATATATTAAAGATTCTGCTCTGGTCTCCTCCATAAAAATCCTCTGATTTACAAATTTAGGCAGTGTTGCTGAACGTCGACAACACTTGGTAATATAAAGTAACATATATTATTGCCAGAAAAGGCAAATGATGGGAGTCAGAAGACCACTGGTAACATCATTAAAGATATTGTTTTCTAATTACAGCTGAGTTTAAACATGAAGGATCATGTAACCCTCAACTCAACAACATAACGTGGGAAAGAAATCAGGGACTAAAATTCGTTAAATATAACTGTTCATTTTTTTCAACTTTGTGAATTCTACAATATCGTCGTGCATTGGAACTCATGCCCGTCACATAATTTTCAGCCTTTTTCTGGTACCATTAAGTTTTGGTGGAGCTTTTTGTTTGTAGCAAATACTGAGACTGTAGCATGAACTTGTGAAGTAATTAAATATCAGTTTTTTTCTGAATTTTCTCTAAATACAATACAACAAATTATGCTCTTTGGGATTTGTATAGTACAATAATACAGTAAAAACCACTAGGTTTTGTTTGAAATATCACTGCTACTACACTAGAACCCATTAATTTTTTGGATTATTTTTTGTTCTATGGTAGGACCCATTAGCTTTTGTCTCAGAATATTCTTGTAGATTATGACTCATTAAAACTTTGTCCAAGACTTCTCTAGTACAATAAGACCCATGAGGTCCTGTCTAAACATTATCGAATTGAATAGAACTTAGTGGATTTCATGTAGATGTTTTTAATATGATAAAATCCATTTGGATATGTAATGTTAATAGCTTTATTATTTTTCTTTTAACACTACGATAGCACCCACAAATTCATAATGAGCAATATATCACCTGGTGCTGCACAACTAGATATTTTGGAAAATAATTCTTGTTCAGCCTACCGGATTGAGCACTGATGCCAATATTTAACTTGGTAGTGTATAGTGAAGATTGGTGCTTGGTGTTACTCTTGAAAAGAAGATTGATTGATACTTGGTGTTGCTCTTGAAAATGAAAATTGGTACTTGGTGTTGCTTTTTTAAAGGAAGATTGATACTTCCTGTTGCTCTTGTAAAGGAAGACTGGTACTTGGTGTCGCTTTTTTAAAGGAAGATTGATACTTATTTTTGTGCTTGTAAATGAAGATTGATACTTCCTATTGCTCTTGTAAAGGAAGACTGGTGTTGCTTTTTTGAAGGAAGATTGATACTTACTTTTGTGCTTGTAAATGAAAATTGGTACTTGGTGTTGCCTTTGTAAAGGAAGATTGATACTTCCTGGTGCTCTTGTAAAGGAAGACTGGTACTTGGTGTTGCTCTTGTAAAGGAAAATTGATACTTCCTGTTGCTCTTGTAAAGGAAGATTGATACTCACTGTTGTACTTGTAAATGAAGATTGGTACTTTGTGTTGCTCTTGTAAAGAAAGATTAACCCCAGGATTTATTTATCCAGTGCAAAAGATCAGTAAGACCAAAGGAGGTGTTAACAGCTTTCTTAAGGTATAAAGAAGATTGGTACCTACTTTAGAGTGTTTTGTTTAAATTTCCTGCATCATAAACTACTAGTAATGGGAAACAAAACAAAAAGTAATCAATTCACATTATATACCAAACCAGGAAGTTTACAAGTCTAGAAACACCATTGAAATGTTATATCGCAAATCAGGAAACTTATAAGTCATTGAAATATCATTAAGGCATTATAAAGCAAATCATGAAGCTTCAAAGTCTGAAAACATCATTCAGACATTATATAAAAAAATCAGGAACCTTAGAAGTTATTGAAACATCATTCAAATATTGTATAGGAAATAAGAAAGTCATTGGAATATCATTCAGACATTATATAGAAATTTGGAAAACTTTCAAGTCATTGGAACATCTTTCAAGAATTATTCAGAAAATCAGGATGCTTACAAGTCATTCAAATATCCTGCAGACGTTCTATGGAAAATAGTTTGAAAATAGTTTCATATAAACCATGTAAATGTTCTTTTTTTGACTTTCACATTCTGTCCTACAGACAATTACACAAAGCTTCAAGTTATTAGTAATTTACTTAACCAACAAATAAAGAGAAACTAATGACAGAGTGAAGAAAAGCGAAAACACAAACTGTAAATTGTAAATAATTATATATTTGTATTAATTTTTGGAAAGGAAGGAACCACAAAATACAAATGAATCTTTGTACAGATGATTACCATGAAAGATCTGACACTTTAAAAATAAGTTCTTTTATAGATATAACAACCGACTCATTGTAGATGAAAATATTAATCCTCAAGTCATAATATGAATACAAGAAAAATGACTGCAAATATACATTTTTTACTGACAAGCTACTGAACTTAAATAATTTACACAAAATTTACACGTGCCTTTTTCTACTAAATATACAGGCAGGTAATCAGTTTCTCCTATAATCAGAATCTTAAAACCAAATTTGTTTTATAGAATCTATAATGATTGATTATTCTCATAAATCTAACAATCCTGGAGGTGTCTCTTCTTAGATATTGGACTTTGAATTCAGATTTATAAATTAGTTCTGAAAAATGCATTTTGTGCTATTTTTCTGTGTTATGGTTGAAGATGTAGAAAATAACTTAAGTAAAAGAATTTTTGATGAATACTTATTGAAAGTTTTTGGCTTGATGAAATTTGAAGTTTGTCAAAGAAATAATTTTTTATAATACTTCAAATAATAGTAAATACTATCAGTTTAACATATTAGACATTCTATTATATACCTGCCACTACTTTCTTCATAACAGTTTGAAATAGTGAAATTTTGCAAAAATTTTACTAACACAATTGATAATACAAAATATCTGCATAAAAGAAAAAAAATTGAGATGGTTAGATGTGGTATGTACCATACGTAAGTTGAATTAAGACTAAAAACACAGTGTGATAAAACCCCATCATAGTGTGTTTCAACTTGCATCATTACATTGTAATCATTTCATTCTGTCTGCATTTTCTGCAGTACAGCAGATGTCATTAGCTCTTGTCTGGACTTTTTGTTGTGCAATAAAACCTATAAAATTATATTTGGGCTGTCTTTAATAACAGTAGAATGAATTAGGTTTTATCTAAACTTTCTCTAGCACAGTGTAATACAGTAAAACCTATTAAGTTTTGTGCAGACCTAAAATACACTTGAGTTTGGTTTGTTTTGAACTTCGGGTAAAACTACACATGGGCTATCTGCACTAGCTGTCCCTAATTTAGTAGTGTGAAATTAGATTAGAGGGAATACAGTCAGTCATTACCACCCACCGCCAAGTCTTGGGCTACTCATTTACCGATGAATAGTAGGATTTACCGTCACATTATAGGCGAAAGAGTGAGCATGTTTGGTGCAACGGGGATTTGAACCCACAACCCTCGGATTACAAGTCGAACGCTTTAACTCACCTGGCCATGCCATACTGGGCCAATCGTTTTGAAACTTTTCCCACATCTGATATAAAACTAATGGGTTCATAATTATTGGGACACTTTTTATCACCTCCCTAAAAAAAGAGAAGTTACATTAACTATCATCCAGTCCTCTGGTGCATGCCTACTTTTTAAGGACTGACAAGAATAAAGTAGTCCAGATTTTGTCTAGATTTTTCCTTAATACAGAGGACAATTTTCAGATTTGGTCTAGGTGTTCTGTAATACACAATCTATTAGATTGTGCTTGGACTTTCTTTAATACTGTTTGGAGCAATATCACAAGCTAATACCATCTTGTACACATAAAACACTGTTCACTCACCTGTCACTAATACCATCTTGTACACATAAAACACTGTTCACTCACCTCTCACTAATACCATCTTGTACACATGAAACACTGTTCACTCACCTCTCACTAATATCATCTTGTACACATGAAACACTGTTCACTCACCTCTCACTAATACCATCTGGTACACATGAAACACTGTTCACTCACCTCTCACTAATACCATCTTGTACACATGAAACACTGTTCACTCACCTCTCACTAATACCATCTTGTACACATGAAACACTGTTCACTCACCTCTCATTAATACCATCTTGTACACATGAAACACTGTTCACTCACCTCTCACTAATACCATCTTGTACACATGAAACACTGTTCACTCACCTCTCACTAATACCATCTTGTACACATGAAACACTGTTCACTCACCTCTCATTAATACCATCTTGTACACATGAAACACTGTTCACTCACCTGTCACTAATACCATCTTGTACACATGAAACACTGTTCACTCACCTCTCACTAATACCATCTTGTACACATGAAACACTGTTCACTCACCTCTCACTGATATCATCTTGTACACATGAAACACTGTTCACTCACCTCTCACTAATACCATCTGGTACACATGAAACACTGTTCACTCACCTCTCACTAATACCATCTTGTACACATGAAACACTGTTCACTCACCTCTCACTAATACCATCTTGTACAGATGAAACACTGTTCACTCACCTCTCACTAATACCATCTTGTACACATGAAACACTGTTCACTCACCTCTCACTAATACCATCTTGTACACATGAAACACTGTTCACTCACCTCTCGAGTCTCCTTAACTGTTTGTTCAGTTCACTTTGCTCATTAATCAGTTGCATCTGGTGCGTGGAGAGTTGTTCTAGCTGTTGCTGGGTATGGCTGACTCCAGAAAAGTTCTGGAGCTCACGACTTTGCTGTAACTTAGCTTTCAGCTCCTCCTGCTGTGCTCCTAAGGTCTTCAGCTGCTCTCCTATTGCTTCAATCCTTTCCTGGAAGACACATATTAAAAATGAATTACATGGAAATAATACCTAATTAAAATAAAAAAAATGTTTATGTTTCTTGGCGTGTGTAATAAACAATGTTTCAATAAGACCCGAAATCTGTACATAACACCAGGGACTATAGCAACCCCTAATAATCTACAGCTTTTCAGTATCTTCAGTGTGTGATACGCGTATTACAATTAGTTGAAATATAAAACTATTTATGAAGCTACTTATCGGATTTGCTACCATGAGAAAATGTCTTTTAAGCCGAAATAAATTTACAAATGATGTCCTATTACTGTTTAAAACTGTAATTTCAAGCCAAAGACAAAATCGAGGGTGAAATGATTCTTAAATAAATAAACTTAATTTTGTCCAAAATATAATGTTTGCTGTATACTGGGATACAATATTTACTATACGTGAATAATTACAGAATAATCCAATTTACTATAGGTATATATAATATTTTGTCCCCCCGCCAGTACAGCTGTATGTCTCCGGATTTACAACCCTAAAATTAGGGGCTCGATTCGGTGGGCTGAGAAATTGTCCTCCAGATTGGGGGTTGTGTGGTAGGGTAACAACCTACTCACTTAAAAACCGGCCTGTTACTGACACCGCAGCGTATACGGCCCTATGTTCCTTAAGGAACTTAGTGGAATTATTATTATTATTACATAATATTTATATGCAGGAAAATCGTTAATAAAAACTTGCTCCATTAGATACTAGTAGTTAAAACAGTTGTTTCAAACACAATTAACTAATTAAGTATGCATTTATAAAAGTTAAAATACGTCACGTTAAGGTGAATTTCGCTCATTCCAAGAGTTGTTTTTTATTGCATCATGTAACGTCAAAGGGACGGCTAACCAAAGATTTTATATTATGTGTTAACAATCGCATATATAAGAATTTTTCTAATTCTCGTTATAATTTGCTTTTATTGTTATTTCACACCTAAATTAATTTTAAAAAGCTGTTATATTAAAGAAATCGTACAATATACAGGGTGATCGCTAGAAAAGCGGAAAATTTGTCAAACAGCTATTTATTTTTACAAAGAATAACTTTTACAAAGTTTTTAAAGGCATATGTTATTTTACACTCATAGATGCTCAAAATGCATTTTATGATATTAAAATCATGCATTTTCAAGATGATGTAAAGAAATCATAATAGAAATGAGTAAGCACGCATTTTATTCATGATCTCATCTGGCCCTCAAATTTTCCGCTTTTCTAGCGACCACCCTGTATATTGTACGATTTCCTTAATATAACAGCTTTTTAAACGTCAAATGCATTGTTGTTTTGTGGATTGTAAAGGTAAAAGCAATATTGAAATTTTGAAATTATTTTTTCCGAATGTCGTTCACATCTACACGTCGTTTTCGTCTTTTGATTATTTTCTATCGAATCATCGAAAAAGAAAAAAAGATGGCGGCTAAATCTCGTGTTCCATGTAAACAAACACTGGAATTAAAAACGCATGTGTCGTATTTTTATTTCTGTGAAACACGACAGAATACTATAAATGGAACCAAATAAGATATATATTTCATTACTGAGCATCCAAGAGCACAGCAGGCCCTTACCGCTAAAAATCCGGTTTCGATACCTGTGGTGAGCAGAGCACAGATAGCCCATCGTGTAGTTTGGGCTTAATTCCAAAACATATACACACGATCATTACTGAGCAAAAGGACGTTTCGTTACTTTTGCAAGTACAATGTAAAAATCAAGGTAATTTATTGTATTAGATTATTTTTATGTGGTAGACTTCTACATCGGGCGTTGATTTTAGCCAAATGGGTTCAGACGTTCAGCTCACCGTCGCACCAAACATGCTCGCCCTTTCAACCAATGGGGGCGTTATAAAGCAAAATCAATCCCACTATTCGTTAGTAAAAGAAAAGCCCAAGAGTTGGCGGTAGTTGGTGATGACTAGCTGCCTTCTCTCTGGTCTTACACTGCTAAATTAGGGACGGCTAACACAGATAGCCCTCGTGTGGCTTTGCGCGAAATAATAAAAAAAAAACGAATAAAGCGTTGATTTTTATGTTTTATCTGCTTCTCAATACGATATTAAAATGTGTGTGTATCACAAAAAGTGACTAAATTATTAATACTTTAAGATTTACAAACATTAAAACTAAAATAAAATAAATTAAAGAATTTTATAATTTTCGATATTTTTGTCTCGTGATAATAACTTCTGATTTATTTAAATATTAAATGGTTTTGTCGAAGTTTCTTCTCAACAGTATAATTTGTGAGGTAGCTTAAGTTTCAGTATCTGGAGAATATAATCTTTTCTAACTAGCGAACCTTAAAATTTTGTACGGCTGCAAACAACCTTTATGATAATAGGCGTTCATTCACCCAGGGTATAAGATTTAAACCAACAAACATAAACCAAGAGTGATGAAAATAAGCTAAAAAAAACACCACATTTCAGCGTAGTCTCCATTACGTATAATACATTTCTTCCTTTGTTTTATCATTTCTATCAGACCAATTTAGTACAATGAAAATGTGATATCACGAATCCAATTGCTCACAGCTGCTTAAGAAAATCAGTTCTCTCAGAGGCTACCAGAGGACCAAAGATGGGTGTCTGAGAGTGTTAGATCAAAACTTCCTGCCTTAAGAACGTGATTACAGCCTGTTCTTAAAAATCAATATCACTCACAGTGGCCATTTTGTAATATGCTACACATGACCTGTGGGGAAAACAGAATGAATGCGGTAATGAACTTTCACACGAAGACTGACCAATTAGTACAATCTTTTGTTTCGGGCTATAATTTACTCATATCCAGTTTAAACAAGATATGGCATAGTTTGATTTTCTTTATTATTTAAACGAATCTGAACGAACTATTTTTGTTCTCTTTGTTATACAGGTTCACAACACAAACTTACTTAAGTATTTCAAAATTGATAGTAAAGTTAATGTAAGATCAGATATGATTTGATCGTTTCAAGTTGTTGCTAAATAACGTAAAACCTATGAAGCATAATTGTAGACATTTACACCAGCAAAACAATAAAAAAAATAACATTGGAAATGCGAATAAAATTAACAATGGTTCTCTAACAATTATTACAAACTCCAATACTACCCATTGAAATAAACCTTGTACGGTTCTTGATAATACAACAAACGATAGACATTATTTCATACCACTATGAAATTTGTGACTCTAGCCCTAAATCTAGTACTTTTGTAACTAATCTTTTTCAACATAAAGTGTGTGAAACTTTATACGATCAGAGCTATACTCAAGAAAACAAGCTATGTATGAATATTGTATAAAATACATTTTGTAGAAAACCAATTAATTACGGTACAACCATATAATAAGTTTACACCAAATATAACGAGGGCACAGAAGAAATGTAGCTGGCCATATAATTAATAAACTATTACTACACGATGTTACGAGAATACGAAACAGTTTCTGCGATTAGAAAAGGGATAAAAATGCTAAATTAATATTTGATAAATTGCGTTGAAAAAAAAACGTCGAAACTATAAACACGATCCAAAGAACTTTATTTTTTGAACAGAAGAATCACGAGAAATTGTAAAAAAAACAAAAAAAATTCTGACAAAAAACTTAGCCTGGTTACTTGTAGTTACTTTTAAATTCCAGCATTTTTTGGAAAACTATTTCATTTCTTGGCTGGACAATAGATAACCCAAAGTACGTTTTTTATTTCCTTGTGAAACACTTGTGATAAAACATGTATTTATTAATTTTTTACACATACCTTTGATCGTGACATCACAATTGGTGTGACTTCATTGCAGGTCCAGTAGTCCATACAATGTTTTTTTTTTAAATCAGCTTAAGTCTTCTGATGTATATTTCTATTTCATTGTTTATTGTGATTTGTTATTTCTTTTAAATTTGTTTTCGAAAATAAGTGGATAATGAGATAAAATTCGAAGTCTTCTAAATTGTATTAACTGATTATCAGTCAGTGGAAGGATGTTATCGACCGACTTTCACTATGGCCGAGTTTCTTTTTAAGCTTTTTAACCATTTTCGTTTTTCCATAGGGAATAAGCCTAAGTTAAATATTTCGAACACTTACCTGTCGTTTCTTCTTTTCTTCCTCCAAACTCGAGTCCAGTCTGGGTCGCTTACAAGAATCTTCATCACATGATCTATAGCCTTGAGACCTAGAGGGATCGTCAAAACTGATAATTTTGTTCTAGCTGCCAAATACCATAATGATGGACAAAACAACAACTTCAGGGTCATCATCAATTTTCTGGTGCGTGACCTTCTCGAGCAAATCTTTCTACTCGAAACAACTCGTTATATCTTAGTACACAGTAATTAAAATTTAGGGCGTGTGTTTCATTGGAATATTTAACATAGCTCGCAACGAAGCCATTCCTTTGTGCAAGGCCCGGCATGGCCAGGTGGGTTAAGGCGTTCGACTCTTATCTGAAAGTCGTGGGTTTGAATCCCCGTCGCAACAAACATGTTCGCCTTTTCAACCGTGAGGGCGCTATGATGTGATGGCCAATCCTACTATTCGTTGGTAAAATAGTAGCCCAAGAGTTGGCGGTGGGTGGTGATGACTAGCTGCCTTCCCTCTAGTTTTACACTGCTAAATTAGGGACGGCTAGCACAGATAGTTCTCATGTAGCTTTGCGCGAAATTAAAAAATAAACCAAACAAAACCTTTGTGCAAAATCACTGAGTATGGTGGGTTTAATTTGTTAAATGACAAAATCCGTAGTTAAACATTTGGCGTTTTAATTAAAATTTAACAGAAATTTTCGAAAACAAAAAGATATAAAGTAATGTTTAATAAAACAAAGATGTGTTTTACACTGTGATTTAACAATCGTAAAATTAATTAAAAATAAAATTTAAATTACCTGTAATATCTGGGAGGGAGATTTTGTAAATCACTCACCAAATCGATATTTTTAAAACGTATTTTCAGTTAATGAAAAATAAAAAAATGCTTCTTCTTTGTTAATTTTTATTTAATCAAAATTGTTTAAAAGTTTGGTTTGAATTTCGCGCAAAGCTACATGAGGGCTATCTCCACTAGCTGTCTAATTTAAAAGTGTAACACCAGAGGGAAGGCAGCAAGTCATCACCACCAACTCTTGGCCTACTCTTTTACCAACGAATAGTGGGATTGACCGCGATATTATAATGTCCCCATGGCTGAAAGGGCAAACATATTTGGTATGACGGGGATTCGAACCCGCGACCCTCAGATTACGAGCCGTGTGCCTTAGCCACCTGGCCATGTTGGAACTATCGTTAGAGGAAATGGTAAAAGGAGAGGTTAATACAGGATACTGAAATTGAGTTACTTTTCTCAAATAAAATAGAAATTCAAAGTTGTTTGTTTACTCCTTTTACAACATATCAAGTTTTTATCTCTGGATCAAAATTTCTTAAAGCATTAATCAGCATTAAAGCCACTCGCATTCCAATGTTTATACAGCAGTACACGTACACCAAATAAGCTAACACATGTTGTAAATAGCTCGACTAAAACTCGAAATGCAAAAGATGCTTCAAAAACAAGAATAACAGGGCACGAAGGATGTTTTGGTTTTCAAGTTACGAGAAAAAAAAAAATTTTGCTGCTTAAGTAACATTCACTAACTGGCAAATCAACTAGCCCAAAACACGGTTTTTAAATCTAGATATAGCATTTTTTTATGTAACTATTTATAAAAAGGACGTTCAGTCTAGCAGGCCTATCGCTTAGCGTAGTCGTGAACTTTTCAGAACGACCAATGTAGCTACCATCTTCAGAGCTGTGTGTAAAAGAAGTGGTATGTTTAATTAACGTGTGCTGAACTAAACTTTATGGTGTAGGAAGACACAAGAGCTTCGCAAGTGTCACTAATACAAGGTAGCTCTCCCAACTAAGTCCCGGATGAGGTTAATTAAAACTCATGCAAAAACTTAATTAATGTTACACGAACACCATTAAACAATCATGTAGGTGTTAAGTTTCCTAAATATTTCGTATCTGTGCTTCATCGCGTACCTGACACGGCAGACTTCTTCGGAACACGCATAGTTTCAACAAATCTATATATATAAACATTATCATCTATATAAACAGCGTTGCAAGAAACGGAATACAACAACAAAAAAGGCTTTTTCAATGAGTTGATAAAACTTCTCGAAACGGGAGCATAAATAAATGAGACACTTCGTAAGCACATGAAACATATTCTATGTGCGAAAATGTTTTGTGTACTTTTTGATCAAGTAAACAGAACGGTAAATACCTGGAATGGCCTTTAGAATACTGATATCCGCTGTCCCGCACTACCTGTCGGGCTAAGGGGAAAAGTTCATCTCTTCGGGTGAGAAGGGCAGGGATGTGCTTACAGATCTGAGCGGCTGCTTCATTCACTGACACCTGGTGATGAAGTATATAATAACAGTACACACGTTGTAGCCGATAAACTTCTGTACATCAAAGGAGACGTTCTAAATATTCTAAATGTCCCAGTTATTTCAAATCTTATCTTATAAAATGATATAACATACTGTTTTTAATGAAATATACTTGGGGATTTTCCAAGGTCAAATTACACACGAGATTTTCCATGTGAAAATAACACAGTAAACAAAATTTATGTAATGGCTAAAGGCAATTCAGAAAAACGAAATATTACTACTTTTCTCGACTTTTTAAGCATTCACATTCTAGTTGTATATTTTTACTTAAAATAGAGATAACAAAGTGCTACAATCCTGTTTCTATAAGTTTTTATTATTTCTTATAATTCCTTTAAAAAGTTTTATTTACAGTGCATAAAACAACAAAAACATATGTCCGTGTATTCTTATACAAAGCTTTCTTTTGAATCACAAAATTAATCAACAGGATGACTTATTTAGTATAAAAACCATTTAACATTTTTATGTATATTTTAATGTGATGTCAACACCACAGAAAAGAAATCATGATAACGAAACACAGGTGAGAGCTAAGCCTCACAAGTTTGTTTTTTTATATTACCAACAACGATTTATATAATAATTGTGATTGTACTGTTTTTTGGCGCAGTTTCCATCAAATGAAGCTATTCTTGCAATAGACGCCGTTACCCCTACACTTTAGATGTTTTCCAAAGTCTACAAGCCGTGCCCGAACAGCGACATTTCGTTTTTGCTCGTATTTTGCGAAGAAGCTAGGTTGTTAACTTAGTCATGTGGCTGGAATTGCTAACGCGGGCATGTGGTTGGAAACATTGACTTGGGCATGTTTATTTGTTTTTGAATTTTCAATAAGCCTAGCATCTTTAATTTAGCAGTGTAAGACAACAGGGAATGCACCTAGTCATCACCATCCACCTCTTGGGCCACTCTTTTACCAACGAATTGACCGTCACAATATAACGGCTGAAAGGACAGGCATATTTGGTGCGACGGGGATTCGAACCCGCGACCTTTAGATTACGAGTCGAAGGCCTTAACCCACCAGGCCATGCCAGAAAGACTTGGGCATGTAACTAGAGTGTTGGAGTGTTGACTTGAGCATGTAGCTAGAGTGTTGGGGTGTTGACTTGAGCATGTAGCTAGAGTGTTGGGGTGTTGACATGAGCATGTAGCTAGAGTGTTTGGGTGTTGACATGAGCATGTAGCTAGAGTGTTGAGGTGTTGACTTGAGCATATAGCTAGAGTGTTGGGGTGTTGACTTGAGCATGTAGCTAGAGTGTTGGGGTGTTGACTTGAGCATGTAGCTAGAGTGTTGGGGTGTTGACTTGAGCATGTAGCTAGAGTGTTGGGGTGTTGACTTGAGCATGTAGCTAGAGTGTTGGGGTGTTGACATGAGCATGTAGCTAGATTGTTGGGGTGTTGACTTGAGCATATAGCTAGAGTGTTGTTGGGTTGACTTGAGCATATAGCTAGAGTGTTAGGGTGTTGACTTGAGCATGTAGCTAGAGTGTTGGGGTGTTGACTTGAGCATGTAGCTAGAGTGTTGGGGTGTTGACTTGAGCATATAGCTAGAGTGTTGGGGTGTTGACTTGAGCATGTAGCTAGAGTGTTGGGGTGTTGACTTGAGCATGTAGCTAGAGTGTTGGGGTGTTGACTTGAGCATTTAGCTAGAGTGTTGGGGTGTTGACTTGAGCATGTAGCTAGAGTGTTGGGGTGTTGACTTAAGCATGTGGCTAGAGTGTTGGGGTGTTGACTTGAGCATATAGCTAGAGTGTTGGGGTGTTGACTAGAGCATGTGGCTAGTGTTGGGGTGTTGACTTGAGCATATAGCTAGAGTGTTGGGGTGTTGACTTGAGCATGTAGCTAGAGTGTTGGGGTGTTGACTTAAGCATGTGGCTAGAGTGTTGGGGTGTTGACTTGAGCATATAGCTGGAGTGTTGGGGTGTTGACTTGAGCATGTGACTAGAGTGTTGGGGTGTTGACTTGAGCATATAGCTAGAGTGTTGAGGTGTTGACTTGAGCATATAGCTAGAGTGTTGGAGTGTTGACTTGAGCATATAGCTAGAGTGTTGTGGTGTTGAATTGAGCATGTGGCTAGAGTGTTGGAGTGTTGACTTGAGCATATAGCTGGAGTATTGGGGTGTTGACTTGAGCATGTGGCTAAAGTGTTGGGGTGTTGACTTGGACATGTGGCTGGAAGTTTGGACTCGGTGGATCCATATTTTAATGTTGTCAAATCCATACACTTGTCATGCAACCGTGGTATAGTGGTGTGAGCATATTAGCCTAAAAATATGAGGCTACTGTTAGGCATTGTATCTCATTTCTACGTATATTCAACTTAAAACTGTAGCTGTAACCTGCAGCTGCTATGAATCTTTTGAGAATTTTTAAAAGATATTTTGTGAAATTTTTAAGTGTCATATAACTTAGAAAAATGGTAAAAAATTGCACAGACTTTTGCAGTTACTTAAATTAAAACATTTCTTTCTAGCATGACATGTTTCAATTTGGCACATTCTAGATACCAATAAAGAGCTTTCGATAAATTGTCTTCAGTTCGGCTGTGCTTCTGGGCAAAGTTTATGTTGCTCTTGTAGGCCTAAGACCATATGAACTATAATTTCTTCATTTCCAAGGGCAGTTCCTGTCTCAGCTGCAATAAACCACTGTGTTCTTGAGGTACTTTTGGTAACTAGCACTTTTAGATTTTCACGGTCTCCCATGGGCCAGATAAAGCCGATAGTAAAGTAGCCTATTTCACTGAACTCACACTTTCTCTTATTCTACTTTTTAGACGAATGCTACAAATAACCTTCTCATCTAATATTTTAAAGGCCGTGCTTTGTATGCTTTTATAATTGGAGAATAGAGAACTTCTCAAAAAAATTATTTGACGCAGCCCTTCTAGAGAGGTCAATTTGAAGCGCCATCTGTTCATAAATATCACCATTCTTCAATGAATTGTAAAAAGAAGATCAAGTGTTTAAAATGTGTAATCACATGAAGCAAAGTGATTTGGTATGCACAATTTTGTCACAGATCTATATTTTCATTCTACGACACAGGTGCATGCACATGTAGGTCTCTGTAAAAGCACATGTAGGTCTCCGTTTCTCTGAAACAAATCTCTAGAACAGTCAAAAAGTGCTGCTTTAAGTAAATGATTCCGTAGTAGAATAATTACTTTCATAAAAAAATAATAGTTTATTTCGTATAAATATGTATATAGGTTGTATTAAAAACTGTCGTGATGGAAAATTTTAAAAATCCACGTGTAATACGACCCCTTACACATTTAAAATGAAAGTGAACCTTGCGCAATATTGTTGCAAAAATTTAGTAACGCTGTTAAATAAATGTACGCCGCACTAAATTGATCCAAACATAACGTTCACATAAAAAAATATACCTCAACACCTAACCTGTAAGCCTGCTTAAATCGATCTGTGTTAACTATAAGAGCGATTAACGAAAGAAAGAAACTTAAACTTCAGTAAACATGTTTCACAACATTCCGAAAAACGCTAATAGAGTAGAACAAACCTCGTGCAGCGTTAGAGGTTTCTCGGGTTTCCTTTTACAATCAAATCGGCCATATATTGCTGCATACTTTCTCATTTCTTCCATTCTCCGGGGATCGTCATCAGACATATTCATAACATACTAGAAAAAAAACACACAACAGATTACTGGAAAACAAGGAACACGTTTTATTGTACAGAAGATATAAGGTAATGCAGTTCTTTACATATTAGTCTTAACTTAAAGTATAAAATATCTCTTCTTTGTTTTCAAATATTCATCCAGTACGAGATGGTACGAACTTCCTTAGAACATATTTCTAGATTCCTGGATCACAAAAACGAAACTTTTGACAGGTTCGTCATAAACTAAAACATGAAGTGTCATGCGCTTATGCATATAAGTATTGCAGTTCTGAAGACAAATATTTTTAGAAGAAATTCAACAGAACTTTTATTCACGCACCCTATAAAGTGTAAACCATGTTATACATTACTACACAATAGAACCTTATTATTCACAAACTAGAAGATAAAATTTTATTATGTATTCTCCACAAAATGAACCTTATTATTTACACATTAAAAATAAAATATTCTAACATAACTACCACAGAATAGAATTTTAATTACTCACACAATACTGTAAAAAATAGTTGTATGTAGTCGAAACAAACCAGGACTTAATTATTTACAAAATAAGGAGCAAAAATATTCATATAATAGACAGTAATAATTACTTTTCCCCGTTAAAAGATAAAATTTATTATTTTTTACCAGAATGTAAAGATAAATATATATATATATTAATTCAAGTAAAACCCTATTGTTCTAAAAAATACCCGGGTCCGGCACTCGACTCGTAATCTGAGGGTCGCAGGTTCGAATCCCCGTCACACCAAACATGCTCGCCCTTTCAGCCATGAGGACTTATAAAGTGACGGTCAATCCCACTATTCGTTGGTAAAACACAAGAAGATAAAAACGTACAACTTACACACTACATTATGAAAATGAATTGCATACCAGAACATAATTATTACTTACACATTAACGGCCTGGCATGGCCTAGCGCGTTAAGGCGTGCGCTTCGTAATCTGAGGGTCGTGGGTTCACGCCCGAGTCGCGCCAAACATGCTCGCCCTCCCAGGCGTGGGGGCGTTATAATATGACAGTCAATCCCACTATTCGTTGGTAAAAGAGTAGCCCAAGAGTTGGAGGTGGGTGGTGATGACTAGCTGCCTTCCTTCTAGTCTTAAGCTGCTAAATTAGGGACGGCTAGCACAGATAGCCCTCGAGTAGCTTTGTGCGAAATTCCAAAACAAACAAACTTACACATTAGAAGATGCAAAAGTACTACTTACATATTAGAAAGTAAAAAATGAAAAGGTGTTATTTACATAATAGAACACAAAACCTTATTTATGCTTTAGAATATAAAAAATCACTCATTACAAACTAAAAATAAAGTTGCATTACTTAAATACACTATATATTACTTAACTAGAACATAAAAAGTACTACTTACGCACTAGAATATAGAAAACTACTATTTACATACTAAAAAGTAAAAATGTATTACTTACACACTGGAAAGATAAAAGGTATTACTTAATACTAGAGCTTAAGAAAATAATTATTTATATATTAAAGATAAAATAAAAACACTTCTTACAGACTAGAAGACAGAGAAACACTACTAACACAACAAAAAATAAAATGATTATTCACACACATTTAAACACAAAAAAGTATTATTTACACTAAAAGATAAAACGTTTTACTTACATGATATAAAATAAATATTCACTACTTACATTTGAGAAAGTATTACTTAAACTAGCAAATATAAGAGCTCTACGTACACAATATAAAACAAAAACGCACTACTTACATACTACAACATAAAATTATTACGTATACACTAGAATATGAAAAAAATGCTACTCAGACAGCATAAAATAAATATGTATTATATACTACAAAATAATAAATGTGTTATGAAATATCTAAAGTGACCACTTACAAACTTAAAAATAAAAATGCATTATATACATATTAGAGCATAAGAAAGTATTGTTTCACACAGGCATGAAGAAAAGTGCTACTTACACACAAGAAAATACAAAATCAATATTGACACACTAGAAAATGTGTATAAATTAGTTGCACACTTAACATAAAAAGGTATAACTTACACCCTAGAAGATGGAAAACATTACTTATGCTCTAGAAAACAAATATGTGTTACACATTAGAACATAAAAAACCTTGTTACTTACACACTAGAAGACAGAAAAGTAATACTTACATTCTGGAAAATAAGAAATACTAAAACTTAAGAAAGGCGTTATACACTAGAAAATGAAAATGAATTGCATACTAAACATAAAAATGTATTACTTAATACTAAAGGATAGAAAGCGTTACTTACATACTGGAAAATAAATAAGAATTTCATACTAGACCATTAAAAACATTACCTGCACACTACAAAATAAATATATAATACATACTAGGACATAATTGTATTACTTCATCACTAGATGACAGAAAATTAGTAAGTTACACTTTGTATGGATAGAGAAGCACTACTTACATATTAATAGATAGAGAAGTACTACTTACACACCAGTAAATATAAAAATAGAGAAGCACTACTTACACATAAGTAGACAGAGAAGCACTACTTACAAATTAATAGATAGAAAAGCACTACAAACACACTAGTAGACAGAGAAGCACTACTTACAAATTAATAGATAGAAAAGCACTACTCACACACTAGTAGCCAGAGAAGCACTACTTACATATTAATAGATAGAAAAGCATTACTCACACACTAGTAGACAGAGAAGCACTACTTACATATTAATAGATAGAAAAGCACTACTCACACACTAGTAGACAGAGAAGCACTACTTACATATTAATAGATAGAAAAGCACTACTCACACACTAGTAGACAGAGAAGCACTACTTACATATTAATAGATAGAAAAGCACTACTCACACACTAGTAGATAAAGAAGCACTACTTACATATTAATAGATAGAAAAGCACTACTCACACACTAGTAGATAGAGAAGCACTACTTACATATTAATAGATAGAAAAGCACTACTCACACACTAGTAGACAGAGAAGCACTACTTACATATTAATAGATAGAAAAGCACTACTCACACACTAGTAGACAGAGAAGCACTACTTACATATTAATAGATAGAAAAGCACTACTCACACACTAGTAGACAGAGAAGCACTACTCACACACTAGTAGATAAAGAAGCACTACTTACATATTAATAGATAGAAAATCACTACTCACACACTAGTAGATAGAGAAGCACTACTTACATATTAATAGATAGAGAAGTACTACTTACACACTGGTAGATAGAGAAGTACTACTTACACACTGGTAGATAGAGAAGTACCACTGACTATCTAGAAAATAAGTGTTGCTTAAATTGTATTGTTTACATTATCATCATTAAATGGTAGCTGCTCCATCCAGGAGGTTAGCTATCAACATTCCTTATTCTGTACCAACCCCACACCATTACTAGACTACAGCCACTCCATGACATCTTTAAACCATTTTTTCTGCGGTCAACCTCTCTTTCTACAACCTTCCACCTTGTCTTCTATCAACGTTCTTTGAATCGTAATTGTTTTGATAATGTGTCCAAAATACTGGAATGTTCTCTTTTGATATCTGATTTGTTTTGACCATTTCCAATATCAAGAAGTATCGATTCTTAGGATTTTCAACCTGAACATAACTCAATAACATCCAAGCTAAACAGCCAAGTTAGAAACATTTTATGTTCAGGTATAGCCGTTCCTAATTTTGAACATCAGAAGGAAGATGTTCAATCATCCGGGTGTGAAACCAAACAATGGGTCTGACCATCACGCAAGAAACAACCATATTTAAACATGCGGAATAAATTCAGCGGCGTTTAGTCTCGAATCATGAGCTCTTGAATCCAAGTCTCGACATGCTAATCACTATGAATTGTTCTTTACAATATTAAACTACGAATATCCTATCACTAAACTATCGCTAAACAATTACTCTACCCTGTTTTTGTTTAATATAGTAATCACTGAAGCCATTAGAACAAACTTTAAAGTATTGTTGCAGAAAATCGTTTGTTATTCATATAGAACATGATAAAAATAACGACATAACATTCTAAGTATAGAAAAGTTCGGCATGCATAATTAATGCTATGTTCTTTGTATGGCTACTGGGGGAAATATAGCACTTAAAGCTTTAACATCTACACTGCGTTTTCACTATACTGTACGATTTATATAGCATTTAAAGCTTTAACATCTACACTGCGTTTTCACTATACTGTACGATTTATATAGCACTTAAAGCTTTAACATCTACACTGCGTTTTCACTATACTGTACGATTTATATAGCACTTAAAGCTTTAACATTTACACTGCGTTTTCACTATACTGTACGATTTATATAGCACTTAAAGCTTTAACATTTACACTGCGTTTTCACTATACTGTACGATTTAAATAACTTCTGGGTCAATGTGTATATTCAGGTACATCTGTAAATAGAAAAGAAATATTTATTTTACATGTAATGATGTGCAAATAGTAAAACAAAAGCAGTTCCTCATCTAAGATAAAAAGAACGTAGGACGTAAAATATTGCAATATTGGAAGAAGGTCTTTAGATACATCAATTATATATGTTAAATATTTTACGCGATTTACATACTTATTGGGCGCGAAAGCATAGATTTGAATAGAAAAAGAGAAATCGTTTCAGTCTATCCAGGCTTGGTTGTGTTGCCCAAAAAATTAATATAATCACATTTTTGTTCTTTTATAGACGTAAGTACAGATTCTTGAATTTGTCTGATTGTTATTAGTTGCTGGAGACAGAACTCCAGGAAAAATATTTTATTTATAACAAACCAAAATGATATACATTTATAAATCAAGCCACGTACATGTATAATAAAGAATTTGGTCGATCAGTTTTAACTTTTAGATTTTTTTTGTCTTTTAAACTTTGTAGTGCATATTGGAGAGATTTGATTCATGCTAAGAAAGACCGACCTTTACATTCCAGATAAATATGAAAAAAAATATATTTTTTATTTAAACGAGCTTGAGCCCGGCATGGCCAGGTAGTTAAGGCACTCGACTCGTAATCAGAGGGTCGCGGGTTCGAGTCCCCCTTCACACCAAACATGCTCGCCCTTTCAGCCGTGGAGGCGTTATAATGTGATGGTAAATCCCTCTATTCGTTAGTAAAAGAGTGGTTTAAGAGATGGCAGTGGGTGGTGATGATTAGTTGCCTTCCCCCTAGTCTTACACTGCTAAATTAGGGACGGCTAGAGCAGACAATCCTCGGGTAGCTTTGCGCGAAATTTAAAACAAACCAAACTTCTTTTGATGCATATTTTCCCTTATTTCAAAATAAACTAATCCAACTTTCCGCCTTTGAGGCTTCTTCTCAAGCTTACGGACTTACGACACTAAAATATAAAATGTAATTTCAGTGATGGTCGTAATGTAAAGAGCCAATATTGTAGGTCTGCAATACAAAAAACATCCAAACATTATAAGTCAAAAACAAGTCGTGAAAGTTTATTAAAAAACAACAAGAAATAAATAATAGCCATCCGCAAACCAAAAAGCACAAATCCACAAGCAAAAGAGAATGGGAATAGAGAATTTTTTATTTAATATTGAAGCTATACTTGTTTGTCTGCCTGTTTCAGAGAAAATCCACATTGGACTACCTATTATGCCTGTCGCAGACAAACAAACTCCGGATGTTGGTATTGTAAGGCAGTAAAAATCAATCTCTCCTTCAAAAAGTTTATTATTAAAGAGTTAAAAAAACCAACAAACAGACTAAAAGGCAAAGCAACTGCTCACGAGTTTCAGAAAAGCCCACGGTGTAAACACAACCACACTGACACAAAAACTATTATAAATAAATGTCTCAGTATAGAGAAAGCTTATCAAATGAAAACATAAAAGTTCGACTAATTTAGTTTTTCCCTTTCGGATATTCGCACGAAGTTACTTGTAGGTTATCTGCGCTGGTCATCCCTAATATGAAGCTGTGAGACTAGAGAGAAAAAATAACTGGTCAAGAGCAACATTCGTTAATTTTGGACTGCTCTAATCGAATAATAACATATGTCTACCATTCTTTAAACGCCCCTTTTTAAAGTACGAAACGTGATTTTCGAGTAAAGATGCAATCAGGGCCTTCAAATTCAGAGTCTGTCTCAAAGTTCGGAAAGAGTTTACTAAAAATATAAAACACGAGGTCACAGAAAACTCTAAGCAGATACATAAGGTTTCTGTAAAAACATAACAAGCAGAATTTAGTGCGACTCGTGGTTTACGAAACGCTTGAGGTCAGTGAAAGCTCTCTAAACATATGAACCTGAGTTCAATGAAAATTTTCTAAGCAAGTCTGCAATAAAAGAGAATTCAATAAACAAACAAGTATGTTCAATAAAGCTCTCTAAGCAAACAAACTTATGTTAAGTGACAACTCTTTCAACAGACAAACCTAAGCTCAATTAATTAATCAATTTAACGGCCAAAAATACCTAAATATTGTACGGACGTTACTAATTAAAGATATGAAGCACATTATTTATTGTTGTTTCGACGTAAAATTAAACCTTTAATTTTTACAATGTATTATTAGGAGTTAATTTTTTTAATTTCCATACACAATACCTATAACTGTATCTCAAGACGGCTGGTATAGGTACTAACACGTTTTCGAAAATAAAGCAGAGAACGATGTCTTAACCTTCTCAGGTCATTTTCAGGTTTTGTTAACACTTTTACTTCAAGTAGGTTTCTCATCATCTTCATAAAATACCTGAAACTATTTTCCTTATGATTATTTTATCAAAGGTCGATTTATGTTCACTACTCATCATAATTAATGATATGTTTAACGACTTTAATACCAGATGTCAGCTGTTGTTAAAACTGTTGCCTAGATACCTATTTTAAAGCAGTGTTGTACTGTTCAACGAATTCTTATCGCTCGGTGCATTGTTGCCTGATGAAGACTTCTGTAAAAGTTCGAAAATAACAGTATTTTAGTGTAATATTCCCATATTACCCTCCTTACTGGACAGTATTTAATGGAGCCATGTCTGTATTTATCTTTGACAGAGACTTTACATGAAAGAGATTGGACACAAGTCTGTGGGCAGTTACAATCTTCTCTAAAAACAGTAACGCCAAGTTTAACGTTTGAACAAATGCATGAGAGAGAAACGTTTGATCTTTACTAGTTTGTCCAAACATAGTATTTCTATTTTTCCCAGAATTTTTCTCGTTATGTAATATTTATCTCTAAATCCTACGTATTCGTTCTTTGGGATTAAGTCTCTCTCGGTTCCTGTTGATTTGGAAATATATATGTATATACACATATCAAATAAAGTATATACAAGTTTTTCTGTCCAGGTGTATTTGCTATCCAAGTGACTGAAGGACACTCTCATATCAGCAGGTGATGTTACACTCATTGGCTATCACGTGGCTTCACAACAGAGAAGATTTACTGTTATTTTCTAAAGGATCTTTCACGCTACAAAATTCTCCCTTCATGGTGATTCACCCAGACCCATAAATAAGGTGAAAGAAATTTAGTGGTTCTTTGACTAGCTTCTATAGTAAGAATAAAGTCTGGAGTACATTGAAAGTTTGTAAAAGTTACCAAGTAAAATGTGAATGATATACTCCCATATCACACTTAGCTTGGCATAGCGTGGTGGTTGGGCACTTGATTCGCACTTTGCAGGTTGCAAATTCGAATCCTTTCATGGAACATATTCACCCTTTCATCTGTGAGAGCATTACAATGTGATAATGAATCGTCCTTTTCACGGTTGAAAGAGTAGCCCAAGAGTTGATGGTAAATACTGTTGACTAGCTGTCTGTCTATCAATTCTAAATTAAAGATGGCTAGCCTAACAAAAAACACTTCTCTTCCATTCATTTCCAAGAGGACATAGGCATCGCAAATTAAAAAAAACTCTGACTTTTATATCGGTCAAGAAATTAAAGTAACTTATTCTTACTTTCGCAAAATAGCTTAATCGACAATGCAAGCAATTAGAGCAGGAAAAACACCTTTACAAAATAGAAAAGAGAGAGTGTGTGTTGTAGCATAGCTATGATGGACCATGTGCTGCGTCCATCGAAAGAAAGTAAACTCTTGATTTTTACACTGTAAGTCAAAACACTTACTGCTGTCCCAGTGACATAAATACAAAATATCGTGGAATAATAAATAGTACACTGTGTACTAAAACTCTTTAACGAACACTTGATGTCTTTAACACTTGGTAGTTCTTTCTTGTTTGGGAGATGTGATCTTCAACATGGAAGTGAAGGCATAGAAGTCGTATCCATTTATCCTCTTTGTAGCTTCTTACTAAGAACTTGTAGGTTGGTTGACTTGCAGCCCTCAGATGTTGCTTGGGTCCTATGTTTCATTTTTAGTATGTCTTGTCATTTAGGCTTCAGAAAGGTTGATTTTTAACTGGGCAGACTTGAGCAATCTCTCCAGCTACGTCGGCATCTTTGTTTGTGGTCTTCTGATGAATGGTGCTCTCGAGGCCTTGGTTAACAACTTCAAAATAAGACTGATGATAGCCTTAGTTATGCCTTTCTTTGCTAATGCATTGTCCAGTAATGCATCTTAATTCCCGGACACTTCTGAGGAAAACTCTAGGCCTGCCCTTGTTTTGAGCACCAATGAATATTTAAGCACGTCCTCAAATTGTTAAGCAAATAAGTCTTGGTGCAGTGGCTATTCTTAGTTTAACAGCATTCTAGGCCAGCATAATTAATCTCATGTGTATGGGCGGGTCAAAGTTCATACGTCACATCCTTATTTTAAAGTTACATTCAAAATGTAATTTCCAACATTGAATTCTTGGAAAGGGTTCAGAGAAGGGTTACTAAGATGGCACAGGGGATGGAAAAGTTATCACATGAGGAAAGATTAAGATCCTTAAAATTATTTTCTTTTGAGTTGTTGTTTAGAATTAAGCACAAAGCTGCACAATGGGCTATCTGTGCTCTGCCCACCACGGGTATCGAAACACGGATTTTAGCGTGTAAGTCCGCAGACATACCGCTGAGCCACTGGGGGGGGGCTTTCTTTTGAGAAAATAACAGATAGAGAGGATCTGATTGAAGTGTTTAAGATTGTAAAAGGAGTTGATAACGTTGATGTATCAATATTTTTCATACTTAACAGACAGAAGTATAGAACTGTGGACACAAATATGGATTTAGGGAAGATAGAAGCCGTTTTCCGCTTAAATAATTTTTGTTTTCTCAAATAGTGTGGTAGGCCTGTGGAATGGGTTGTCTTCGGATGTTGTGGAGGCAGTAAATTTGAGTGTGTTTAAAAGAATGCTTGATAGATATATGAATGATAGAGGCTGACTTTAATTTTATTATTTAATAATTATAGTTTGGTTCTGAAGATGAACAGCCGAGATCGATCAATAGGTTTCTTATTGTCCTTAAACACTATGTTATACCAACCGTATGTTTATTAGTTTATATTTGTTGTTAAGCGCAAAGTTACACTTTGTGCTATTTGTGCTATGCCCATTAGGGCTACACAAATCTGGTTTTAAGTGCAATAGGCCTACATAACTTTTATGGAGCCAAGAAAGAGCATACGTATATATATATATATATATTGAAAAGCTACATAATTTTATTTGAAAAACTAAGTTAATAAACAAAAACGAGGCCTACCTCATTTACCGTTTACGTTCACAGATGTCTTGAGGGTCATGTACTTTGAACACGGTATTTATTTTGTGACAAGAGAAATAGTGCTCACGTAGATACTACGTACAACAATAAAACCTTCGATTTACAGAAAATGTTCTTGAAAATGATAACAGTTGAAACTTTGAAGCTAAGAAACACAGGGAACAAATGAAAATATGCATCAAAAGAAGTTTGGTTTGTTTTGAATATTGCGCAAAGCTACACAAGGGCTATCTGCGGCAGCCGTCACTAATTTTGCAGTAAGAATAGAGGGAAGGCAGCTAGTCATCACAACTCATCGCCAACTCTTGGGCTACACTTTTACCAACGAACAGTGGGATTGACCGTCACATTATACTAGTCCCATGGCTGAAAGGGCGAGCATATTTGGTGTGATAGAGATATATAATATCTTTTTATATAATGCACAAGCTTCTGGCTTAATTACATAAGCCTTGCACAAGTATTATACGTTTAGCAAAAAAACAGAATCTAACGGAATAACGCCTGGCAACAACCTAAAACAGGAACGTTCCCCAAGTTTCTTTAAAACAATAAACTTTTTATTTGTTTGTTTGGAATTAAGCATAAAGCTATACAGTTGGTTATCTGTGCTCGGCCAACCACGGGTATTGAAACCCGATTTCTAGTGGTGCGAGTCTGCAGACACCTCTGCATCACTGAGGGCAAAATAATTTGCCTTAAGCTGAATAAGATGAAATAAAATAATTTTGCAAGGTCAAGAAACATAGCGAGGCATATTATTATTGTGGTTTGTTAACATAATTATAGTAAGATAAAATCGATAATAAAAATAAGATAACATCAACAAAAAATAAAACAATAGGTTACTTTTACAACAGCAATAGAGTCAAAGTATGGTTTGATTTCTTTAATGAAAAGTAACCTGCAAGTAAGAGAGGGAATTCCTGATTGCGGTTAATGCCTGTAGGAGGATCACAATCATAGGCTGCTATTGCTTTGACTTCTTTATTATTCTCTTTTTGGTATTAAGTCCTTGGAAATTATTTTTATATTCTTGCGGTCAACGTTGTGGTTTTCCTGTAGCGTTTAAAGCAATTGTTAAAGTGTCTACAGAAGTATGTGCGATGTTTCTTTTATATTCTTTCATTCTGATGTTAACAAGACGATGTGTTATTTTTACATTCACATGATATACTGTTGACAAAGTTGTTGTTTTTCAGCGTAGGTTGGTTGGACTAAACACGGTTTAAATGTTAAATGTATTCATTGCCCCTTTTCTCTTTCTATAAGTCCTCAAAAGTAAGGTATCACCCCCCCCTACGTTCATTTTCCTGATTTATGGGGGTTTCCTCGTAAGAAAAATTTTATCTCATCTTTTTACCAGTTGTTTGGAATAGTTATCAATAACACAGAAGTTTAGTATCTATGTATTTATTGCTACATATTCTGTGTGCTTTATATGTTCAGGACTTAATGATGTTATTTTAACAGATATAAGCTAGTCACATAATTTGTTTGAATGGGTTGTTTTTGATAAAGAGCAGTTTTTTTTGTTTCAGGTCATTGCTATTCTTTACAACCAGTACATCCAAAGAAGGTAAATAACTACTTCTAAGATGAATTTTATAAAAGTATGTTGATTTTTAGATGTAAGAAAAACTTGTCCAAACTTCCTGTGTCATGTTCCCATGACACAAAAATATTAACATATTGAAACCAAATACAGGTAAGTTGTAATTAAGATGAAATGGCCATAGTTTAAAAATGTTGCAAATAAATTTCAATAAAAACAGGAAAGAAAAACAGGTGTACTATCCTTCATTTTGATTTAATGACAGTTCCAAGTAAAACAGCTAGTCCTAGCATAATTCTAGTTAGTTTGATAATATTCCTAATTGAGACTATTACACTGTCAGGAAGTGAGAGGTCCTCGTTTAGTACTTCTTTTATAATATTAATAGTATAAGAGGGAGGAACTCTCGTGAACCAGGACATCAAAATGAACAAGAATGGCATCATTATTCACCCTCTGTCATTAGTAACCTCAACAAAATGTTGTTTCTTAAATAGTATTTGGAATTCACTGCAGAAGGTTTCAAAATGCTAAATAAAAAATTTTAGGGGAACCATTATAGCACACAATAGGTCGGAGAGATATGTGGGCCTTGTAAATTTTTGGACTGTAGTACCAAAAAGAGAAAAATATATGACGCTTTTGCAATAACACACTATTATTGTGGTCCTCCTCCAGGTATTAACAAAAATTAGGGATTCTCCCTTCATACTTTCTAGTTATCTGTTTCATCAGAGAAAGTCATTTAACAGCTCAGAAAGTAAGGGTCGCAGGGTCTTTTTTAACATTTCGTATTTGCAACTTTAGTTGCGAAAACTGATTATGTTTTGTATCAGATATACTAATACCAGCTGTCCTAACTATACAATAATCGAACAGTATATTCTCTAATATCCTTTATATATAAAATTGCAACCCTCTTTCTATGGCTTGGAAAGTTAGAGCTACGATGCCTTCTTGATCCAGTCAATTCTATAATTCACAGTTGTTATAACTTACTGACAATCGAGTGGTAGCCATAAACTGTAGTTCATACACTTTGTTGTGAATCACCATCCAACAGCTCAGAAAGAAAAAGTTTCAAGGTTTTTTCAGATGCCAATAATTGTGTGCTAATCATAGAATTTAATCTTTGCATTTTACAAACCAGTACCACTCAATAGTCAACTAGGCAACAATCATTAAGTCTTATCAGTTATTGGTTTCCTGATCACATTATCCGTTTATCTGGTTGGTAATAAGAGTTATAATGATCATGCAGATGTCATCAGCATCTTGACTGACCAAAGAACTGATTATCTAGCTCTCCTCAGAAAAGCATCTTCCAGTACCCCATCATCACTGAATGTTATCAGCATCTTGACTGACCAAAGAACTGATTATTCAGCTCTCCTCACATAAGCATCTTCCAGTTCCCCATCATCAGTGATAATATGACAAAACAATCTTGTTGCATTGAGCTGGACCATTGATTCCTGGTCAAATATTTTATGATAACAGCTACTCAACGTATTTTATGCATTTATTGGCAGAATATAATTTATGTATCTTATTTGCCAATAGATCAGTTTTCAAAGCACTTAATATGGAAGAGCCCAGCTAAAGCTAAGTGGCGTTCATATCATTGGTATGCACCAAAGCTACACAAGTCTCCACACTGAAATTAAAATTCTTTGACTGTTTTATTACATGTTATGTCATATGGTGGACTTCCAAACTGTTGAAGTACAAACTATTGTGTGTTAGCTATACAAATCACATGTATTCCTGCAGACGTTGTAGCACTAATATAAGTGTGAGATACCACATCTGCAGAGAGCAGTAATTCTCTACAAAACATGAGCTTGTTCCGTGAACAACCAGTCAAGCTATGTTCAGTTGTATGATACACCATAATGAGCAAGAACAATGTTTATCTGTTTGTTCCTACCAGTTTGACTAGAGTTAACAAACTTAGCAACAATCCACTTGAGCGCCACTCACTTTTCAAAACCATCTTTCTAGAGATTATATAACGAAGTGTATGTCTCCACCACACTTAACATTTTGCATAATTCAGAGAACAACTGACTAATGAAATTAGTTCCTTTGTTGGTGTGAATTTCTTCTGGTGTACCACATCAGGAAGATCCATCGATCTTCCAATGCACCATTCTTGAAATGTGCGAAAGTATTAACAAAATGGATCGGTTTCAGATAAGATGAGTGATGAATATTGACTAGTGCATATTGATTACTTCATTCTACTTCTAGGACAGACTTATCAACATCCATTGTTATTCTCTGTAAAGGATAATCAGAAATTCTCTGTTGTAATTTACTATGTGTAGTCCAGTTTTTCTTTTGTGGCACTTCATGCTTCTGACCTGAGTTAAACCAATAAAACAATGCTTGCACAATACTCATATTCTACTAAATGTTTGGTCCCTTCTGAAACTGCAAGAATAGTGCTACACTTCCATTACTACAGCATGGTAATTTCCCCTAAAACACACTTAAGGAACAGAAATGCTTGCTCACATTCCTCGATCTACTAAAATGCACGTGTGCTTTATGATGCAGCGTCATTGAAGAAACTTGACATAAAATGTTGATAATATGAAACAAAGCCCTGTAAAATTCATATCCCATTGAGACACGAGTTAAGCAGTCTTGAACTATTGTAGTCTTCATAGGGTCCATCAAGACACTGTCTCTCATCACAATGTGACTGAGAAACTCTATTTCCATGCACATTAGTATACACTTTTTGGGTTTGTATTTCAAACCAGATTTTCTTATCCACTTTAATACCATGGACAGATTTATAACAGTGTACTTAAATATGTGAAGAACCATCAAAACACCATTCACATAGACCAGACAGTTATCCCACATTAGCCCCTTAAACATAATCTCTACACAGACTAAACAGCATGATTCAGAGCTCTTTTGAGTCTTGGACATAATCTTCATTATTTTCATATCTAGCTTGACTTGTCAGTATGCAGGTCTGAAGTATCTAAACATTAGACACCTACTATTGCATCCAGACATTTGTTCGCCTGTGGTAACTGAAATGTATCGACATTTATTTCTCACGTCAATCACCCACCGCAAATTAACACAGAATATGCACACTTTCCATTCTTTTTTTTCTAATTCATTATTAAATATATTTATGCACTCTCTGAAAGACTGATGTGAATTATTCTACCCTCCATGATGTAAAATATTCTCGGGTCTGTTCTTATTTGTACCGTATGGGTCTCTTATGAAAGTTAACTTCTTTTGTCCATTCTACTCATTACAATGTCGAAAGTTAGGTTGGTAGTGTCTACTTTTATTCTGTGACTCTCATTATCGAAATGTTTTGGAGAGGCACTTCTCTAGTAACATCTAGCCTATTGCCATTCACCACAATGAAGGAAATTCTAGCTGGTCAAACTGATGACTTCAATAGGAATCTGATATAAGTTGTATACTGACCATCCTTGTATCATTCAGGAGCTGTCTCTTTTGTACTGACCATCCTTGTATCATTCAGGAGCTGTCTCTTTTGAACTTAAACTTTTGTATCTTGATGAGTACATACCAGACTCTACCAAGCTCTTCCACACCTAGTCAAGTTAACCACACCTGCTGTACCTTCCTAAGTCATGTTACATTTGTTTTTAGAGCAGAAGTAACAGCAATTACCAATCCTCCTGAATCTGCGATGCAGTCAGACAAATCTTGTTACTTTGACTCTCTTGTTGCATGGTAATTCACCGCGCTAAACAAACCTAAAACATAATCAGTGATGTCAAGAAAACCCACTTGTAGAGAAAAACATAAATGTAAAAATGGATCGTTTCGGTTAGAAAAATATTTTACGTAGAGGAGTGAACAACGTTTTGACCTCCTTCGGTCATCGTCAGGTTCACAAAGAAAGAGAGAGGTAACTGACCGGAAGCTGACCACATGTTTGAAAGGGGTTGTGTAACTGAGTGTCGCAATGTAGAGGGCGGTGTTAGATGTTTGAATATATAATTTTATATTATTTTTTAATAGAAGTATAAAGGTGTTCCTTTGTATTGGTTTATTTTGGGTTTAAGTTGTTGTATAAGTAAGGCTTCTTTAGTTTTGCGTTTGTTTACGTTTGTTTCTTTATTTAGTATTTGAGTGTTTTCTATGGTTATGTTGTGTTTATTTGATTTGCAGTGTTCGAAAACATGTAAAGAAGACTTTTTATGTTCTTTGAATTTGGTTTCCATTTTTCTACTTGTTTCTCCAATATAGAAGTCGTGGTAGTTATCACATTGTATTTTATAAATAATGTTGGTGTGGTGTAGGTCAGTGTAGTTTTTACATAGTATAAACATCAGTTTTGTGTCTGGTTTTTGGATAAATTTGGTATTAACTGGAATGTCATATTTTGTTACTAGTTTTTGCCAAATGTTGGTTATTTGTTTGCTGATGTCAGGAATATATGGTATACAGCAGTATATGGTTTCGTGATTTTTTGATTCGTGAGATACATTTACTTTTGTTGGTTGATTTTGCTTTCTGTCTAGGTGTGTGCGTATAATGTTTTCTACTGTTTGTGGAGGAAACTTATTGATGTTGATGAAGTATTGTTTTATTTTGTCTAATTCATCGTTAATTTTATCTGGTGAGCATAGTTTTATGGCTGTGTTTATTTGGTTTCTTAGAATGTTAAGTTTTTGTTTTGTTTCATGTGCTGAGTCCCAAGGAATGTATAGTCCAGTATGGGTGATTTTTGGTGGATTTCTGTTTTAAATTTTGTGTCGGTTCTTGTAATTTTGAGGTCAAGAAACGATATTTGATTGCTTTCTTCCTTTTCGCATGTGAAGTTAATGTTGGAATGTATAGAGTTAATGTGATTGAAAAAAATAAGTGTGTGTTCTGTAGATGTGAATCCCGAAATCGTGTCATATACATTTTTGTACCAGTATAGTGATGGATGTAATGCTGTGTTAACTGCTTGTGTTTCAACTTGTGTCATAAAAATATTGGCTAAAACTGGTGATACTAGGTTGCCCATGCTTAGGCCATTTGTTTGTATATAGTTGTGGTTGTTGAACATGAAGTTTGTCTTCATCGTGGTGAATTCCATGAGGGTTGCTAATTGGTTGCTGGGAATGTCTATAGTTAGGTTAGGGTCTCGGATATAGAGTTCTGAAGCTATCTTGCAGGCTTCAGTGGTTGGAACTTCTGTGAAAAGGGATATAACATCGAAACTGACCATTAAGGCTTTATGATTAAGTTGATTTAAATTAGACTTAAAATTAAAAGTCTTTGATGAACGAGCTGGCTGATGTTACATATTTGGAGAACGCCCATGCTATGTATTTACCAAGATTGTAATTAAACGATTCACATGTTGACATTATTGGTCGTAATGGACAATCTGGTTTATGAGGTTTGGGAATGTCGTATATTTGTGGTGTGCGTGAGTTGGTTTTACCTAGGTAGGAGTAAAGTGTTTGTGAAATTGTGTTGGCTTTTTTCATTTGTAGTAGTAATTTGTTCAGTTGCGTCTCGCGTCTTTGTTGGATTTGTATGTATTGGTTTAAATTTGTTAGTGTCTGATAGGATGTTCTTCCTTTTTTTGATGTATTCTTTCGTGTTCATTATGACTATAGCGTTACCTTTATCTGCTTTTAATTTTTTTATGTTTTTGTCTTGTTTTAGGTTTTTGATGGAATTAATGTCTTTTTAAGATTGTTTTAGCTTTCTCTTTTGTGAAAATATGATGACAGTTTTGTGAGAAACAACCGACAGAACGAAGACAATTTAGACAATTTTATTGACATCCAAACATCTAAGCACGCCCTCTGCATTCCGACACTCAGTTACACAACCCCTTTCAAACATGTGGTCAACTTCCAGTCAGTTACTTTTTTGTGAACCTGACGATGAACGAAGAAGTTCGAAACGTTGTTCGCTCCTCTACGTAAAATATTTTCTCAACCCAAACGAGCCGTTTTTACATATAAACATAAAGGTCCTTTGGTGCATCCATCTGAAAAAACATCCAATCTGAAGCTTCATTGGTACTGGCTGTGTTAAAAGAATCGTGGGAAGACGAGGATAGCCTTACAAATTCACAGAGTATCAGTGTGCTACTGTATCACAGTACCAGGATGAATTAGTTGCATCAACTTGGGCAGAAAAGTCTGATCTAAGGACAATCAATTCAGGTGTTGCTGTGAACATTTTTACTTCTTGTACGTTGTTCAAAATTGGCATATTGGCAAACACTGCCTCAACCCTAAATAATATTACATCATTTAACTCGGTAGCCACATCAATTAACTTGTCAAAGTGAATGTCATCATGATCTGGAAAGGCCACTGATGGATAAGATTCCCATACAACTAGCGCATCTCGTCAGAGTAGACACCCAGGCTCTAAAAGAGACTTCTCCTTTGAGCCTTCAACCCTTAAACAGCGGGAATATTGTAGGTAGCAGCATCAATTGATGATGGCCGCTGTTTAAGGGTTAACTGGGTTCAATGAATGCTCAGTTTTACAAGATGTCAAACAACGGGTCCAGCTTGAGAGTTATAATATTCTAGTCTGAGAGCTGTACCCCACGGGTTTGCTGGCTGGAATTTCTAAACTAAGGATAAAGCATTAAAACATTTACTTCAGGGTTTATTAATTTCAAAAGTGACCTGCATGAAAAGCCTGTTGAAATAATGCAAATCTATTTAATCCTTCCCTTAACCATCAAAGGTGAAATGTGCTTTGTCTTCCTTACAGGTTCCTGCAGCTTCCATACAAGCCTCTCTATGCTGTTACGTTTTTTTTATGTTTTATGTTTTTCGTAGATTAAACGCAACAGAAAAACACAGGTAACAGCTTGTATAATTTATTACAACAAACTATTTTATATATAAAAGATATAACATAAATTATGTAATAACAATGACAGATATTAAGTTTAAACCTTCAAAATTAATTACAACACAAAACGGTACTAGCCTGTATCTAATAATATGATCTAGAATGAAAGTCCAAAAGTCCAGATTAGAAATCCAAAATTCCAGTCTAGAGTGTGAATTTGGTCCCACGAAGAAATTTCGAAGTTTGAATGGAGAATGACGAAGTTCTTTTTGCGATGCCTCCAATGAACCTCTCAAACTTAATCGCCTTCCAATTTTCCCGTTCTCCCCTAAATAGTTCTACATGTGTTGACTTTCAGTATAACCAGTAATTCGAATGAATCGCAAAGATTGACGAAACAAAATCACAGCTTCTGTAGATCTAGCTCTAGTCACAAATGAAAGTTGAATAAACTCACAGCAAACACTTAAACTTTCTCAAACGAATGACTGACCCTTCTTTTCTTCGAATAAAAACTGATGACTCTTCTTTTACTTCGCGTCGCCGTCTGTTTATATATATTGTAGGCCTAGACTTCTTGAACAATCGCGTAATTTCTACAGAACTCCAGAGCAATCCGCGCATGTCCGTTCTTGCACGAGACTTCTCGTCTAGACACTAGGCCGCCAGCATTTCATTTAAATACATATGATTGGTCTACCTAATTCTAGAAAATTCTAAATGTTATTTTAAGTGAATAACAACATATTTTATTAGTTTAAACCTTGAAACAATAATATAAATATGGAAATATAAATAATAGAAATGAAAATTTAAACACAACACGACATGTTGTCGCTTACAAAACATTTACACGACATTTACATAACAATGCTGAGCTCTTGGCCTTGCGAGGCTGATGCAGTAACTAATGCATTCTTACCAGTGGAAGAGCCTTTTTCCAGAGTACGTAACTTAATGATTCAGCAGGATTCTAGCCTCCTCAGAGACCCTGTGTGTCCTGCTTGGAGAGACTCAAAGCAGCCTTTCAATCCCCATCTTCACCGCCATCTTTAACAGAATGGCACAGTAGCCTTGAAGAGCATATAGAAACAAGACACTAGTCTTTAAAAAACATATCTGCACAATAACAGTTTCAGCTGTCACAATCACATCATCAGACATTTTCCCTTCCTTCACACTTTGTGGTATTCTTAGCCTTTATTCACAACAGCCTATGGGATCCATAAACTTATTCTAATAAGGATTTACCAGATACTATTTCACGAAGTGTTACTTATACATGCTCTGTTTGAATTTAATTGAGTCATTGCAAGAGAGATACCGGGAACAGGTTTGTAGGCAATCACAAATCTTTTTTTACAAATAATCAAAGCCAAGTTCAAGACAAAGGGTAGAAAGAAAGAGTTTAGTTCAACTTTAGTGTGTGTGTGTGTGTTTGTGTGCCCGTAGAATTTTTATAATTTTCTTTATTAATCTCTGAAAATAAGGCAATCCACATCAATAAATTGGTATGTTTGTTTAGAATTAAGCACAAAGTTACACAATGGGCTATCCGTGCTTTGCCAGCCACAAATATCGAAACTCGGTTTCTAGAATGTAAATCTGAAGACATGCCGCTTGCCACAAGAGAATTTGTTGGTATATATATAAAACAAAGATAAACATTACAATACATATACGTGTACAACGTTTCCCTCTCTCTCAAGACGTACGAGGTATCCACGTGACTGAGAGCCATTCTGACGTCATAAAGAAATGTGATCATATAATTCACTGGAATAGATTGTTATTGTTTATATCTGTAGCATTTTTCATGTTACATCTGCTCTAATGGCGAAAAAGTATTATTCTTTGCTTACGCATACAGTCTGGTGAGAAAATGTTTCGGTTCCTTCGATCGATTTCTATACTGGAACATCAGCAAAAAATTACTTATTATTAAGAGTAGAAAACGCAAGACGTACATAACATACTTAGCATCAACTAAAGCCACTGAATCAAATAAATGTGATTTTAGAGAAATCCCATTGAACATGCATTCCCGAGTTCCCAAAATACTCTTCAAAAGTCACAGTTAACTTCAGTAAAATGTCTTTAAATAGACAATTTTGTTTCAGTAAAATATCTTTAAATGAACAAACTGATTTTAATTAAATGTTTATAAACGGATAAATTCATCACTGCGAAATCTCTCTGGTAACATTTTTAGTAAAATATCTCTAAAGAGAAAAAAAATTGCTTCGGTGAAACGACCCTAAATAGACAAACTTGAGCTGAGTGAAAACTCTTGTGATATTTAAGCACCGTGAAGGCTTACAATAAATAATAAAACTCGTTTTGAGTTTAAGGTAAGAGTACGAAAAGAAAAAAAAACAAGTCTTAGATTAGCGGAAGTTTCCAAAATAGAATTTCATGTTGACATGAATTATAATAAAAACCATATTTGCTTATACCAGCCCCTCAGTGGCTCAGCGGTATGTCTGCGGACTTACACGCTAAAATCCGGGTTTCGATACCCGTGGTGGGCAGAGCACAGATAGCCCATTGTGTAGCTTTGTGCTTAATTCAAAAACAACAACAACAACAAAGCTTATACCAAATAAAAAAACAAAACGATAGACCCACACGGTTGAGAGCTGTATTTTCAAACTCTCATCAACCCAGTTATGTCGATAAGATGTGCTTAATAACGAGCTTTGTATGTTTCTAAACATGGAAATAACCTGATCCTAATTCTCGAGAAAAAAAATTTAAAACATAGCTGAGTTAATAGAAAGCTGACACTTGTCACAGCCGAGCGAGTTACATCTTAACAACTTTCTTTAACTGGTACCAATGATCATCTACAAAATTACAGCATAAAAGAAATCCACTTAACTGTAAACGTCAGTATCTTGAAAAAACGTACATAGGTAGAAACAGGTATATCTGAGTGACAGGCACAAAAATGTATTATTATTACTACGTGTTTATTACATTATAAAAGTGGGTGATTGAAATCGTAAGAACCACCTTTTATCCCCCTTTGGCCCTTCATCACTGGTGAAATAAAAGAAAAAAAAAGTTGTGTGACAAGCAGTAAAAAAAGAAAAAAACAGTTGGCTCCCGAAGTTACAAACTCAATTACTTACAGCATTGCACGTAGTAACAACATAATTATACGATTTCTGTGCTAGTACTCTTTATCTATTGTTCCATAAACTGTCAGCTAATGATGACTGAAAAAGAATGTTTTTAACCCTGCAGGCAGTCGAAGGGCCAACAGAATATTCTTAACTAGTCTCGGAAGAGCTGCTTCTACATTCATTTGTGTACATCTATTTTCTCGTGTCAGAATTCTCGAGCGAATGATTGACCAAATAACAGGTTGTATAAATTGCGTTCAAAACTGTAATCAACTCATTCGTCTTTTTTGAGGGGGAATTATTTTACAAAATATGTTCTTATCTAATTTTTACTTATTCCCTATTTTCTCAGATTATTCATTTATTGCATTTTCTATATTTCATACAAAATATGTTTATATGGACCTCACTAAATACGTTAAGCTCTGCTAATCTATGGGTAATTGCTATAAGAAATTCAATTTTGCCCATAATACCAAGTTCTTCAGACACAACCTTCGTTTCTTACAAGCAGTCTATATTATTACGACTATTATATTATTTACTTTCACGATTCTATGTATTATCATATAAATAATGTATTTGAAAATAATAATCGTGTATGAAAGTGCAAACCTTACAATACGACACAATTTTATTTTAGCGAATTCCATAAGGTTTTACACAAACACCACGGACTTTTTTGTACAAAGAACTTACTTTTCTCAGTAAATCTTATTAAATTCAAATTGTTGACCATTTTGATGTTTCTTGTACGAGTAGTTATTTTATCTGTAAGTTTTAAGACTTGCTCTTACTCTAAAGAGAAATTTTCCGTACGTAAACTTTATTATCAAACTCAGATTACGGAACGATTTTTTTATTATTACGTGCTATCTAATATTTTGCAAATTTAATATTTTATACAATAAGGATATTCCTCTATTATAAAATACAAATTGTACGTAAATAAGTTACTCATTATTCAATAAAACTCCAGCTTAATAAAAAGAAAGTAGTTGAAATTGCCTCATTCCAAATTTCTGAAACTGGTAATTCTGGTTATTTAAGAACCCGTTTTTCATCACTTTGATTTCACGGTTTCTTTTGTACATATTTTTCAGCCTTCAGAAATATTTCTAAACATGCACTTGTTAAAAACAAACAATCAATTAATACTGATATATAAATTTCTTACGAATTCGATACATTCAAGATTACCTAAAGGTTTTCTTTGCTATGTGGCACTAAGAACATTTTCGAAATAATATTCGGTTATTTATTGCGTTTAGTAAAAACAAACGAACTTTCTGGTTTTTAAGTCCAAGAAGAAGAAAGTCGTGTGTTTTTGTCGTACAACCAATTTAAACGAGTTTAAAGACAAAATACAGTCTCTTATACTTAAAAGATTCTTATATTTGGGTAGGATCTGAGGAGTTGAAACAATTTTGATATAAATTTTGAAAAAGAAAAGCGGTTACACAAAGATTAGGTTGACAATAATATATATATAATATACATCAAGAAGAAAATTGAAGATAAAAAAAAGTTCTTGAGACTATGGCCTTTACACTCCGGTCCGGTACTTACAAGTTTAATGACTAGTTATACATCACACCTCAGTTATGTAAATGTGCATACATTTTATAGACAAATGATATATAAAAAGCACAGTATAATTCTGCTATTCTCAGTTAATGAGGTTTAAGATTAAACTAATTTGTATACAAGGCCATTTAGTTTCTTAGCCTTTTTTTTAAAAAAAAATAATTTTACGAAAGAGTTACGGCAACGTAATGCTGCATGAAATAAAGGAGTTGATATTGTAACTCCATAAATGATGTATCCTGGTGATTTTGCTTTTTGTTTAGAAATAAATTCCACTAAAATTACGTAAAACTAATAAGCACAAAATATGCAAGGATAAGGTTAACAAACGATGGCGTAACTGTAATGTCTATTTTGTTGATTGCGTTTATGATATGCTAAAGTTTGTTTCTATTTTTTGTGTCTTGTGTCTTTCATTACAGATGAATCATCAACTCTCGCTTCAATTACTACTGTTGTTCATGTATGCTAAGAGATGGCGCAACATGACCATAATATCAATTCGGTAATACATCGCTTGTTTGTTTTGGAATTTCGCACAAAGCTACTCGAGGGCTATCTGTGCTAGCCGTCCCTAATTTAGCAGTGTAAGACTAGAGGGAAGGCAGCTAGTCATCACCACCCACCGCCAACTCTTGGGCTACTCTTTTACCAATGAATAGTGGGATTGGCCGTCACATTATACACCCCCACGGCTGGGAGGGCGAGCATGTTTAGCGCGACGCGGGCGCGAACCCGCGACCCTCGGATTACGAGTGCACGCCTTAACGCGCTCGGCCATGCCAGGCCGATAAATCGCTTAGTAACAGTTTATTCCCTCCTATTTACTCAAACTTACATATAATTTGAGTTTTTATCTGCTTTTACTGCCCGCATTAGAAAATTGGAAGAAAACAACATAACTACGAAATTTGACATGAAAATTGTTTTTTTCTAAAAATATTAGTACTAAAATATCGAAAAAGTAAAATCAAAAACTTCGATATGATAATAACTCAATAAGCCTTAATCAGACTCGATTTGTCCTTTATTTACCACAAAACAATGAGGACCCTACAGTTAGAAGTCCACAGTTCTACGACTATTGATTTTTAGGATGTGTACTTGAGTCAGCGTCTTGATCACATTAAACACTTAATGTGATCTGATCAGTTCATAAAGAACAAGAAAAACTGTCACTTTTCAGTCCATTTTTTATGTAATTTATTATCTTTGTTTTTCAGTAGGGTTAGGACTTAAAGAGAATATGCGAAACAATACGATGTGACTCATTAGATGCATTGTAAGAGCTTAACATTTGTTTCACACAACGTAACTTTTCTACGTCGCGTTACATTTTTGCTGGCTGTCAAAATGTATTTTTATGTCACACAAATCCGAAATAACACAGACGATAATTACAAACATTTTAAGGTCAAACGAACAAAAACGTATCTTTAATCTGCTATACTAATAGCCAGGTCGATATATAGTTTTGTTCCAAATACATAGTTTGCTCTCATCGAGGGCCCGGCATGGCCAAGCGTGTTAAGGCGTGCGACTCGCAATCTGAGAGTCACGGGTTCGCATCCCGGTGGCACCAAACATGCTCGCCCTTTCAGCCGTGGGGGCGTGATAATGTTACGGTCAATCCCACCATACGTTGGTAAAAGAGTATCCCAAGAGTTGACGGTGGGTGGTGATGACTAGCTGCCTTCCCTCTTGTCTTACACTGCTAAATTAGGAACGGCTAGCACAGATAGCCCTCGAGTAGCTTTGTGCGAAATTCAAAACAAACAAACAAACAAATGCTCTCATCGAAACTTAACGTTAATCACAAAGTGAATTATACACACAATGCTAAAACAAACCTACGCGTGATAAACAAGTTTTACTGTCGTACATATACTACATTATTTTAATTGTTTAGAAACTGTTGATTATTTAGTAAGTGTGCAGAATATTGACGTCTACAGTTATTAGTATGTAAACAAATCTAATATGCAATAAAACACAGCCATGAAAGTAATGTCAAAATATCTCTTACAAAATAATAATGATCAACGCAGACTGTTTCTTTTTAAACCCTTCGAATGAATAGATCGAATATTTACTTTTAATGAAACCATACAGTTCACAAATAACGACCTACAACATCCAAAACAGTTTCATCTTAAGCCTACTTAATGTTTCTCGTATTCTACCTGTTACGCTCATCAACTCTTTTTTTTAAGAGTCACTTACGTTTAACGTAAATTCATAGTTTTTTTTTTCTTCTTACGATTGAAGTAAAACTGATATATTCATTAAAGTTGTTGTGTCTTGACACTATCATACCTTGAACTCCTGGCCTGTGTAAGGTTGATGTTAAAGCCTACAATATACATCGTTATAAGTCAATAAGCCCCACGACTAATCGATATGCCACTAGAGGGCACTACCACAAAACTCTTAATAAGTGATTTAAAGACTCGGTGTATGCATTTGCAAAACAGAAAATGAAGTTCTAATACTATTATTAAGAATAATTTACGTGAAATACTAGTGTTAACAACAACTGTTATTTATTACAGAACTTCACGTGATGTTCGATACCACGAGAAAAACTCTGTATGATACATTTTTCGTCTATTTCATTACAAATATTTTTGATAAAGAGGTTGAATCCTGTTTATGTTCTGGCTTGCAACACTGAATATGAAAATGTAATTTTTACTTGCATTCGAATGAAAACAAGTTAAATGGTTGTTTAATATTATATTCTTCATCAAGTTGCCATAGTATTTTATTATTGTTTCTTTTTAAAATTGGAAGCCCTCAAGGCACCATAAATAAGAAATGCTTCCCACATCAGTATAAATAGATAAGAGAGAAAACAAATAAAGCAAAACGCTTCTGAATGTGAAAACAATGTAATAAACTATTTATAATTAAAATGAACTTGAAACTAAAGTCTAATGAGCTTTATAGTTTTAGTGACACATTTTTCGTCTATTTCATTACAAATATTTTTGTCTTTAGAACAGTAGCTTTTTATATGGTTTGTAGAGCGCCGATCACATCCGAATTTCTATTATTCTTTGTGTAAGTGAACCAACGAGTTCAAGCTTCTGTTTTATATTATTGATTTCCAGTAAAAAAGCAAGATATTTTGTTTCCGATCACGTGATGCTGACAGCCGGAAATGACGTCAATAAATCAACACTGTCGACGTAAGATGGAGTGATGTATTTATTAAAACGCTTTCATGCGTGAATTTGAATGGAAAATGCATCTTGTTATTTTAACTTGCCAAACGGGTGAGCTCAGAACAAAATCCAAGATCAAATTAATGCATTAGAGTTAAAGTAATTGTTTAAAAAAAAGGACAAAAAGTAACTGAAGTCTTGGTTACTATAAGCAACTTGTTACACTTTTTCACTACAGGTATTATTTTTATTCTTTCATAATTTAGTACTAAACTATACGAAACTTCTACAAAAACAGAAACCTAATGTTACCGCAATGAAGAGCTATTGACATTAACACTTACAACTCCTAGTTTTTGACAAGAAAGCATATATGAAGAAACAAAACAGTCAATAAAGTTCTTCGAGAAAGCAATATATTTTGTTTCATAAGAAGACCAGTAAACCATCTGCTTCAAAACCGTACTTTGAACAAGATCATAAAAATCTTAACGCGATCATTTAATATCAGCCCTTGCAGTTTCAGTCTTTAACTCGTGTTAACCATTAACATCACAAAGGAACAGTCTCAAGTGAACATTAACTCCGAACTGAGACGCACATTCAACTCATAATTTTTATTCCCATGAAGAAATCAATGCTAAAGTTACGTAACACATCCAGCATATAAATTGTAAAACAAACACAATCTTTAAAAACTTACTTTATTCTCAAGAGCGTGGGAAGTGATTGTAAGAGGTCAGTGTGCTTACTATATACTACTATTAATATTATTATTAAGTCTTGCAGCATACACTTCCCACAGCTCTAGTATTTATATGTTCACCTCATTTCGTTTTCTATGTATTTTTTTCTTACTGAACTTCCTGATATTTTAAAGACTTTTAATTATTTCCTTATCGAAAAGCTCATTTGTTTCATTCAATAACACAGTTGTGAGGGTACTTTACTTGTTTCTAAAATTAAAATAAATTTAACAGTTTTCAAAGAAACAAATGAAAACAAAAACTATCATACTTCATCGTGAAGTTTTTTTTAATTACAGATTGGTTAAATTCCCAAGTTGTAAAAATAAAATCGTTCAGTATCACAATATGTGTTAGTAGTTCGAAAATATTTACCTTTAGGCTTAAATGCATTGTAAACACTTTGGAAACTATATAAAACTATTTCGTTTTTACAATAATTTACTAATTATATGGCATCAAAAGTTTGTAACCCTTTTGAAATTAGAAGGTCAGACTTGATTTTGAGGTGTTTTATAACTCTTTTTCTATACTCCGTTTTAACATTGGAACAACAATAGATTTTATGATTCACGTTAAATACAACACAAAACTATTTTTAATAACGTATCTATTATTCGACTATTATGAAAACACCTTTTTATTTAGAGATACAGTGCTGGTATAATCATCAGATGGTCTTGAGATGTATAGTGATTTCCACATGACGTATTTAATCAAACGCAATGCAGTAGCTTCTTTTCAATACACTTCCATCAGTGTGCTTAATAAATGTCTTACAACACTCCAAGTTTTAACGTAATCCAAATTAACCCTCTGTCTCTCCTTTGAAAATTGCTCTTATTTTGCGTGGAAAGCATGAAGCGATTCGCAATAGCCGTACTTAGAAACATGACACTAATTCGTGATAATCTGTTTTCGTGAAGGAAAATGATGGAATTTCATGAGAGAAAATTTCATTTTCACTCCACAACAGACTACCTGCGCCTTCCCCCCCCATCTTTTAACCCTTTGTACACGTGAGAAGCATTCCCACAAGGTTTGACTGAGCAGTCAACTGCAAGGAAGGACAGCTGCGCGCCATCGCTTCCTTTCGATCGATATGCAAATGAGTACGGCCTATTCCTGAGGGGGTTAAAACGGGTGGTGTAAAAACTAGTTGGCGGTATTCGAAGAGAGCATGGACAAGATATATGAAAGTACAACATATCTTGTGGCAGCGTCCCACGGTGCCAGTACACTAGGAGCTAGGCGATGTGATCTAAGCCTTTAAAGCCTAATAAAGCATGTATTGGTACACTTACACGGACAAAATAATCTGCTTCTTACCTCCCAGTTCTTAGCCCACTAGCATAAACACTGTATTTAAAATTCTGAAGATGTAAAGATTGTATGGTATAATGAACCTGGATATGAGGACAAGGAAAGAGGAAATAATTTATTTACACGTTGAGTTTTGACAGTTTCCTTCCTAAAAGCCAGTATTTGGTTTTCTGTAAGGTAACATCTGTTCAGTTAGTTTAGAAACGAACATCTGCAACGAGTTGTGTATTTCAAAAGTACCGTTTAGTTTACTAGGAGTCATCTAGTTGACTCTATATCTATATTATATTACCACTTCTGAAAAGAAAAGAAAAAAACACACGTTTTTTTTGGAACTTAACAGCTGCTAGCCTGAAAAACAATTAAAAATTTTAACAGTCAAACGAAGGTATCAGATTTATGAACGGGAAGTAACTTATTGATATTTCATAGCAGTGTAAACATAAGTAACAGAATACCATTGTTTAATAAAGTAAGCCCTAGAGAAAGTCTAAATTAAAAAGATTTCACTATGGTGAAAAACAACACATAAAAACAGTAGCCTGAAAAACAGAATTAAAAATATGCAAACCAAGAAAAGTGCTTATTTTGTAAGAAGATCATCTCGAAAAAAATACGAGGAAGTGACAGTAAAAACTAAAGCCACAAGCAGAATATTTAATGACGTACGATGAATTATGAGTAGATTCTCTGATGAGACAAGAATTACCAGAATAGTTTCTGAAAAGGCACAGTCACAACAAGCAGATTCTTAAGTAAGAGATGGTGAAAAGTAATATCGCTATATAGAATCAAAGGTCTAAAAACACTTCAAAGTAAGACGTGGAATCCGTGAACAGGAGAAAAACCTATTTGAAGAAAAAAACGACTACCCGAGCCAGGGATATGTATTCTTTGGTCAAGAGATGAAATACCAAATGTCACAGATACACAGAATAGATATAGACGAACAGTAAAGTAAGAACAATGACAAAAACTAAATTATATTTTCAAAAAATGAAAGTCAATCAGAACGTGTTTCTCTAGTCAGGAAAAAAACAAGTCAATTTCCTTGTGGTTGTTTGTTTGAAAAGGTTGTCTAATGAGTCAAAAACAGTGACCACGAGAAGTTCTGTGACAAGTCACAAAGACATACTAAGATAACTCTCCAGTGAGACAAAAACAGTGACCACGAGAAGTTCTATGACAAGTCACAAAGACATACTAAGATAAATCTCTAGTGAGACAAAAACAGTGACCATGAGAAGTTCTGTGATAAGTCATAAACACAGATGAAAATAATTCTCTAGTCACACAAAAATAGTGACCGAAAGTTCTCTAGTCATATTTTTTAAGAAGTGTTTCTATTTTGAGACTAACACACTAAGGACGTACTTATTGGAGTTGATTTGTTTTGAGTAATAAAACAAAAAATTTAGAAATACAAACACCAACCAAATAATCTAGAAAGAGAAACATCCCGAACTTGACCAGGGAAAATAAAATAAAACATTAACGCTACGAGGGTTTCTTCAACACCATGCGAAAAATAAGGAATACTGGATTATCCACTGAAAATAATACTCTAAGCAATTCAACATCAATGAGACAAGATGTTTTTATCAACATAAGTTTCTCAACAACGAAAAATTAACTAATTTCGTGAATATAATGAGCGCAATATTCTCTACCGTAAAGTGTCACACGTAGATAGTTTATAGTAACACGGGTTACAGCACAGTATTTCGAAAATTGAACGTAAAATTAAGTTCACTCGCAGGCCTAATGTTCATTCAGGTTGTGATATTATATAAACGGTAGTATGGACTTAATTTTATATTAGAGATATGAGGCAACAACATTTTAAGGTACATTTCCTATAAATTCCACAGGCCTAAATTATTGTCACCCGTAATGAAATTTCCTAATGTTTTGGAAATGGTTTAAGGAACATTTTTCAGAACGTCTAGCGGAAGTCTTTAGGAAAATCGGTCCTTCAGTCTGTTCCCGTCACACAGGCAGAATGAGGTGGAATAAAACTGAAACGTGCAGAATTGTATAGAAGTAACCATGTAAATCTAATATTAGACTAATTCCTTGAAATTTGGCACATATTAGGCTATATGTAGGAAACAGCAGCAGTTATAAACACTAATATTTGAATATTTATTAATGACTTGGCGTTTTTATCTCAAAGTGCTGCCATTACAAATATTAATACAAACACACACACACCTACAGTTTCTTATCTCACGGATTAACATGCAACATTATCCTCAGTTGAAATACGTTGTGTGATGAATTAGTAAAATAAAAGTGCCACTTTAAAGTCGCTTCTGACATCCTCCCCCCCAAACAAAAAACATAATTCGAGCTAATAACTATCATTTGTTGGATTTATCTAGTGATAAACTTCAAATAAAATGGAGGTATCACCTTTCAAATACGTTTTAACATAACCAAATAGTAAATAAATAACTCAGGTTTAAATATCCTAACAGTAGGATACTAAGTTTGAAATACAATTTCTATAGCAAAATAAGGAGATATATGGTGCTAGCCTATTTATCTAGTGGGTAAGAAGACAGTTACTTGTGCATACATTCTATACCAATATAATAAGTCTGATAAATCATCCACTGTATTTCACAAGACGCGACATTTATACGTTACAGTGGATGCTTCAAAACAACTAGTATTAAATCCTTCCTCTATTCATCAATTAACCCTACTTGTGAACTTCGTTGTAATCACGATGTTTAACGTCCGTAGAATGGACCTATGGTTTACCGGTCCCACAGGTATGATTCCCAAAGACCTTTCGATTATATCATTTATATATCTTAAACTTTGAAACATAAATTATCGCCAGGTGGTTGTAAATAGCAGATAGTAATACCCTGGAGGACTGGCAAACAGTTCCCTTGATATACGTAAAGTAAATCAAAAAGTGGAAATTTATACAATAGATGTAGTAAAATTCTTCATTGGTTTGTAAGCATCGCTTTCAGTGTCAGTACTTCCACATAACAACTGTACGATCCAATACAAAAATAACTATAACTCCAATACTGTAATAACTGTAACTCCAATACTAAAATAACTGTACGATCCAATACTAAAATAACTGTACGATCCAATACTAAAATAACTGTAACTCCAATACTGTAATAACTGTACGATTCAATACTAAAATAACTGTAACTTCAATACTGTAATAACTGTACGATCCAATACTATAATAACTGTGCGACCCAATACTTTAATAACTGTAAGATCCAGTACTATAGGCGAAGTGATTTGAAATAGGTAACGCCACAATACCTCTTCACTAATTTTAATTCAAACATTAGGCCTAAAAGATGGTTAAAATGAGTCATATTTAGAGATGTGGAAGTAAAATCCACATGTTGCTGAGAAGAATACACCGTTTATGAGGAGTACTTCTATCCACAGGCTTCAAACTTTCTATATCTTTCATATCTTTTAACTATCAAATCTGTCGGATGTTTAGTTCTCGTACCAATTATATATTTATACCCGATCTCATTTTGTGTCTAATAATACCATTATTAGAACACAAGTTTTGTTGACATTTTTTTTCCATCGACGAGTTGGTATTGGTAAGAAAAAAAAAATAACAGCAAAAAAAAACACAAGTATTTATTCTACTGTAAAATACAGTGTAAAGAGCATATAACACATTTATGTTATTCTCACCAAAGTTAAAACTGAAAATACAATATATGACGTAGGAACCTAATGAATTCTTTGATTCGTTCTATCTTCCACTACATACTGTAGTTTTTGCCTACTTATAAGCACGGGCTTGGGCCAGCAAATCTGAGAAGTACAGTTTGGTTTCTTATAACGGTGATGTGTATACAATATGTATGTGATCCACTTTAACTCTCCATATGCTAATCTAAGCTGATTAAGGTGTGTGAATAACATTACGGCATTTCGGTTAATTTATCTTTCAAATATAGTATATAGAGTGTACTAGTACTTGTTTTCTACAAAATAACGTATCAAGTACAACATCTTCTCCAACGAAATATAACACTTACGGTACAATTCGTTCTTGTGTGAAACACGACATAAGAATACAAGAATATTTTCTCCTGTGAAACATTGTATGCAGTGCATGTTACACAATATTTAGCTTCTGTGAAACATAGTTTACAGAATATAACAATACTGTATCCTGTGAAATATAACATACAGTATATAACAATAAGTTCATCTGTGAAAAACATCACAGACTGCACACATTTCCTTTGTTGAAACATAACGTAACAATGGATAAATCTTTCTTCCTTGAGGCATAATGTATAAAGATATAGATATTATTTTAAACTAATGCCTATGCAAACCCTGACATCGAATGTGCTTAGAAATACAGTCTTTAAAACCGTCCTTTAGACATCTCTCAGTAAGATTTATACAAGGCTAGTGTCCCTATTAGTACTTAAGTGGTTACTTAACAGCACTTTTAACAGATGAAATAAGAACACTTGGGTGTTCGAATATATTAAATCTTCTCTCACACGTTAGTTTTTAGCTAGCAATTAATTTACTTTAACATTTTATTCCAGGTGATTTAACTAACTTATGTAGCAAAAACTAACATCCTGAAGTTTAAATTATTAATACGTTGCGCATTCAGAAACTACTGCACGTTCTAAAGTACAAAACAATTGAAAAAATAACTCGAGAACAACAGGGTTCAGTGAACAGTAAGTCATGTATTGCAAAGCTGGTCCCTAACAGTTCAGTTGAAAAACTATTAGTACAAAATTTTACTTCGAATGGAGTGACTGATAAGATAGTTTCGTGTGCACAAATATATTTAAGCTACTTTGAATTCAGGCACTGATAAACTATTGGCAAAAAAATGTTATTTGAAATCGAGTGATTGGTAGGATAGTTTCGTGTGCAATGGGCTGCCCGAAAACATTTAGGTTACTTTGAATTTAGTCACTGACAAAAGGAGATGGTGACTGAATGTTAAATTAAAAACATTAATTTAATAATGCAAAAGGTAACATTGATCTCAGTCGCTCGTAACATGGAAATAATAAGTTACATGGTATTTTGTTACAATAATACAAGCATACCTTGAATTCAAATTTCAAAAAGATGAGATACTAAAAAAGTGTCGAATTGCATAAAAAAGCAGTAAAATTTTGAATCATTATGATGATTTTTACAAAAATCATCAGAATCTTTATAACTGTACTTAACTGTCTCGGATAATCATTGTGGATAATACACCATATATAACTACACCTGATAACTTACGAATATTTTCCAAGAAAAATAGTTCGACACCAAAAAAATAAACATAAATCATTATAGACAACATCTTCTCCTATGAAATATAACCCATACAGTATAAAAATATGTTCTTGTGTGAAACACGACATAAGTATAGAGCAGTATTTTCTCCTATGAAACATAGTATGCAGTGCATATTACACAATATTTAGTGTATTGCTTCCAGACTAGAACAGTGAATAATATAGAAGCTTCTTTACTGAACTAGTGTAATAGGAAGCTACGTTCTGCATTTCGCTGACAGATGTGCAGCTTCTTACATAAAACATGTCTACTTGCTTTCATTAAATTACCACACATCTGTCTGCCATTCGATCAAGGAACGAACGAATATAAAGTATTTAGCAAAGAGTTTTTTAAATAGCTTAATAAATAGACAGGCCCTAATACGTAACGTTTATAAACTAAATTGTTATAAGATTATCCCTCAGCTAATTTATGTATCAAAATATAAAGCGAAACCTAAGTAATCCCGCGAACTACTTAACTTTTGATAGCATTCATATATTTTAAGTTGGTTCATTATGGAACAGTTCACCTTCTATAGTAGACTCGCCAATAGGTTGGTTCATTATGGAACAGTTCACCTTCTATAGTAGACTCGCCAAGCACAAATGTCCACTCTTGTACTTTGGTTTGTTCGTGGTTGAAACAGAACATTGCTTACCTCTAATTCTTTACTAATTTTCTTCTTGTTGTTTTGAGGTTTCGGTTCTAAAGGTGGTAGCGTCTTGACCAACAGCTCTGCTGCCTCCGCTAACCGCTGGATTTGGGTTTCAACCAGAACCGGTGTAAGGGAAATCGGGGAACCCGGTTGTCCGTAATCTCCTGAGCCCTTGAAACAACAAACAAAAACATGGACTTACTACTTGTCCCGCAGACCCATCATTATTCAAATAAGTCGTTACTTCGATGGTTGTCGTTGTTATAAAGTTAGCATGTTTTACTGTATGTTGCAAACTTAAATGTATATCTGCACAAATATAAAGTACCGGCAATAAGTTAGTCTTAATCTGTAATTATTGTAATTGCTGTTGTAAAAAAACAACAAAAAACTGTGTGATTGCATAATATCACACATAAATAACACAAAATACACGAATGTGTTGATAGAACTGTAAAAAAAATTACAAGCTAAATTTCTAATACATTAATGTTAGACGGAATGTTTGTAGCATGATAAATGTTGGATACAAATGTTTCATTCTTATCCAAGTATTAGACTTCATGATAAATGTTAGATACAAATGTTACATTCTTATCTAAGTATTAGGCTTCATGATAAATGTTGGATACCAATGCTTCATTCTTATCCAAGTATTAGGCTTCATGATAAATGTTGGATACAAATGTTTCATTCTTATCCAAGTATTAGACTTCATGATAAATGTTGGATACAAATGTTTCATTCTTATCTAAGTATTAGGCTTCATGATAAATGTTGGATACAAATATTTCATTCTTATCCAAGTATTAGGCTTCATGATAAATGTTGGATACAAATGTTTCATTCTTTTCCAAGTATTAGGCTTCATGATAAATTTTGGATACAAATGTTTCATTCTTATCTAAGTATTAGGCTTCATGATAAATGTTGGATACAAATGTTTCATTCTTTTCCAAGTATTAGGCTTCATGATAAATGTTGGATACAAATGTTTCATTCTTATCTAAGTATTAGGCTTCAAGATAAATGTTGGATACAAATATTTCATTCTTATCCAAGTATTAGGCTTCATGATAAATGTTGGATACAAATGTTTCATTCTTTTCCAAGTATTAGGCTTCATGATAAATGTTGGATACAAATGTTTCATTCTTATCAAAGTATTAGGCTTCATGATAAATGTTGGATGCAAATGTTTCATTCTTATCCAAGTATTAGGCTTCATGATAAAAAAATAATGAATAGTTTTATGGTGTATATAATTCCATCAGAATAATGACAAGTTAGAATGAAGAATGAGGACTGGACGCCAGTCCAATGGACCGATATTTCTACAACTGCACTGGCCTTTCATTTTAACACAATAGATTAACGACGAACAAGCTATCGGATACGTTAAAAGCAACAACATTAAAAAAAGGATGTTACATTTACTTAGTACCGTGCTGTTTTTTTCAAACTGTTTTTTTATGAGGTGACACTTTATAATGGGTCCCTACATTGTGAGAGACTTACCCAATGAGACAGTTCCATTTTCAGACACGCAATTGGCCTGTTTTTGATATTCCTTTAGTTTGTTCATTCTCACAAGTCTGCTATGTTCACATTAGATTTGATATTAAAATGAATAGATAACATAATGTAATATAAATACGTGTTATAGCTTGAAGTAACCCTTTAGAACATGCTAGGCTTAAATATCTTGTTTTGCATAGCGTCCATCAATATATTCGCCACTTGTATTGTACTTGCTAGCACTTAAGTTATTTCTGAGTTTACAATGAGTTACTTTAAATTAAGGTAGGAAGTATTTGCGCTTTATTCATATAAGTAAAAATAAAAATGTGATTTCTACAGTTTTCACTTTCACGGATAGTTTTGCTTCAGCGGCCAATTTTTTATGCATCGTTCATTTTAATTTCTACTTTATAAACCAATTGTACAAAATTATGTCATTTAATAAAACACGCAGCTTCATTACTAATTAGCAACGTAAAATGGACAAGCATACTAAAAGATAAAAATATCAGTACAGAAAACATTTAAATTAGAGGTCTTAGTTAGACATACGTTACATGTAGAATTTTTTTTAAAAGACAGTATATTGTATGAGCTAACAACGAGATTGTACACAAAAATTCCCAAAAATAAGATACTGTTCGGGAATTAGACCATTGTAAATAAGAGTTCGTTCAGTGTCAAAATATTCCTCAGTATTGTAAGTCAAATACTGTTCGCTTAATATTCGGTTCGCTCCTAGTCAGACGAATAACAAGATAAACCGTTATGACAGTGTCATATGTATTGTTTAGTTATTTAAATGGTATTTCAATACTTTAGTTCTCTCGCTTAACTTGCCATCTCTGTATGTATTTGGATTTCACGCAGCTGAATTAAATACAACTCTTTCCATCTTTTGTAACATTCGAGAAAATCTGTTTTAACTTTAGGGCCATGATATGCTGGTACACTCTGTCCGGCATGGCCAGGTGGTTAAAGCACTCAACTCGTAATCCGAGTACAATAACTTCCAATGTTCAAGTAAAGAAGTATATGTTTCGTTGTTTTAAAACAAACAAGTATATCTTTCGTTGTTTTTAAACAAACAAGTATATCTTTAGTTCGTTTTAAACAAACAAGTATATCTTTAATTGGTTTTAAACAAACAAGTATGTTATTAGGTAGTTTAAGACAAACAAGTATATCATTAGTTAGTTTAAAACAAACTAGTATATCATCAGATTGTATTACGTTTCAAATTACATCACAATAAGAGTGATCGCAACGTTCTGCACTGATCAACTACATTTTTATCACTGATATCAAACTTCATCTACTAACGAAACCGTTTTGCTCCATTATAGAGTTTTTCAGGCCGAAAAACTCAGGGCGTACAAAGGTTTAGGTACAACTCTGTTTAGCTAGGCCTGGCATGGCCTAGCGCGTTAAGGCGTGCGCTTTGTGATCTGAGGGTCGCGGGTTCGCGCCCGAGTCGCGCCAAACATGCTTGCCCTCCCAGCCGTGGGGGTGTATATTGTGACAGTCAGTCCCACTTTTCGTTGGTAAAAGAGTAGCCCAAGAGTTGGCGGTGGGTGGTGATGACTAGCTGCCTTCCCTCTAGTCTTACACTGCTAAATTAGGGACGGCTAGCATAGATAGCACTCGAGTAGCTTTGTGCAAAATTCCAAAACAAACTGTTTAGCTAGTAACTTAGTAGAATTTAAGATTAATGAACAGAACTAAAAAAATCCCATAAAACCAATAGGACTGGTTCAAGTAGATAATAAAATTTCATAAATGTATTAGAATACTTTATTAAATAACCATATTTATTCATCATAACAGATACAGATTTACAGCCAATGTGGTTTTACAATGTATCCAATATTCTTATGTATTTATTAACCACATAGTTAAAGTACGTACAAAATACACAATATTCGGAATGCAATAAGAATACTATTAGATTTTTATTAAACGAGCAAGTCTACAAGTTCAACATTAACAAATTTATCACACAGTAAAACTGTAGTAACATGAGCGCTTAACCCAATCCATACGTTTATATCCTGACCAGTCATCCATATTCAGCTCGTGTAGTAGGGGATTTTGAAAAATATCACGTATTACATAGCAATGTTTCTTCACATTATAGACCAAAAAGGGGAGTTATATACCATCTTCAACGACCAAGTTAATGTATTATGGAATACCTACATTAATAATGTTTTCGTCAAAACTTTGTGGAATGTGACTGTGTGTTTTGTAACCTTAACGACCGTTGGTCCTTCTTGACAATAGTATACAGCAAGCAAAGTGTGGTTTAAATGTTGATTGCCTTCTCTATCGGAATTTGATCCATGTTTTGGACCATGGCCACTAACTGGTAATTTAATACAAGCCAATCAAATAAGGAATATATACAACAGTTCCGGTTTAACTGTAGTGTTATTTTGTTTTTCAAATTTACACAAACATCATTTCTTTGATTTGAGCATTGGATTGTACACGACTCGATAAAATATTAGTGTAATACTATTGAGTCATAAACCATAACCATAACTTGCAATATTCTGATCACAATAAGCACACTAGTAATGTTGAAGCATATATTAATTCCTAGTGTATTTTAATCAAAATAAATACATGAACACTTTTAAAATGTACGACAGTACCCGTAATCCATTTATAGCATCAGTGTTACATATTCTGAAGCGCTCGGTTTTTTGGGTTGAACCTAATTGCCTTTCTGACATCATGAATAGTCTTCAAAACCTTTAAAGATATTGGTTCCCTGTGACGAGTAAAAAACCGGCAGAGAAACACCTGGAATACACCACATTTCATTAACACAAGAAGACTGCTTCTTTTCGTTTGGTGTTGTCTCAATATGCCCTAGTCCAGTTAAGAGGTGTAACTCCGCGAAACCAGTATAACTCAGTGACAAGTAGTAAATCGAACAGTAAATTGGGCTTCATATTTACTCTAACAAATAATTTAGTAAAATAATTTGGTAACATTAATGTCATAGGTTCTTTGAAGCATATATAAATAAAGACTGAATGTGTTGAGTAGAATACCATAAAATAAAAATTGAATGTGTTGGGTAGGATATCATAAAATAAACTTTTAAAGTGTTCAGTAGAATACAACACAATAAAGATAGAATGTGTTGTGTTAAGTAAAATACCATACAATAAAGATAAAACCTGACGATGACCGAAGAAGGTCGAAACGTTTCGCTCCTCTATACAGAGCTTTCTCTACCCATACCAGCCTTTTTTATACATATATTTTTCTCTACAAGTGGGTTTTCTCGTCATCAAAGATAGAATTTGTTGAGTAGAATACCATAGAATAAAGATAGAATGTGTTGAATAGACTACCATAATATAAAGATTGAATATAATAAGTAAAATACAATACAATAAAGTTACAATGTGTTAAGTAGAATACCATACAATAAAGGTTGAATGTGATAAGTGGATTACCATACAAAACAGATTGAATGTATTCAGTAGAATACCATACAATAAAGATAGAACCTGACGATGACCGAAGAAGGTCGAAACGTTTCGCTCCTCTACATAGTGCTTTCTTAACCTATACCAGCCATTTCAATATGTATATTTTTCTCTACAAGTGTGATTTCTCATCAAAGATAGAATTTGTCAACTAGAATACTGTACAATAAATATAGAATGTGTTGAGTAGAATACCGTAAAAGAAATATAGAATGTGCTGAGTAAAATACCATAAAATGAAGGTTGAATGTGTTAGGTAAAATATCATACAATAAAGACAGAATGTGTTGAACAGACTACCATACAATAACGATTGGATGTGATAAGTAGAATACCATACAATAAAGATTGAATGTGTTAGGTAAAGTACCGTACAATAAAGATAGAACCTAGCGATGATGGAAGAGGGTCTAAACGTTTCGCTTTCATATATAGTGCTTTCTCTACCTATACTAGCCGTTTTTACATGTATATTTTTCTCTACAAGTGGAATTTCTCGTCATAAAAGATAGAATTTGTTGAGTAGAATACCACACAATAAATATTGAATGTGATAAGAAGAATACCATACAATAAAGATTGAATGTGTTAAGTAGAATACCATACAATAAAGATAATGTGTTGAGTAGAATACCACACAATAAATATTGAATGTGATAAGAATACCATACAATAAAGATTGAATGTGTTAAGTAGAATACCATACAATAAAGATAATGTGTTGAGTAGAATACCACACAATAAATATTGAATGTGATAAGAAGAATACCATACAATAAAGATTGAATGTGTTAAGTAGAATACCATACAATAAAGATAATGTGTTGAGTAGAATACCACACAATAAATATTGAATGTGATAAGAAGAATACCATACAATAAAGATTGAATGTGTTAAGTAGAATACCATACAATAAAGATAATGTGTTGAGTAGAATACCATAAAATAAATATAAAATGTATTGAATAGAATACCATACAATAAAGAGTGAATGTGTTGAGTAAAATACCAGACAATAAATGTTGAATGTGTTCGGTAGAATAACATACAATAAAGATAAAAAGAGTTGAGTGGAAAACCATATAATAAAGATTGAATGTGTTCAGTAGAATATCTTAGAATAAAAACAGAATGTGTTGAGTAGAATACCATACAATAAATATAGAATATGTTGAATAGAATACCATACAATAAAGATTGAATGTGTTGGGTAGGATACCGGACAATAAAAGTTGAATGTGTTCAGTAGAATACAATAAAATAAATATTGAATGAGTTTAGTAGAATACCATACAATAAACAAACCGTTAAGAACCAAGCAAAAGTTTGTGTACAAATAAATCCTAATGTATGCTATTAACATACATAATTAAATATGGAATATAACCCGCTTCTAAAGGAATTCCTTTGAAATTAGCAAATAATTCACAAACTATGAATAAAAACTTGGTCACATATTTAAAAAAAAAGTAAGAAAAGTAGAAAAGATAAAAACTCTGATTTGTTCCACAGAAGATTCCAACCTAAAATTTTGTTTAATTTAATTTCTTTCAGAAGTTAATTATGAAACGTTAATTATTCCAAAATAAATAGAATTTCAACACGGCTTATACCAGAACTCATGTTGTAGAGAAATTAGATTAGCACTCATGTTGCTTAGATTGCTTGTAGGTTTCCAATAGATCTTGAACTATAAAATATCCACAAAAATTCCACTCTGTGACATTTTGCCAACATAGCTACAAGAAATCATACAGTGGCTCACGCTGCGTAAAGAAATCCAACAAAATTTATGCTTCGTCTTAAGTTGCTCAAATGATTCCAGTAAGAATTACATTTTATCTCACATTATTTATATTGTTTAACAAGCAGGTTAAACAAGCATAAAAAGCATCGTAACTGGATGTTGAAGAGAAAGTTTATATAATGGCAATGTGCGAGCAAGGCTACACACCGATAATAAACAAGAAACAACTCATTATTTCACTTATATATTACACAATCGGTGCCTGTTTTAAATTCACACCGTATTTGACTCCTGGAAAGGTTTAATATTTTATACATAAACAGCTAGGCGAAAACTCACAAAGCAAACTTATAAAAAGCGAACAGTTAAAGCAATGTTACAAACTACATACAGTACGTGAAAAGTAAGGAAGCTAGCTGCAGAATTAAAGTCCCCACAGCGGAGGAAATTCACCAATCAGATTTAACTTCTACCGTGAACCACAAATGATAGAGGAACTATTATTGGACAACTCATATACATATATACATGTATATGCATATATTAATGGCTAACAAATAATGAATTACCATTCTATCATATATTCTTTACACTTCATCATCGGTATGATACTAAGACATCTTATTGTTTACCTCAGCACTAATTATACATCAGGATGAAGTAATCAGATCGTATTTTTACTAGAAAGAAATCTTTAGCCATCTTTTATCATAACCTGTGACTTGTGTTTGCAGCATAGAATATCAAGGCTTTATTTCTCGAGAAAAATATAAGTCGGTGATGTATAAAAAGTAGAATAAAAACACAAAACCGACGTTTATCGGAACAGTAAAAAATACAAACTTTGTTATTAGTTACAGCCAACTAGTTTCAGTAACTCATTTACTATCGCCAGACTTTATCCTTCATGACGTTAACATTGTTATCAAAACTAGTAGCCCGTAACTAATAATAAATATTTTTATTTTTATTTTGCCAAGAAACGTCGGTTTTTATGTTTGTGTTCTTGTTTCTACTCTACATAACATGCCTAAAAATAATTATAACTCGGTAAAATGTATTTATAATGAATAACTTGCTGGAGGTTTCTTTTTTGGAATGACATTTCGATTAACTTTCATGGAACTTCTTTGGGTTGGATAATTTATTGATGAGACAGGACAGAAGGTAACTAATCCTGATTGTCAATTCCTATTTTAGTAAGATGTTTTGTTTGTAATGAATTTCGCGCAAAGCTACTCGAGGGATAGCCGTCCCCAATTTAGCAGTGTAAGACTAGGCAACTAGTAATCACCGCTCACCGCCAACTCTTGGGCTACTTTTTAACCAACGAATAGTGGAACTGACCATCACATTATACGCCCCCATGGCTGAAAGGGCGAGCATATTTTGTGCGACCGGGATTCGAACCCGCGATCCTCGGATCATGAGTCGAACGCCTTAACACACTTGGCCATTTTAGTAGAAGCTACTGTGTAAGTCTGTTGTTAAATTAGACGAATACAACTGTACTTAAAAATCGTTATATTTACATTCGTAAAAAATTTTGATTTCAGTTCGAATATTTTGGTGATCGTAATTATTCTTAAATACACCACTCCGTGGAATAGTACCTTGTGCGTGTGTAGTAGTACCTAAGTTTGTTTATTACAACATGACGATTCGAATTTGCTTCTAATGTGTTTTACAATTTACTGAAAAGTCTTGTATATATGAATATAAGTAAAGTGCTGTCACAACTAATCAAACTTGGTGAGTTACACTTTGTACGAGGCGTCTGAACTATTCTGAAAAAACAAAATGTAATAATAAGTAAAGTTTTGGGTTTAAATATTAACAGGTATTTGATGAAAATTCTTAAAGAATAAAATTTTGATGAACATGTAAACACACCAAAATATATACGATTTTAACACAAAAAGATTGAATTACCAGAACCTATAAGAAAAGGATTAAAAAACTGAAACGGGTTACTTTTATTCACACGTGTAAAGACGTATTGAACTCATACGAAAAACAGTCAGATACGTTTCACTTATAGTGAGAACACTGAGTGGTTTATATGTAAAGTTCTCACTTATATTCTAACAATAATATTGCATTTAATACCTTCAGAAATGTTGTTGTTGGTTTTGAACTGAGCACAAAGCTACACAATGGGCTATCTATGCTCTGCCCACCACGGGTATCGAAACCTGGATTTTAGCGTTGTAAGTCCGCAGACATACCGCTGAGCCACTGGGGGAAAACATTCAGAAATACCCAATGATCTTGAATTAAAAAAGAAATTCTGATCGAAAGATTTAGACAAACATGACTAACAGCAAACTGTATAGCTTTACACCTTCAGTAAGATACAGGCGTGTCATTAAGATGGCGGTTTAACATTTGACGTATAACCTGAAATCCTCTTCTAACAGTTGATCTAATAGTTCCATAGGAAACGTTATTCCTATTATTCTGGCAAGTAGTAAAGCCGTTTTAAGACAGCCATAAAAATATCAAAAATATAACCTGTTAGCTCAGATTAACGAACAGCTCATCTAGAAATCCTTACAAGAATATTTATAATAACATTTTAACAAACACACGTAAGTTTTAAGTGTTTGTTTTTCATTACCAAAAACACACGTAAACAACTTTAAGATACTGTCAGTGATATATCTGTGTATGTGCTGTTTACCCGGCCATAAGGAATAAGATACGTGGATTAAAGTTACATCGTACGCATAATCTATAAGAGCTCTTATCGCCAGCAGTACAAACAAGAGAGAATTAGAGCAAATGAAAAGCGCAACACCTCCCCTTACATACGACCCAGAACACTGTGGCCACTCCCTCTTTCGTCGTCATGTAACAGACGTTTGTTATCAAAATATGCCTGTGATCGTCGAGGGACAAAAGGGTTTACGCGTCAACCATAGGTTTATTCAAGCAACCTTAATGCGTGGAAGTACCTGACTTCTATTTATAAAAATGATTTCTTACCATACGTTTAAAAATGTGCTCACACAGTAAGCCTGGTCCCAAGTGAAATCTCTTAAATGAGTAAAGTAGGTGTGCAGCCAACAACAATGATTCTAGATCAGGAAGGAAGAAGGGAGAAACCCTCCATCGTTAAAGGAGACGCCATATTGGAAGAAACACATCAGTCAGCTTTGTTACTCGAACATAGTTACAAAGAGTTGCGTTAGTTAAAGGTGTGGTCAAATTTATGGACCACATTTGTGAAGAGTCATTTTAGACAATAATGCTGTGCTATATGAGCCTTTATTGCACAAGTGTTTTACAGAGTTTTCAGAAAACTAAAGTCGTAAACTATGGAATATTTTACTAAAACTCCAGAATGTCTAAGACCGAAATTTCATGGAAGTACATGAAAAAAACAACAACAACCGGATAATAATTTAAACACTCATTATCGATTTTTCTGCTAGAAATACATTTTAAAGGTAATTTCCACAGATATTTAACTGTACAATATGAATGTTTGAATATAGATTGTAGCTCATTAAGGCCTAATCAGAAGAGATGTATGATAATTGATTATAGGAGAACAACACTTTAGGTAGAGCACGAAAGTTACTGGACTGTTCATATCTATTATGCAGATTGAGTTAACAAAATTCAACTCTTACATTGAAATAAATTTACGTCAAGTGTTAAAATAAAGATAAGATAGATGATACTCCTAGAAATTAACTACTGTTTTTATTACATTGTTGAAATAATATTTACGTCTTAAGTAAAGTCCCATAAAAACATTCTTAAAAAAAAAATAAAGTTAGATACATCGCCACATTCCACTAACCACCAATTATCTCTTTCTTCCCCATGGAGAATGAGAGCAAATGGTTAATCTCTCCATAATTTCCGAGTAACGACTTCCAACCTTTCAAACACTGATGACAAAATAGGTAATAGTATTAAAAACAACAACAACTAAAACCTAAGATATTAAGAACTAAAGAGGGATACTAGGGGTACGCCATTTAAATAATATACATGTTAGGAGAAGAGGTGTTGATTCTTGTTAAAAAATAAATAACATTTATTTGATGATTTTTCTATAAAGTGTAAGTAAAGTTAAAGGTCATTTATCACGTTACCCAAACATCGTTTCAAAATCTATGTGACGGAAACATTCGTTTTGAATTTTAAAACAATCGGTAATCCAGTTTTTCTGAGCCTACATATATCAAAACTCTTTTCCTTCGATATGAGTTCACATAACTCTTTACACCGTTAATTATTTTTATTGAAATTAATTGCTGTTCTCTTTTTGTGGAGAAAATGGTGTATAACGAAATACGCTCGAAACTCAAATAAATGTCTGATGTTAAAAAGACACTTGTGATATACACATGCTATCTGAATACAAACATGTGTAAGTATGAATGACATAAGAAGCCTGCATAAATATTTATATGATATACGAAGAAAAATCCTGAATACGCTTAATATGACGAAATCAGAACAGGACTCTTTCATCATATATATGAAACCTGAATAGGTGTGAAGACAAATAGAACATAAAAATTATAACACAGAAGAAACATGAAAACATCTATAATACCATTCAAATAAAATAACATACAAATGTAACATCGCAACGCCACATAAATTAGCGTTTATTAACCCAGTTAATAGCTCATGGAGTCATATAGTGTTTATTTTTTATTGTTTTTTATATTCATTGGAACATGGATTAGTCGTTCTTTGGTTCAGTTTGTTTTTTTGAGCGTGTATTCGAATAAACACCAACAAAAATACGTGATATTTAATTTAAAAACAAGCACGGGGCAAAACTAGCACGAAATATCGATTCTGATTCCATGCAAGACTTTGTCATCAAAACAGAAAAAAAATGTTCTAAGATAGAGAAATCTTTGTTGATATGTCAGCGAAACGACCATTTACTATCTGTTATAGAGCCAATTTAATAACATTCTAAAGTTAAATGAATGTTATTCTGCAGTAAAAACACTGCGCATTTTTGCCATCCGAGGTTTCGTAAACTTATATGTTAAAATGGCGTCTACATCAAATGAAACGGGGCGTAGTTGGTGTAACGTGATCAAACCATTTTACGTGTGCAAAACACAGCCAAGTTAGAATAAAGGAATTAGCCGTATAAGGATTTAATATAAATAATACTTAGTCACATAAAGGAGTAAACCATATAAAGATGTAACATAAAAGTGTGAAAGTTTACCAAATAAATAATGAAAAATATTCGGTCCCCATTGTTAATACAACTGGAAGCAGCACCAACATAAATATGAAAAGGGTGATTCCAAATTTTTTTCTTGTTTGGCTTTTCATCTTCTGCATCTTTTCATTTTCAAAAGTGGTACCAGTTGCGTCTATTATTTTAAAGGTGTTAAGAAGTCTTAAAGTTTGCACTTCATGAAACATTATTTCATATTAATAGATACCTCTATGTATTTCTAATAGTATTTATCCATTATGAGTCTTAATGGGCAAAGTGCAATGATTTTTTTTCTATGTTTCAAAATATTCAATGCTTCTCATACAAAATGATGAATTCTTTTATGACATGTTGTTTATTTATTAAATATATTTTCTAAAAAGAGGTTCGCTTTGTTTTTGAATTGATTGAAACCTGAACACACAGAATCAATCCGTTTAAGCACTCTTTCTTTAATACCGTTAACGTCTCAGGTTCGATTACCTGAGGTTGATGTAACAGATAGCTTAACGTGGCTTTTTCCTAATACCAAACAAAATTGATAATGGCAAAATAACAAGAAAAAAAAGCAATAATCGATCAATCTTTGAATACTTATTTAAATATTACTAATGGCCCGGCATTACCAGGTGGGTTAAGGCGTTCCACTCGTAATCTGAGGGTCGCGGATTCAAATCCCGGTCGCACCAAACATGTTCGCCCTTTCAGCGTGTGGGTGTTATAATGTTATACGGTCAATCCCACTATTCGTTGGTAAAAGAGTAGCCCAAGAGTTGGCGGTGGGTGATGATGACTAGCTGCCTTCCGTCTAGTTTTACACTATTAAATTAGGGTCGGCTAGCGCAGATAGCCCTCGAGTAACTTTGCGCGAAACTAATAAAAACAAACAAAATAAATAGATGTTATTAATATATTATTTTTAGAATTAATTAGAAATAATATTCCACCATAATTTGCATTTGAACCTTAGTTAACAAAAGAAGTTATTATCAGTTTTTAGAACATTAAACCATTCGCTAATGTTTTATTTTCTACGTATTTTGGGTCATTAACTTATTAATTTTCATGTATGTTTGTGGTCAATTCACCATAAAATATCAATATATTTGCCTCAGTTGTCAAACCATGTTTCATATCAGTAAAAGTTTGTTTTGTGTCTGATATTTTACATTCTCAACACAGGAAAGAGGAAGGGGAAATTTACCACTTTTTCATCGCTAATTTCTCGTAATCTGAAGCAGATGTGAAACTGCTGTTTTCAATGTGTTGTAAAGGTGTTTACTTCAGAACCAAAGAATAGTGGCATTCTAGTATTTACAACCATACCTCCTACTTGTTCCAAAGACAGTCCTGTAAACAGGAATAAGTAAAGTTACTCCGATCTTATAACTCGACTAGAATCTCTACTGTTCCTTTAGATCAATGAATTCTAAAATAACGTCAAATAAAAACGAAACACGTCGTACGTTCGTCAGCTAAAAATCTACTAATACATGTATCGCCAACCAGACCAGTTAACGTTGCAAAGAAACTGGTTCTAACTACTGTCATTGTAATATGTAGTTTCGACTTAGTCGTTGATTTGTTTATTATTATAAATCCATGCTAATTATTTATTATAATATTTATAAAATAATCATACTAATGCATTTCTAGTCACTAAACCTCAAACCCGTTAAAAGTGACGCCATTATTGTCAGTTAGTTCCAAAGTCAAGCTGCATATACATCCTGTTAATTTAAATATATTTCATCTTTATCCACCTTTGAATCCTTCTACTCGAAACACATATTAGAAAATGACTTGCTGTCTGAAAATGTGAATTACAAAACAGAATAATCAGGTTCCTTACAACATTCTCTTCTGTCCTATAAACTTCTCACGTCGATTGGAACTGACACAAAAATAAACGCCACGTCAAGAAGGAAACAGAAACAAATCCAACTCATTCCTTTATGACAATAATGTGAAGCCTGTTGATAAAAAATGCATCTGCAATAGCAAATAAACTAATGTATACACGAAAGGTACTCAAGCGTTTCTTTAATTATAATTACCAGTTAAAATCTAACAAAAATTCCTATTTTCTTACAACAAAGGTTTAAACCAGTTAAAAAACATACAGGGTGTTAGGGCAAATAATTAAGGCTACATATGTATGTGGTAGGCTATGCTCCGAACAAACTGCTCCGGCATGGCCAGGTGGATAAACTCGACTCGTAAACCCAGGGTCGCGAGTTCGAATTACCGTCACACCAAACATGCTCTACTTTCAGCCGGGAGCACATTATAATGTGACGGTATATCCCACTATTCGTTGGTAAAAGAGTGGTCCCAGAGATGGCGGTGGGAGGTGGTGACTAGCTACCTTCCCTCAAGTCTTACATTGCTAAATTATGAATAGCTAGCGTAGTTAGCCCTTGTATAGCTTTGCGCGAAATTTAAACCAAACTTGACAGACTAGCAACTTAGGGGTTATATTCAAGTAGCTTTTTAAAGTGCTCAGCTTGTCTAACTAAATTTCAGTTGTAGTGAAAAGGATACAAGAGAACATTCACTGCATAGTTCATCAACTGGAAACTACTGATCGCACATTGAACATTTATCAAGCCCGAGAATTGTAGATTGTGTGTCATTCCTACACGTATAACTAAAGTTTAATTAATAATAGAGAAATAAAAACTAAATAAGTGCCAAAATGGAACTCTACTCAACTGAGGTAGCAAGGAAAAACACTGCAGCCTGTGTATTATTCGTGTGTATATTTCTATTAAACTTGCTAAAAATACGAACACAGTGTATTTAAATTGGTAAAAGAATAATCCTCACTTTATTTTAATAATTCCGTAGAACAGAGCGAACACTGAATTTAAACTTTCCAGACGACACGAAGTTTTGTAACTCCGTTACTTTACCCCTCTATATACCTGATTTGTTAGCACTAATTCTATGTGAGAGGAACGTGGCGGTATTATTTTCTGAAGGATGACAAGCTCAAATTACTAAAATTTGTCAAATGTCCAAGTGCCCCTGATATCTTCTAATGTATTGAGTCATTATTGTTTTTGGTCTGGTTACAACGCTTTGTTTTATTAATTCAACAGGCAAGTTGTCAACATGATTTGATTTAGTTTAGCATGAAAATGTAGTAGTGTATTGTTATTATGTTTCATATTAAATAACAACTCAGTATTACTTTCGTGTTGGAACTGACAGAGAAGTTCAACACTAGATTATTATTACGTTTGATATTAAATAACAACTCAGTATTACCTTCGTGTTGAAACTGACAGAGAAGTTCAACACTAGATTATTATTACGTTTGATATTAAATAACAACTCAGTATTACCTTCGTGTTGAAACTGACAGAGAAGTTCAACACTAGATTATTATTACGTTTTATATTAAATAACAACTCAGTTTTACCTTCGTGCTTATACTGACAGAAAAGTTCAATACTAGATTATTATTATATTTGCTATTATATAAAAACTCAATATTACCTTCGTGTTTAGATTGACAGAAATCTTCAATACTTTATTATCACTGTTTGATATTAAATAAGAACACAGTATTATCTTCGTGTTTAGACTGAAAGAGAAGTCAAATATTCAATTATCGTTAAGTCTGGCATGAAGTAAGGAGTCAACATTGCATTCGTGTGCAGTTTAATAGGGAGATTTACCGCTGAAAATATCGCTAACAACGATGGTACCCAACTGATGAAACAATAAATTCGAATCATCATACGTAACAACGAAAGAACAGTATGTCAAATCATTATATCAATTTACTGGGTTGATCTCTTAGTTTTCATTAAACTACGTAGCTTGATTTGGTGAAGTGTTACTATTTACACTGGATTGTTAAAGTTTAGTAAAAATAAACAGTCAACAATATTTCTTGTTTAGTTTGGCATCACAACTTAAATAGTAGATATTAATTTTAAATCTACACTGTTGTATGTAATTTCGTACAAGGTATAATATATATATATATATATATATATATATATAGGTATAATCGATCTATTTGTAAAAGGGTAGTTTGGAAAAATTGCCATGGTAAAAATAGAAAGTTGATACACTTTAAAGTTATTCCTTGTCTTTGTGTTCACACACACACAAATATATACATACACACATTTTGTATATGCACATACAAAACACTCACATATAAAACCTGTCATGCTAATTTTGACAGCTAAACCAACAGAGTCATACTGCTGAGAATATGTTCCCTAGTTTAATAACTTGAGACAAATATAGAAATTGTTCTTAGAATCGTGACCATACACGTATATTCTATAGACAGACAATTTCCAGGTGTAACAAGAAGAAAACAAGTCAAGTTCAATGCTATTCGTACCTTGCGCTATCAAATTATGAAGTTTTTCTACAACCTCAACGTCTCAGCTTCCTACCTGTTTCGTTAAATTACAACCAGTTTAGTAATTAATCCATATCCTGGTTGAATATATCACAGAACATTAGTAGCTTAGACATTCCACGTAAAAATATTCTTGTACTGATAAATAATCAGGTTTGGGTATTGTTTTCTTTTGTCATAAAGCAAGATGCCGCAGATTTATGCTTGTTATCTTAAGAAAATTATTCAACTGTGTTACATTCCGTACCTTAAATCTGCGTATATCGGAAGTCATTCTGAAATCTAACGTTCGTGACGCCAAATAATTTTGTCATAGTGTGTTGAATTGAGGAACTTTAAAAACGAAAGCCATTCGAATTAAAATAGACAGATAAAAAATTCATAGATTAATTGCAAATTTTACAAAAATAAAATTAAGGATTTTCAAATAATGTTTCTCATCATTAAAAGTTTTGTGCAACGGTTGGAGAAATTGTAATTGTCAGAATAATACAAAATAGGTTAATGTAAATATATACATTAAACGATGTTTTAAGCGCAAAGTTATACAACATACAGCAAATTATCTGTGCTGTGTCTACTGCTGGATCTAACCCTGATATCTAACGTTATAAGCGTTGAATCTGTATATGGAGTCACCGAGGAGTTCAAACAATTGAAAGTGTTAGTATAATATATGTGGCTCCCCGCTTGACAGTAGCAAGACCTTTACCAACAAATAGTGGAATTGACCGTGAGTTATAACGTCCTCACGGCTAAAAGGGCAAGGATGTTTGATGGGACATGGATTCGAACCCGTGACCCTCAGATTGCCAATCAAGTGGCTTAACCACTTGGTTAGAAAGATACAATTACCAATTTTGACCTAAACAAATTTTAAATATGTATATTTTGTGAACATAAATATCGACGAAGACTATCATATTAACAAAAAAATATTTGTGTGAAAGGGGCTCCAAAACCAACAGTTAAAGTTTAAGTGTTGAATTCAGAAAAGATACAATACATACAATACTGTGTGTTTGTGTTTGTTTTTCTAATAGCAAAGCCACATCATTACTTCAGAAGAAAAGGTACAATACTAGCACAATGGTGAGTTCAGACGAAAAGACAGAACAGATACAATACTAGCACAATGTTGAGTTCAGACGAAAAGACAGAACAGATACAATACTAGCACAATGTTGAGTTCAGACGAAAAGACAGAACAGATACAATACTAGCACAATGTTGAGTTCAGACGAAAAGATAGAACAGATACAATACCAGCTCAATGTTGAGTTCAGACGAAAAGATAGAACAGATACAATACCAGCTCAATGTTGAGTTCAGACGAAAAGGTAGAACAGATACAATACCAGCTCAATGTTGAGTTCAGAAGTAAAGATAGATACGATACTAGCTCAATGTTGAGTTCAGAAGTAAAGATAGATACAATACTAGCTCAATGTTGAGTTCAGAAGTAAAGATAGAATGGATACAATACTAACTCAATGTTGAGTTCAGAAGTAAAGATAGAATGGATACAATACTAGCTCAATGCTGAGTTCAGAAGTAAAGATAGAATGGATACAATACTAGCTCAATGCTGAGTTCAGAAGTAAAGATAGAATGGATACAATACTAGCTCAATGTTGAGTTCACAAGTAAAGATAGAATGGATACAATACTAGCTCAATGCTGAGTTCAGAAGTAAAGATAGAATGGATACAATACTAGCTCAATGCTGAGTTCAGAAGTAAAGATAGAATGGATACAATACTAGCTCAATGTTGAGTTCAGAAGTAAAGATAGAATAGATGCAATACTAGCTCAATGTTGAGTTCAGAAGAAAAGATAGAATAGATACAATATCAGTTCATTGTTGAGTGTTCCTTATGATACAGTAGTAAATTCTATAAAGATTAAAATCAAAATGAAATTTTTAATTATTAGTGCCTTATATACAAACTTATGAGACGAGACTTTTCAATATCATGTGCATTAATTAAATTTTAGAGCAATCATACAAATACTTCTGCACTATGTCTATCTAAGGAATGTATACATAGATATGAATAATACAGTTCCAAAAACACATTAAATTATCGAAAAAACTACTTTCGTTACATGAAAATAACATTATACTGCTTTACATATGTCGAGGGCCCAGTATGGCCAGGTGGTTAAGGCACTCAACTCGTAATATGAGGGTCACGGGTTCGAATCCTCATCACATCAAATATACTTACCCTTTTATCCGTTGGGGCATTATAATGTTATGGTCAATCCCACTATTCATTGGTAAAAGAGTAGCCTAAGAGTTGGGGATGATGACTGGCTTCCTTTCCTCTGGGCCTGGCATGGCCGAGCGCGTAAGGCGTGCGACTCGTAATCCAAGGGTCGCAGATTTGCGCCCGCGTCACGCTAAACATGCTCGCCCTCCCAGCAGGGGGGATGTTATAATGGTACGGTCAATCCCCCTGTTCGTTGGTAAAAGAGTAGCCCAAAAGTTGGCGGTGGGTGGTGATGACTAGCTGCCTTCCCTCTAGTCTTACACTGCAAAATTACGGATGGCTAGCACAGTTAGCCCTTGTTTAGTCTTGCGGAAATTCAAAAACAAACAAACCTGTATCAAAGGGTTATTGTCTTTACAAAATTTACAAGGAAGAGCCTCCATCACTATTAGATAATCTAAACATTACTGGTGTTTGTCAAATTCTTAATGGAACAAGATCTTTAACTTCATTATAATGTCTTACAGTCCCAACATCACATACACCTCAGTTTACAGGAAGAGAGCATGATGTCTAACACTTCCAACATTCCTGGTATCACCACCATATTAAACACACACTACTTGGAACGTCACGCTCTTCCAAACATATAAATAAAAGTTTAAATTTTGTTATCACAGTCGTTCAATTCCTTAAAGCACGTTAAGCACGTCACTGGGGCTATAATTTTACAAATTTTGTTTTGGGGAGAACAGGTCCTTCATAAAACACTCCCTTTAGCGATTTAGTATATTCCATGATATGGTTACTTTATTACGTAAGGCTTACTGAGGTCGACATTGACTGAAGTTCATTAAATTCTTAAAGAAACAAGACTTCAATCAATTCTATAGAATCTCAACCTGCACCCAGTGTCTCAGCAATGTCTCTGGATTTTGGACGTTAAAAATCGGATTTCGATACCAGTGATGGGACAGCATAGATAGTCCACTGAGTACCTTTGTGCATAAAATAAAACAAACAAACAAAAGAACATCAACCGTACTGCTGTTCATCAAATTCGTGAAGAAACAAAATTTTAGACAATTCTTTACAATTTTCACATTAACAACTCTCATCAAAATGGTAAAAACGTGACATCTGACAATGGATTGCAATCCAAACATTATCGTATTTAAACACACAAGAAAACAAGATTTGTATGAACGTACTATAATCTTAACACCGACTGCATTCAAATACGCAAGCAGTCGTATAATGTCTTATATATAAAAGTCTTATAATCTCAACATCGCCTTTGAAATCATAATAAAGAAGGGTTACATTACTGCCATATCAGACTGCATCAATAGTATTATTACTATTGTAATAGTTTGATAGTTCCTTGAGGGATACAATTTTTAATGATAGTTTAAATTGAAGTTTAAGTCATATATTAATGGAAAATTTATTAAGACACTATGGTGCCACGCTACGTACAGTTCTTTCATACAGGTAGAAAGTTTTAAACACACTGTATTAGTTCATACATATGATAACATTTTAATAAGAAATGAATTACGTTAACCTTAACACCTTTAAGAATAAAATTCAATAAATCAGCATCCTCAAATATTTCAATTTTCCATGTAAGTTCAAAGCAATTGGACTAAGAAAGGAAATCACACATATCTTTGCATCCAAATACATCGCGTATTATGATTTTATATTTCTTTTGTAAAGTTTCGCATTTTTAAATCAATTATTAAACTTGAATTTTCCCCTAATGTTTTAAAATATACTCAAAAATTCAACTCTACACAGTACCAAAGATATTCATTTTAAAAGCACTTTTTCCAAAATTTATTTAATTGAGGTCTAATTACACATATTGACCAGAAAACCTAAATATGATCAACCTTTTATCATGGTTACAAACAATAGTTAAAATGTGAATTAGAGAAAAACTCCAAGGTATTCTGGAAACAAAATCAAGTTGTTAAAGTTTCTTACAAATAACTTTTGTTTGTCTATTATATTCGGGTATCTGGTTTTATACAGTGGTAATTTGTGTTGATTAAACCTCTTTTTCTGATAGTTTGTTAGACAGAGGAGATAAAACTTTTCCTCTTTCTGTTAAAAGATAAAAAAACATACAAATTTATTAAACATAGCTGTAGTACTTTGTTTGATTCACTGTGAACACATTTCATTAAGGCTAAAACGTAAACAATGAAGCTTGTGAGATATGGCATTGAAGTCATTATTGAATAACTAGTAACAGATATTATCTCACAGACAAAAAAGTTATGAACTATTTTTACCTGCTGAAAGGACTGACTAACTGGTTGTTGTTGTTGCAACTGCGAAAACTGTTGATGCTGATGGTGTGACGTCACGTGAGCTTGGCAGGGGGACGGTACCTCCTTTCTTCCTGGGGAAGGAGAAGACTGACTACTAATGTTTGGGAGCATGGGGACTGGAGTACTGGGCCTCAGTGGTAGTCCCGACGATTGGGATAGGTTGACAGGAACTCCAGGACCAGGGCAAGGACCGGGACCCGCCCTGCCTGAAGCGCTTAAGGAATTCATGAGGTGGCTTGGATGGTTTGGGGGCAAGGTGGGCACAAGCGGTGTCTGAAACATGGCTGAAATCAAGAGAGGACAACATTCCTCAACATGAAAAAGAAACCGAAGCAATTAATGTAATCTCACGCTGGGCAAACATTAAATAAGCATACGTAGTTGTCCAGTATGTTATCCAGATAAGCCTAACATTATTCACTTTAGTCACACCTCAACTCACATATTCTTCAGTTTCTGACTGCTATCATTGTAAGTACTGTACAGTTGTCGTCTGCTGAGATTCTCACACATGACGAAACAGATTCACTTGACAGATACACTTCATATATCACTAAAGTCTTTCACAACTCAGGTGGCGGTACTTGCCACGTACACCATATTCTCCCATAAGTCACACACAATCACAGTAGTCACCTCTCCAGATAATAACACATCAGACAATCGTTTCTCCCAATAGTCACACAAGTACACTCAGTTTCTCCAAATAGTAAAACACAAGTAAAGTCGTCGTTCCAAATAGTAACACTTAAGTACAGTCATCACTCCAAACAGTATTACACAAGTACGGTCTTCTCTTGCCAATTCCTCACAGTCAAGCTTTTCCCCCATTTTGGTGAGATTTAGCGACAGCACTTCTTGTCTCTTGAAAATTTAAATTCAAACCTATATTGAAAACATGAAACACATGATAAATCTGCATTTTTTCTGAAACTAAGCGAAGCTATTTCACAACATATATTTTATATATGTATTAGCATGTGCATATATATATATATATATATATATATTTTAATCCGAACTTATTTCGTACGAGAAAAAACAACAACACAAATCATCGAATGTGTCTAAAACTACAATTACTTGTTTCTAACGCTATTTAGTAATGATTTGCTAGTATTTCTTCCTTTTCGTAACCGTAGCATTTAATATTGGTAAAATACGATATTTTACGAAATCGAGCTGACACAAGAATACCTATCTCTCTAAATGAAAGTTCAATAATTCATGACTGTAAATGGATAAACATAAACATATTTCTATCTCTCTGGATGGCCACCGCAAATACAGTCATTTTCCCAAATGGTCACATTCAGATACAGTCATTCATCTAACAGATCATACACAAATATAGTCATCTCGTTAAATGGTCCCATAAAAACAGTCCTCTCTCTAAATTGTCATATATAAATATATTCATACCTCTAAATGGTCTCTCATAAATATAGTGACATCTCTAAATAAGCACATACAAATATAGTCATTTCTCCATCTAGTCGCATATAAATAAAGCCATTTCTCTAAATGATCCCATGAAAATATATTCATCTGTCTAAATGGTCCCATGAAAGTATATTCATCTCTTCCAATAGTCGCATACAAATATAATCATCTTTCTAAATGGTTACAAACAACTATACTCATTTCTCCAGATATTTACATGTAAATATATTATTATCTTTAAATACTGAAACAAACAAATATAACCATCTTCCTGAATAGTCACATACATACACAAGTGCCGTCCTTAGTAAAGAGTTACACCCAAAAAGAGTGATCTCTCTTCATGATACTGATCAGAGTGATCTCTCTTCATGATACTGATCAGAGTGATCTCTCTTCATGATGCTGATCAGAGTGATCTCTCTCATTGATATTTATCGTAAACAAATACAGTCGTTTTACATCACTAAAATCCATAAAACATTACTTTATCCAATATTTATAAAGTTTATATTTTGTTTTAATTATTTCTGGCAAGTAATAAATACAAAGGCTCTATTTTACCTTATCCTGACAAATCAAATGTGCTTCTGTCTTGTTGGTTACACATGTCTTAATAAAAACAAACAATTACAGTCTACTTTTTTAATTATAAGAAACAAACATAAGCTCAGCTTAAATCACTACATAGAAATACGATTTTTTAAGCGACCTCACAAAATACATAAGTGTAGTAATGATAACAAATACAATTTTCTACCTGAGGCAAAAATTCATAAATATAATCTTCTGTTCTATTAGTAATAAACAAATAATTTTATATATAAAAAACAAATGCAAATGCAATTTTCTGTTAAAATACAATTTTCATATACAGTATATCCTAATAACAACAAGTAAATGAAAATTTCTGTCTAAATAACAAGCAACTGCAATCCTGTATTTGAATTACAAAATTTTATCATTCAAAACTTATAACATTACCCTGCACGTCTGCTATGTTCCACCTTCGAGTGATATTCATGTATGATACTTTTTAAAAAACAACAACCAGAAAAGTACATCATGCAGTCCAAACGAACAAAAAAGCAAAACTGTGTCATTATATGACCATTCACGTGATCACTTTACTCACCTTATGAAAAAAACAAATTATATTATTATATTAAATCACCAAACAGTATAATCAACAAAGGACAACTCAAGGATATAATATTTTCCCTATAAAACCACACACGAGTACAGTCTGTTCAACAAATAAAAAAACACAAGTAGAATAACATAATCAAATGACCAACACAAGTACACTTCACTCATCGAATGACAAAACACAAGTAGAATAATATTATTAAATAACACAAGTACAGTTTACTCATCGAATGGCAAAACACAAATAGAATAATATCATTAAATATACAAAACAAATACTATCATTAAATAAACAACACAAATACAGTTTACTCATCAAATGGCAAAACACAAAAAGAATAACATCATTAAATAAACAACACAAATACAGTTTACTCATCGAATGGCAAAACACAAAAAGAATAACATCATTAAATAAACAACACAAATAGAGTTTACTCATCGAATGTCAAAACACAAAAAGAATAACATCATTAAATAAACAACACAAATACAGTTTACTCATCAAATGGCAAAACACAAAAAGAATAACATCATTAAATAAACAACACAAATACAGTTTACTCATCAAATGGCAAAACACAAAAAGAATAACATCATTAAATAAACAACACAAATAGAGTTTACTCATCGAATGTCAAAACACAAATAGAATAACATCATTAAATAAACAACACAAATAGAGTTTACTCATCGAATGGCAAAACACAAAAAGAATAACATCATTAAATAAACAACACAAATAGAGTTTACTCATCGAATGGCAAAACACAAATAGAATTACATCATTAAATAAACAATACAAATACACTTCACTCATCGAATGACAAAACACAAGAAGAATAACATCATTAAATAGCCAATAAAAGTACACTTCACTCATCGAATGACAAAACACAAGTAGAATAATATTGAAAGCCAACACAAGTACAATTTACTAACGAAATGATAATATACAAGTAAATTCATCCCACAAGCTGATAACATGCAAACATAGAATGCTCATCATTTTACGCAATGATTCAACGTGTTCTCCGTATGAATGAAACACAGTTTACTTATCACAACCACGCATAAGTTAAATCAATTTACAAACTGGAAACACTCCAAGATGTCTTCTCTCATTGAATGCAGAGAAGAACCTTCTCACCAAATGACCTCTCACGAATGCATACTCCTAATAAAGTGAACTGTGGTACACAATGAACTATTTAAAATTCAAAGTAATGTACATTAATACAGCTTTCTCACCAACTGACTATAGTTTGTGTTTTAGGACACTACATGGTCCTAGATAGAACACTAAATTAAAATAGCTATAAAAACTGCCAGTTTAATTTCCTTCCTGCTCTATGTAAGTAGCTTATTGTGATTAGGTGTTACAAATACAGTCCTTATATTGAATGACCACATAATAATACATGCTTTTTGTTTTGTTGAATCCAATCCAGTACAGTTTGTATTATAACTGGACATACACGAGTAATAATTATTTTATATGAAGAAATAAACCTAAGAGAAAATAGACGATTTTTAGCAATAAACTCGTTTTAAACTGAGGTTTGTTTAAAATTATTTTAATGGCTTCTTTTGAAAGAAATTATAGTGTTTTTCCAAAAAAAATCGGGTATGAGCTATGTCATAAGCGTATGACATGCGAGTAATTTGTATTTTTTTACATTTCTCTCTATAGCCGCTGAAAATTCACACTTAATTATCATGGCGTACAGAAAGTTGCCTGTATGTTTATCTTTAATAGCAGTTACCTAACAAACGGATACAGTTCGAGTGACTTCCAAAAGACAATATACACAACAATTGTTTGATGGCTGTTTAACTCCCACATCTCATGTACTCAAATGGACTCTATCAATTTGTTTGGAGCATGTACCCGGGGGGACCTGGCTTAATGAATGATTAATGCATGGAAAAACGGGTTCCGTCACCACAGTGACTACGTAATAAGGAAAGGGGTTACAAAATAGAACAGAGGCAGTTTATTTTCAGCGTGGAGTCCACGAAATAGTGTATATGTGGTTACTTATCTGTGTTTAATATCCAATACACATAGACATATAAAGGAGAGATGTCAAGTAATCCTTTCATTTCGATCTAGGAGATTTAACCTATTACTGTTCTTATTTGTAAAATCATATCAACTGTATTGGAAAATAAGTTAACTATTATTGTACATGAGTAAAAAAAATATAGGAACCTAAAAAGAAAGTTAAATTTCATACATTTGATGCTGTTAACTTTTTTTACGAATACTTGTAACAGTACTTCAAAGAAAGGACTTTAAAAAGGTTTAACTACTGTTCAGTAACACGTGTTTCAATGAGAACTGAATTCTGAATTCCCATTGTAATTTTTATATCAGCCGTTTTGATCTCTTCAAAAATATTTAACATGCTATTTCACAATGAACAATTCGTTTGTAAATTATGATATTATACATAAATGCTCATCAACTGGAATTTTTGTGTAAATTAATGAGTTTTAGCTAAAAATCATTTCAAAGAAAGAATTGCTTATTCTAGTTATTTAAACACCATGAATTTACATAGTAAACCATTTAACACAACCGCCACAAACCTAAATTAGCTTTGACTTAACAATACCAACACTAATAAACTTTGTTGTTCCCCGTCTGACAAGAACTTGACCTTTTAATGGCAAGAAAAGGTTCGTTTGTTGTGAGCGCAAAGTTGTATACCAGGCTAACTGCGTGGTATTCGAGCCCCAAACTTTAGCGTTATAATCACTCAAGTTTACCGCTGTGTCACAAGAAGACACGACAAACACTGAAATATACTTTGTTATGTTTGACCCACAGATGTAATGTGGAATGTATACTTGTATGACTTTATTTTGTTAGTATGTTTTACCCCACGACACATTTTCGAAGCAAAATTACATTTTGTAAACGCTGAAATTTATGCCGTCTCAAATCCCAATATTGCAAATACTTTAGAATACAAAAAAAATGAATTAAAGCTTCCTACACATATTGCTGCGAAAACCTGAACTTAATTATTTAAATATATACTATATACTGACCTTTTCCCCTTTGATTTCTAAAATAACTTACTATGACTAAACATCATTAACTTTCTACCTTGGTCATACTAATCTCAAAAGGCACATTAGAATTTTGGGCTCGGCATGACCAGGTGCTTAGGAAGCTCGACTCACAATCTGAGGGCAGCGGGTTGGAATTTCCGTCACATCAAGCATGCTCGCCCCTTTTAGCCGTCGGGTCGTTATAATGTAACGATCAATTCCACTTTTGTTGGTAACAAAATAGATCAAGATTTGGCAGTGGGTGGTTATGACTAGCTGCCTTCCCTCTAGTCTTACACTGCTAAATTAGGGACGGCTAGCGCAGTTATCCTTCGCACAGCTTTGTGCGAAATTTAAAACAAAACAAAACAGTAATATCTTGCTAAGGCTATGACGTTTACAAATTACAGTAGATTTGTTGTTAATTTTGGTTTGTGAATAGACTAGCAAAAAGCAGTAGTACATGTGTCATAAAACTTTGAAATCAATTATGAATTTATCAGTTGTTTGTGTGTGTGTTTTGTTGTGTCACAAACTAATATGCATCATGTGTGTAATGATCATTTTGTCCCTTAACAATATTATAGTTTGTTTCATTGCTTCCTCGGTAGAACAGACAATAAGCTCCAAATTTTCCAGTTTTGTCTACAGACTTACTAGAAATCGAGTATGGACAACTGCAGTGGGCAAAGCACAGATAGCCCATTGTGTAGCTTTGTGATCAATTACAAACAAGCTACTTTTTCCCATTATGAAAACCATAGTAAGCCCTAAACAAAGCTAAGACAAGGGTTACAACAATCATTACAACATCTCGACGAACAAGGAACGGAAATAACAAATAACCTATTGTTTGGCTTCCGCGTTCACGTAACTAATTAATCAGATTATACAAATGAATATTACTTTTAACAAATACTCATGAAAAACAGAAACCTTCAATAGACTTCTACTGCTATGTTAAACTTTCATAATATTCCCCATTCTATCTACTTAATAATTATTAGTTAGAAATATTTACACATTTTACTTCAAAAAACAGAATTTTTAGCGAAGTTTACCAAACAGGAAACATATTCATTATCGTTCTAAGACAACTTAAGAAACTGGAAATGAAATGATAATCTTGAATAAACGACAATTCCTTGTGAGTGATACTTGTAAAACTGGAAATGTTCATATCAATCCTATCGACATAAGATTACTTACCAAGAATGTTTGAGAAATTATAAATGATTAAGACAATCCTGCAAATATGAAATTATTTACTAGTAAAGTTTGTCATAGAAGCGCTTACCATAGTCTTAAGCACATGGCTCTACCTGTCAGTAATATTTGTGAAACAAGAAATGTTTAAGGTAATTATAAACGAATGGCAATATCTATCATGGTAAATTACCATAATAATTCTGAATACACAATATTACTTCATAGTAATACTTGTCAAACAAAAAAATGTTTGACATTATCATGGGAAATAACCATAATAAATCTGAATACATAATGTTACTTAACGGTAATATTTGCCAAACAAAAAATGTTTATGGTAATTCTGAATGCTTACCAGGATTATTCACCCACTCTTGTAGCGCCTTCTGAAGTCTCCTAACATGTAGAGGCTTGCTTGCCATTCCAACCAAAGCCATGATTTCCAAGAACTCTTCTTCGCCAGCTTCACAAAGCTGTTGGACATCGTCTCCACCTACCAGGTAAAGCGAAATCATATAGCAAATTGGGATTACAGAGTCAACTGTCGACTATAAGAAGAACAAATAAACAGAGAAAAAATTATGATCTATTCAACGGTGTATAACGCACGTCTTCTCCGCGTAATACATTAGTAAAATGTACTCTTTTTGAAGCATGTTTCATATGAGTAGCGAAGGAAAATGGAAGTAACGTGAAAGTGAACTCTTGTCAAAACTATCAGACTACAACGCATGAGTAGATATTCAACGAAAAACTGTTAGGTTGAGTTATTCGAGCTATACGAATTATCAAATTGAAAACATATTAATCTTTCATTAGGTAAATATTTCTAATACTAACCATTTGTTTGGTTTCGATTTGAATATCAAAAAAGTACTCAACTATGGTAACCATAAATCAATTCAGGTTCGAAAGATCTCAAAATTAGTGTAATGGTCTTTCTGTGAGTACTCAAAGTGGTTTAATTTTATTAACATATCAGAAGACATTTTCAAAATCTCTCATTATCCTTTTGAATACAGCGAAGTTCGTCATCAAGAACTAGAATGTGTTTCACACCACCCAGCAAACAACCAGATCTAGAATGTGTTTCACACCACCCAGCTAACAACCAGATCTAGAATGTGTTTCACACCACCCAGCTAACAACCAGATCAAGTTCCTCTTCGAAATTAAGCAGCTACAGAAGCAATAAAAATGTTAGGGGTGCCACTATGAAGCTTGTGAAAGATTTATAAAGTTCCACGTATGAGATGTGAGTCGGTGTTCATACATGGACAATATCCTAGTCTCTACACAAAGCTGGTCTGTATAGGCAAGCGGGAAAAAAAGAAACCATTACTGAAAAGCAGTTTGCCACAAGATATGTAAATAATACAGCAGACATGTAACAGAATGTCTATAGGTCAGATTAGACAAAAATTTAGTTTTTGTTCTAAATTCGAAGCTTTAAGCCTGTTTGTTTGTTTAAAAGTTCGCGCTAGTCATCCCTAATTTAGTAGTGTAAAGCTATAGGGAATGAAGCTAGTCATCATCTCCCGCTTCCAGCTCTTGAACTATTCTTTTACCAACGAAAAGTGGGATTGGCCGTTACATTATGACGCTTTCACAGCTGAAAGGGCGAGTATGTTTGGTGTGATGAAATTGCAACCCGTGATCCCTAGATTTCAAGTCTAGCGCTCTAACCAGTTGGCCATGCAAAACCCATTACGTTTGTGCGAGCCCGAGACAACATATCATCCAGTCAACACCATCCCAGCTGTCAAGCATTGTGATGACAGCTTAATGTTATGGGGATGCTTCTCATTAGCTGGGAAACTTTCCAGGATTGAGGGGTAGAGGGATGTACAAAGCACAGGGGAAAACCTGCTTGAGTTAGCCAAGAATGTAAAACTGGGTCGAAAATTTACATTTCGGCTGAATAGTAACCCAAAGCACAAAGCCAAAGCAATAGTGTTCTAAAAAGAAGAAAGTAATTGTCTTGAAGTGCATCATTCAAAGTTCTGACTTGAATCTAATAGACGATTTATGGCGAGACTTGAAGGTTACAGTTAGAATTGGGGCAATTTTGCCAGGAAAAATAGGCAAACGTTACACTGTGTCATTGTGCAAAATTGGTAGAGAGTTGGTTTAGAAAAGACTCATAGTAGTGATTGATTCCACCAAGTATTGACGTAGGAGGCTGAATACTTATGCAATCAGTAAATATCAATTTATATATTTTATTTGTAAATTTTGCTTGCATTTAACTTCTTTCACACACAACAATATTAAGTTTGTCCATTAAAGCTTCAAATAAAAACGTTGTTATAAAAAAAAATTATTGTTCACACTATTTATATTTCATCAAAATGTGAGATTTAATTATAGGGGTGAAAACTTTTGCAAGACACTGGATTATCTGTATAATACGGTAGGGTCAGAATACGCAACAAACAATTGCAACAGCAAGATAAAGAGATGCAACAGTACGTCCGCTGTGCACAACATTCAAGAACTGATTGAGAATAATGTACAGAAAATATCAGGCAGAAAGCAGCATTAGCTGAGTAGGAATATTGACTTCATAAATCGGCATGGGTCATTCTGACCCCACCCAACCAGTTGAGACTTAATTAATATATTACACCAATATGTCCTTTATTCTACAACAAAGTGTAGTAAAGTCTTGACACAAGCGTGTCGTTTACTGAAGTAGTAAATGTTAATTAGTTAGTTAATGATAAGGCATATCGTCTATAAACAAACTACAGAGACATCGTTTAATAAGATTTCTACAATAAACACCTCTTCTATAAAGCAAACGAGCGCAGAATTGTGAATAAGCAGTCATCTTTAAAATACGCCGTTTCTAAATATCCAAAGAAAAAAGAACATTATTTAAGATCATGTATCAATCGCAAAGTTACATGTAATTTGTGTAAAGAGAGTTAGTTAGAAAGTTAAGTACAATGTACCTACCAAGTCAATATAAACAAAGCATAACAGACCAATTTATTTATCCGGCACTCATCTTCTACATAGCCAAAGAACACAGAGCAGTATTTGTTAAGTCACACTGAGCGATTTGTAGAATTATAATGTCTGAAAGTAATCAATGAAGAACAAAATAGTATTTATTAAGCCGTCATTTCTATTTAACAAGAAAAGAAATCAACTAGTACCGACTCAGAAAGTCAGTTATGACCATTTATGTAAGCTTTTTAATTAAATATACACTGTCCAATACGCAAAATACATTGTCTCTACCTTACAAATAACCCCATGGTATAATTAAGTAAGCCATGTAATGAATACATCGTCTGTCTCTATTAAATGGGCACGTGGTATTATTTAGCAAACCATTTAATGAATACATTGTACCTACTTTACAAAGGACCAGATAGTATTATTTCGTAAGTTATTCACTTGGTACATTTTCTGTTTATTATACAAACAAGGCACTACAGAGTGTTCAAAGGTATTGAACCACAGGGTGAATTTTACAGAATTTATTCCACATGCTGGAGTCGTAATTCAAAACAAGTTTGAATTAATAGTAAGATTAAAGATGCAAATCACCTGTGAATCCAGAACTTTCGTACATCCTGTATTTAGTAACTCTTCTGCGTTAATAATTAACCCTACCTTACAAACGAACTGTTTAATAATTCATTTGTTTTTTAATTTATACAGATAAAAACATGATATTACTTAGAGAGTTATAACAAACATGGAGAATCATGTTGTAATCTTTTTACTTAAAACATCATCCGCAATTTACAAACGTGCACAAGATATTTTTAAGTAATCCATATACCTAGCACTTTTTTTTCTCACATTGTACACTAGCTCACGTTATTAATTTGTAAATCGCACACTAAAAATATCTCACATTAGCTAATTAACAATTTTTGTTTGTGGGTAGTCTTCATTTTACTTTATAGTACGCGAGTTTTTCAGGAATTTACTTTTAAGAGTATACGCAGCAAGTTAAATATATGAGTCTGTTGGGCCAAGGATTCTTCTGCAGTAGGTGACTGTGACTTGCTGTCGACAAATTCGATAGCAAAAGAACAACACGCATTCCACTTGTTTTTAAATAATATACATGTTAGAAATAAGTTGAACGTATATACAATTTTTTAATTATTTTTTTCACACTATGGAGATCATAGTTGTATCTTAAGCACTATACAGATTTATTCTTCCTGTCAAAAGTCCACTTAGACCAATTCAATTGCTTTAGAGTTCAGTTTACAAGCCAAAGTATTTTTTCTCTTCCTTATTGCTAAATTGCCCATGTATAGTTCATTTACGTTGTCATTGAGATCCACAGTTAAGTCTACCTTTTGTCAAAGTTTACTTAGGCAAATTCAATTACTTTAGAACATCCTTTGACAAGACAACTTATTCTCCTTATCTCTTTTAAAATTGTTACTTTCACACTAGTATATAACCCATTAGGCCTTTCACATCTACGATTGTTAACTTTAACTTTTCTCTGACTCATCTCCCCTTTCGTGTGGCTTTACTTTTTCGCTCTATTTTTCTATCGTCTGGTCGCAGTTATTTAAATACTTTCACTTAAGCCATACAGAAATCTCCAAAGTCTTGATATCAGTGGACTGCACTCAACAGTCGACAGCTTCAACAACAATGAATTACTAAAACAAAATAAATAAATTAATAATAATACTTGCAATAAACAGTCTTTAAAATCTGACAGCATTGTTATTTATAGCTAATGTTCATATAGATGAACTTCGAACACAGTAACAAAGATTCACAAAATGTTGCCTCTATGTTAATAAACGATTAATGGAATTGAAGATAAATAGGTTTGCTTTGTTTCGAATTTCGTGCAAAACTATAAAAAGGCTAACTGGGCAGGCCTTTCCTAATTTAGAAGTAGTAGCCCAGATGAAAGAGAGTTGGTATGTGTTTCCAACCTACAACTCTCGAGCTACTACTTTTACCATTGAATAACGAACTGTCACATTATAATACTCCCACGGTTGAAAGAGTGAGCATGTTTAGTGGCGGAGATTCGAACCCTAACCACCAAGCCATGGAAAGTCTTGAAGAATAAAGTCAGTAACGAAGTGTTCAAAGGCTTGGCGAAAGAGTCAGCAGAAACACCATTTATTTACAAGTTAAAATGAAATGAGACAGAAACACAGGAAACCTCTTGTATAAACTCTGATTTGAATTCACTTCACAGTCACGTACAAAGACAAATATGCTACTCAACCATCAAATCTGAACCCTCCTGAACCCTCGACACTTGCCAAGAACTGAACTTAAATGGAACCGACTTGCAATGGACGTTATAAAGCGTCACTTTTCCTGGCCAAATCAACATGAAGTAGCCTAAAAAGTCAATGTTTTCCCATGTGCATGTTGAGCCATCGATCTGAAGAGATAACAGAATTCCAAGAAATCGTGAACATACAGATACTTCCTAAGCTGATGACAACTACAAAATTTTGGCATTCTTGGGAAATCAAAAGTGGACTTACGAGGAAAATCTCCAAGCCCACAAAAATGCTAAAATATTGACACTTTTGAATTAACTTTATATAATAGTAAATTTGATATATGTATGGGAAAAAGTACACAGTGTACGTTAATTACATCTTAATGATATCAAACTTTGGGCCCCCCGCTAGTACAGCAATATGTCTCCGGATTTACAACGCTAAAATCAAGGGTTCGATATCCCTCGGTGGGCTCAGCAGATAGCTCGATGTGGCTTTGCTGTAGGAAAAACACACACATGAAACTTTGGAAAAAAATACCTCTGTCAACATTTTATAATCAGAATCAATTTATGTCAATTAAAGTTTCATTTTAGGCTAAACTATAGTCCTAAATATCTTTCCAGTATAATATCGGCATATTTTAGTGAACGAAAATCAGGTATAATTTTTTTTCAAGAGTGCTTTGAAAGTTTCAAACAAACAACTTATATGAAATATGGACTAAAGGACTTAGGACTGAAACATAACAATTTTAAATTTGGAACTGCTGACCACAGACACAACAATCGGGTAGCAGCACCTACTGTTTAACACTACAACTAGTAAATAAACAGCAAGATTACCTATTATGATTTTAGCGCCGTCACAGTACTAAATATCTTCAATGGAATATTGCGACTCAAGCCTTGAATCTGTCAACACGCAAAACGCTACGCTAATCTTTAGGCCACCAACAGTCTCTAAACACAATACATTGAGCTTACACTAGGTTTCACACTAACACTGAAAAAATAGAAAACAATCAAAATATCAGTACTTAATAATAAGTGAATTGGTTTCTCTTAAATTTCGCGCAAAGATACACGAGAGCTATCTTTGACAGCCGTTCTTAAATTAGCAGTTAAGTACTAGAGAGAAGGCAGCTAGATATCACCACCCACCGCCAACTCTTGGGCTACTCTTTTACCCAAAAATGGTGGGATTGACCGAAACATTATAACGCCTCTACGGCTGAAATGGCGAGTATATTTGGTGAGACGGGGATTCGAATCCGCGACCCTTGTATTGCGAGTCAAGCGTCCTAATCAACTGGCCATAGTGAGCCACACAGTGAATTGACACGTAAGAAATGCATTCTTTAAAAAAAAAAACACATTTATCTTAATTGTACGCTGTTGTAAAAACTGATCAAATATTATACGAAAATGCATTAAAGACCGAGAGTTAGGTAATCACAATGTCCCAAATGACACTCTGTTTATGTTTAATGTCCCAAATGACACTCTGTTTATGTTTAATGTCCCAAATGACACTCTGTTTATGTTTAATGTCCCAAATGACACTCTGTTTATGTTTAATGTCCCAAATGACACCCTGTTTATGTTTAATGTCCCAAATGACACCCTGTTTATGTTTAATGTCCCAAATGACACTCTGTTTATGTTTAATGTCCCAAATGACACCCTGTTTATGTTTAATGTCCCAAATGACACCCTGTTTATGTTTAATGTCCCAAATGACACTCTGTTTATGTTTAATGTCCCAAATGACACCCTGTTTATGTTTAATGTCCCAAATGACACCCTGTTTATGTTTAATGTCCCAAATGACACCCTGTTTATGTTTAATGTCCCAAATGACACTCTGTTTATGTTTAATGTCCCAAATGACACTCTGTTTATGTTTAATGTCCCAAATGACACTCTGTTTATGTTTATCTAGATTTATTTTTCCAAATGAACTTTACTGACGAATCGAACAATAGCTTATGAAACTTTTCTTTTGGTTCGAGTGCTTTATTTTTCTGTAGTCAATTTAAAATATTGAAATAGAAATATCACAAACTTTATAGTGAACGTTGTAAGTAGTTACAAACAAAAGTCACGTCCCCTAAAAATTATGTTAAAACTATCTTAATGAGGATTTCCTTGAGCCCAAAATTATGTTTTAGACGGAACAAAAATAAGAGAGAGATAGAAGGAGAGGAAGAAGTGAAATGTAAAAATGAACTCAAACGTTTTCGTGACAGTTCATCATTTATTTTTTTTTCTATCCAGAAACCATAATTACTAAGTGACATTAGGATCAGGTGATTATTACCTTTTCAGTTTTACACTATATACCAATGGATAAGTCTGACAGAGGAATTTGAAATCGATAAATGGAGTAAAATGTCTGGTGGGAAATTATACACGGTTGTATGGACTACGACGGTAAATACGGCAAAAGATAATTACCTGCGCTAACGACTTCCACACTGAACTTCAAGAGATTATAATGGGCGTTTATTACTTTCACGTTTGGATATATCATGAACGCTCTGACTTTACTACGACAAACCCAAGACTACGTCATATAAATAACACATGCCTAAATTAAGTAAAAACGTAGTGTATCGTCTAATTTTTAAAAAAGAAAAAGAAACTACTTTTTAATTCACCATCGCACGTAGGAGTTCCAGCACTTGTATCGCATCTACAGAAGTTTCAATCCAGAATTAACTGGAGATGATAATCTCCTTGACTACCACCTTTCATTCCAACTTATTTCTGTTTTACCGAAAGTTGATATTTATTAGGTTCGCAATGAAAATATTGCTTCGTGTTAATGCAGCAACTTAACATGGTACTCATAAGAAGAACACAGTAATTAAAGTTGCAGGAACACAAAAAAAAAGGCTTCCCCTTAACACAAACACAAACTTTCCGTCATTTCAGATGTACTAACATCTGAAGCTTTACTGAGAAAAAATTTCTCTGGTGAGTCAGATGTAAGCTTACGGATTTACGACGCTTATTAACTCCGGGTTCGATTCCCTGCGTTGAACACAATAGACAGCCAATTTAGCTTTGCTCTAAAATAAAAAAAAACTTGAGAAAACAATACATGTGCTGATGTAACGTTAGTTACTTTATCTTATCATATCAAGTGTTTAAGAAATATATTGTTTGTTTGTTTTAACAGTGGGCCAAAAAAACGAATGAATTTGAACCTAGTATTTTCAAGTTACAATCAATAAAAATTCTATTAATTTATCTTGATGAGAAATCATCAACTTGCAATCTTTTTTACTAATGTGAAATGTAAAAAAAAATCTGTGTTTGAGTAAGAAAAGCAATATTTACCATATGTTTAAGCTGTGAAGTAAAAGTGACAAAATCTATTGGATTGAAAATAAAGTTTAAATCCCTATTAGAGTAACAATACCAGATTTAAGTTGAGCTAGTTTCGACGTTTCACACGTCCTCTTCAGTCCATCTCGACTGAACCTTTTACGTCGCTTATTAAAGCAGTCAGATCAAACTGAGTTAACTATTTTTGCAACAATTAATGATAAGTAAAATAAAATTTAAAACGTTGTTTTACATTTCGCTAAACCTACTGAACTGTTTATTTCTCTCCTGATGATCAACACCTTTAATAAATTAATGTTTCTGAGTAGTCTTCACCTTTGGCCTAAGTTCACCGAAACACGAGCCAGAAAATACCTAAACAACTTTTTTTTCTAAAATCATAGCTTGCTCATCTTTTGACCTTTAGCTTGCGTTTCCTTCCTAAACCAACGCAACTTAGTTACTTTTTGCAGTTAACAATGAAAGGTTCTATCAAATCTGGTCGCACTCTTACGGATAGATTACACGAAATAATAAGACAAACTTGGATAAGGAAAAACAAACATTCACACGTCTAACAAAGCAGGAATGGGGAAAAGGTTAGTTCTCAACATTTTTCAGTAATTAATTTAAGTAGAACTATTTCAGAGGCCAAAAATAGAGGCCAATATATTAATATTGTTTTCAGCTACAATTTAAAGAAATTACTGTGACAGGCACGTGCCCTGAATGGATGAAGTGTGTAAATAAATTTTATCATGTTTATATAATTAAAAGTGGGGCATAGGAATATTTAAAGCTGGAAGAAACAGTTTTAAATATTCCTAAAGTTTATTACGAATTATATTATTTAAAAAGTGAGGATATGCAAGCATTTATTTGGTTTATCCAGAAAAGAGCAAATACAATAAAGAAATATTTTTAACCATGCAAATATATTTACAAAATGTATAATCTTGAATAAAGCGATGGTTCTACACTTAATATAAAATACATAATCCTGCTAGAATAGCTAATTATCGTGTACATGAAAATTTACCTCAGTGTTAACCAGCCAAACATTCTTGTTGCGTGGCACAGTTAGGTAAATAACATGACCAGCAAACATTCAAGTTAATAAAAATCTCACCAACAAATAGTTAAAGAAAAATATCATTATTAAATAAACACCTGTAGTTAAAGGAAAAAAAAACGTTAATAAGTATGGCCTTTTAAAGATACTCAGAAAACCACAATTAAAAAATATATCTGAGAAACTTTTGTTTGTTTTTGAATTTCACGCATACCTACTCGAGGGCTACCTGCGCTAGCCGTCCCTAATTTAGCAGTATAACACTAGAGGAAAGGCAGCTAGTCATCAACTATTTCACCAACGAATAGTGGGAATGACTGTCACTTACAACGCCCCTCCACAGCTGAAAGGGCGAACATGTTTGGTGTGACGGGGATTCGCACCTACGACCCTCAGATTACGAGTCGAGCGCCTTAACCACCTCAACATTAAAAACAATATAACAAATGTTTAAGCTTAATAATTTTATTAGCTGAGTTATCTATATATGTATAAAATACTCGTAAAATAAAATATTGCTTGTACTTAACTTGAATACAATAATCAACTATATAATTTGCTCTAATAAGAATGGAAAATCGGTAAAGTAAAACAGACGAAATGTCAATAGAAATCCAGTTTATATCGTCATAAACCGGTTAAAGTAAAACAGACGAAATGTCAATAGAAATCCAATTTATGTCGTCATAAACCGGTTAAAGTAAAACAGACGAAATGTCAATAGAAATCCAATTTATATCGTCATAAACCGGTTAAAGTAAAACAGACGAAATGTCAATAGAAATCCAGTTTATATCGTCATAAACCGGTTAAAGTAAAACAGACGAAATGTCAATAGAAATCCAGTTTATATCGTCATACGCGTTTCACGAGTCGATTTGCTCTAACCAGTGTTACTTCTTTAAAAAGTTCAATTCTTAAAAAAAACTGTTACTTATCTAAGAATTAAGTATCAGGATATTTTGGTTCTTTAGCTAAATCTATCGTTCATACTTTTTTTCTTTCCAAAACATGCAAAATAAAGTCCCTAATTATCGAGGGAACTCCATTCACTAAGCATTAAGGTTATTAGACTTTTCAAGCACAATTTCACAATTTACTCTAAATTAACTTGGCAACTTGTCTGGTGAAAAACTTTTTTACACTATTTTATTTTATATTTTACAAAGGTTGTCCTTATTGACTATTTAATGAACACTTAGTGTGACGAACAGTTATTAATACAGAAAGTCTGACGAAAAAAATAAGTTCACGAAATATGTTTAACTACAGTTACTAGAGAACGCCTTCCTTCTTCCATGCCTAAAACCTTAAAAATATTTTATAGATAATTCTAACACTTGAAACGGTACTAAAAACTTACTACCTGTTTAATTACTTTTCATTATACTGTAATGCCTACACAAACATATTTCATTTGGGATTCCAGACATACACTGATTCTGAAGTTTTTATGGTATATAGCCATTAAGCACTGATCGGCTTAATGAAGATGTCATCGGACTGTCAGATTCTGAGAAGTGCCAACGATGATATACCAGGCCCTCAAAACTGGTACAAAGATGAACTCTCAATCGAAATTAGACCCACAAATCAACAGTGTTATTGAGATTTTAACAAAGACGATGGTGTGAAGACATTGTAAAACAAAACCATCATGTTCAGATTCCAGATGCTGCTCTAAATGATGAGGTGTTGGAAGTAAATTTTAGATTTTAGGTACAGATGTTAATATACTACGATTAGTAGAAGAATTTCAAAATTATAAGGGAAACGATTATTGTGTTCACATGCGAGCTTTATTTAGAAATGGATTGTAAATTTTGAATAAAACTGCAATACTAAAACATTTACAAGGCTCAGAATATTGAAAAAAATCCTTATAAGATGTCCAAAACTGTCTTTTGTATTTAGATCTTCAATCTTAATATTAAATATAATTTTGAGACTTATGAGAAATAGTAGTAATTTTTAAATACAACCTAATGAGCCTGGTTTTAGGATCTTAGCGCAGAATTTAATCTGATGCTAAGATATTAATAAGCTTTTAAACATGGCCTGATGCTAACGTAATAGTAAGTTCATAAACCTGACCTGATGATGAGATATTATTTTGCTCTCAAACTTGAATCTGCTGCTAAGTAATTAATAACGTACAAATAATTTGTTTATTTTAAAGATAATCAAAGAGTACTAATGTTGAACACGATTTTAATATAACATTAAACCGTAGTTAAATAACTCGACAAAAATTATTACTGGAACTAATGATAAGAAAACTTTTTTTCTGGTAAGATTTCATAAGGTATTAAATGACTAGAAAATTATTTTAACAGTTGGAAAACAAAAAGTAGAAATATTTTATTCAGAGTATTTGGGTTTTCTTCACAATTTTTTCATTTTATATAATGATTGTTTGTTTGCAATGTAAACACTTTATATAATGTTAAGAAACACTTGTAGACGTTCCCTGTTATTAAAAACTACCTGGAGTACCTGTTTCCTCGACGGAAAGTGTGTGTATTCATGATCAACGACAGGTCGTCTTAAAACATGAAAAGTTGCTTCCTTTATAGGCTCGGCATGGCCAGGCAGTTAGAACGATCGACTCACAATCTGAGAAAATGCGGGTTCGAATCCTCCTTTATACCATACATGCTCGCCCTTTCAGCCCTGGGAGCTTTATAACGTTACGATCAATCCCACTATTTGTTGGTAAAAGAATATCCCAAGACTTGGTAGTGAGTGGTGATGACTAGCTGCCTAGCGCGTTAAGGCGTGCGCTTTGTAATCTGAGGGTCGCGGGTTCGCGCTCGAGTCGCGCCAAACATGCTCGCCTTCCCAGCCGTGGGGGCGTTATAATGTTAAGGTCAATCCCACTATTCGTCGGTAAAAGAGTAGTCCAAGAGTTAACACAGTCTTACACTGCTGAATTAGGGACGGCTAGTACAGATAGCCCTCGAGTAGCTTTCCTCGAAATCCAAGAACAAACGAATGATCTTCCCTTATATGCAAATATATATAAAAAAACGCCCATAAAAATTGCAAAATACTCTTACTACAATATCTATAATACTAGGAATCCCACAGTGTTGCCTGGCATGGCCGAGCGCGTAAGGTGTGCGACTCGTAATCCGAGGGTCGCGGGTTCGCGCCCGCGTCGCGCTAAACATGCTCGCCCTCCCAGCCGTGGGGGTGTATAATGTTACGGTCAATCCCACTATTTGTTGGTAAAAAAGTAGCCCAAGAGTTGGCGGTGGGTGGTGATGACTAGCTGCCTTCCCTATAGTCTTACACCGCAAAATTAGGGACGGCTAGCACAGATAGCCCTCGAGTAGCTTTGTGCGAAATTCCAAAACAAACAAACAAACCCACAGTGTTGGCTGTAATTCGAAACTCACCACCAGCCACAACTGTGTTTGCCGACCTGACGCTCGAAATTGAGTTTGGTGTTGTATTTAAACTACATCTTAAAAATGTCTGCTATGGAAAACAGCCAAGACGTTTGTATAACGAAATTCATCACACGGCGGTAAGAAAAAACAACAACAACTGCGATTCTGTCGGTATTACTGTTTCCAAAAGTGAAACATTAATATACATAAACAAATGATACATAAAATCAACAGAGTTGCAACAATAAGCTGATAGTCGTTGTGGTACGTATGCCATGTCTATCACATGCCTTATTTTCCGGTATATAAGAGCATAATATTTATTCTTTAAATAATGCTAGATTTTACTCCTCGATTATACACAACAGCCTTGGCCGGGCATGGCCGAGCGCGTTAAGGCGTGCGCTCGTAAACCAGAGGATCGTGCTAAACATGCTCGCCCTCCCAGCCGTGGGGGTGTATAATGTGACGGTCAATCCCACTTTTCGTTGGTAAAACAATAGCCCAAGAGTTGGCGGTGGGTGGTGATGACTAGCTGCCTTCCCTCTAGTTTTACACTGCTAAATTAGGGACGGCTAGCACAGATAGCCCTCGAGTAGCTTTGTGCGAAATTCCAAAACAAACAAACAAACACAACAGCCGAATACCCGTAGCGCCTGCTTACTTGGGGCGCTAATAGTTGGTAGGAATGACAGTGTTTGGTGGCCACGAGCGATTTGCAGCCTTGTATAATAATGTCTGTTGAATTCTTTTTTTTTTCTTGTTTTTCATAATCAAAGACAAAATACATTTACTTAGCTATTGGTGAGTAACGTGCTAATATATGGTAATGACGATATTCATCGTTTTGTAACTCTGTAATTCGTTAAAAACAATTAAGTCCGCGCGTGACGTATTCATGATGTCATATTTATGAAAACTTATGCTCGTGTCTATTTGTATATTTTGTGCTCAAAATACGTATTTTCGTGTTGTTTGACTTTTCACACGTTTTAGGGCCAGCTATGACCCTACCAAAATTTAATTAAACCACTGAGAAAGTAAATAATGACAGTCGTTTGAAAAACGTTTGGAATAAGAAGAAACAATGAAAAAACAGTAAGTCTCTATGGAGACATAAATATATTCACAAAATTTTTTTATTAATTTATGTCAATATATTAGGAAAACCCTCCCAGTGGTCTAAATGACAAAATATTAATATAATCTATTTAACGAAAGTAGTTTCAAAATGTTGACAGAATATTCATACATGTCAAAGTATCAACTTCTAGTAAACCTGAATGTTAAGACGCTACAAAGCCCTGGATACCAACCTTGATAATACGATTTTAGTGGATTTTTCATAATACTCACTTCAGTGTCATATCGTCGGTAGTTTAAAAAATGCGTTTAATATGTTGTGTTTAGACAAAAAACACAGCATAAGTCTGATAAAGAAATTTCCGACTTAACCAAAAATTTAAGCCATTCGAATTGCTTAATTATTTATCTTTTCAAACGTGATATTCACGAATAATATTACTTTATGCATTGTTATGAAGGGTTTCGATACCCGTGGTGGGCAGAGCACAGATAGCCCATTGTGTAGCTTGTGCTTAATTTCAAACAAACTCATATCCACCTTTAATAATACAATGTAAAGATGAAATGTAATAAAAATGCAACTTGGTTGTGACTGGAAAACGAGGAAAACTCTTCTAACCATGTGAAGGTGTTATTTTTCAATGAATGATCATTTTTAACAATATGATTTGCTTTAAGCATAGCAGCTGAATCGTAGATAACAAAAAAAAACGAACAAAATCGTAAAGAAAGGTATGAGATCTTGTTGTAAAGGAAATATGCATTGGGCTATCTGCTGTATCCACCGCAAGGATTCGAACATCGCACTTTAGCGTTGTAAGTCTATAAACTATCCGCTGATGAGACAGCGGACATAAAGGGGGCGACTAGAGTCAATCTTTCTGCTCCGTGTTCCTAGCTATAACCAGTATAAACTGTTTGTACAAAACCTGATACAAGTTACTTGGTTTACTTACCTTGACATATAAATGTGTCATAGTAAGACAGAAGGTTGGCTCGCTGAAGGACTCTGAACAACTGTAGTTCTGATTCATTTGTGGGCTGAGATGTCACAGCAACTGTAAACAATAATAGCAGACTTAAATCAAATTGTAGTAAAAAATACTGAAAAACAAATTATTTCACACGCGTAAAGGAATTAAAATATACTTTTCTAAGAAACCACGAGTGAAGGTAAAGAGGTATGATGTATAATACGTCAACCATACCATATCTGTCATATCCACTACTGATAAGGCCTTTCACCCAATTCTCATCAAGCCAGCTGAGATGAAGTGGTCACATTAGTGGTTTAGGCGCTATATATACCACCAGTTTTCACGAACAGCAAATGTTATCACGTGAACCAGATAAAGCACGTGAATTGTAGTTATTATGATTCTTAAGAAAACACATTTTTTAGGATAAGGTTTAATTAAACAATTTATTTAGCTATTCCTTTCGTATTTAACACTCACTATTCATTTACGTTTTTCTTTACGATCATTTAATTTTTAATAGTAGTAAAATCATAGAACAAATGATGCTACTGCAATGTGTACCCCAATGGACTCACACTGCTAGAAAGCGGGTTTCGATACCTGTGGTGGGTAAAGCACAGATAGCCCATTATGTGGCTTTGTGCTGAATTCCAAATAATCAATCAAGCTACTGCGTTTTTACTTTTCTGCAGGAATCACATAAGTAACATCAATTAAACTTACAGAACTAAGTTGTTTCTTAACAAACCAACAAAACTTAAGTTAACAGACTTTAAAATAACAAAAACTAAACAGCAAAAAAAATCACACACGTCCAGACACTTGAAAGCAAATTCGAAGTAGTGTACATAAAGTTCATCATAGACACATTAGCTAATAATATTTTTTTTACGTCCAGGAACTAAGGTGTTAGGGCTTTACTCTCTTTCTGCAATACACTGTCGTCCGTGCGTGCAATCCTTCAAACCTATCTGTTTATGGTTGGTTAACCACAGGAAGCACATATAGCTCTACATGTCTTTAAATTATATATTTGAGAAGAATGCCTAGTTTGGCGTTTAGTCGATCTAATTGAGTACTAACTTGAAAGGTTTTTGTATCCCTTACAAGACAAGAAGCACGCTTGAGTAAAACGGCATATCCGTTTCTCTCAATAAGTTTTTTTTTAAGTTAAACAACACTATTCTGATTTCTAGACAACACATAATGCGAAAAACTATACATTAGGCAACATTCCTGACAGGTTACTGTTTCACTGTGTATTTTGTTGAGAGGATAACTCTGTCATAACGTATTTACACTGCGCAGGAAACAGCCACTCTTACTACATGTTTTGTAGCAAGAGCCTAACCGCATAGTACAATATCTACACTTAAAAGCAAATAGTCACTATTATACTGTGAACTTTATTGCGAAAACACAACCCTATAGCATAGCATCTACATTATACAACATAAAGTCACGTTACTTCGTATTTTCCTGCGAGAACACAACTCTACTATACCGTACTTACACTATACAGCAAACAGTAACTGTTAGCGCGTGTCTTGTTATGAGAACGCAACCATGTTATGCTAGTTTTACACTATACAGCAGACGAGAAACTGGTATTTCGTGTTTAACTCGAAAAGCAGCTCCTTGGTAGCGTTTTTATACCACAAAACGCACAGTTACTTTTGTTGTGTATTTTGTTACAAGAATACTATATAATAAGGTCCCAATTACACTATACAACACATAGTCACATTTACTGCGTATTTTGTTGCGTAAACACTACCCAATACTGCTCTAACTACATACACTACACAGTAAACGCACACTTTTACTGCGTGTTTTGTGGCAAGCAACCCCACCATACTGTATGTAGAATATGTAGCAGACAAACCAATCATTCTGTATTTACCTTACATAACAATATACCACGGTCACTGTTATTGAAATGCTCTGTTACAATAATGCAATGCCAACATATTGTATTTACAGTGACAGTGGATAATCCACAGTTTCTGATTCACTGTTATTGCCTATTTTGCTGAGGGAATACAGCCCCATCATGCTGTACTCACACTATACCACAAAAAGTCACTGTTACTGCGTGTTTTATAACCAGAATACATTATTGTCGTAGTGTATCAACACAGAGAAAGTCACTGTTTTACTGTTTTTCTTATTTGACTGCACCAAACATATCATACTTTCTTTGTTTGATTTTGCCGAAATGTCTTGTTAAATAATTTGAAACGTGTTTTGAAGGGATTAAAACACTGCAGGAGGTGCATAGGATCAAATCGTTTAAAAAATGTGGTTAGAAAATTCTCATCTAATTTTTTGTCAAATTCAGTCACATATCTTTATCCATTGGTCCAAACTCAAAGTTTTTTTTTCAACTTATTAGTTACAACACTTTTGCAGTTTTCTTCGAAGACTCATATACGTTAGTCTGATCACGTGAGGCAGAACTTACTGTTTCCCATTTTGCCATTGGTCCAAACTAAAGTTTTCTGTTTTTTATTGTAAAGCTCATTAGTTAGTAGGCTTATGTATGTTAATCTTAGCATGTGAGACAGAGTTTACTGTCTCCTATTTTCCCATTGGTCCAAATCAAAAGGTTTTTTTAGAGCTTATTAGTTAGCAGATTTTTCCAGGTTTCTCATACACCAATAAACGTTAAGTTTGTCGTGTGAGGAAGAGTTTATTGTTTTCTTAATTGAGCCGTCTAAAATATGCTTTACTGCTCATAGTAACAGTAGTCGGGACGTTATAAGTTATGTTCAATCCCACTATTCGTTAACAAAAGAGTATCCCAAAAATTGGCAATGGGTGGTGACGAATATCTGCCTTCCCTCTAGTCTTACTCTGTTAAATTAGGGACGACTAGCGCAGATAGCCCTCGTGTAGCTTTGCGTGGAATTAAAGAACAAACATTCAGTTGTGTGCAAAAGTCAACATTTTAAAATTTATTTTTTACATATTATGGGTTTAGAACATAACAAAATTTCACGATATCTTAAAAACGTTCACGTCTACATTTTAATTCCTTGGGTGATTATTTATATATCCGTTTAGATGTAGTATTGAACCCTCGGACTTACACGCTAAAATCCGGGTTTCGATACCCGTGGTGAGCAGAGCACAGATAGCCCATTGTGTAGCTTTGTGCTTAATTCAAAACAACAACAACAAAAAAGTATTGAACCCCATTGATTTTATCTTGTGTTAAAGTTACTATTAAATGTAGTTAATATTAACTGTATAACAGCACCTTATTTATTTGGACAATACGTCCTGAATTTGGTTACATTAGTTTTTAGATGCTCACTTTTTTTCTCATAATGATGAGTGCTGTACTTACTTTCTAAGCATCATTATTTCAATTAACCTTCCACTTTCTAAACGTTTATCATGTTTCCCTTTTGGCTTTTACAGAAGGTGTAACGTTATGTATTACTTTTTTGTAGCCAGTTCTATGTTTGTTAGAGCAATAGTCGGTGTTAATATTTTAGACACACAATAAATATATTACATTAAGTATGTTGGTTTCTTTGTATAACATTTAACATTATTTTGTTTTCATGAACAGTGTAGGCATTATTTGCATATTTATTGTTTTGTATCTTTACAAATATTAGTTTTTGGTTACACTATAGGAAAATTAGTATTACTAAACGACAGTCTGTCGATTATTTTAGCAGATAAACTATCATTACTTTCATATTTAATTTATATTGTATTAGTAATTTTATTATAAATATTGTTTTGCATTGTTAACTTGTATATTTAGGACAAAACTAAGATGGCCTAATCTCGTGAGTTATTATTGGAATTATGGTCGGAAATATCGTTAACACTGATGGTATCCAACTGTTGAAACAACGCATTCTGAATGTATTTTAAGAATCATAATGAGAATGTGTTTTATTTTATATATATATATATATATATATTGATGTATATTGAGGGACAGGTTAATTTTAATTTTTTTTCTAAGTATATATAGCTTATTCTAATATAATATTATTTATTTCGATTTATCTTTAGGATTTTATTTGTGTTCATATAAGTGAAAGTATTATAGAAAAGTCAGTAATAGTCACATTGCATAGTGTTCAGTAAACAGCTTATAACTTATCTGTTTTTCGAATATATCAAGAAATACTAGACATGCGTCACTCAGAGTGTGGATCACCATTTCATACAGCGTAACTTTTTCTTTGTGTTAGTATGGATTGTAAGTAATTCTGTCGTGGAGTTAAATAAACTGGTATAATTATAAAGTCCGTGATATCAACTTAGACACGTGCACTTGACGTCACATCCTGTCATAACCACTCACAATTTTTCCAAGTATAAACATGAAAGATTACAATGTCACATTCATATTAATTTCCACCTTTCAACCCATATGTGAATAATTATCGTCCACGGAAGCTGTCACCTTCATTTATCCATAAAGTTTTGAGAGTTAAAAATGTTATAAAACTGGAATTTACATGGTGATACACTGCCATGGTAGCCAGTAACTAATAAGGACAGCATATATTAAATGAAATACAAGTAACATGCCAACACAACATACATCGTTTTATACTATAACCTTGACAGTGAAGTATGCTTGTTTTTTTAACATTAGCATGTATTACGCACGTAACCAAGCCAACTATTTTACATGAAACCAACATTTTATACAAAGATTACAAAATTAATTATTACGTCAATGGCAAATACTTCAAACCAAGATCAGTACGTCAGCGAAAATTGTGCTGTTAATCAGTTGTAGCTTCCACAACATTTCGACACTCAGTTACACAACCCCCTTTCAAACATGTGGTCAGCTGGCGGTCAGTTACCTCTTTCTTTCTTTGTGAACCTGACGATGACCGAAGAAAATCGAAACGTTGTTCATTCCTCTACGTAAAAAAAATTTCTCAACCAAAACGAGCCGTATTTACATATATAGGAAATTTGTTTGTTTTTAAACCTGGTTACAAAAGCCGAAAGTTGTAATCTCTTAGTTCAACAAACTTAAACGGTATTATACTTTTACAGTGTAAGAAATGTTATAAAAGTACGCAATTCCAATTGCGACTTAAAGGTTAGCGTAATAAATAAGAGATCCAACAGTCGCAGGTTCGAGACATGCATTGTTCTTCCAAACACAATCCGCATTCTCCGCTGTTATCAAAACATACAGTCAATCACATAACTCCTCTTAAAATGCGCAGGTGCAGCCCAGACACAGATTCGTCTCCAAGTCGACGAAAGGCAGAACACTTTCGAAACGTCGTCATATACCCTTGTGTCTCCACAACAGGCAGATGCCGTCCATTCTACAAAGTTTCGTCAACTAAAAAGTTGTATAATAAGTAATAATAATTTTTTACCAATACACACAAATTAAAAAGATTTTCTTTTATCCGAATAGTTTGCAGTCGCAGAATTCCTAATTAAAATCCCCAAATATTTTTAACCGTTTTTAGAAGATACATTTACCTCCACACAGGATTCCCATAGATGTTGTTTGAAATTAAACACAAAACTACACAATGAGTTATCTGTGCTCTGCCCACCACGGGTATCGAAACCCAGATTTTAGCGTTGTAAGTCCGCAGGCTGAATCACTGGGGGACGATTCCCATAGAACTACACCTTAATTTATAAAACACACATATGATCTGTACATTATCTGTGCGATTGATGCTTTTGTACGAGGTATAATAAATACAGTCACAACGAAGAAACTCTCTGCGTATAATCCTCTTCAAAGTATTTTTAAGCTCTGACGGACGTATAAGCACTCATACCTTACTGTTTCTACTGTGCATCAAATATATATATATTTATAATTTTGAAATGTCAAATTCGAGCAGATAATTTAAATTTCTATGCCTGTTAAGAAATATTCTAGAACCGCTGTGTGCAAAAAGTCAAATAATCCTTGGTGCTCAAATTATATTTTTTTACATTCAGTTATTTGTTTACAATTTTTATCGAATTGATAAAGCAGAGTATAATAGTAAGCGTCTGCTCCCAATTCAATAAGATCTCGTCCAATGACGCGAGATTGAACCTAAACGCACTGGTATCGCGTGACCTCACGGGAACTGGTTCTAGGTCGCACATGCGCATTTCATCTTGAACAACTATTTCTGGACGGAGAGTGTTACCGACTGGTTGCCTCCTCTCTGATCCATTGTTGAAATTTAGGGATGGTTAAGCCTGAATCATAAGGTTTTCTAATTGGTCGTTTAGCCTATTGTATGCATAAGCTGCCATTCAAGTGAAAACAAAAATATTATAAGTGAATCGTACAGTTCAGATGTGAACACTTATGTACTTTAAATGATTAATATTTCAAAAATACAACAGACACATTTATCGACCTTTTAAGATAATGGTTTAGTTAAAAATAGACGACAATTACATAGTTAATACGTGAACCTGTCCGTAGGTTGTTTGTTTTAAACTAAAGATATATTAAGCTATTTGCTGTGTACACCGCGGGAAACTGATTTTTGGCGTTGTATCTCTGTAGACATACTACTGTCCCACCGGGGATCCCTGTCGGTAAGTGGAGAAATTACATATTTATAAAATTGGGGAAATTAACGTGTCGTTTAAGAGCAAAAAAAAATGCCACAAGATGGCACAGCGGTACTTCCGCGGACTTACAAGCCAGAAACCGAGTTTCGATACCCGTGGTGGGCACAGCACAGAGAGACAATTGTATAGTTTTATGCTTAACATCAAACAAACTAAAACAAACTAAATTATGGTAGAAAAAAACGACATATTTGGAGAATGTATAACTGCCTTGTTTTTGTCAGTTCTGAAAACCAAAACATCGTAAATGAGAAGTAGTTTTTGTTTGTTATTTTTCTATCGTAAAGCGTTTTTCAAGTGAACAAACGAATAAAACAATATGAGAAACATTCACCCACTTTTACGTGTGAGAGCAGATCATGCCTTGTTTGTGACAGTAATCCTTTTCAATTTCGATGTAAACGTTTTCAGTTACAATATTAGTTATAAAAGAAACGAGAATGATTGTTACTTTTAGGCCATCATTTCTTTAATACAATCCAAAGTTGCCAAAAAACATCGATTTAAAAGTTTTTATCAGTGAGCACTTTTTTTTTAATACTGAATCAATCTTTTCTTCGGAAAACAATCTAAAAACTTTGAAATGAGATTGTTATATAAGCCTAGAACAAGGCGGTCCCGTTGTGATAATAAGTTTTCTCGAAGATAATAAGTTAAAAAACGCAGTCGTAACATCTGTCTTTATTGTGTCTAGCATCCACTCCACATCTATGTGCTCAACGGAAACAAACCATTTTCATCTCCCATTGTTATTAATTCTGAAAATATAGTTTAGCAACGGAATCAACTCTGGAAAACTGCGTTCAGTTTCATTTTGGTTAACGAAATGAAAGGAAAAGTTTCCGATGTTCAGTAATACCAAAGTTTGATCAAGAGGTTTCATCAGGAGATCGCCTAATGTGGTTTTACCATAAGAAAAAAACACCCAAGTTTCATCACTTCTTGAACATTATTGTTTTAGATTTCTCTTCTTAAACTATTCAGATGTCTTAGAACGCTTTACCTGATATTGATACATTATAGTGCATGTGCTTTATATTTCAATCATAAAAACCAATTCTGCGGGTGGAAAAAAATAATTCCTTCTACATATCATAGTAGGAAGGTTCATATTTTCTCCACACACTTTTAGGACCACTTAGTCATTTTTACTGATTTTATCCAATGAAAACCAGAACCCTATAATTGTATTATGCCAAAGCCAGTCTGTGATTTCCAAATGAGTAACTTTACCTGCATATTTCATCCCTGGATTCGTCATTATTTCTTCTACGTTGTATATTACATTGACGTAACTAGGATGGCATAACCCTAACTAATATGAATAAATTGCAGTCGTCTACAGATTTTGTTTTTCTATTAAGCATCATCTGGTAACATTAAAAAGGGACTTCACTATGAACTACATGCGTGGCTTTAAAACATTTCTTTGAATTACGAAAACTATTAAACGAAAGAGCTGTTGCTACTGTTTGTCATTTGAACTAACCTCTAAAAGTGCATTAAACAAAACATTTTCTAGTTTTATTTACGTCACGTACGAAGATCACAATTTTATCTTCCCTACTTATTAATAAAAATGCTGCATATCTAATTATAAATGTATCTGAATAATACACCTGATATAAATCGTGTAATGTGTTTCCTTAGATTATGAGATTTTGACGATCCACGTGATACCAAAAATTACACAATCATACATATAAAATGTACAAGCAAATAATTCTCAATAGCTTTATCCAAGTATTAAACCAATGAAAGTAAAATAATACTAGTATTGTGAACAATTAAAATAACGTTTTAAGTGCATCTTAATTATAATATTATTTAATATTTATGAGAAGACTGCTGAACTGCATAATTAATACACTGTAAAACAAAAAGTTTTACAGGAGACAAGTTTTTGCTTTAGTAATTACAAGAGTGTTAAGGCGTGCGGCTCGTAATCTGAGGGTCGCGGGTCCGAATCCCGGTCGCACAATATATGCTCGCCCTTTCAACCGTGGGAGTGTTATAATGTGACGATCAATCCCACTATTCGTTTGTAAAAGAGTATTCCAAGAGTTGGCGGTGGGTGGTGATGACTAGCTGCCTTCCCTCTACTTTTACACTGCTAATTCAGGGACAGATGGCCCTCGAGTAGCTTTGCGCGAATTTTAAAAACAAACTGACAATCACCCCCCACTAAAAATAAAAACAGCGATGGCACCTATAAAATCAAATCCAACTCATGTAAACACTTTCATTCTGGTGAAGACGGAAGAGAAATTAATCTCCGAGTAAGGAATATCTTCAAGGTTTGTTTCAATTTCGTGCAAAACTACACGAGGATTATCTGCGTTAGCTGTCCCTAATTTAGTAGTATAAGACTAGAAGGAAGGAAGCTAGTTATCACAACCCACCGCCAAATCTGGGATTACTCTTTTACCAATGAATAGCAGGACCATCACATTATAATGCTCCCACGGGTGAAAGAGCGAATATGTTTGGTATAAGTGACATTCAAACCCACAACCCTCAACAGGCCCCCCAGTGGCTCAGCGGTATGTCTGCGGACTTACACGCTAAAATCCGGGTTTCGATACCCGTGGTGGGCAGAGCACAGATAGCCCATTGTGTAGCTTTGTGCTTAATTCAAAACAACCCTCAACAGAGCGCCCTCACCACCTGAACATGCCAGTCATATATGTTAAAGGACCCTCGTATGTTTTGAAAATCTCAAATAAACAAGACGTTATTTTGTTTTGTTGTTGTTTTTAATTTCGCGCAAAGCTACTCGAGGGTTATCTGCGCTAGCCGTCCCTAATTTTGCAGTGTAAGACTAGAGGGTAGCCAACCCTAAATAAATATCAAGGTTCCCCCCAAATATTAATATTTTTCTTCCTCATTTTGCTAAAGAAAAGCTAATTTAATGCCACCCGCAAACACGTTCCCTCCATCAGAAGTCTTTAAGATATTTCGAATTAAAATTTGTTTTTAATGTAACTCTTACCTGATGAACTTGTGTGTCAAAATTTTGTAATAGTTAGAATATGACCCAGAGAAGTCCTTAAGTGTTTAAAATATTCAGAGTTAAGGTCCATAGGAATAGAAATTTTTGGCGTTTTAGTATGATATTGATCATAATTTTCTATTCTGATTTTTCTATATAGCAACTGGGAATTCAGGGCAGAGGACCATGTGGCGAGCGATGCTTCTGACAAGAACGTTGTTACTGTAAATGTTGCTTTTATTTTATTTTGAACATATTATTGTTTGTTGAAATGTTTCATTTTGCAATTACTGGTCTTGTAGGTGACTTTAGATAAAGAGCAGTGTATGATGTTTGGTAAATTTTATATTATCAGTTTTTGTATTTTGAAATGAATTTTCATTGAAAGTCAGGTATACTGCATAATAAGAAGTTTTGGAAATTTTAGTCTCGTCAGTGAGTCAATCGAGAGTCCAATATCCGTAAAGCAACATATTCGAGTAGCCTAAAAACTGCACAGTTAGGCCTGAGTCCAATGGTGTTTGGAATAGTTACTAATGAACAAGCTGTTGAAAACAGTACACAAACTGTTTGTTAATGCCCCCCAGTGGCTCAGCGGTATGTCTACGAACTTACACGCTAAAATCCGGGTTTCGATACCCGTGGTGGGCAGAGCACAGATAGCCCATTGTGTAGCTTTGTGCTTAACTCTAAACAACAACAACAACAAGTTAATGAAAGTTTTAATTGTACCAGAGCAACAATAGTGCTCTATTCCCTTTCTTCTGTATTCATTATTATGTGAAGCCACATAGAGATGTTTGTTCTAACAAGCTAACGCATTTAATTTTCTTTAAAAATTAAATGAATATAAACAGTCATGATCTGTGTGGATTTTTTTATTATTATTTCTGAACTAGACGAAAAAAATAGCTGAAAATAGAGGAAGCAAAATGAAAATAGGAAGCAAAACGTAAACATTAATATTTTACTATAGTTAATTCTCTTTCCTCCAACACTAATTACACCAACTATGTATGAATAAGTCTCCTGTGTCATAAAAAGACAATGCGAGGTTGATTTTACAGCTACGGTAAAATACATCATTTGTTTCTATGAGAAATGAATCAAAAGTTAGGAGCTAATTTTGATTCAATCAATTGCCTCAATTTGAAAAAGAATAAAAAAAATCCACGAGACTACAATATACAGGGTGGTCGCTAGAAAAGAGGAAAATTTTTCAAACAGCTATTTATTTTTACAAAGTTTTTTAAAGGCATATGTTATACTACACTCATAGATGCTCAAAATTATTAAAATCATGCATTTTATTCATGATGTAAAGAAATCAAAATAGAAATGAGTAAGCACGCATTTTATTCATGATGTAAAGAAATCAAAATAGAAATGAGTAAGCACGCATTTTATTCATGATCTCATCTGACCCTCAAATTTTCCGCTTTTCTAGCGACCACCCTGTACTTTTCACTATTAAAATATATTTTCATAAACAGATGAATTAAAGTTCAAATCGATATTTTAAACCATAATTTTTGTCATAAAAACTATCTACTTATGTCAGAAGCCAATAGGTAATGTGCATTCATTGTATTAGTTTAATAAGGAATATCAGATTTCATATATGACAAATAAATGAAAAATAATAAAAAAATATATATCAAACGTTTTAAAACTATTGATTCCGTCACTGATCTCTTATCTGGCAAAGCTCTGAAATCAGATGTGTATCGACATTTGATGATTGCATTTATTTTACAGTTGTTGCAAGGGATTTATAGTTGCAAATAAGACACTCGTCCCAAACGTATTCAATCGGACTGGATCTTGCCAAGGAATGCGAGCGAAGCCACTTGGATGCTTTTAAGTGATATTGGGTATTGCGAGTATGATGGACTGATTCACAGTTGTGATGGACTCATGCACTGATGTCTTAAAAGAGAATTTGTCCATCCAGAAGAAAATACAGCATTGGAAGGTGTACAAGGTCACAGTAACGTTCAGTACACTCTGGACATTAAGTGTCCTAAAGTATTAAAAATCTACATTTGAAGCGTTTCTTGAAGCATTACTGTAACATCTTACACTGTTGTGACAACACAAGCAACAAGCAAAGCAAACCGTATCGTGTTGCCTTTCTCCACATATCTCTGCTTCTCCGTCGGTACAGCCATTTAAACGGTAAACACGACTTTTCAGGCTACATCACAAGCTTCCAGTCATCCGTTGCTATCTAAGAGCCACTGAAGCTTTCCATTCCTGAGACTGACGGTACATAGACTGGTTATTGGCTGTCTACTTTTTTAAAATCCTTCTCATTTTACAAGTCTGTTTAACTGCTTTTTCTCAACTAGTCTCCGGTGGTTGGTGGCAACAGTGTTTTCCAGTAATAGACCCATTTCTTTGCAATGCCACAGCTGTAACGCACTGATGATATGTGCATTTTAGCAGCCATCTCAAAGAAACTTTCCTTTATATCTATCATGTCCCTTTGAATTTCGGATAAATGTTTGCTCTTACCACGTTTTTTATAAACTAACCATGATATGACTTAGTTGTGGATTAGTAAGGTTGAAACGGTTTCTTGTCTCTTCATGTAATCAGTCTGTTTTGCATATACAAACTTAGAGGAGATCAAAAATTGTCTTAAATCTTTTCAAAATAGATGAAAAAGCATATACGTTGACATTTTGTGAAAGCCAATTGTTCTGTCTGGTATACGGAAGTGTTATTAAAATAAGTTATATTGTACTCTTACACAAATAAAGCGAGGTGTTTCGCCTTTTAAACTTGATGTAAATCAAAAGCAAACAAAATTCAAGTCTGTTAAATAAAAACAAATCAAAATGTATATGTATAAGCCATAGTCAGTTATTCCTCGTGTCTTCTTATACAAGTTGTCACGTAAATAAATAAATGTTATGTTCATTCTTTTTAAACGGGTTAAGGAAGTCGTATCTTTCTCTAAGCTCAGTTAAACTGCGCTAGCCGTCCCTAATTTAAACTCAGCAGTGTAAGACTAGAGGAAAGCCAGCTAGTCATCACCATCCACCGTCAAATCTTGAGTTATTCTTTTACCAACGAAAAAAGGGATTGACTGTCTCGTTATAACTCTCCCAGAGCAAGCAAGACTGGTATGACGGGGTCTCGATTTTTATTTGGGCCTGAAATACCTTTATTCACTTGGTAGATGATATATAAGCAGTTATTATACCTTTGGGAAATTGTAAGAATAATAGTTTTACCTTAGAAAATAACCAATCATAAAAAATCTGAACAATAATAAAATGTAAAAAATAACGAATCATTACGAACTTGAAGTACGTACCAAACATTCATAAAAAGATTTGAATGGGCAACGTAAGAGAAACTCGAATTGAATGTGTGTAAAAACAGTTAAGGTAAATTTATAAAAACCTCAAACAATACCATTATTTTCATGAAAATATTAATAATTTTCTACCTTATGAATCTTGGAAAATTTTACAAATCGCCTTGCAATTTTATTCTGCCAAATCACAAATAAGCAACCGAAATGAATTATGTATTTGTTTTTTTCCACACAGACTCTAAGATACGTCTGAATGTTTGTTTGTTTTTGGAATTTCGCACAAAGCTGCTCGAGGGCTATCTGTGCTAGCCGTCCCTAATTTAGCAGTGTAAGACTAAAGGGAAGGCAGCTAGTCATCACCACCCACCGCCAACTCTTGGGCTGCTCTTTTACCAACGAAAAGTGGGATTGGTCGTAACATTTATAATGCCCCTACGGTTGGGAGGGCGAGCATGTTTGGCGCGACTCGGGCTCGAACCCGCGACCCTCAGATTACGAAGCGCACGCCTTAACGCGCTAGGCCATGCCAGGCCCATACGCCTCAAAGCTTTTAACACAAAAAATCGGGTTTCAATACCCGTGGTAGGCACAAACAATAAAGATAAGAAACCGATTACTTTGGTTTTCAAAGTTCCTGTTTAGCTAGATTAAATAACTGGATTCGATAACCTAAATAGTGCAAATTAACTTTGAGGCGTTGAAAATATTTAAGACGATTTTGAAAATATTTTCAAAAGCAGAAACTGTAAATTTGAGAAACAAATAATATAATTAATACAATATTTGTTAAATTCTAAATCACGATTTTTGTTTTCAATATAAATAACTGCGAAGAATATTACAGTTCTTTGTTGCTAGCCCCCCAGTGGCTCAGCGGTATGTCTGCGGACTTACACGCTAAAATCCGGGTTTCGATACCCGTGGTGGGCAGAGCACAGATAGCCCATTGTGTAGCTTTGTGCTTAATTCAAACTAACTAACTAACTTTATTGCTAAGAAAATATATTAATTATAATAACACAATTAATGATGGTTCATACGTACATTGTAATTAACAGGTTAAAGTTAAAAATTATAATGATAATGTAACGGATGTTGGGTAGAAAATTTAAATTTACTAAGCTTGTTTAGCGATTGTTTTTTTTTTAATTTCGTACAAAGCTACACGAGAGCTATCTGTGCTAGCCGTCCCTAATTTAACAGTGTAAGACTAGAGGAAAGGCAGCTAATCATCACCACCCACCGCCAACTATTGGGCTACTCTTGAATCAATAAATAGTGGGATTAACCGTCACATTATAACGCTCCAAGGGCTAAAAAGGCGAGTATGTTTGGCGCAACTGGGATGCGAATCCGCGACCCTCATTCACACGCCCCAACACGGTTGGCCATGCTGGGCCTTAGGCAAGGCAGTCAAAAGTGAGTAAGTTTCTTTGTAAGCCAATCAAAGTTAAAAGCATTCATGAAATAAATTCGTAGCGTATTAGACACAAAAAATTATTGGTAAAAAAGCAAAATAGCCTGAAAAATAATTTTAGATTTTGTCTTAAAACATTTGTACAAATGTTTATCTTATTTCCAACATATCATTATTTTACTTTAAATTTTTTGTCACGTGAAATCTATCATACATATTTGAGATAAATTAAGACTAGTTTAGTACTTCTCTTTGTGTAGGTATGTTTTCGAGAGAGAAAAAGAAATCGGATTTGGTGTTCCTTTGGTTGAAAGTTCAAGTGCCAGACAAGAATATTTATTTTGACACGTGTTTGCTAAAATCCATATTTGAAGAATATTTCAGAACATTTATTATATGAACAGTAAACATAAACTATTATCTTTAGAATTTACGATATTCCGTTGATATTTTTTAATATATCTGGGTTCACTGTAGACAACAAACCATAATAAAATATTTGTGTTTAAAAATTCTTTAATCTATTTGTATTGCCAATCAAAAATATATTTTTTTTCTCTTATAGCAAAGCCACATCGGGCTATTTGCTGAGTCCACAGCGGGTAGTCGAACTCGTGATTTTGCGTTGTAAATCCTTACTGGCGTGGAACCCAATTAAACGTAAACCAGATTCATATTACATCAGTTATAATACACTATTTTCCTAAATGTCAACATGCCGACACATTATACATTTACGACGCTACTAAATTATGTAAACTAATTTTTAACATACTGATTTAAACGAATTTACATAACGTTATTTATAACTATGAAATATTATTGCATTTAATGTCAGTTCTTTAACGTATAACTTGCAAAAATGATAAACGAATAACAGCTTGGTTTAGAAAAAAAAGTTCCGATGACAAAATAAAATAAGTTAAAATAGTTACATATGTGACGATTTAATCAAGTACCATATGAGATTTGAAGTGCGCTAATGATAACATATCCCATGATTCAACTTAAGATTTAACTTATTGCGCTGTTTGTTTAAAAAAAAAAAAAAGATTGTTTCCTTCTACGTTACCAAGTATTAATATACTGTATACATCACGCTAGATGGCGCTACATTAGTGGAAACTCACTGACAACATGCAGCCATTGAAATGAAAGAAACGTTTGATTTGAAGAACAGGACCTTTTTTCTTTTGTCAAAGTAAATGCGTGTTATTTCAATAGAAACAATAAATTATTTTGTATAATACAGTTATGTGTTTGCTTTACAATAAATATAAGCTTAATAGGTTAAACTAACGCACCATTTACTTTTAATTCTTGTTTGAAAATTCGATTGATATCTGCAAACACACATGCGTGCGAGACACACGAGAATTCTAGTCAGTGTTCAAATCATGTGTGTCTAAGAAAAACGTTTCATGCTCCTTGTAAAGTATATATTTTAGTTCCCGAGATGCTTTATGAGGGAAATCAATCAATATAAACCAAGGTACATTCGATTGCTGTACGGTAAATGTAGACTGTAAAAATCAAAGTAACTTCAAGTAGTGGAAGAATAATCGATGAAAACAGGTTTCGTTTTAGGTCTTAACAACCGGCTTCGGTGCCTCGTAGCAACTAGTAGGTCTATTGCTGAAAAAGTTACCGAAAATAAAATGAGATAGGATTTTATATCCTAACGTTTCGTGTATTTAGTTTTCGCAGCCTCTAGACTTGCGTGGTAAAATTTGGTGTCAATTTATGTTATTCATAAGATTTGTTTCGAAGAATCTTTAGAAACACGTGTTTTCGCGTAATTACGTAAAAAACAGAATCAACAAAGGTGCTGAAACTTCAGCAATATTTAATTTGATATGTGGTCGCAAAACGTCAAAACACGGCAAAATATTAAGAATCGAAATCTTCGCAGATGAGAATCGCATCAGGCGAAATAAAAACATCCTTTAGGACGAAATATCGATCAACATGATTGTTTCATAAGTGCTCATGGTACAACAGTGGCCCGTTCTATAAGGCATTACACACAATTCTAAGATCACACTTAGATAACCGTCATGTACTTCGTGAATCGCTCGTGAGGTATAAGTTCATGTTTTTTTCATGAACATCTATCAAACTGACATCTTGAGGTTATTCTTCTCACATCTGGTTTTGAGTTTTAACATTACAATAAAGCTATTCTTAAGACCCCTGAGGTAAATATCGCACTGATAACGTAACAGAACCTGTTGAGGCAGTAGAAAACATATCCATTTCTAGACATTCACTGATTTTTATGATAATCGAAGCAAAAGAAACAAAAAAACTTTTTCGTGATTTTTTTCCGACCACGATGTGGAAAAAAGTTGCACATACGTATTTCAAATCACTTTTAGCACTTGTAAATTCTTTATTTATTTGTTATTTTGTAAAGAAAGGTAATTACATTTACCGTTCTGAATAAAAATTACACAAAACTAAAAAGTTTGTAAGGATCGTAAATCAAAGTTAATTATCGGGAAGAAAATCGTCTGCCGTTTGGTTAGAAACGTTCAGGAAGGAATCGAAAATAATCTTAGAACCAGATTATTAAAGAAAACAAATCCAGAGTAAGTAACCTGAGGGAAGGAGATATATTACTAAGCCTTTTTATATGAATGCAAGACTTATGTTAACAATGTGTAAGTTTTAAACTAATAGGTTGTAATTGTGTGTAAAATGAAGGTGTGAACCCAAGGAAAATACACATATTAAAAAAATAGTAATATTAGAAAATGAAACCAGATTTCACGACTCAAGGTACCATAACGAATAACAGCCTATTAGTTTATCTAGTTACTTAGGTGTTTCAACCCACTTGATACCAACAACCATTTTTGCTTTAAAAAGGAATTTAGTACAGTCTCAGCTATGACTGCTTGTAAACCCTGCCATTGGAGACATCCAAAATCCATACAACTCTAAATATCGGGCTTTGATATGGCCACCGTGGGCACAGCACAGATAACCTGTTGTGCTTAATAAGAACAAAGAAAAACCCATTTCCTTTTAGATGTTTGCGTTCTCTACAGATTCAAAAAGCATTCACAAAACGTCTAATCATTAGAGTGACTTCACTTTACCAACAAACATATCAGAATGTCTGGACCGATTCACTTTACCAACAAACATATCAGAATGTCTGGACCGATTCACTTTACCAACAAACATATCAGAATGTCTGGACCGATTCACTTTACCAACAAACATATCAGAATGTCTGGACCAACTTCAGGGCAGGTAAAACTTTAAAACGCTTTTCACGAGCGTGTAAGTCGCTTTCCATAGATCCAAATAGCAAATCAAATCCACTTGGGTATATCATATATTTTAATTATTTTTTCTAGATCTATTATTTTGCTGTGCAAGAAAAGTGCGCCTGTTAAAGTAGCCGTCTTCTTTATGCTCATCAGTTTGTTTGTTTGGAATTAAACATACAGCTACACAATGGATTATGTGTGCTCTGCTCACCACGGGTATCGAAACTCCGTTTTTAGAGGTGCGAGTCCGCAGACTTATCGCTGTGACACTGCGGGCTCATCAAACCACACCAGATTTGCAACTATACCTTAGTTTCACTATTAAACCTACACACAATAAACTATATAAGCTCATCTTTTGGTACCACGCAGTCACAGTCAGTTCATGTACCTTGTTTTCTCAGACTACACCAGATATTCATCTCGATACACCTCAGTTTCACCATTAAACACATTATACACAATGAATTACACGTCAGTTGAGTGACCTGATGACCTTCAACTCGATTTAATACTTTTTTCAAATGTTGATATATTCATTATTTTTGTTATATTTATTTATATATATATAATGATGTTATCTCGTATAACTAAAAGTATAGTTTTGTCCCACAACATTGTTTGTATTCGTTATGTTACAGCCAAACTTTCTATTTTTTATTATTTTTTACATACTTTTTAACGTTCCTGTAATCTCTACTTTAAATTACTTCAACTTTGTTCAACATAAATTGTACCACATTCACATTCTAGTTTTTACATCCGAGTTGCGTCGTTTATTTCTATTTTATCTTTTTTTTTCAAAAAAACCTCTTTAATTTTATTCATATATTAAAATACGAAGCAAATCATAAGTTGCTTCTTAAAAATATTAATAAATTGAACTTTTTGACCTTTGAATACGTGGTAAACTTTAATATATATATTTTTATAACGAAATTTTGACATTGAACTAACAATTACTAAGTGTATTAACCCTTAAACAGCGGGAATATTGTAGGTAGCAACATCAGCTGATGATGGCTGCAGTTTGAGGGTTAACTCCTCCATTTACTGTATTTGACAAGCAGCAGCTCACTACTCAAGTCCTCTTGTCTCTAACACAGTTTCAATGCTCTATAAACACAATTACAAAATGCAGATTTTTTTTACAGTTTTTATACAACATAATTCTTGGTGTGTGGCAGCACGAAAACAGAAAAATGTTTTCTTGAAATAAGAATGGAAAGGTAAACAATTATTTTGTTCAATTTGTTCAATTCTATATTATTATTGAAATAGCCAGCAATTTTTCTTAAGTTTCTTTGCCAACATACTAAGAATGTATCTACGTATCTTGTCTTTGGCTTGAGCTTAGCTTTACCCAATGATTCAGTTTCAAACATATCCATGTAAAAGTAACATTAACAGAGATAAAAGGGAGATTTTCTTGTTAAAATCAATAAATACATAATTTCATCTGCTGAAATTATCTTTTCTGTTTATTCTCAAAACAGCTGTTAGCTTCTTCTGCAAATATGTCGGTCAATAATAATATTACACCAAATGACGCAAGTACATTTTCCTGTTTAATTTTTTTTCTATCTTCACTTCAAATTCTATACAAGTTTTAACTATACAGTTGTTTATATTTCTAAAACGATGAACATATAATACGTACTATTTCGAAGTACCTATTATTCTTACTTTAAGGTCTAAAACTGTTACTAATTTTACGCATGTTTGGTACTATACAAAACCTTGGGGCAATAAAACAACTTGGTACTAAACATGTTTTTTTTTTTCTCTCGTGAGAGGCTAAAACTGAATAATTTCAACGCTAGTATTCACTTTTTCATGGTAAATATTTATAGAGTTAATTTTGAGATTTTCGTACGAACTCCTTTTTAAATATGTCTCCTCCCCCGTTGGAAAGCAGTAAATCGACGAACTTACAAAATGCTGGTATTCGATTGCCCTCGGTGGACACAGCAGAGTGCCCAATCTTTTCATATATCCTCAGCCTCGTAATCACTTTCGTTCAGTATAAGTTCATCTGCTTTAAAAATGATTACGTCTCTCTCTTTCCGTTTAATGATTTTATGAATTTAAGATATACCGCTTACTTCCTGTAATTTGGTTTAAATTTTCCATAACAATCTAACCTAATTCTGTTGCCATCATTTGAGCTTCTTACTTTATTTAAGTTAGTTTCAATTTTTGCTACAACAACATGTTTCTTGATATAACCGGCTAGTTTACAAGCAATCTCTGAACTTTTAACATTTACAATTGTTTACTATCCAGTATCACATCAGATTTATTAACTATTTTAGGGCTCACTACAATCTCCCGGTAATAAACCTAATAGGGTTTGATTTCTTTTTTCTTTCTCTATTAATCTTTTCTTATTTCCTATTTACTATTTTATTGTATTTATCGATATCCTTCTGTCTACTATTTTAATAAATATTTTCTTATTCAGTCCAGTTTTAGGTCCGTCATGACCAGGTGGTTAGTTAGGGCGCTTGACTCGTAATCTGAGAGTCACGGGTTGGAATCCCAGTCACACCAAACGTGCCCGCCTTTCAGCCGTGGGGGCATTATAAAGTGACGGTCAATCCCACTATTCGTTGGTAAAATAGTAGCCCAAGAATTCGCGGTGAGTGGTGATGACTAGCTGCCTTCCCTCTAGTTTTACACTGCTAAATTAGGGACGACTTAGGCATATAGCCCTCGTGTAGCTTTACGTGAGATTCAAACACAAACAAACGGTCCAGTTTTCTTCATTTTCTTTGCCTGCAGACAAGTGTAGTTAGTACAGCTTGCTCTCTTGGTTGGCTATAACTCTACTTCTATTTGTGGTTGTATCTTAATCTCAGTATCTGCAACCTGATATTGTGTTAAGAGTCATCTGATTTTTACTTTGTACAAACTTTGGAGTGCATTTCTTTTACATTTCACAAAAGAAATTTAATTGAAGTTTCTTTCTTGTCAGCTGATTCTTCCGTCTTGCAAACTTCTTCGTCGTAGATTCCATTGTGAGATTCTTAAATATAAATGACTGTCAAATAGTCAAACTCGTTACACATTACAAGTCCATAAAGGGCACCGAAGAAATAATACAATAGAAAATTCGACTACAGCGGAACATATACAAACAACACAACATACAATTTTATGGGACAACACTAGAATCTCAGCTTAACAAAACGATGTTACAACTTTAAAGCCACCAAATTTAATAATAATGCATTTACCGTGTCGTGTATCAACAAGCTTCTATGTTTTCAGTAGTTTTATGCAATACAATTTAAGTTTTCTGCATGTTATGGGGTATTACATTTAAACGCTATATTGTGTAAATATGAAACATTGCATCTCAATTGTTTATTCGCATTTAAACATTACATAAGTGCGGATCATTTTGCAGTTGCTTGTTCACCTCGAAAATACCACAGATCAGATCTGAGGTCCGTTTGGTTAAGGATACAGCTGACTTTAATTTTTGATTTCAAGCTAGGTGGAAGTTAACCAGTTAGTTGCACGAACACTCATCTGAATCGGCTACGGTTAACCGAACAACGAGATTCAGTGTTACTCTTATAACATGCCAACAGGCGAAGAGTGTTGAGTAACACCACGTCTCGAACTTAACATTCATGGATCCACAGTCTTATAAGCCAACCACGATGCTGCATTTATTCCAGACCGTTCAGTGTTCATAAAGTTTTAACCCTTGAGTTACACAATTATAGCTCGTTTCGGAGTAATTAAATGGAAACTAAAATTATTGAAACTGATGTTTCGTTGGTCATGATTGTTCATAGAAATTAATCAGATCTATTTGAACAATTGATAATTCACTTCCATTCATGTCACATTGTCAAAAATAAAATGGAAGTGAAAGGTAATTTTGTTTTCACACAACGTGCAGCTTCCTATCATCTTTATTTTCGCTTAATATGCTTATTTCTAAACAAAGGAAAAAGTAATAATACATCATATTATGAGACAAAACAAAGTACTGAAGCATCCCGAGTTTGGAAAATTTTGTAATTTGTGTACAAGTTCCCTACAAAAAGCTAGATTCTGCTTAAGTAAAACATTATTTGCATGTTCGTAAATCTAAAAGTATAATTTTAAATTGTGCATTTATTTATGACTATTTTTTTATTTTATAAACTACATAAATATTCAAGATATTTTCAACTAATATGGAACACAACATTAAGAGTTTCTATCACAAAATATAATAAGCGCCTTGGTTTTGGTAGTTTAATATACACCCTCGCACTATCTCGGTATTCGTACAAATACTGTTGTGTCTCGACGGAACATAACAGTATTTTTTCCCCTCACACACTATTACATTACAAACACCACCATATACCTTCTTCCTTGACACAATATTACAAACACTATCATATATCGTCCTTCACACAATGTTACAAACAGCTCAATCAGTTTCATAGATGAACTGCTAATGCATACAGTATTGATGGAATGAACGTATGAATTCTGCATGTCTACTAATACCTAATTTCACTGTTGAAACATGAGCCAATTAAACAGAATCCAACTAGAAGTACCACATGTGATACGCCAAACTACCATAATTTAATCTCTCTTCAGCTTATACAGAGGTTAAAGATATGTTGAAACACGATAATTTATATGGCATTAAATACATCACTCAGACGTTTCATAAAAACTCAAGACTGCAGGCCAGCATGTTCACTGTGCACAAAAACATCCATAAGATCAATTTTACAGAAGGACCTCAACCAATAAGCTCATTGATATTAATGCAAAGCGTCAGCTCTCGTGTAGACTTGAGCCTCAAAACAAGGCTAAGAAACAGTGGTAATATTGCGGCTTTTGTGCCAATTTCCGTTGTTTTTGCCTTGGTCCAGTGCTAGTATTTAAGAATGCCTTTAATGCCTTGTTAAAACTTTTGACAACTTTCAGTATAATACTATACCCCTGTATCAAAGATTGGTTAGATACAAGTAACGACTGGGATCAGTCATTAGCATCCAAGAGAAACACTAGTCTCGATTCGTTTAAATCAACCTAAAATGTTGAGAATGGTGCCTCACGGGCAGATTCTGAAATTTCACTGCAATTGGAGCTACCTTGTAAAAAACAAAGAATCTAATTTATTAGAGGCGCACCAAATATTCATGACAAGTATTAAATATAGGATCCAAGACTAACATTAACGTCAAATGTTGGTTCATTTTCTTTTGTTTGTTTGTCTGTTTGTTTTATAAATTTCTCGCAAAGCTACTCGAGGGTTATCTGTGCTAGCCGTGCCTAATTTAGCAGTGTAAGACTAGAGGGAAGGCAACTAGTTATCACCACCCACCGCCAACTCTTGGGCTACTCTTTTACCAACGAATAGTGGGATTGACCGCACATTGTAATGCCCCCATGGCAGAAAGGGCGAGCATGTTTGGTGCGATCGGGATTCGAACCCGCAACCCTCAGATTACAAGTCGAACGCCTTAACCAACCTGGCCATGCCGGGCCCATTCTCTTTTAAAATTAACCCCACGCAGGGAAACGGGAGGTCTACTTTCTTAAGGTTTACTGTTCCAATACTCATGGCAGTGTAGCAAAATTTAAATAACTATTTGTTAAAATATAATTATCGTCACTAAATATTTATCTATTAATAGTAAAAGAACATTAAACACATTACGTATTCCTACAAAAATATGAAATGAGTACGATTTTAACCACAAAAGAGATAGTTTAGGCAAAAAGCTGTAGATATTTAATAAAGTTCATTACCGAATATCCATTGATGATTTTCCAAATTACAGAAATCATACCATATGCTGTGATTTCACCTCTAAAGTGTTTTCCGTTAAGAATTAGACAGCTTCCGCCACTAACAATGATATTGCAATACGGAAACACAAATCAGTGTATGTATGAACAAACTTATGAATCCACAATAATTTATCTAAGATGGGAAATTAAGGGAAATTCTCTCATCCAAAGTATTCAATTTACAGTCATACCGACCAGCATTTTATTCGAACACGTCTAATGGTTTGTAAAGTCTTTAAGAGAAATTAATTATTTCAGTAACAGTTTAAAAAAAATAAAACATTACAGAGTACTAATATCACGTATTAACACGTGACGTATTTCTTAGTAAAATATTTATTAAATAAAAAAGGAATAATAAAAAATACACCCTATAAATGTGATTCCGCTTTTACATAAAATTATAATATAACGCAACCTCATTAACTACCGGTTTTTGAACTTCCGAAGACTGTTAGAAAATAATTAAAATTATGAACAGATATGATTTTTTTAAAAACAAACAAAAGGATGAGTAGATGTTTTAAAATGGTTAAAATGACCCCACAATATAATAATATAATAACCGTGGCTTATTTAATTAAACACAGTATTCCCTAATATAAAAATATGAGCCTTGTTCTAACTTAGGCACCTACCTGTTTTTGTTTATCTATAGTTGATATGGTTCATGTTGCCATAATATGTAACCACAATGGCATAAGCCAGTCAACTAAGGTCATTTCTCTGAATACATTGCCACCCAGTGACTCAGCGGTATGTCCGCGGACTTCCAACGCTAATAACCGGCTTTCGATACCCGTGGTGGGCAGAGCACAGATAGCCCATTATGTAGCTTTGTGCTTAATTCAAAACAACAACAACTGAATACATTTCTATCATAATATATATCCAACAAAAATATTGGTTGTTTAATTATTGTATTTTACGCTCCCAATGTCATCTGTATTTAATGTATAGATACTATTGTTCATTCCCCTAAAACTATAACACCCTAACACAATTCCTATTTATATATCGGGTGAGGTTAAAGTTACCATACCGTTCCTGCTATATGTTTTGCAATTGGTATTGCTGGTTTTATGCGATTGGTACTGAAGAAGATATTACCAAGAAAACTTCAACCACGTTAACTATTGTTTTGGTTTTGAGTTAGACATTTCACTATGCAAGACGCGTTTAGCTCCACTCTATACAAGTGACGTCGTCAATTCCTTCCTAACACAACTCTAGCTAATTTATAATTATCATAATTATTGTCCATCTACATCACTGTCTGTTGATACACATTTACTATAACTCATCGGAAAGTTTTCACAAGAATGAGTACAGGAATAGATTCGGATATCTTAACATATTTTAAGAACAGAAAGATAAAAGGTGATATCAGTGATGTTAAAAATGTTATTCAGAAGATTGTTACGGTAAGGACCTCAAACTTCTTTGTGTCGTATTCTAAGAACAACAGGACAAGAGGACACAAGTTTAAGATTTCGAAAAGACAGGCTAACTCCACTAAGTTAGTTTTATTTTTATAGCAAGGTGACTGACTTATAGAATGTGTTGCCGACGGCAGTGGTGTAGGCCAGTACATTACAAAAGCCTAATGGAGGAATCAATGACTTCCTGAAAAATAAATGGGTTGTATAATTTGTTTTCTTTTCTCAGTATGTAAAAACAACCTTGGAGAACCAAATGGTTTATTTTTGTTAGAATGCCTTGTTCTTTTCGAATCAAAAACATTAAGAATCAATTGTTGTAAAAAAAAAAAATAATCAATTTTAGACACTCGGTATGTATCTATACAATTAGTTCGATGTATGTGACAAAACTAACACAACTTGAACAAACTGTGTGAGATTTTGTACAACAAAGCCACATCGGACTATCAGTTTAAATTAGAAAATAACTAAAATAATTCAAGTCTAGGAAGAAAACAAAAACTTTTAAATATATTGTATACAACATTATTCAATTATTCGTTGATGTACAACCCAACAAACAACGGTGCATCCACATCCAAATACTATATTGCGTTGTAACCCCGTAAAACAAAGAGAGCGAGTAATAAGTGTATTAAGCGTGGGGCAACCATCTATAGCAAATTTAAGAATTAGATTGTTTATAAAAAACTAAAACCTGTACACAAAAACAGAGGTTGTTCTGTAGTTACTTACTTGATGAGAAATAGGTTGTTTTTATACAGAAAAAAGATGTTTATGACATGAGCAATAACACATATATCCATCATTTTAAAAAAAGTTCAAAAGCAGAAGCTATAATTTGAATGTCATCGTAAGTTATTACCTGGTTGCCGGCAGGGGGCGTTGTGGTGCTCTCCATACATCCTTCCACTGTAACCTGAATGAAACAAATCCTTTTATTCAGTTGGATAATATCGAAAGTCTACTTCATAAGATAAAAAAATAACTGGATTCCAGTTAAGTAAATTTCAGTTCCATATAAGAAAAAAAGTTTAAATGAGTACTGCGTAAATAGACGTGTTCATGTTTTGAGACTATTTAAGTGAACACTCAAGACTGCTCGAAATCTAATCACCTAAACATTAGAATGAACATACGAGAAACTTTGAGCTACCTTAGCTCAATCTAGAAACAATTTTGAAATTGAAAATAAATTTCAGACAAACGATTACAAGACATTTAATAACCACAGTTAGAAAACAAAAGACGCTGGCTCAATCCCTATTGGCCCAGCATGGTCAGGTGGTTAAAGCACTAGACTCGTAATCCAAGGATCGCGAGTTCAAATCTCCGTCACATCAAACATGCTCGCCCTTTTAGCCGTATGGGCGTTATAATGCAACGGTCAATCCCTCTATTCGTTGGTAAAAGAGTAGCCCAAGAGTTAGCGGTGGGTGGTGATGACTAGCTGCCTTCCCTTTAGTCTTACATTGCTAAATATGGGAAGGCTAGCACAGACAGCCATCGTGTAGCTTTGCGCGAAATTCATAAAGCAAAAAAAAACAATCAATTCCTATTTTAGTTTCACCTTTTCATACGTACCCTTTGAAAGGTAAATCACATTGTATGGTATTATTCGCTAAATTAGCTAAATATAGTAGGACACGCACTAACGTAATACTTTTACTATTTTAGAAAACAAAACTCGTTTATTATAAATTACAGCCTTACCGTGACGGCAAATTCTTCTCAAACTAAAATTAAAACCTTAGAAAACGATAGCCGTATTTTTTAATAATCAGTTAATTCTAACAAAATATTATTTTGAATATTACGTACAGACGTTTCACTAACCAGCATGTTAAAATCTTAACATGTTTCAAGCTGTTTCTGTTGATAAAAGGCATTATACTTATCATATTTATGTAGATGTTTCCTTTGAACTTCATTAGTAAACGTCTCTGATAAATCTTTTATAAAAGGTATCTTAATAATATACAAACTAAAGCTAAAAACAGGCCGACATACTGAAAGGTTTTCTTTACTTGATACACATATAAAAGTCACCACAACTGTCAAAAGCTTGGGTAGAGATGCTCACGTGATACAAATACTTTTTTTTTCACAAAAATAATAAGAAGTTCACGAACATCTAAACATTGGCAGCTACTTGCACAGTACTGTTTACGAAAGAATAAACAGATAGTGTGATTATAACATGTACAGCAATTTTCATTGCAAAACAAATAAACAGAGAAGCTTGTGAACATAGAGTTTCGTTAGAGGAGACAGAGGTAAACGCCTAAATAATGATATCGACATCGTACAATAATGCTCTTCAAAGGACCGATATCTGGACAAACGTACGCGTACAACAGTCTCGTCGCCACAGACAGATGGAGAAGGCTTACGTGTACAACGACAAGCGTCACAGTTGTCCCTTATATATTATGGTGTTATGTGTACAAACATGTGTATTCCATTACGTCAAGTCCATTTTAGCTATGCGGAAGTTAAACAGTTATAGAACCCACAACATTCACACCCTGTGCACAACCAAACACTTTTGATTGATTCGTTTTATTTTGTCTCCATGTGTTTAGTTCTAGTAATCACGTACACACACACACACATACATATCCAACTTATCTGCCATGATAACTTGAGGATCTCCGTCGAAATATAAATATATCTTGAACATGGAAAACTAATAAGGTTAGAGGTAATGAATAAATTCCTTGCTGGTTCATCCGATATCTCTGGTCTTATACCTAAATAACCAGAATATACCATGAATAAGTGATGCAGTGTTGGTATTAAAAAAACAACAGACGTTTACACAGACACTGCGTAAACCATGTCTCTCAGAAGTAACACGATATAACCTGGCACATTACAGAAACAACAACACAATAAAAGTGCAGAGATGGTCCTCTGGCTTTGTGGTAAAATAATATTAGATAAGAAGAAACAAATGAGCTTAAAAATTAAGTCGATTTCTTGACTCGCATGAACAAGCATCAATATAGTGTTTTACGAAAATAACCACTTTGTTAAATTTAACGAGCGTACAACTAAAACATATATACCAACATAAGGAAGAAAGCTTTCCTAGAAACTAAGAGACGCACCAGGCAAAAGAAAAAAATCTAATGGTAGTCTAAGTCCTTCGTGGAGCTCACTCAAACTATTTTATTCTTGCTCTATTATATTGATTTCTTTCTTCGTGGCGCTCTCTACAGAGCTTTGTCCGAAAGAAAAAAAAAGTTTTGTCCGTGTCACACATACACACAGTATATGCGCGGTTTATGTAACATTGTGAACATCAGCTAAAGTCTGCTGGTGGATAGAGGTCACGCTGTTAAAAGTAAGGTCTTTAACAATCGGATGTCGTTTTGGTGTTAAAAAATCTAGTGTTGATGTCACGGAGAGGAAAACCAAAGTTCACACACATACAAATATTATGTATACGTATCTATATGAGTGTGTATTTGTATGTTATTAAGGCTTTTCTTATTCTATTGAGAAATATAAGATCTTCTCTATAAACTCTAAAAATGTATTTTTACAAACTTTAAAATACATGAAATGTTAGTTAGATCATAAGTTTCTAAATTTTCTTTGTTTATACTATTAGGTGTTCAGAAAATCTGTTGTAAAGAGTGGTCTCTGAAAATGTGGAAGTATATGTCGCCTGTAACGCAGTAGCTTCACGAACCCCTCGACTAACCCTTTGATCCCCTTGAGAAGAATGACGGTTAAAAATACAACGAACGACTTCTACGGTGTAGTCTGCTTCTTTTGACAGACGAAAGGCATTAAAAAAAAACTCGCACGCTATTAATGCAGCCTCTAACCCTTTCTTTCGTAAGCTAGCTAGTCAGACTGGCCAACTCCAGAGTTCGGTTTAAACAAGAGCACATAAATCTATCTATTTATTTTTATAAAAATGCTAAAAAAATCGACGAGAGAGGTAGAGATAAAACCAGCTAAGCAGGTTTGTTTTTATCCACCCACCCTGTGATTTGAAGCTCCATAAGGAAGGCGTGCTCTCGAGTTGATGTCACTGCCAGGAACCGACTCCACTCACGGGCGTATGTTATGTATCGCATGGATTCTCTAACTGCTCCTGAAACAGGTTCTCCTTGCACGACTGGTCTTTTATAAAAACGCGCATGTTTTTCTCTGTTTTTCTTTTTTTCAACTCAAACATGCTGATTATGCAGATAAGTGCGACCAAGAATACAACGAGGTAGTCAGTATACAGCACGTTCGCTGCCCTAGGGGTAAAACGAGAGGACAACCACGTGCTTGGATTTTAAAAGAAAAATCACATGTGCAAAAAAAAATGGGGTTATGCAGAGTTCTGAATTCTGTAAACATCTCATTGCTACGACTTGTCTGCTTCAACTCATTAAAAACATACTTTACCAAAATGGAAAACTATAAATCTCAAATTCTTCCGTATTTCTTGAAACAAATATTGATACGTATACTAAAGATAAAAAAGGGAAACTATTAGAATACTTACCGTAGTTTTTATTATTATTATTACTAAATATTCATAACGCCAGGAAACAAATTAATAATAATAATCCATTTCAACTAAAAAAAGCCACTGACTTAATACAGTCAAATAAAGCAGAATGCTGTTCTAAATTATACTTTCAAACTTTCTATTTCTTAATTCAAATGTTTATCGGAGGGCAAGTGACTTTAAGATCTAGATAATTCATGAGATTGAGACTCAAAAAACATCGTGTAATATAAAGAAACAAGAACGCGATAAAAATACGAGCAGTCAATGTGATTGCATTCAGTAAGTATTCAATGAGTGAATGAGCTCACTGTCAAATATATTATTCCGTGTTAAAAGTGAGAGTTATCGTTTTTGTTTTTTTTGTGTGTGTGCTACTCCGTTACTCAGTGATTACCAGTATTTTTCATCGATTAGATTTGCGAACTGTGTTTTGTAAGAAAGTTAGATGTATATACCATTAGTCTCGGAATTTGTGTAAAAATATACTTTGTAATCTTAGGCCTACACTCTGTGTTAAGGTGGATGTAGGGATGTAGCGTGTGGCAAAAGTTATTGAAGAAATCAATCAATACCTGGACTGGATTTCTATAAAATAACCCTTCACGACCCTTCCAACGATATAAGACGTCACAACAATATTTATATATACAATTTCCTACTTCTGTTAAACCAATATATTTAAAACAGTCATTAAAAAATATTACATTTCTTATTAAAAAGCCGTTCACATTAACATCAGTACAATAACACAAACAGCGATCCTTTTGTCAACCAACTTCTATAAAAAATAAGGTTCCAGCTTACGGAAGTTTAAAAGTGAACATAAACACACTTGTACCTTACTTGGCGCAGCCATAAATCTGAGGGCTTCTAACGCTAAAATAAGGGTTTCGATCCTGACGGTAGGCATATCATTAGGTAGTTTGTGCTTAAAAATACACAAATAAATATTTATACTTAAGGATTTCATCTATATAGAAGTTGGCTTTTCCATTCTAATATTCTTGGTTTTAAAATCCTTTTTTGGACAACAGTAATTAAGTTGTCTTTTTTAATGTGTGTTTTTTGTATTCAAAGATACTAAAGTTTTCAGTTTTAGTGGACTTTCCATTCAAATATGATAAAGTTCTCTCTTTTGGTGGACTTATATTTAAAGATGATAAAGTTGATTGAACCGTTTGGGTGATCTCTGTTCAATATGTTATGATTCCTTTGGTTGGTTGTTTTTCTTTCTCATAAGTGCGAAATAGTTTCATAATGTCATGACAGTATTTAGTAATAATAGATTGATTTGATGTGTGAGATATTTCTTCTGTATTTCTTTTTATATTCGTGCAGCAGTATGAATATACGAGTCAATTATAGTTGTTTTCTTATAAAATATATTGTCTTGCATAATACAGAATCATTAGAAAACCATTTACAGACAAATTGAGTGTAGAGCACCGTTTGTTGGAAGTCATGTTCCATACGTCTAGCACCTACAGACGTCCTGCCTTGTTGTTTACGGCGTTGTATGTCAGAAATCATACACCACATATTTAAACACGTACAGGTAGCTTTCGTTATTGTGTACAATTTCTTGTGTTTTGGAATTTGGTGCTAAGCTACTCGAGAGATATCTGGGCTAGCCATCCCTAATTTAGCAGTGTAAGACTAGAGGGAAGGCAGCTAGTCATTGCCACCCATCGCCAACTCTTGGGCTACTTTTTTACCGACGAGTAGTGAGATTAACCGTCAAGTTATAACGCCCCAACGGCTGAAAGAGCGAACATGTTTGGTACGACGGGGATTCGAACTCGCGACCCTCAGATTACGAGTCGAACGCCTTAACCCACCTGGCCATGCCGAATCTAATTCAGTAGGAATCATTGTTGTTAATAAAAAAAATAAAAAAATTGTCTAATTTTAGTGAAATTCAACAGAAATTATTGTTGACAAGACACAGAATGCGTGCCTTCAGGTCATAATAGGTAGAGGTAATTTGGAGTTGTCATTAGCGTGTCAACCTATAAGTAAAATAATTTTGAGGTTATGTTGCTATTCATTCAAGACACGCACTAACAGGGTTAGTAGAATGATGTTACTACGCATATCTACCACAATATATACCTCATTATAAGGTAAGTACATTTCACCGAGTTTACAAACCGGGACGTCTAACAAAGTGAAAAAGACAGCATAGGTAATTCCCGACAACAGAAACATTAAGTGAAGTGCGATAGTGTAACTTTGTTGTCGAGTCAGAATATTTACCTACCCAGAGGTCGCTTTAAGATACAGATTTTCAAGTGATATGTAACGATGCCAATATCTCGTACAGCTAAAACACCTGGCATAAGGTAATTGTGTGGCTGGTTAACAACTGTTATTAACAACCGAGAAAAATACGTGAGTTTCGTTGACAAAAAAACTGGCATTAACCTCTATGGAAAATATATAAAGCTTAAATAAACATGGAAAGTCGTAATATTTATTCAGAACTTTATGTTTTACTAAGAATTGTAGTTTTTGTGTTGTTGTTTCACTAAGAATTCTATGCTTTAGTAGAAACTATGTTAGCACTTTACTATTCGATCGGTATGCATAAAGATTAGAAGTGCAAAGATGTTAATTTTGTTTTTCAGTTACAATATCCACTTTTAAAACACGTACATAATGGTAAGCCATGAGAAACATTACTGTTATCTAAGATATTAATACTCTTACAAATTACTTGTTATATTTTTGTTAAATAATTTATTCTATGAGAACTACAAATAATAATTCTTATTCCAAAAGAAACATCGGAACATTTAATTTCTCATTAAATACAGGAAGAGTTTTGTTCCATTCAGAGCCTCACTTTTAATGACAATTTGCTTTGTAATAAGTTTTTTTTTCGCTTAAATACAAATGGGACATCTAACATTATATTTATTCGGTCAAAACTTGGTTTGTACACTGAAACTAGCATCACTATTCTGTCAGTTAACTACACTCTGCCAAACTACAAGCAAATATTCGTATTCTGTCAAAACACAAATCATGTGGAACACTAAAGGTAACATCATTATTCCTACAGTTAGTTACAAGTAGTATTCGTATTCTGTCAAAACACAAATCATGTGGAACACTAAAGGTAACATCATTATTCCTACAGTTAGTTACAAGTAGTATTCGTATTCTGTCAAAACATAAATCATGTGGAACACTAAAGGTAACATCATTATTCCTACAGTTAGTTACAAGTAGTATTCGTATTCTGTCAAAACATAAATCATGTGGAACACTAAAGGTAACATCATTATTCCTACAGTTAGTTACAAGTAGTATTCGTATTCTGTCAAAACATAAATTATGTGGAACACTAAAGGTAACATCACTATTCCTACAGTTAGTTACAAGTAGTATTCGTATTCTGTCAAAACATAAATTATGTGGAACACTAAAGGTAACATCACTATTCCTACAGTTAGTTACAAGTAGTATTCGTATTCTGTCAAAACATAAATCATGTGGAACACTAAAAGTGACGTCATAATCTTGCCGGATAGTTACACTGTGTCAAACTATAAGTAATATTTTTATTTCCTAGATTTTTACATTAAACTCAAGTTATTCAGTTTCATACAACATTATAACTGTTTTCACACATGGATGTAACATTATTAAAAGTTGAGATTATTCATTCCTTATAACTACCGCCCCCCAGTGGCACAGTGGTATGTCTGCGGACTTACACACTAAAAACCGGGTTTCAATACCCGTGGTGGGCAGAGCACAGATAGTCCATTGAGTAGCTTTGTGCTTAATTCTAAACAAACAAATTATAACTACCAGTTGTACTGTATTTTGTCCCTATTCTAAGTTGGTAAGAATAGTATTCTGTCAAACTATCTCATCCAATTGAACGTTACTCTTCAGTTAAGTGTAGACGTTACACAGTTCAGTGAAGTTACAACAATAAATATTCCAAACATGCATCCGTGGTGCGCTTTTAAGTATTTTACTCAACGTCAATGAGACAATAATATCTAAGAGTCGTGTGTGTATATATATATACATACACAAGAATATAAGAATAGAATACTTAACAGCTTCAGAATACAAACAATAAAAATCTAGATATATTTAATTTTTAATTCATCTTAAATTTTTATTAAACGAGTTAGTCATACTGATTATATTAGAATCAGAGCGAAACACAGCCAAAACTGAAATAACCCCTAAAACATAAATTAACTATTTCAAACATTAGTTTGTTTTATTTTACATCATAAATTTAAAAGTACATAGCCATATAACGTGTATGTTAAATTTATCAGTTTCCTCAGGATGTGGTATGGTTAATATAAATGCACAAAGCAGATTTTTAACGCACGTTTTCATTTTTACTCATGATTATTTTATAATGTAAAATTGTGATAAAGAAATGTAAAAATGCTCATATTTAAATATTTTAGCAATAACAACTTAGGTATGCTTAAAATATTAACAAATATTATTCATCAACTAATAATGTGATAATATTTTATATTATGCTAGATATGATAATATTCTCTTAAGCATGATACAGTAATAAGATTTGTTTTCTGTACTTGTGAGTTGTTAGTATAACTTTGATAATGCACAAAACGTTGACTAATGACTCTTTAAAAAACAAAAATGAGTAGAAATAGATATTCAAGAACTTTATCTTCGTTTTGTTATAAAGAAATGGATAAAGTAGCGAAACTATAGGTCATTAATTTCATGAACTAGTTTGAGTAAAGCATTTGTTTTGGTGTGTTTTTGAATTTCGAGCAAAGCTACACGAGGCGTATCTGTGTCAGCCATTTCAAATTTAGCAGTGTAAGACCAGAGGGAGGGCAGCTAATTATCACCACTAATTCTTGGACTACTCTTTTACCAACGATAGTGGGATTGACCGTCACATTATAACGCTCCCACGGCTAAAAGAGCGAGCATGTTTGGTGTGACGGGGATTCAAACCCGTGATCCTTAGAATACGAATCGAGCACCTTAACCACCTGAACATGCCGGGCCTTTAAGTAAAAGAAAAAAACTTACTTTACATAATGCTTATGTACCTAGGTAAAAGATGTTTTTGATGATAATTTTGTTTTATTTCAGAATATTTCATAACATATTATTATTATACCGTGATTGTTTTTAATTTTATTGGTGAACCACATTATCAGTTACTATGAGCTTGTTTTTCTTTTTGTTTGTTTTTTTTATAAATCTCTGGTCTATCATATGACGGGCCATAGACCGACAGAAAATGTATAGAAAATATTTATAATTATTGGCATAATTGACTGCATACAAGAGCTATAATAAATACGAAAACAATTACAGCTTGAAACTGCTTTCAAATAATTCACTTATTCAGAGCTATATAAGGAGTAATTCGTGATTTCTTAGAATTAAATTTAGGTCTTCATTAGTCTTTGGGGTTTACGCTGCATTACTACTCTAAAAATATGGCAGGACCACAGAAAAACAGAATAGAAACGTTTACACAACAAATTCAGATTCTTAATGTAGAAACGTCTACATGAAACATTCAGATTCTTAATGCAGAAACTTTTACACGAAACATTCAGATTCTTAATGCAGAAACGTTTACACGAAACATTCAGATTCTTAATGCAGAAACGTTTACACGAAACATTCAGATTCTTAATGTAGAAACGTTTACACGAAACATTCAGATTCTTAATGTAGAAACGTTTACACAACAAATTCAGATTCTTAACGTAGAAACGTCTACATGAAACATTCAGATTCTTAATGCAGAAACGTTTACACGAAACATTCAGATTCTTAATGTAGAAACGTTTACACGAAACATTCAGATTCTTAATGTAGAAACGTTTACACAACAAATTCAGATTCTTAATGTAGAAACGTCTACATGAAACATTCAGATTCTTAATGCAGAAACTTTTACACGAAACATTCAGATTCTTAATGCAGAAACTTTTACACGAAACATTCAGATTCTTAATGCAGAAACGTTTACACGAAACATTCAGATTCTTGATGGCGACCAATATTAAAAAGCAATTTTCGCAAACTGTTTTCGCTTTCTTTAACTGATATTTGACTATATTTGCTACCAAAGAAAACTCCTTACATCAAAAGCACAAATGAGCAATAATCACGCTTCCTTTTTCGAAGATGAAACCGCGTAAATCAGGTGAAGGTATAAACTCACTGGGCAACGAAAGAGAACCATAGTTTTGCTTAAAAGGAATTAGAAACTTCGGTTTAATAAATGAAAAAATAAATCGCAACAGTGTATCGTCATATTTAATATCAACCTCATCTCTATTGTGTATTTCGTCATCCTTTGAATCCAAACAAAGTATAAACATTGTATTTATGAAACTACTGAAATGTATGACAAATCTACTAAGAATTACAATTGGTTCAACAATTCAAGTTTTGGTTATATTAAAAGTAACAAGAATAATAAAACTACACTGAGTTAGTTAATACCCAATGAGTATTCTTAACGTCATAAAAACACGTAGGTTGAAGAAGTGTCAATATAAAACGATAAAAACCCACATCCCAATGCTTCCGAAAAGAAGATCTTTCTTCTTCACAGGTAAATATCAATATTCATATGAATAAATACAGATTTGTTTTAAAAAACTGGAAATATTTATGTCTTGTAATTATAGGGTAATTGAAAAGGGTAAATATGGATAAAATAAAAAAGAGTAAAAATATAAACACATTAGGCAGAGAGAATGGTATTAGAATGATCACCATTCAGTAGAATATTGTATTACTGTACGGATATTAATCAGGGGGGAAGATATCCATTATTGACTCATTTTTTGTTGGCAGTGTTTACCTCTTAATTTAACATCCAGTAGTTTAATGTGCATTTTGAAACATTTCTTTAATAATGTTATTATACACATGATAATAAAACGATATAACTCGCGAGTTAAAGTGATGTGATGTTGGTAAAATAAAATATTTATTTTGTCTGTTTTAATTTATTCTTTCCAAAATTACTTCTGGATTACTTTTGTTTAAATGAATCACAAGGTAATGAGAAAGTTTAATGCGCAAGTGTTAAAATCAAACACGAAGCTTTAATATTTGATGTATAGCAACCTGTCATATTTCTTCGTGAACTATATACTGTGAAATATGTATAAATATAGTTCCCTTTATTGATATAATTATTTTCTTACCTATTTTGTAAGAATGAGTTAATATTTTAGTCAATAAGTGTGCTATATGTTGTTAATGAATATAATGCGATGTACTTAGTGTGATATAATTTGAAACATTCAAAGTACTATAAATATATTAAAATGATAACTTAAAGATAATATCTGAACCATAAATTTCTATTAACATAAAAACTATACATATCAATTTATATAAATGTACTTAAAGATATAAAACGCAAGTTTGAAAAACCTATAAAATGTACTGATTGATAGATAAGGTATCATTCACACATTTTTAATGTTAGGCTTAACTGTCAGTTAATACTGAAGGAGTTTACAAATTTGCTATAGTTTTGTATAAAGTAACAACCAGCTGCCTTAAAAAAAAATTGTTTGTGCCCTTAGATTATGAGTCAAGCGCTCTAACCACCTACCCATGCCGAACACAAATGCAAACATAGGAAAGATAACAGAAAAGTATGTGCGTGCGTGTGTTTTACTTATATCAAAGCCACATCGGGCTATCTACTGTGTCCATCGAAGAGAATCGAACTCCTGATTTTTAGCGTTCTAAATCCGAGGACGTACGTCTCTCCCAGAGAGAAACTATAGAAGAGAGCTGACTTCTGATATTCCAGAAGGAAACAGATTTGTAACTCTTTATGACGTTATACTTAGGGATTATAATGTCGTGAGAGTACATGTTTTTTTATAATTTCATTTCTTGGTAAATTTTGTAAGGCCCGGCATAGCAAGTTGGGTCAAAGCGTTCGACTCGTAATCTGAACGTCGCGGGTTCGAATCCCCGTCGCACCAAACATGCTCGCCCTTTCAGCCATGGGAGCGTTATAATGTGACGGTCAATCCCACTATTCATCGGTGAAAGAGTAGTCCAAGAAATGGCGGTGGGTAGTGATAACTAGCTGCCTTCCCTCTAGTCTTACGCTGCTAAATTAGGAACGGCTATCGCAAATATCCCTCGTGTAGCTTTGCGAGAAATTCAAACAAACCAAACGAAAATGTACCCGTTTAACTTCGTTACATAGAATAGACGGAAAACGATTTTTTTTTCTTTTTCTACAGTGGTAAAAACATGAAGGAGTTCGAGCTATATTAAACAAGACAGTGTGAGATCAAATATGTCTTTATTTCAAGAAAATCTTTAAAATAATTTTGTTTTAAACTCCGAGATTTTGTTTGCAGAAGAACAATGCCCAGGTTAATTTTTTAATTACACAACGTTGTTAATTTTTATGATTATACATTATATTAATCATTTCTAAATATATTGTAGAATATGATAATGAAGGTAGCATTATGTTGATTCTAATACCATTTAAACCACTACTGAACATCGGATGTAACTGGTGAAGTAACATTTCCTTAGTGGCAGTTGTTTTGCTGATAGTGTATTTGTTTATTAATAACTATCAGTTATTGGGCATTACATTAAGCAGAATTTTTCTGTATTTATAAGGGTGAATTTCTTTTTTTATCAAGTGTAATAATCACAAATCGTATAAAATCTTTAATGTCAAGAATATTAATTAAGCACACGAAAATTAAAATATTATTTTGGTTTAGAATCGTAAAACCCCAAATTACCTTTCCCTTTTTGCGTACAGATATCTGTAGTCAACTTTCTAACGAGCTTTTAACTTTACAAAGGTAGAACAAAGGTTTCGGCTGAGCATGGTTCATTAGTTTGCGTGTTGAACAATAGATTCGAATTTGCGTGATTCGGCCTCGTTACTGACTCAAAAAATAAATAAATACCGTTCCGCTATAGCCAGGTGGTTAAAGCACTCGACTCATAATCTGAGGGTCGCGGGTTCGAATCCTCGTCACACCAAACATTCTCGACATTTTAGCCGTGGGGGCGTTATAATGTGACGGTCAATCCCCCTATTCGTTAATAAAAGAGTAGCCCAAGAATTGGTGGTGGATGATGATGACTAGCTACCTTCCTTCTAGTTTTACATTGCAAAATTAGAGACGAAGACGGCTAGCACAGATAACCCTTGTGTAGCCTTTCACGAAATTCAAAAAATAACTGTGCTTCGTATTTTGGGGTCATAAGAATTTCGTAAGAGTTACAGCACCATCACACTATTCGACTAAAGTATTCCACGTTGAGTAGATAATATGGATAATTCTCTTCAATTCAACACAAATAGTTTTCTTTTAAAGACATCCCTAGAGATCTTTCTTTTATGAAATAACCTTAAGAAATTTTTGCAGAAGTCTTTGGAAAGGTTTTTTTTTTATTTTAATGAAATTCTTAATTAAAGGTGTTTTTTTTTAAGATTGTGTTACTAACATATCCTTTATTCTCGGATATCTTCGACAATTTCCTTTTTCTCCTTAGATATATCCCTAGAAGGATATCCTTCCTGTCAAGGGTGTTCGTAAAGACACCTTTCTTCTTATAATTTTTTTTTTACAAAGTTAGCCTAAGAATAATTGTAAGGTGTCCTTAGGAAAGCTTTTTATGATGAAGATATTGTTAGAAGACATTTTTTGATGAAGGTGGCCTCGGAATTGTTTTTACAAAGGAGAAGGAATCCTCAAAAAATTTTTTGTTTGAAACTTTTTAATGCAATACTTTTTAACACAGAGTTCTGGCTTTAGATTTCCTGGAAACGTATAAAATGTTTTACCTACAGCTTAAGAGATAAAGTCTGAGATTATCAAATGAAGTTCTACCACAAAATTCCCCAATGAAATATTAAATACAGATAAGAGCATCTAAATTCATTGAAAATATGTCAGTGCACAAGGTAACACAATTGTCCAAACTGTGTATTTGGTATGACCTAAAATTCTTCATAAATGAGCGTATAGCAACACCATTCATAACTTAAGATTACTTGTGGTTGTAACACACATTTCTCACAAAACGTCAAGACTTTTATGGAAACTTTTCACTGTAATATCTCATTGGTAAAGCACACTGTTGGTATTAAGGATACGGCTCTATTCTTCAAGCACACTGTTGGTATTAAGGATACGGCTCTATTCTTCAAGCACACTGTTGGTATTAAGGATATGGCTCCTATTCTTCAAGCACAACTCCACCGTGACCTCTGCAAGTTGATACTGACATCTTTAAGCTTTAACCGCAGATATTACTGCAAGAGACATTTTATATTACACAAATAACTAATCTGTTGAAAGGAATTTCGATTATCCGTTTTCACTAATACTTTCTTAATTGAACAGTGTGCTGCTGTAACGTATAGCCTAATGACATAAATAATTACTATCCTGGCTTGCTCCTCATGAGAACCATCTAGAAAAGCAACTCAGGCAATTATTTCGCCAAGATATAAAACTTTAAAAGAACTGCTAATCTTGGGTAGTATCACACGCAAAGTATGTTGTATCTACCATTCTGCTTTAAACGTAAAGTCATATTGGTGTAATATATGGTGTTTTATGACAAATAAAATTATCCATTTGAAATCCGATAAAAACAAAACAGATACCTAAACATTAGAAGGAATTTTGATCCTCAATCATATGATTGGTACTAAATACACAGTTAGCTAAAATATGGACAATATTTAAGTACCAAAATAAGTAATACCTGGTACTTTACAAAGACATCTTGTTGTCTTTAAAAAAAATCAAGAATGTCAACTTCCAAGAAGTCTATTACAACTACATCAATTGAACTGACAGGTAAATCATCAGATAGGATTGTTGTTATTACAGTTTCTTCGACTATCTTTGTCACAAAAGTTGTTGTTTACTTTTAGTTGTGACTAGAAGCGGATGCTGGAAAATGATTGCCTTGCAGAGTTTCTTAAGCTTCTTGCATGTTATCTTGTTAAAACTGCCAACAGATAGTTGAGCTTCAGTCCAATAGGTTTTAGGTTGGATCGTTCTTTCATAGTTGTATCCTCATATCGTGAATGAAGGAGTTGTCCAAAGTTGGTGGGAACTCATTTCTCAACTGTGATGGAGAAGTTCAAAATCCATTCTTCGAAATGTCCTACCCTTTGATAGTATTGTTCAACAATCTTTTTGTATGAATATCTATTCATCTTTGGCAAGGGTCATTGCTTACCTTCCAACTATAGTCTGTCCATGAGAATATTGTACTCTCAAATAACCGAGGTTCATTTTAACCACATATATAGAAGACATATATCTCACTCATTGTTTTACACCTACTGCCTCCAAAGTGTATTAATCCTATACATACCACAAACAGAGCTATGGAATATCTTGATAAAAAGTATTTCAATATTATAAAACACAAGTAACTTGTCATTAATGAAAACCTTTGCTATCATAAATGAAAATCATTCTAAAAGAAAAACTTCTATATTTAAAAAAAAACAATTATGTGGCTTTCCTTAAATGAATATAAGAACAAAAACTAGTTACTATCGTGAACCAGAATATACTGTCTCTGTCGCTTTAAGGTACAAGTCTTCTAAACCTAAAAAGGAGTAATTTTATCGTCATTAGTGTCAAATGTGGGTTAAATTGTAAAATGTTTAAAAACTTCAAAGATTTGAAAACACTGAAGTATCCCAAGGTGTACTAACAAGTTTTCTTTTTGAATTCGGTGGGCTCAGCAGATAGCCCGATGTGGCTTTGCTAAAACAAAACACTCACACTTTTTTTCCGAATTATATAGACATTTCATTATTACCTTGAACTGTTCATACAAATTGCAATACATTACTTGCCAGTTTTTTGCTCAATCAACTGTACTCACAAGATGTTCCTTTTACACGATGTGGTAATATTGTAAAGTTTGTTGTCAGAAGTAGTACTTTTATCAATATGTTGTTTTCAATGCAAGTTCAGTACATAAATACGTACGCCCCCTAGTGGCACACAGGTATGTCTGTGGACTTACAACACCAGAAAATGGGTTTCGATACCCGTGGTGGGCAGAGCATTGTACATCTTTATGCTTATCTTCAAACAAAGAAACAAAAATATGTACACACATGCATATTGATTGTTGGTAAGGACATTTCTGTGGAAGTACTCAGAAAAAAAATTATGAAAATTTCAGAAGTTATGAAAATTACATAGCTCGACCTTAGGTTGTTGGTGTATGCAGAAGAGACCTCGAACAAGGTCGCAGCGAATTTCATGACGTCATTGATGTGCATGCATGCCAGAATTGGATCCTTGCCAAGACCCATTTTCTGTACACTTTAGACAGGGCACGAGAGTAGGAAAATATTATCCAAGTGCTCACTCAATGTTGCTCTCTTTCATGACTGAACTTTTATTTCTTTTTCTACAGATAATGATCATTATATATATTACCGTATTAAGTCTAAAGATGTATTTACTTTACCCTTTAGTTAAGATATTTAAAAACCTAACTAAAGAGATAGTATGATATCAGTGTAACATGGAGAAACATGACGTCTGTCATGAGTTTTGCTAATCGCCACTTGTTTTGGAATTTCGCGCAAAGGTACATGAGAACTATCTGTGTTAGCCATCCCTAATTTACCAATGTAAGACTAGACGGAAGGCAGCTAGTTATCACCACCCACCGCCAACTCTTGGGCTACTCTTTTACCAACGAATAGTGGGATTAACCTAACATTATAACGCCCCCACGGCTGGGAGGGCGAGCATGTTTAGCGCGACGCGGATGCGAACCCGCGACCCTCAGATTACGAGTTGCACGCCTTAACGCGCTTGGCCATGCCGGGCTCACAAATCGCCAATCTTAAGCAATACAGATAAAGTCTTGCCAATAATAATATATTATTAGAATTCAGAAATTATTTGATTAATTGGTTGCGTTAAAACCAACACGTTTGTGTAAAAAATGGTAAACATAATGATACAATGAACAGTAACAAATTTTTGAAAAAGCAACTGTGATAAAAACAAGGTTTCTTCACAAATAAAGACAGCATCTGAAATCAATTATAATTCGAAAAAACATAACAGCCCACAAACAACTAACAATAAGAAAGGTCGAAAGTAACGAAAAAAATCAACAAACATACTGAGTTAACAATCAAAAAGGTAATCAGCTATGACAACCCATAGGCATAGCTGCAGTTAAAAATAAATAAAGGTAATCAGCTACGACAACCCATAGGCATAGCTGCAGTTAAAAATAAATAAAGGTAATCAGCTACGACAACCCATAGGCATAGCTGCAGTCAAAAATAAATAAAGGTAATCAGCTACGACAACCCATAGGCATAGCTGCAGTCAAAAATAAATAAAGGTAATCAGCTACGACAACCCATAGGCATAGCTGCAGTTAAAAATAAATAAAGGTAATCAGCTACAACAACCCATAGGCATAGCTGCAGTTAAAAATAAATAAAGGTAATCAGCTACAACAACCCATAGGCATAGCTACAGTTAAAAATAAATAAAGGTGGACAGCTACGAGAATCCAAAGACACAGATAGCTCCTACTACAAGTCACAAAGATATATAGCTATAACAATACATAAGCATAGCTGTAGTTACAAAAACGTAAGGCTATGATGATTCAAAAACTACCCATTTCACAAAAGCAAATATTCGATATCGATTATAAATTATCACTTATCTCCACAGTATTACAGATATCGCAATCAGCATGTTACAATGACACTCTTTTCCTTTGACTAAATTAACAGAATAACGAGTTTAGATTTCTGTTTTACTTCTTAACAGAAAGTACGCTATTTCCTAATAATCTTTAAAAATTATAAATAATAAGGTAAAAAATAAGAAATTCTAGTTAGTCACTGCCTTTTCTTTAGTTTTGGTTATTATTTCCCACATACTCGATCTTGCAAATAATTTTGAATATGCAAATTAGCCAATATGAAGTATTTTTAAAAAAGTTGATATCGTTTGGTATTATATAGGTAGTGACTTGGTTTGGCGTTTAAATTTCGCGCAAAGCTACACGAGATTAAGGCACTCGACTGGAAATCCGAAGGTCGTGGGATCGAATCCTCACACCGAACATGTGCGTCCTTTCAACCATGGTAAGTTATTGCTTGACGGTCAATCCCACTATTTTTTGGTAAAAGAGTCGCCCAAAAGTTGGCGGTGGGTGGTGATGAGTAGCTGCCTTCCCTCTAGTCTTGCACTGCTAAATTAGGGACGGCTTGCGCAGATAGCCTTCAAGATTCAAACCAAACCTGCATTACATAACTAGTAATCAGTCGCATTTCGTCACTTCACGACCTAGTGATGTTGAATTTACGTTCAAGGTGCGGTAAGAACTCAAATATTTCATACTGTTACGTTCGAATTTTATTTACGCATAGATTCTGTGTTTAGATGCAACAACTGACGAGCCACTTGTTTCTAAGGCGAACATATTTACTGAAGCACTTTAATTAATGATTATGACAACCAGTATTTTAAGAGGTAAATTATAAGACAAAAAAATGTGTACGTGCGTACAATAATGCTTATGCGTTATTGGCGATTCATTCATCCTCTTGTGGACTCAGCAGATAGCTCGATGTGACTTTGCAATGTGAAAACACACACACATCCTCTTGTGAAAAATACTCAGAACCTATATATTTTGTATATGACAGATTTACACCCAAACCATGTCATTCAGAATAGCTTCGTAGAGATTGGGTTTTTATTTTTGCAACTGAAAATCCATAATGTATACACAATTTCATTACCACGTATAATCTAGAAATACCATAACCGCGGCCCGGCATGGCCGGGTGGTTAGGGCGCTCAACTCGTAACCTAAGGGTCCCGGGTTCGAATCCCCGTCACACCGAATATGCTTGCCCTTTCAGCCGTGGGGGCGTTATAATGTACAATTAATCCCACTATTCGTTGATAAAAGAATAGCCCAAGAGTTGGCGGTAGGTGGTGATGACTAGCTGCCTTACCCTCTAATCTTACACTGTTAAAATAGGGACGGCTAGAGCAGATAGCCCTCGTGTAGCTTTACGAGAAATTCTAAAACAAAATATATCATTCTCGTACAGTGTTATAACTGAACTTTAAGGGAATCGCCATTAAAAACTTTCCATTTCTGCACATCTCACAAGAGTGAGCGGAGTAAAATTATTCCACTAATATAGTGGTTTCTAACCGTTTTTATGCACTGCACCCCTAAAAAAAATTTAATGTTCTCGCACCCCTCACAGTTATTATTCATTTAAGAATAAAGGTGAAGGTGACCAAAACAAAATTTTATAATTAGTTTTTAATGATACATAAACAAAAACGACACATTTGGAAAAGAAAAAATATTACAACAAACTAAAAGTTGCATAAGCCCTACAAAAAAATGTTATCCTGCACCCCTGGTTAAGAACCACTGCACTAATACAATAAATGTGAAATAATCTCTTTCAAACGAGTTAAAGGTGGACTACTTTTCGTTCGAACAGATTTTTGTATTAATTTACTTAAAGAGTTAAATTTTGCTTTAAAGGCTTTATCACACTGTAAAATAATAAAACAAACATGTTTGTATTGATATATCCTACACAAGTAGCTTTTATTCGTTATTTAATCCTCACACCATCAATACACTGATATCGAAATATAATACTATCCAATTGCAGATGAACATTTTACAATTTCAACTTATGCGAGCAAGTAGCCACTAGCTACAGTAAATCACCACGAACCGTATCAGAGGGCTACTTGTTATGATATCAAGTTATTCTTTGTCCGTGATTGAGCATAAAAAGAAAGGCCAGAAAACAAGATAAATAAAAATATCAATAATCCTGCAAATATAAATAGTAAAACTAAAAATCCCTATTTTGACTCTATCTAATATAGCACTAGGTATCAACATAGAGCTAAAATAGAGGTTTGAAGTTTGAGTAAATAAGGTATTCATGGTGTGCTCCTAATAGTAAAACCACATCGGGCTATCTGTTGTGTTCACCGAAGGGAATCGAATCCCTAATTTTAGTTTTGTGAATCCGTAAACTTTACCGTTGTCTCCGCGAGGGACAAGGTCTACAGGATTTCCATCTTTGTTTTCTTAATTTTAAGATTTCTATATGCAGGTTGTTAAATTTCCAACCATTTATTTATCTTGTCCTACTTAAGTAACAATGTAACAAGATTATGCAGGGGTGTTAGGTTTCTAAATAGCAAATACCTTGAACAAGGATATGTCATTGTAGAACCTGTGGAGGAAAACTGTTTGAAACAAAGATATTTTATAATTACAATTCTAAAGATACTATTTGTTCTTTAAAATGTACGATCTCCATTTTGGAGACACAGTGAACTTATGAAGACTTAAAAATATATCCATGAATGTCACGTGAGGAGGCTGTGTATTTAGTTAGTCTTTTATTCTTGGCATTTTAATGTTTCTAAGAAACATTGTTTAAAGTTTTTCTATTTTAGAAGTATTAAAAAATTTTATGGAAGAGCAAAATATTAAATTTCTAAACATATTTTTATTGACTGATTGGCCATTTTTCTAAATCGTTAAATTTAAATCTGTTGTGGGCAAAGTTTTCAAAGGTAGCATAGATTAGAAATTAAGACAGTTTGGCCTGTATTTTAATAACACACGTGTATTAAATGACGTAGGCAGAGTTTTACTGATATTTTTGTTGTTTCTTTTAAATCTAATTTAAAGATGTTTCAAGAAAAAAATTTAACACAGAGGACAATGTTATATTTCTAACCATTTTAAATTCTGTCGTTTAAATTATTGTTATTAAAGTGATGTGGATATACGTTTAAAATGTTTTTAATAATTATTATTTACTTTTGGAGCAACTGCTTACTGGTAAGTGTTTGTCTGACTTTAAATATTTTGTCATTGAAAAAAGCAAAAACTTGTCAAATAATATTTAATGAAAAGTTTGAAAAGCACATTACAGTTTAAACTTCATTACTTTTTATTTTTGTTTAAGACCTTTCTTCACACACTATTAAACGAAGCATGTTATGTTTTCTTAAAAACAGTAATTTTGATCCTAGACGTCGTATGTTTTCTTTACTTATAATATAGTTACTTAACTTATGAGTTAGTGTTCCAACTTCAGGAGATTTCTCGCTCCGAATGGTCCGTCGTAATTTTGTTTTTATAATTCTGTTTTATTAGCTGTACTGTAACTATATTCCCTTAACTGGCTATAAATGGTAAATGTAGTTTATTTATGAGACATTGGAGAGTATAAACATTCACATTTGCTCTTAATTTTTAACTATTTATTTTTCTTCCACGCATGAGGTCTAGGAATATAGGTTAAACCTCACACACACCATATTCCTGCTACTACGTGGGTCATATTTTTTAGTTAGATTTAGATGTATTTTACTTTTCTCAACTACAGTCTTGCGTAATATGATTTTTGTTTTGAGTACTCACTAATGGTTTTTTGTTTGTTTTGGAATTTCGCGCAAAGACACATGAGAGCTATCTGCGCAAGCCCTCCCTAATTTAGTAATGTAAGACTAGAGGGAAGGCAGCTAGTCATTACCATCCACCGCCAACTCTTGAGCTACTCTTTTACCAACGAAAAATGGGATTGGCCATCATTTTACAACGCTCCCTCAGCTGAAAGGGCGAGCATGTTTTGTACGACGGGGTTTCGAACCCGCAACCCTCAAATTACGAGTCGAACGCCTTAACCCGCCTGGCCATGCTGGGCCAACACTATCAAATGTAAAACAAATAAATGGATAAAATTATTATAACGTGTAAAAAATGTGAAAAAAAAATGTTTCTTAACGAAATTCAAATAAGATGGTTAATCATACCTCAGACCACAAGGACAATTACAGAACACTGTAAGGCAACTTGACGTCTCCACTGCTCTTTTGTTTAATGTTTCAGTAAAATAAAAGCTGCATAAAAACAGGCAAATCAACAACAAAAAGTCTTGGATTGTACTTATCTCCTAGCGATACATCAATCTTAAAACTTTACTGGAGCTGGTGTTTAAAATAAGTGTTTTGTTAAACATTCCTGGCAATACACTTCAAGTTAGGTCAAACAAAAATGAAATTCAAGATAACATGCAAGTGAGAAGGAAATATTTGTAAATTCGCTTTAATAAACATATAAGTAGATATGAAAGTATCACATATTTCCTGATATTCATGATAGTGAGCAGAGTTTATAGATGAAAATTCAAACCTATATAAACAGTGACAAAAAGGTATAGAAAACAAAACCAGAATATTGAAAGCGGGTGAAATCCCAAATTAAAACTATCATTCGAAACGAGTTTTGAAATTATAATATTTAGCAACATAATTCTCTGGACAGGATTTTTAAGTCCATCTCAGATTAAAGCTTGCATCGAGGCTAGGGCGCTCGACTCACCGAAAATGTTCGCCCTATCAGCCGTGGAAGAGTTATAAGGTACATGAATTTTACTATCCCTTTGTGAAAGAGTAGGCCAAGTGCTGGCAGTGAGAAGTGTTGACTAGCTGCCTTCCTTCTGGTATATCACTTCAAATTTAGAACAAACAGCTCTCATACACTTGTGTATGAAATTAAACAAACCAAACACATCATTACAGATTATCTCCAGCTAGCCGCTGTTGGGTATTATACAACTCTGTTAAACGAAACGATATGTCCTAATCACGAAGAAAAAGAAAAAGTCACTACTAAAAACAACAGTTAACTGCAAACATTGTACCTTAAAGGAACTATTATGAGCATATATTAATTAATTACCAATAATAATATATAGTGTACTTTCTTAACAAACGGTACAATTTTGTTTTATAGTTTTGTTGCTTGGTCTGTTTTGCGAAATATTATTACAATTTTGAATTTGAAGTTTCGTTTTGATAAAACTTACTGGTTAAGTATTATTCGATTACAAGTTTAAACTTGTACAGCAAAGAAAATTTGTTTTTAGAGCAGGTACAAGTTGAAACTTGTAATAAGATAATCTTAATTTTGTAGCAAGTGACAGATTTATTAGTGTCAATTTCAATATCTTGGTAAAAACGTTTAAAAAATGACCTTTACATTCCACATATACATAATTGTTTTTTAAAATTTTAATAGACTTTTTGCCTTTACGATTTCCACAGAGTTTTATTGGAATTATATACATATCTGTAGTGTAAAAGGTCTTTGTGCCTTTTTACCGAAATTAATAAATCCATCCAGTATGCACCATAAATTTTGATTGACACTTTCAATATTTTTATATTTTGATTTTTTCTTTAAAATATATACACGTACACACACACACACATATAGATATATACTGACTTTTAATTCAAAATCAAGGAATTTTCTACGAAACATGACATCTCATTTCAAAACTTTTTTTAAAAATACATAAATAATTGTTATGGAAATTAGCACAAAATTGTGACAAGGCTTCTTTCGTAAGATGTGCAAGTAACGTGCACAGTTAGTCAGTTAATTTTTGATCACGGTAAAAACTTCCAGTTGATTAGATGATACTCAAAGTCCAGTCAGTTTTAGTATTATTAGTTACTTATGAGCCGAAATAAGTTTAACAAAATAAAATTCAGGTATTTTCCACTGAGAAATTCATAATAATTGTCAACAAACTGCCAGTTAATATTTCGAGGTTCTTGTTGCTAGCGCTGAAGTGTTCACAAATAGGAAATGAACACCGAATTTTCTCGTTGTAAGTCCATAAAGTTTCCTGGTTTAAAGTTTAAACTAAATTTTGTGAAGTGAACACATAAAATAGAACTTAAATTTTAAAAAAAAAATCTATATGAGAAATGTCTGCTAAAATGTTACTGATTCTCGACTAGGCCTACACCGAGAGGACGCGGATATTTCCCCGGGGTTCAACCACTTACGCGTGTACGCGACAAAATTCCGAAAACTGTCTGGAGAGGACGACACCCAGCAGTTCTTTCCCGAGGCCAGTGATGGCTCTCGGCATCTCTGCTTCCGGCTGTTTCATCACGTGTAACTTACTGTTTATGAAGTATGTAAATATTATAAGTTGTCAGTCTCGCACAAATCCAGATTCGAGGTTTATAGATAACCTTTGGAGACCAACTTGCAAAGAAAAACGTACAACATGCCAAAAACCATACAGGCCGTGTGAAAAGCAAAACTTCTGGTTCAGGTAAGTCCCTAGATTAAAAACGTTTCATCATTCTTGAACAGATTAAACTATAGAAATAGAAAACTGCCCGATTTGCTAACTAATTAAACAAGAGGTTAAAGTGCAAGTCGATCAAAGAAAAAAAATGATGAATGTCGCACGACGAAAAATGTAAATCAGCGTTTCAGTTGAACAACTTGAATGTGTACCTTCATCAAGATATTTACAACGAAGGTTTATTTTGGTTTGTTTTGAATCTCGCGCAAAGCTACACGAGAGGTATCTGCGCTACCCCTCCTTAATTTAGCAGTGTAAGACTAGAGGGAAGGCAGCTAGTCATCACCACCCACCAACAACTCTTGAGCTACTCTTTTACCAACGAGTAGTGGAATTGATCATACATTATAACGCCCCCACGGCTGAAAGGGCGGTCAATAATCTGTACAGTAATCGCAAATAGTCCTCGGGTAGCTTTGTGCGAAATTCATAACAAACAGTACTGTGCAACTGAATTATTAATTAAAAAATTGAGAAAAACATCTACTTGTAACTTCCTTTTTTCTGCAGCATTAAAAGGGAGAGAAAACATAATTAAAGCATATTAAAATGGTCAAGATATTTGTAACCTTGGAAATGTTGTAGTCGATAAAAGAAAACTGATTAGAAAGCACTCAACTTCTAAGAAATGTTGAAATTCTCCTTAAAAATTAAGTAGATATTTTGTACCAGAATTTGGCCTAGCAGTGTATGAAGCACAAGGTTTCACGCAAGTTAGCCTCACCTGTTAATGCATTGTTCGGGTTAAACTGCCAGGAAATATGAAAAAATATAACGAAATTCGGTCCCAGTTTCTAAAACTAAAACAGACAGAAGAAATAACCGCCCCTTTGAATTTCAAAAGGTGCCTGAACTGAGTTCCATAAAGTACCGGGACAATCTCACTCAGGATTTCTGTATGTGTTTTCTTATAGCAAAGCCAAATGGGGCTCTCTGCCGTTTCGACTGTAAGGAATCGAACCCCTGATTTTAGCAACATAAATCCCTAGGCATACCGCTGTTCTACCTACGGACACACTCTTGGTTTAAAAGAGTTATTTTTTTGTTGTTGTTGTTGTTTAGAATTAAGCACAAAGCTGCACAATGGGCTATCTGTGCTCTGCCAACCACGGGTATCGAAACCCGGATTTTAGCGTGTAAGTCCGCAGACATACCGCTGAGCCACTGGGGAGCAAAAGAGTTATTTAATGCTGACTTTAATTTCTTGCTTTACTGGTTGAAACTCGTAAAATAACTAAATAAAAAGACACAAAAATACTTAAATTAGCTCTTATTTCACGTACCTAAACTGAAATGACGTGTAAACAGAAATTAGTGTGGATCGCATGAAATAAATACACACGCATACACAAATATTAAGTCGATCTTCCTTATAGATTAACTTCAAAAAGAAAAACGTCGATATAAAAAAATAATTAATATATATTTATCTTGCTGAGAATAGTTTGTTGTTGTTTTTAGAATTGCACGTGAATGTGACATATACATTACTTTTGAGGCGAAGGCTTGCTTTAATACATATAGCTGTAACATTTAAGGACATAACATTTTGTTCGCACATAAATGGTGAAGTGAAATGGAAAGCATATTCATTATAGGAACATATCGCTTGCATCTAAGAGAAATTTTGGTCTAACGTGTAAAAAATAAAACTAAGACGAATCTGCGAATTCAGGAGGTCTACATAACGACAGAAAAAGATAATAAGTGTATAACTTTTCTTTATATGAGAGAAAGCTTGGAGCAACTTGTACAAATCCGATAAAAAATAAAATTGCATGTAGTGTCTGTGATTACAGGATGTCCACGTAACAATAAAAAGAAAATATGTCTCAACTTTCTTTTTTTATAAGTGACAAGGTTTGTACACGCATGTTAATGTGTCCAAGAAATATACATAAATGGGACGATTTTGTTATAAAAGCGGGTGCTATAAAATGAACTAATATACATTGCTCTTATAATCGATATAAATATGTGCATTCATGTCATATTTACTTATGTAACTGTTACCTGCTGTTGGCACCATGCAGATAGCCCACTGTATGGACTTGTCCTTAAAAATAGACGAAACAAATTACGAAACATGTAATAATATACGAAGGACAGATTTATCAATGAGTTATTCGAAGAGAAGTCTGCTTACCTGTGCCATTTACGTTGCGTGACAGCGTATGATTTCCGAGGCACCCCACAGGTACCGGAGGAGCAGGGGGGGCCCCCCCAGGGCCTGGGACAGTGGTGGCTGTAGCGTCAGACGTGGATGGCACCGAACAATGATTCATCAACTCACGAACGTGGTCCATCGGTGGAGTGACACAGAAGGGCTGCAAGGGGCCCATATAAAATGGAAAGAACGCCAGAGTTAGGCCCTTGTTCGGGTTCTCAGTTACAAGAGAAAAAAGTTGAATATATCATGAGAGGGAGTAGTTTTAAACTTCAATCGTATTTACTATATCGTGGTTCAGTAAACCCTGCAGATGCGTAATTGTGTGATGACTGAACGAGATTTCATTCTATATATGAAGCCCAAGACAAAATTGCCACCTCATCGCTCAAGATATTATAATTATCAAGTTACCCAGCCATTCTGTAGTTGTTCGTGACGTAAACTTCTGGTAAAAAACTGCTAACTGATTGAAAATACGTTTGATAACTACCATTTTTTTAAACTAAATTCAAAAACTAATCCACGAATCCCGATACCCTTAACTACAAGAATCCACTTCGATAACTCCTTCCTCCTGTTGAAACTAATAAAGACTTTGTTTTCCAGCTACAATATTAAAGAACGCTCGTATAGAGACTGAGTGTCAACGCACGCAGAGCAGAAGGAGAAAGACAGACTAAACGAGAGCAAAGGTTGGAGAGAATACGAAACACACGAAGCAGCTCCGCCTCGTGACTGGCTGACTCACAGGTGGCTGCTACACTACTGATATATATCAATAATACAAACAAACAGACACTGTAACATGTAAACTTTACTCACTATCCTTCACAACACTGGCAGCGCCAGTGGGTTCATCGCCAAACATCTACTGTGGTACAGAAAGGAAGAGAACCTGTCAGTTAGGACTCGCTGGAGGTAAAACTTTACTCTTCTACTCGAATGAACATTTCAGCGAATTGTTGTCTCCTAACTTCTTACTTATTGTAAAAGTTGTGTATTAGAATGATTATATTTGTGGAGTTAACTAACCGAATTTCTCTCTATACGTGCCCCTCTGTAGTCTATGGACCGAGCGTGTACTAGTAGTCAGCGTGCTGGCCGATTGCCTGAAGGTCCAGAGTTCGCGTCCCATTGCTGCAGAAACTTTTTTTACACTTATTTGGTCACATCCCACTATTCGCTTACAACATTCCAATATTTCTTTTGACTAGCTGTTTTCCCTGCAGTCTAACAATTCAAAATTATAGACAACGGCGCAAACAGCTCTTGTGCATAGCTAAGTGCAAATATCCGAAACAAATGTACCCAACATCTATTTTTCTTCTACTTAACTGAAAAAAAACTCGTATTAACAGATTTTTCAATATTTACAACCATTTTTACAACTGATCTCATCAATTTAATAACACATATACAAACGAGTCATTTAACATCTGTTATTAAGCAAGATATAAAGTTAACTTTTTTCATCGATTATGTATAAGGCCAAGTAACATAAGTTGATTGTACCCTGGTACTAATTCACGATATACACCAGGCTATCTATCTTGATATGTAAAAATAAAATCTTTAAACGATGCACATGGTGTTTCTTTTTGCAATAATGAACACATTTGTTCACAGCATTGTATTTATTTGTATTAAAGCAAGTTTTCTTTCAAAGTCTTACAAACTATTAATGAAATTTATGCATATAGTTACATTTTTATAAAATTCAACGATTCATTTTTGACGCCAAAAAGACGCGTAAAATGTCATACCATTAATCATTTTTAATTCAAAAAAGAAACAAATCATTAAACCAGTGATAAGCAAATTTGTGTTTTTGTGTTGTTGTTGTTTTATTTATCGAAAAGATGTAAAAATAAAACTGAGCATTAGAAAATTGCGGGTATGAAAACTCTTACAACTGTTAAGAATTTTAAGAAACTTTCCCTTTCAGATCGCAAATTAAACAAATAAAATTGTATTACACATCCTTCAAATTTGTTTCTAAGTGGATAGAAAAAATTGCTTAGAAGACTTAGTTATGAAACCTTTTAAAAAGCCTAAATTTAGTAAAGAGGTCAAAGTGCTATCGTCAAGTGTGGGACAGTTTGTGGCTATAAAAATACTACAAACGATACAAAGTAACGTTTTTACTCCAAGATTGTACTTTTTTGTTGTTTTTTCCGCAATAAGCTGTTTATTTAGGCTTTCATAATTGCATGTATACGTGCTACTCGGTTTCAATTAACACCTACACGCGACATAGAAATAACCAAAGTTATCTCTAAGATGGTACAAAGTATATTTTTCAAATTATTCCAGTTATCGTTTGATAAGTAATTTTCACCATGTGTATCACATTATCAATAGAAACTGGGTTTACGTGGAGAAAACAACAAACACTTAATGATTGAACTCGCGTGTCATATATTCTGTCCAGTTTCTTGGTGTTTTAGAAGTATCGAAACGACTATCTTCTCGTAACACATTCAAGGTCTTGACAAAATATTAATTATGTTATTTTTAACATTCATACACAACAAAGTTTATAGTGTCGTGAGGCAATTCTCAGAACACAGTTAAGTACTGGTGTAAAAGCCAAGCTGAAATAGTCTAAAACAATGTAACTGTTGTTTCGTGATGACGAGATACCCACTTGAAGTGAAAATGTATCTCGGGACGGCTGGTATTAACATTTTTACTAATAAAGCAGAGAACAATGTTTCAACCTTTTTCAGGTCATCTTCAGGTTCATTTATTAGTAAAAATATTAATACCCATACCAGCCTGTCCTGGGATACACGTAGCTGTCGTTTGTTTGCTTCGCGAGTCATACATAGGCATATTTAATAAAATCTGCTGGAACATACAAAAAAGGAAAGTAACTGACGTTTCGTCGCTTGAAAACAGTTATTGAGGTTAAGAGTTATTTGAGTACTTGGTGCTTGGATTTATCAAGATTTGAATTGGAACGTTCGTTTTAGTTTACGCGGTTTTGTAGATGCGTTACAATGGTACAGTTTCTTTTGGTCGTCTTACTAAACTGTAGCTAATTAAAAATATATTTAATCAATAAAACATTTTAAAGCATACATAGCTAATATCGCCCATAGGCCTCCAGTAGCTAGCTCAGCGGTATGTCTGCGGACTTGCAACGCTAAAAATAGCGTTTCGAAACCTACCGTGTAGCTTTGTGCTTAAGTACAAAGATACTGACCCATACATTTCAAGCGTGAGCAAATATTGTTACAATACGTAAAGTCTAAACCATACATATTCTACCTGTTAAGTTAGCACATACATATGTGGGTGTTCTACGCTTGCACAATACTGTAATAATGTGCGCCACTTTATTGCTAGCACATAAAATTTTGTTTTCAAGGTTACACTGAGATATGTTTCGAGAAATCAGCAACCTTGTCACGCCTTTATAGAATAACTAAGTGCTCCTATATGCGCACACAAATAACACGAACATAATTCCTGACACCCTCAGTAAAGTTATTTCAACCTTATTTCACGTTCTTGATAACCAGTACATAAATACTGAATTCTTTGCATAGCTTTATTGTTATACACCACACGTGTACAAAACAAGTGTGTATACACCCAGGAAACAGCGATATTATTACACCCACGAACAGCCGGTATGGGAAACTTTTCATGGACATAATATTAATTAAATGTTGAATAAAGAGTCTAACTATTATTCCAAACAATATATGAAAATGATTAATAAAATAATCTGCTGAGGTATAAATATAACGAAAACACAATATTTATTAATACAAGCAACCGTTTCAAACGCTAAAGTATGTTAAATAATACACATAAATACGGTGTACGTAAACTTTATATACTAATCCAAAACATATATGTCCACCAAGCTTGTTGAAATCCTTAATAAATACACACGTCAATGAAATATCTATCCGTATTTACATTGAATATCTAGACACAAATATCTAGTTTACACTTATGTTTATTTTGTATCGGATATTTGTGCAAAGTTACCAAGAAATTGTATGGTTTGACTGTTACACTCATCATCTATCACGGTCCCAAAGTGCTAAGCGCGAGATTTTGTGGTAACGAGACACGAACCAAGAACTCACAAATCCACTGTTTGAAACGCCAACAACTTCACAGATCAACAGAATGCCACTTTACGCGGACACAAATAACACGAAGATAAGTAAAGACACACGTCAGAATAGTAGTTATAATTCTCGAAACGTAATTACAATGTTATCTTGGTAAAGAGTAATGTACTTTATGTTGTGTTATAGGAATCCCATTACTGTACACAAGTTCTTGAAAAATGAGTTATGAACATAGATAAAACGCTTAAACAAAACTTGTACTACAGTTATAAATCTAGTGTGTGAAGGGCAAAGGCTTTATCGAGACACTTCATTTATCTTTGTGTGTGGGTAAACATTCACTTCTAATAATCATGCATATAACCAGGACGCTTTCTTAATCTCATTGTTATATATTGCGTTTCTGAGTTTTTCTTCAAAAATTCTAAAGGTTAACAATACATAAAAATTTGTTATTTTGTGCAGGCACACAACTAAATTGTTGCAAGATGTTGATTAATATATTAATGCAGTTGGTTATTTGGTTTTGAGTATTCTACTATAAATTTTGTGATGGTGTTTTTGATTACGATAGTAAATTGGCTTGTTTTGTCATGTGTGTTAGCGCTTATTTCTGGGAGCGAAGTATTGATTTTCTTGTTATATTTATGTACGTTTTGAGGTGTTATTTTCCTGTGTAATATTACTTCGATCATGCTGGTTTGTTCAGTGGTTAACATTCGGTCTAGTTTGTTTTGAATTTCGCGTAAAGCTACTCGAAGGCTACCTGCGCTAACAGTCCCTAACTTAGCAATGTTAGACTAAAGGAAAGACAGCTAGTCATCACCATCCTCCACCAACTCTTGGGCTACTCTTTTACCATTTTACCAACGAATAGTGGAATGTACGGTCACATTATAACTCTCTCATGGCTTAAAGGGTGAACATGATTGGTGTGAGGAGAATTCGAACTCGCGACCCTCAGATTACGAGTCAAGAGCCTGAACTACCTGACCATGCCGGACCAACTGGGTAGGGAAATCATCACACAGTTCGGAATTGCTGAAGATTGCTGCAAAACAGGTTGCAGCAGACGATATATCACATTTGCACAAGTAACTCTGCATGTCATTCTGTACCTGACAAAAGAAAGATGTGTTTTGTAGTGAAACGCTACACAATGAATTGCATGCACTCTGACCACTGAACAGAACCAAATCCTGGACTTTAGTGCAGTATTTCCGTAAACTCACCGTAGACCTAGCAAGAGAGAGAGAGTTCAATGAAAAATTTCGCGTTCCCTTTACACTTGTTCTGCCCCCCAGTGGCTCAGCGTGTATGTCTGCGGACTTACACGCTAAAATCCGGGTTTCGATACCCGTGGTGGGCAGAGCACAGATAGCCCTTTGTGTTGCTTTGTGCTTAATTCTAAACAACAACAACAACAAAAATACACTTGTTCGATCTTCAAATCGTGAAGCATTTATTTAGAGTAATTCTAGGGTGGATTCCAATAAGTTTCTCAGTATTCTACGAAAGAAGAATTTGTGGCCAACAAGAATTAATAATTATAATTCTTCAAAGAGATATATGAAGAAGCAATCACGTAAGTAAAAATATAATTTTCACTTAACTATATTTACTGTTTGTATAGTTGATTTTATTATAGTTTTCGGTAAAATAAAAGAAGAGAGTTCGAGTTTTAATACTTGATTTTCATACGGTTTTACTATTAAAATATCTGAACACTTCTGTGTAACTTCCTTACACAAAAGTCAACTAGTTATTTAAGAGTAACTCCTGAGTAAAACAGCACACTCGGTTTAATCGATAACCATTTATTATTGGAAAAATATTTGCTTATTATAATTTTCTTCCTAACAATAATTATTACGTCACTAAGAGTAAGCTTACAATAATCCGAGTATTTACACACAAAAACACATTATCAATGCATTCAAAATAGCAATAATCCTGACAATCTATCAAAAACATTTTTGTTTTTTTATTTTCGCGCAAAGCTACACGAGGACTATCTGCGCTAGCCGTCCCTATTTAGCAGTGTGAGACTAGAGAGATGACAGCTAGTTATCACCACAAACGCCAGCTTTTGGCGTATACTTTTAACAACGATTAGTGGGATTGACTGTAACGCTATAACGCCCCTACGGCTCAAAGAGCGAATACGTTTGGTGTTTAAGGCCATGCTGGGCCTTAAACAATGTTAAACACAGTATTGTTACGAAAGAGTACAACATATTTTGATATTTTCAATAAGAAATCAGGTTGCCGGTCAAGTACAACTCTGAAAACGAGTTCAAGACTTTTTTTTTTCTGTAATGTCTTCTCATTCATGTCCTGATAAGGATTCTGATCGGTGCCATGTTGACGTCGTTAAGCGTTTTGTTTTTTTCCAATGCTAAAAGTTTAGAAATTAGGTACAGAAAAAAATATCAAACTCTTCTTTTTCAGTAATGTCATCACGAGAAAAAATTTTAATGGAGAGTATTTAGATGTATCTATATAAATTATACGGAAGAAGTGAAAATATCCATAAATGATGGTAGATGACATTTGTTAAGATACTATACTCTTTACATCTATAAAGCAGCATGGTTCGTGTTTCACGCTGTCTAGTGTATAATCAGTGAAATGAATAGAAAAAATAGTGCGTCGTTTGTTTGCCTATTTCGGAGTGGTTTTTTATGATTTTTTTTTTACATTTGCAAGAAAGAAATTCCAAAGTACGGGGAACTGACTGTAATATTATTCCAATGTACAATTTCGTACTCCAAATTCAATTATTACTTCATGTGTCAAAAGACATTTCCGGCGGAATATTTTTCGGCACGATAAAATGGAATTAAGAACGCCAAATATGAAAAACGCAAGAAAATATTGAACCGAGGTTTGGAGAAAAAAAAACTTATCACGAAGAATGTCGATAACAGGAAATAGAAATAAGAAATAAAATACAAGAAGGTTATCACAAAGGCCTCATTTGAAAATACAACTTCGACTATTTGGATTCTTAGGACCTTTTGTCAAATATGTATCACAACAAATATTTCCCTTTGAAGTCAATGACTGATTATTAAGATTACCTTTTCAAGGTGGTTCCTTGACATTTAGTCCTCTTCAATTTCCTTTTTATATGCGACATCAAAGATAACTTCAGAAATATGTATTGTGATTTTTGTATCCTTCTCACAATTCTTTATAGAGGGTATGTTTCTACTAACTGCTGGATGCAACTACGTTTCTTCATCTTTGCTTTTTCACCAGAAATAAGAAGATAAATATTTTAACATTTCAAGTGGCAGTTGGATAGTATTTCTATCACACTGACATATTCTTAGTAATTGTGAAGTGATGCATTAGGCCACATTGCAATTAGCTTTACAAATATTGCCCATTTAGATTACTTTTGAACCTATTCAATGTAATGGATTTAAGCATCCTTCTTTTACCATTATAACTGAGTGCCCATCAAAATGAGGAATAGGATATAGTGGAAGTATCATTTCAGTAGAAACATCATATTAGTAATCATTTTTACCTTTTTTTTTTTGTCAGGGACCGGTAACCCAACTAAACAAACAAATTGAGAAAATAAGACCTACTGCCATTTCTTTAAATTGCGAAACCCTTTAACAATTTTCCCTCCGAATGTGCTCACCAACAATTGTTGTTGTTTTGAATTAAGCACAAAGCTATACAATGGGCTATCTGTGCTCTGCCCACCACGGGTATCGAAACCCGGATTTTAGCGTGTAAGTCCGCAGACATACCGCTGAGCCACTGGGGGGGGGGCAATTAAAATCTAAAAATTATCCAACAGTGAGTGACGATGGTTTAAACTAGTTGGTTGTGACAAGTATTATTACAAATTCAGTCACATCATTTCCACAGTCATAACCTCACGATATATTAAAATCTTAGAAGATCAGAATCTCCATTCGTTTTAAGCGTCATAATTAGGGTTATTGGTCTTCGTGGTTAGTGTGCAATGTCATTTCAGTTATGGCGATAAGCTTTTCTTCCACATTCGTGCGTATAATTGCAAATGATGGTTTCCAGACTCGTCGGCGCTGGTACCGTTTTTTCGTATCAACAGCTTACATAATCTTCTCACAGACAAAATTGCGAAAGATGATAATGAGATTCAATAAATAATTGGTGTGATACTTGTATATTTGCACTGTCTCAATATCACCCTCAAAATTATAAAAACAAACGTCAACATCTTCAATCCCAACCAAGCAAGAGGAATACCCAAGTGCAACTTCATAGCTCCCTACATTACTCTACAACTAATCAACAAATGTGATAGTTCTAGATTTTTACACGTACAGTTATATTGTTGAAACATCTTTTTTTTAGAAAAAAAAACGGAAACCTGTTTTTATCTTGTTGATATTTTCAAAACTTTACACATTAAAGCATTCCACACTGATTCAGATTGAAGTTCTACAGATAATAACTATATAAATATGAACAGTTCTCAGGTCATTTTATATGCAAAAAACGGCTCTTTTGGGCTCAGAAAACACTTTCTGAGCCCAAAAGAGCCGTTTTTTGCATATAAAATTCTCAACAAGTGGGTTTCTCGACATCACTGATTGTTAGTTCTCAGGTCAGGTCTTCTTCCTAGGTTTCATGTAGCTCACACAACTGATATTAGGAGCTCTATATGTACTATAGTTGTACATGCTATTTTTTTGTTATTTATAATGCAAATCCGCATCAGTTTTTCGGTGATTAGCAACGGTCATCATCCCAATCTAAACTTTTACAAATTTTTACCAATTTCTTCTCAACGATGAAGTGATTGGCTATTAAGTCTATGAACTTTCGGTTGGAATTAATTGGATTTCAGCATTCTTTGAAAAGTTTTATCTCCTTATCATCTGTACATGCTATTTTTACAAAGCTTTAATAAATAGATCCCACTTATACACATTAATTTTAGACTGTGATCTATAGGAAACTATTTACTTATATGATAGCCATCTTTCTTTCTGTTTAGTCCATTCCACAACAGATTCGACAAAACTGGCCTGAGAATTTCAAAGTTTTTCTTTGTAGTGTTAAAATTCTTCACTTATCCTACGAAGGCACCATTGATATCATGAAAATTCTAACGTTCACATGTTCCCACGGCCGTCTTCATTAAAGAACCTCTTTGACAAAGTGTTAATAAGTTACTGGTTCTTTGTAGGTAGCAATAATGTAGCATTTTCTTTGAGAATACAATTGCTACCTAGCTCACAGAATTCTGTAAGCTCATTGCTTATTGTTAAGAGCAAAGCTGCACCATGGGTTATTTAAATTTTAACCACCATTGGTTTTGATTTTTATCATTATGACCAAACACTCATGGTTAATCCACAGAAATAGTTAATTACATATTTCAGAAGTACTTGATCAGTTGAGATATTGATCAGATGTTCATATATACAAAATTAATTAACATAATGCATATTGTATAACACAGCTTTTAGTGAAGGGCAATTTATTTTCCACATCAAAGTAACTAGTGGGCATGGATGTGTTGGTTTTGGCTAACATTGGTATTAGTATCTTACTTGCAAAGACTGGACAGTTATTAATGTTGTCTTGGCTAATATTATGCACCTCATACGATTTTAACTATTGGACAAGTAGATTACCATGTTATCAAAACACATAAAGTAATATCTTATAGTAATTCCAATAAAACACACTTATTTAATCTACAGCCTATAGCTTTCTCTCAGCTTTTCCCACTACCACCTGCTAATATCCACACGTTACTTCAAAGTTAAAAACCAAAAGGAAGAAGGAAAAACTCACGGGTGAAAGCAATGACTTACAAAAGTTATGCATCACGTTATTAAAAAACTAAGAAGGTTTCTCCTATCGTGACATGCAATGGCAGGTAAAAACATCTTCAAACAGATGTTGTTAAAGCCTACCAAATAAACTGAAATTATCCAACTAAGTCATTTGTTAGATAGCAGTAATATATAGTTATAAACAATAATGACATATTAATTCTCGAATACAAAGTATTATCACTTAACATTTGCAAGTACAAGACCCTCACAGAAAAATCGAAAATAAATTACTGCATACTGTCTTTTACCTAGCAAAGTTCAGGTTTTGTTCTTTACAGTTTTAAAATTGCTACTGTATGGTATCATACTCATCTTCTTGTCAAGACCTAGTTTTTTAGTTTCATGACAAGAAACTATAGTATTCTAAAGTGGAATAGTTCCTGGAATGGTGGAATTCATACCCTTTCCTTAACCTGTTTAAGCTTGTCCCACAGTTCATTACAATCTCAATCGTTTATGGTGCATCTTAAAATAGTTCACTGTACAACATCAGAAAATAAGTGACATTTAAATTGGTGAATATCTTCATGCGAGAATCCCCAGATATGTATTTGGCATACCCAGGATGTTTGATACTAGGTAGTAACCTTCTGTGCAACTAAAATCATCAACTAGATCCCCCAGAAACATTAGCATCAAGGAGACAATATTACCACAAGAAGTTTTACATATAAACTTGGTAATAGTGAAATCAAGTGTTTGTTTACTTTTTTTCCCTCTGAAACCCAAACCACACCTAGACCATGTTAGTGGTACTCAAGTGAATAAGACTGGTGTATGACAAGTTTGAGGATAATTTACATTCCTAATGTCAAGAGTCTTATTGATTATAATAGCAACAGATGTTGAAATATGAGGTAACTGAGTTACCAACACAGTAGTGTACATGGATTTTAATTTGCAAAACATAGCAGAAATAAACACAATCATGCTTTCAGGTATTTATGGACTTTAAAATATGCAGGAATATTTGTAAGATATTTTTACACATTTTTCATCTAAAGCCAAATTTCAAGCCAACTATGAAAATGGGCAAAATTTATTACCATTATACTCTTTTAAAAATAAGCATTTGATATACAAATAAATGGAAAGCTGTAATCTGATGAAAACAAATTAAATGCTAGTTCTTCACAAGTATATCTCCATATTTTGTGTTAATAGGGATGGAAGACCATCACTCTGAGTTTAGAAAAAGTTTTTAATTTGCTTTTTTAGTTGAGTTAATTGTGTCTATTTGTATACAATAGGTTAAATCTAACCAAGAAGATGGTAACTAACCATAAGTGTTCATATTTCAGGCAGTATAAAAGTTCTTCTGAAAACTATAAGAATTAAGTAATTATGCAGCCTGTAAGTTTGAATTATTTTTGTCCATATCTCACAATCCTTAAATACCCAAAGAGCAGATGGTATAAAACTCGCAAGCATCAGACAATATGAATGCACTTGCATCCCTAAGACAGAATTACTAATCAACTTTTGGGAAAATGTACTGAAAATGGTACAAGTTAGAGAAGTCTTTTTTTTTTTCTGTAATGAGCCTAATACCAGATTAATCCACAACTCACCTAGGGCCCAGCTATACACTACCCTGCCAGCAACCCAAGTAAAAAATTATAGTTCATAAAACTAGTAGAAAAGAGGCAAGAATGAGTTATTATTAATTCCAAGTATTACTTGGGCCTCACTAAATCTTGGTCTCACCCTGACTGAACCATACAAATAACTATCAAAGGAGGAGTGAATTCTTCCTCCAAAAAATTCATATTTTCCTTTCTTAAACACCAACTTTTCCTTCAAAGATCAATAAAAATACTGTTATTATAAATGTGTGAGAAAACTGCTTAAATGTTTCTAAAGAAAAACAGAGAAGAAACTCACAGATTGTAGCGATACATAAAGGTAATAATTCCTTTAAAAATTATTATGATTTGTAAGAAAGTTCTAAGTGCAAATTCTTTAATCCAATTGAAGTATTTAATAAAAAATTTAAAAAGTCTAAATAATTATTGAAGGAATGCAGCTAATCAACACCATCCCCTTTCAACAGTTGGGCTACTCTTTTACCAACAAATAGTGGGGTTAGCCATCACATAATAACAGATCCACAGCTGAAAGAATGAACATGTTTGGCAACAAGGATTTGAACTTGTGACCCACAGAATCTAACCACTAGGTCACACCATGCCCCAGTATAGTTATTTTATCCACAATAAAAATGGAATTCACCAAGTTTATGGTACACATAATGTTGCATTGTAAAGTGTAGCATGAATTATTATATGTTGTGAAACACATTATTTAATTTGAACAAACAGGTTTTGGACAAGCATTAACCCTTAAACTAAACCTTCTCTCATGTTTCCAATAATGCATTATCACCTCTAGTGTTCTCTTTTCAGGTTTCTAACCGATATTCATTTTTCATATTGCATTTTTTTCATGTGTTTGTGTAGATTTCAATTCATCATTTGAAAAAAAAAGCATTCTAGTTGCAGGGTTCATAAAAATTATCAGAATGTTTACATAAATAGTTATAAATACTTAAATAATAAATTCAAAAAACAGCCTGGTAACAAGTTGCATTTTGCACCACTTATTTATAACAATGTACTTATTTCTTAATTGAAACCTTTAATCAGTTCAGTTTCTAATTGTCTAATGAAATACTAGTTTTCATACATTTATTTCCTTCTGTATGTATGTATACTTTTCTGTTCACTTAGAAATGTTTATAATTTTCTTTAGTTTCTGGCTTCTTGTCCATATTAGGTTAGGTTCATATTATATTTGCTAGTATGGAGCAGGCCTGGTAACTAAGAAATACCAGCTCAGCATTGCACAGAAACCTGACTTCACAGTGGATGATTTTTTTTCTTTCTGCATCTTCACTTGTTTTTTTCAAATAAACTCATACGAAGTAAACATTTATTTCTTTTTGCAATTTAATATATTATTTCTCTTAACACAAAGTTGCTTTGTCAAATGAACAGTTCTTTAGGTGCAGTCTCTACTGTCAGTCACTATACATTTCGACTGAATGCGAGACAAGTTATTACCAACACATAAAAATGCACACAATCACTAAGTCAACCAAACTGTATGTCTGTTGTTAGTTCATATGGAACAAAAGCCTTTAGAAGATCAAATATGAATGTTTTATATCATATAATGGTTTGGGGAAGAAAAAATATTGATAAAAAGTAATATTATTCTCTTATTAAAAATAACAATGCTGACTGAAAATCCACAGAACTTCCTTCATATGCTTTTAGAAGAAACATGTACAAAAGTAGAAGTCCAGTTAGCTTACTGAGGTCATCTGTAAGCTTCCTAATGTGTACCAAAAAAACAAAAACCTAACTTAAATAACTACATCTCATATTAAACCACTCCATAAACTAGCCAACTGTTAAAGAACAAGTCTAAATTCAGCATTGTTAAAATAGTTACTTCATTCTTTGATTATAGTCACACAGTTGTTTTTCCATACATTCTACTCAAAATGACATATTAATCACAATGAACACATAATAACAACACTAACTATCATTATAATGATGTTTACAAATCTGTTTATCCAAACAATACACACGTAATTACTACTCCTTTATTTACCAAACATTACAAAAAGCATGGTGCAGGAAATCCTGTTCTTTCCTCTTTTCTGAAAAACTGATCAGTCTTTGCACACACCACATTATAATTATTTTTTTTGTATGTAATTGTCATGTATAACTTACACTGTTGAGTTGATTTTTTAACTTCAAGTGCAGATAAGAAACTTAACAGTCAAAAGGACTGTAAAAACAAAAGAAATTTCACTTAATGGCAGACTATTGGCAATTAGAGCACAATTTTTATTGTAAATCATCAGTTTAATGATGCCAAAAACCCACTGGTAATGTTGTTGATGTTTTGTGTAGGGCACTGATAGAATTACAAGTTTCTCATCCCTTTGTGCTGTATTAGAAACTAAAAGGAAAAGACGACACATCATATTAAATATACTTACCAACATTCAAACTCATTTTACTCAGCTCACAATGCAACACTATCCAAGTCTTTATGAATTAATAAATCATTTTTCCAATAATTAATCTTACCTAGTTTAAGAGCATTAGTAATTACAGAAATAAATATATTATTTACACATCAGTCCTTGTCATTGTTTTAGATAATAAGTCCCAATACTTATATCTCTTCCAATCAGAATGATATCCATTTACTTAATTCAATGTATTCTACAACAAAGCCAATTTGGAGTAATTATCTTAATTTCTTAACAATTTAATTAGTTAATCCACTGTAAGAACCTTAACAAAAACCTTCTGGATCTCTATACATCCAACATAATTAGAGCTACCTTCATCCACACAAACAAAAGATCTCTCACAAAGCTTCAATAAATGACTAAAAACTCTGTCTTATGCAGATAATTTGTAGTAAAAATAAAAACACAACCTTCCAGGTGCTTTTCTTAGAAATCCTTCAATGCATTTCATTACTCCATCAATAACAGAAACCAGACCAGTTAGTTTGCAATTGCTTGGGTCTCACTCAACTTCCTTCTTAAAAATAAGCATCACAATGCCTACCTTTCAAAACACCAGAAATGTTCCTCAAGTAATTGTAAGTTACGTTAATAATATAATTAGCTGGAAGATAACTTATCTTTAAGCATGTTAAAAGTTTAGGTGCCTTCTTTTTCTTTAATCACTATCTTTAATATAAACACCAGTAAAAATATTATTAAATACTTAGCGTAACTTATGCTTTTCAAGAGTGTACTTACAACCTAACCCAGAAGAAAAAGTAAAAGTTAAACCCATCCTGTAACTTTCATAAAATCATCATTTCTATTCTCCAACTTCTGCAAAGTGCAGGAATACACAATTACCAAATGCAAATCATTATAAAAGTAATCAATCACATTGCATAGTCCAATTTTCTTCAGAAAATGGCACAAAGATCTCAAAAGTTTTTTTTTAGTATATTATGTCTTTTTTAACTTCAGTAAAATCAGTGTGAAATAGTAAACTCTACTGACATCTTATGGTTTCTCTTTAGCATTCATTTATTATTCCTTTTTATTGTTTAGTTCAATTATGAATTTTTTAGTTATATTAAGGTGCTAACTCATCTCCCAACTAAAGCACACTGAACTTAAGTATATTTGAATTGTAAAAATGACCTTAGTTCCCCAAGCAAATTGTACAGATGTTAATGTTATGAAAGGTTATGTAAGTTAGTTAGTCTCACCACAAAAAAAAACCTTCCTTGATCTTAATCAAGTTATTTCACAAGATGTAGTTAAAAAAAAAAAATTATTACTGTTACTGATCTCGAGAAAAACTTTAATTATGAAATAATTTATTTTTACAGAATTAGTATTTTCTTCTTCTGGTTCCCAATTCCTTTATTTATTGAAATTAATAACAATGACATTTATGTTGTATTGTTTGTTAATGCCAGGCATGGAGTTATTAATTGTTTTTTTGTTGTTTTTGTTTCAGTAAGTGATCCAAATGTTTGAAAGTTTTATTTTTGATTTGTTACAGTTTTTTTGTTGTAGCACCATTTAGTTGAAGTATATTACATCACTTTATCTTAAGAAAAGACACATCTTAAACCTATCTTAGTAAGATAACCCTTCTATTTCTGGAATTATTTTAGTCAGCTCTCCTTGAATTCTTTTCATTATAACAATAACCTTGTCATCCATCAAACCTTATGACAATGGGTTATTATTTCCATATTGATTTTTTTTCTGATTTAGCAGTGGCTTAACTTACAAGCTCAAGTAAGATCAAAATTGTACACACATTATTCCAAGCAAGGCTTAATTATTAATTTACAGAAGTACAAATTCCCTTCCATTTCCAATCAGTGTCTCTATAAGTACATCTTACAATTATATTTGGTTTACTATGAACAGTAGTTACTTATCCACCAATATTATTCAGTCTCACTATTGAACTGACTTATCTATATTAAATATGATGTCCAAACCATCATTACCCATATTTATTTCCTTGCACTTTCTATAGTTTCAAATTACCAAACACTTGTTAGTTAATTGAAAACATTCATTAATACCCCAACAGCTAAAAATATCCAAGCATTTAATGCCACTATCAAACTTTACTAATTTACTAATTATACCCCTATCAATTACATTAATGTAATTTAGAAAAAAAGTTCTCAATAGCAAGGATCCAGCTTGACTAAAGTCCATCAATAAGAATCTTTTACCTTCCTTACACATCAATTAATCTGTCTTATCCCAGTGTATTTATTTTGAATTAAAAGCAATGTATTTTTAATATAACATCCCACATCATCTTTAACTTATCTAAATTCACAAACAGTACCTCTTCTCTCATGGTCTCAAAATTAGATGTATGAAAAAAATAGAAACCAAAATTTCATTAATATTTTATCTATAATGTGTATAAAAACAAAATCTAATTGTGCAACAATTCTTCTTCCCCCTTAAATTTCCCCACTTTATCCCTTGCAATCACAATTATTAATTGTAATTATGAATAATAATAAATAACAAATTTAAAACTGTATCCTGTCTAGTTAGCTGTCTACTTAGTGTAAGGCACCATCCTGAATTGCTTTAACAGACTTTTATGCATCACTGCTTCATTACACACTCTACCAATCAATGTATCCAAGTTTCACATTATTATTGTTTTAGTACTTTTGTAAGTAACAAATCCTGATCTCATTATAAAAATTTTTGAAGTTATCTTTGTTTTATTGGTCTATAACAAATCCATTGGAACCATCACTTATAATCTTATACATATTCAACCTCTGCAGTACCATAGTGTATAGCTGTTTAACCTTTTAAAATTTAGTCTCTAATTTGAATGTACAAAAATTATCAGAAATATTAACTTCCTCAGCAAATTTAATACATCTAGTTAAAAAAAAAAGAAATAAACTATCACTCACATTTTACTATTTTAAGCCAATTTCCCAAGTTATGAGCACACAAGATATATTTATTTACTCTATACCTGTGGTTAAAATAAGGATGGTACTAAAATTCTAACCAATGTAACCTAAAACAATGTTCAACATTTCTAAATTTATCTTCTTCATAACTACAAACAAAGTCCAATATGGCACCTTCTCAAGTATTCTCTAACATACTGGGTTAGAAAACCATCTCTCTCACTAAATTAATGAGCTCCTCACATATATTTATGAAAACCATAATAGTTCAGTCTACATCCCTAAAAATTAAGATATCTTTCCATAACAATAATCCTACTTTTATTAGCAGTTTAACCTATCTCCATATACATATTATTAGCCTTAACATTTCACCTGTTAAAAAAACAAAAACAATAAGCATCTTATTTCTTATTCAATTGCACAACAATTTATTACTTACATTCAAAATATCATTCATGAGCATTTAAATTATTTCTGATAAAAACAAATCCTCTTTCTCTTTTGTTTAGTGTTAATTATCATTCAGCCATGGCTTAGTAATAGCAAGTCGCAGAAACTTGTAAGGGGCAACCAGTTTCCATTTCTAACAGTTTGTTACAAAAACTTCTAATATTGGTATGAAAAATGCATACCTTTATATCACCCACACAAATTTAGCAAAAGAATAAACACATCTGAAATGACATCAAGGTTATAAAGAGTTAACATAAAACTCCATACATCATCCACACGAACAAGAACTTTCTCCAAATTATTTTCTTAAAAAAAAAAAATAACACTTCTTGCAAATAAGAGAAACATACACACAAAAAAACTGATGATTGAACACACACGTTTTTATTCTTCAAGAAATTTAACCTCTATATTAAAAACTGCTGGGATAATAATTTAGAAAGGAAAATTATAAAATTGTTTATAAGTTATACTGCTAAAAGATTTTCCAGCAGATATCTTAAAATTATGATAGAGAATACAACCAACATGTTATTTCAACTGAAATTATTTTAACAGTGAGAAGTATGATGAAAGAAAATTTTTGAACATGTTTTCATAAATGCTACTATAAGAAAATTTTACAACACCTAAAACTGTTAGTGTTTACCGTCATCAGCACAACTTTGAAAACTTACATTGTTGAACAAAAAGATTACTGAAGTAAATTGAATTGAAATACCAAAACAGAATTGCACTACAGCTTTTGTTAGGGTTAGCATGCATTGTGAACAATATGAAAATATATCTTATTCTAGAGGAAATATACTGACAAATTAAGAAATTACAAAAAAATATATTGTTCCTCTGTATATAAATCAGGATATTAAACCATTCCTTATACAAATCGTATCAAACAAATGTTGGAGTTTTATTACTATATTCAAGTCAATATCCACTAATATACGATAAAATTACCACAATATTGCAAAATTCAAGAAAACTGAAAGTGTGTTTTTAGATGCCTTGGATTTGATCAGATCCAAATTCAAAAGTGCCTTTATAGTAATAGACTATGGACAAAATCCTTTAATCAGGCTATTTATAACAATTATCAATCAAGGTTTTTATAAAATAGGGCATTATAAGCAATTATCACAGAGAACATTTGTTGAAGAGTTAGATACACATACATATTTATCACACTGGTGTTATACACAAACAGACCAGATGACACTGTACTACTTTGATGTATTATCCTCTATAACAGCTTATATAGTGAAATAAATTTTGAGAAATTTTTTTCTTATGCTAAAGAATAAATGACAGGTATAGTAATAGTTAATTATAATTGAATGGACTCCACATAAATAAATATTATAGCTACATACTCCATGTGGTTGTTTTGAAAAATACTAGTATCATATTATCCAGGGTTTCTCCTTGATAGCTACCAGAACTGATATAAATGTGCAATAATTATGTAAAAATATACAACTGAAAATAAATTAGTCTACAATCAGATTTGTATAACCTATACTGTAACACCTAAATCAAATTAATAAATCTCTAATCTTCAGAGTTTAACCAATAAAACAAAAAACATTATTTAAAAAATACATGATTGAAACTGTTTACCACTATTAATAAGTGAAAGGAGAAAAATTCATATTAGTTATATAGTGTAAATTAGGAAAATATTTTAAATAGCACAAAATGCTGTTCTAAATAAAAAACACTAGCTTGCAAAATAGTTATCAAATTAAACATTATACTTTTAAAATATCAGAAATAAATTATCTGTTTAATTAAAGGAAATATTTTCTTCAGAAGGTACTGTAAATTAACATATAATTATCAAAAGTATGAAAACACATAAAATAAACATGGCTAATGCTCACACACTTAACATACTTTAATTCTCCAACATGAAATAGAAAAATATTTATATAGTTAGGCCTTATTACACATATATATTATATATTGTAAAATTTTCTTACAGTGTTAAAACTATTGCACATAGATTGCTAGATTTATTCATTTTCGAAGAGGTATAACAAGAATTTAACTGAATTAACCTGGCATAGAAATCAAATTTAAGCTATGACGAAGTAATCAACTAATTTTTAAGTTATCTAGTCTGTATTAAATGAAAATTTGTAATAATCGAGTTGAAGTAGGAACATATCTCTAGTAATAAATAGTAGTATCCAAAATTTTATTAATTACACGAGTCACAATCACACAAACAATTTGAAATATGTCATTAAGCCACACATTAGATTTACGGATCTACGACTTTACTTTTAGTACGAACATTCAAAGCACAAATTCCAAGTATTAACTCATACCACATTTCAAGAACTTAACTTTGAAAATATAAACAGGTTCGTTGGTTTGTATAAACACAACACCCTTCTCTTTTCTTTTCTTTTTCTCGTTAATTTTAAGAACTTTTGCAGTTCTAAGCCTAATAAGAAATATGAGATACTTTCTGATAAAGCGGCACCTAGCGGATTATAATCTGTGCGAAAATATATAGATTATAAAATAAGTGTGCTTATTTTTTATTCGTAGCAATAAATTACGTCGCACTCTGGGTAATGTTACTAGAATGACAGCAGTAAAGCAATATATAGAAGACCTTTCGTTGCCAGTAAAGTGTTTAGCAAATAACTATTTATTTTGGTGAGAATTTCAAATAGCTATAACAAACAAAATATCAAATATCACATACATAAGTTGCACAAAAACTACCAGACACAAACATTCATAAAGTTCTTTCTTAAATCATATGTATTAAATATCCCACATTCAACACAGAAATTGGTAGCTATAATAATAAAATATTTCCTTTAAATATATTCTCATCTTTAAAAAAATCACATATAAATCTGTAACAATTGATAAACTCACATCTCAGTCGAGTACGGCTACTGCAGAGTAGCCAACTTACCAGAAACAGGTCGCTGCAACTAGGCTTGGTGTTCTCATGTACCGTGGGTCGCGGCAGCCACTGCTTTAGTTTCTTGTATGAACACAGAGCTCTTCGATTGAACCCGTCCCCTGACTACAGCGACGGAGAGGGTGGTAGTGGTAATTGTTTATCTGCAATCCATATAAGAGCCAAGGATGGTGCGTCATCGAAAACTTCCTATTCGTGATTGGTTGCCCTACCCCACGTGCTGGGTGTTCCTTGTGGGTAGAGCAACTAATGATGACGTAGCTCACCCAGAAAGGCGGGTGTAAGAACTCGGCGCTGTGCGGCAGGGATCCTTTTACCATACTGACGGGTGGAGCGGTCCACCGTGAACAAATTTAGAAAGGTTAGAAATTTTCCATTCTTTTGATAAGTGTGTTTTGCACACATACAATGAAGTGTGAAAGTAAAAAAAAGTTACCTTTTAATGATTTTATTGTTGATCTCCATATTTTTAATACATAACGTGGAATGCAGCAATAATAAAGTTTTTTATTATTTTCTGAGAGACTTTTTTTGAAATCATACTTGCGAATTGTTCAAAAGCAACAAGGAATCACTGCATGGGCATATATGTATGGGAAAAAAACACAAATTTCATACGAATGCACTTAGGACATTATTATAATAATCAAGTATTTTTTATACTTTATTTACTTTCGAAAAATAACAGATACTGCTTCATTGTTAAATATGCAAAGCTGTTGATATTTTATAATGTTAAAACTATATAATTTAATATTTAAAAAAATTAAATCGAGCCTTTGATCATTTCAATTCATAGTAATTATTATTTGCACTGCAATGCAACGAGAATTACAAAATAAAACACTAACACCTGAAATTAAGTGCACCCTGTGCACTTGCACAGGACCCTCAGCTTTATCTTTTGGGGAAAATATTTCAACGAGATTCGAGAAGTTAGTTAAAAATATTTTAATTCGGCATTATTACATATTACAAAGAAGAACAAAATAAATAAGCTAAAATGTTGTTGCTTCAAAAAGACTTTGATTTAAAGGGAAAAGCAACTGAATATTTGTTAAGCAGAAGCATGTGTGGATGGTTCAGACAATAACAATATTTGCTATTATCAGATAAGAGAAGTTGGAAATAGCTACACTAAAATGATTAGTAAAGATACATTTATTTTTCAATGTTTTAGTAACTTTTGTTTATGGATTCAACGGCTAATTATACATTTTGTCACATGTATGTTATGTGGTGTTATACTTAAACTAAGCTTTATGGAATAAACAAAATAATATTTAGACATGTAATACGTATATATATATATAGTTCTGAGAGGTGAGTTCATAAGTTTCTAAATTCTCAATCGTTCAAAGATACTTAAGTGGAAAACCTATGTTGTATATACTAATAAATATTTGTGAAGTACAATGGTTTCATGTTAACAACTTCAGTTTTTTGCTGAAAGATGATATATATTAAAACAGATTTGACTGAAGCTTTAAATTTAAATATTTTCACAGTGATGCTTTTACCTTATACAAATAATTGTCAAGTCTGCCAATCTGTCTTTAAAAAATAAAAAAATCAATTTTTTCTTTAAAAGCGTTTGAGCAAAACAGGGGCACAGTTGGTTTGTTTTGAATCTCGTGCAAAGCTACACGAGGGCTATCTGCGCTAACCGTCCCTAATTTAACACTGAAAGACTAGAGGGAAGGAAGCTAGTCATCACCACCCACGGCCAACTTTTGGGCTGCTCTTTTACCAACGAATAGTGGGATTGACCGTCACTTTATAACGCCCCCACGGCTGAAACGAATCCGCAATGCTCCATATAAAACTATAAATAATAGAAATGCATAGTGTTAAGTAAATAAATTACAGACCCTCAGAACTTTATTTATAATTGTTCGTTAATTCCAAATGTTATTCACGTCAAAATTAGTAATGAAACTGAAATAATGGCGTTGGTGTGTGTGTGTGTGTGTGTGTGTGTGTGTGCGTGCGTCCGCGCATTAGATTTTACTAGAGTGTGATAAATTACTATTTCTATTGGTTTAACGCTGTTAAAATGTGGAATATTTTTATATAAATAGATGTAATAAAGTTCAGACATGCGCACAATCAGTTTGTTACTGTTATATTTGTGAGAAAAACTACAAAAAGGAAGGATATGTGCGCTCTGTCTACCGTGAAGAATCGAACACGGGATTTTAAAGTTTTCAATCCGTTAACTTCTCGTTCACACATTGGGGGAACCACAAGAAAATGTAATATTATTCATATAAAATAGATGAGCTTTCTGGTTTCGCAAAACATTATAAAAGTTTTGTGTGTACCACAAATAAAAAAATATTTTACCATTAATAGGTTGTTTTTTTGCAAAAATTCAGTTACTGGAAAGGTTATTCTTGAAACGTTTTATGTAATAAAAATATTATTAAATACCCTGTTATGTAAAACGTCACACTTTATGTAACATTTCACACAAACTAAATTTTAAATCATAAAATTGAGCTTTAGTACCATATTTTAAAATGTGTATATATATATATTTAACTTCGTATAAAACTTATCCACCAGTTTTCGCAGAACTAATACAAAAATAATGTATACACATTTAAAAATTTAAAAAAACGTGTTATCCCTATTGCAAATTTAAAGCGAATTTCTTTATACACTTGTAAATAAATAAAAAAGCAAAGTTGTTGTTTTGAATTAAGCACAAAGCTACACAATGGGCTATCTGTGCTCTGCCTACCACGGGTATTGAAACCCGGATTTAGCGTGTGAGACCGCAGACATACCGCTGAGCCACTGGGGGGCAAAAAGCAAAGTAAAATTGATGTTTGTGTTGCTTCTGTTGTAGTTTGTTTCTGGGGGTATAAAATTTGGGTGTAAGCTATCCTGATATACGGTTTGAGAGTTAATTTAACGATTATTCTAAGTAATGATAGTGCCTAACTAAACTAGCCAATTAGGTTCTCATGCTAAAACTGATTAATTAGTGAGGCTGTCCCTTCTTGATGTATAACTCAGCAGAATTTAAACTTTGATTCACAGTTTAATTAAAACACAAAATATTGAAACCACTGAAGTAAAATTTTAAACAAACGTTCCTTTATCTTAATAACGTCATTGGCATTTATTGACGAAAAATTTATGGTTAACAGTAATTGTCCTTTTTCTGAAACATTTTTAAATATTGTAAAAATACTTAAATTTAACTTCTGATATACTACAGTAATCGGCCCGGCACGATCAAATGATTTAGGCACTCCACTCGTAATCTGAGAGTCGCGGGTTCGAATCCCTGTCACACTAAACAAGCTCGCCGTTTCAGCCGTGGGGGCGTTATAATGTGACGGTCAATCCCACTATTCGTTGGCAAAAAAGCAGCCTAAAAGTTGGCCGTGGGTGGTGATGACTAACTTCCTTCCCTCTAGTCTTTCAGTGTTAAATTAGGGACGGTTAGCGCAGATAGCCCTCGAGTAGCTGTGCGCAAAATTCAAAACAAACAAACAAAATACAGTAATTACCATAGCAAGAGTTAATCATGAGTTAAACTTTTCTATGCTTAAGTAAAATAAAGGATAAATGACTTATTTTCTTGTTAGGTATTTCCTTGTTGATGGGTTGCCTTTTAATACTATAGATAGATGTACATGAAATGGAAGAGATTTCGATTGAAAGCAAAAAACAAGATAATATTTACAGGTTAGTTGCTTCACCCTCTTTCCCGATATAAATACACATCTCAGTTTGGTTAGGTAAATATCAAATGAGGGAGCAACACCGTGTACTAGAATCGAAGTAAAATAAAATGAAATTGAATATGTTTTACCTTGAAATGAAGTTTATTTCACTGCGTAGAATATATAATATGGGTGTAACATTACACAAATATGTATTTTATTCACAATCATATGAAATAGACTCCACTTCATCCATTCTGTTTACTAAAATATTTCATTTTATCGTTCTAGACAATGAATTACTGAACAGCCAACTTCGTAAAATTGAAAATTATTGTAGTATAGTTACTGAGTGTTTTTAAGATTAATAATGTTGTAGATGATTAGTTTTTAAAAATAAAATTCATGGCAAATATCTTGACATTAAACTAAAACAACAGTTCGATTTGCATTCTACGTGAACTGTGTGTGTTTTCATATAGCAAAGCCGCATCGGGCTATCTGCTGATTCCACCGAGGGGAATCGAGCCCCTGATTTTAGCTTTGTAAATATGTAGACTCACCGCTGTACCAGCGAGGTACATGTGAACTGTGTATTGAATCAAACAGTGGCGCATCAATGTAAAGGCTGGAGGGCCATGAGCCTTTAAAATTTTTGTTGGGCCTCTAAGAATTGAAAATTAACTAGTCCCTGAAAGGACATTAATCCCTGCACCCCTAACAGACTCAGTCCACCTCTTATCATGAGAACAAAGAACGTTTATGATATACTAGTCCATTTAAAGATTCAAAACCATTTCCTGTTACAATTTAATCAAACCATTAACAGGAATAAAACACTCCTTTTTTTTAAATAATATTTTAGCCCTCATAGTTGAATATTTGTATACTCTGCCTTGAGCATGGTATACACTAAAACCTGTGACAGATTGAAGTAAATCACATTTACAAAACATTGGACTGGAAGAGATGAAAGGTACATTGTGTTTTGAATTTATCGCTAAGCTACTCGAGGGCTATCTGTGCTAGCCAACCCTAATTTAGCAGAGACAAGAGGGAAGGCAGCTAGCCATCACCATCTTCCGCCAAATCTTGGACTACTCTTTTTCCAACGAATAGTCGGATTGACCGTCATATTATAACGCCTTCACAGCTGAAAGGGCGAGCATGTTTGGTGTGATAGAGAGTCGAACCCGCGACTCTTGGATTATGAGTCGAGTGCTTTAACCACCTGGCCATACCAGCCCATGGAATATTGTGTCCGTAATATTGTCAATTGCGGATTTTTGAAATAAGTATATGTTATTATTACTGACGGAAAATATTAAAGAAATATTTCAACATTTCAGCAATGGTTTCAGATTTATGGACATTATTAAATATTTTTGAGCAGCTCTCCACGTTTCCTCTGTTGGTTAAATTTTTATTCGATATATTATAAAGAGCTTCAACTTTCTGGGATATGACGTTTTCAAAAGTTGCCTCTAAATTGAAGAAGCTTGTCATATTGTGTAAAATGAATTTCTACATTTTCAGCTAAAACCTAGTTCAAACCACATCTACGAAATTTAGTTTTTAGTTCATGCATACACACAAGAATATAAAGATGATTTTCAAATCAGTAGAAGCTGTATTTTCACATATAAATAGCTGGGGTATATGTGTACACTAAAGTTACTTTATCGTGACGAGGTTCGATAAAAATAAACTGGCCATTAAGGACTTCTGGAACTAACAGTTTTATAACTTCTTGAGAATCAGAAAGAACAAGTCGCAACTTTTGTATCATATACATATACACGCATGCATTTTTTAGGTGTTAATAGTTAACGTTTATGGTGGCCGCCTGGTAGATAACATACCTGTGCTTAACCCTAATCAATGTATCTAACTCATTTAAAGACTTGGTCTTCTTTTTAAGATTCCTGTTGTTACGGTTTAATCTTGTTGTTAGTCTTAACCATACCATGTATCGTTGTAAAAACTCCTTAAAAAATTAATGTCTACCAATGTAAAAATTACCCAAGAAGTTCTATTGGTAAGCGATATTTCTAACTGTAACTCATAAAGTAAACATGTATGTTATTCACCGATAAAAAGAAAGATTATTTTATTATAATACTATTCATAGGTATGATTAGGCCTCCTCTCTCAACTAGGCTATAAATAGTTTCCTAATAAATATCGTTTACGTTGGTAAAACCTACTTCTATGTATCCCCTTATAGAGTATACTATTATGTTTCCCAGTAAACCTTACCAATCAGTCTCGATGCCGTACAGATTGGATAATTTTACGATAGAGCTAATTTTAAAAGCCTACATTCTGTGAGGTACACCAAATATTATTTTATACCCTTACCATCACATATACGATGAAATGGAAATTATATGATTCTACAAACTACCAAACTCTACAAATCTGTATACAAGAATTTAGAATTTATATTACTCAGCAAACTAGAAGATTCTACAGCCTTTTATGCGACAAATATATGTTATATGATTATATAACTTACGATACTTTACACACCTGTATAAAGTGAATTAGAACATTCTACAACCTAGCACTCGTTAAAAACCATTAATGCGGTAAAATAAATTATGTGATGCAGCTGATTTGATTCTGCTTGGACCTAAAACACTTGACAAACTGATACTCATTGGTGTATAGGTCATACGACGTACTAGATTTAGCAAACTTATATATAGTGTGGTATACATTTTGTGATTCTAACTCACAAACATGCATGCGAAAAAATGTACATTATATAATTCTTGAAACTAGCAGGCCTCACAAAATTGTACACAAAATATTTGGATTATAGATTAACTTGCAAATCTATATAAAAAAATACCACCTATATTTTTACATCCTCAACCTCACAAACCTATATACAGGATAGTATATTTTACGTTATTGTACAGTGTGGTAGGCTTTAGAAGTCTGTAAACAGAATAATATATATTACAATGTTGTGCAGTCAAGCAGATTTTATAAATTTGTAAACAGAATGATATATGTTTCATTATTATACAATCTAGCAGATTTTATAAATTTGTATACAAATAATACAAGTTACATTATTATACAGTCTAGCAGATTTTGTACATTTCTATACAGAATAATATGTTTCATTGTTATACAGTCTAGCAGGATTTACGATTCTCCACATAGAATAATATATTTCACATTATTGTACAATGTAGCAGACTTTAGAAGTCTGTATATAAAGTAATACACACTGAATTAGTCTAGTAGGCTTTATAAGTTTGTATACAGAATAATATATGTATCACATTATTGTACAAACTAGCAAACATTAGAAATCTGTGTATGGAATAATATATATATATCACATTAATGTACAACCTAGCAGGCATTAGAAGTCTGTATACAGAATAATACAAGTTACATTACTGCAGCCTAACAAACGTTACAGTCCTCTACACAGAATAACATAGAACTCACACGCATGTATAAAAAATAATATATATTCCTCACATGTCTTCCACACTAGTAGAAAACACAAGTTTGGTACAAAGTAGTTATTAGACTACACGATTTAATAACATTATATTTAGTCCTCACAAAATTATTTACAACAATGCAAAACCTTTTCCATCTCCTGTTATGTTTGCACAGTGAACCAATATGTTCATGAAAGTTTCAATCTAAAACAATTTATGAAGCCCTACACTAAGATTTGGCGAATATTGGACCTAAATCAAAAGTGGTTCTGTGACCTTATAAACCACTGGACCTTAAAACCCGTGTCCAATCAAGAGGTTGAATGTACTCACTTTTCAATATTACATCTATTTACGGATGTGAAATAATAAAAACGAATAAAAGGCACTACAGTGTTAAAGTTTTGTAACTTAGTTGTTTTTTTACTCTCAGTATATTTCATATTTATATTTATTTGAACGTATTTATGTTAAAAAAAACAACAAAAGGTTACGTTAAAATAAAATATCATATTCTTACAACAAAAGGTGTGACGAAAAAAACTTTTTGTTATACAAATTAATAGTACAGGTTACATTCGTTTACTTTCTGGAATGTGGCCCAAAACATTTCTTTCATAATAACATTATACAATAAGATATAAAACAAATTAACTTGGAATATAATCATACCTGAAATGTCGGTAATTACCGGTCATGCATTTATTAATAAATATTGAAATTATAAAATATTTTACCTCTTTCTCTAAATTATGTACGTTACATATTTTCTTTTAATCCTAGTACATTTTTAATATTGTTATATTTACACAAGCAACTAAAATAACTTTTCTGAACATCATTGTACTTTGTTCTCTTTATTTACTAACATATAATGTACATTTTTTAAATATTACTGATTCACATAATGAATCATTTATACTTTTTGTACGCTTTGTTAATGCTAAAGTGATGAATTGTGAGTTTCCCTGATCTTGAAGTTTTAGAGTGGTGTTAGTTCTATGACGAACCAAGACAATAGCAGGAAGATAATAAAACACGGTGTTGAATTCAGGGGGATATACAGAGGAATTTCCCCCTGAAAAAAAACACCCTCCTTTAAAATACAGTATTTTTCATTTTCTTGAATGTTATTTCATCATTCCCTCTCCCTGGGAACAGGCTTGGATTCAACGCTGATAAAACATAATGGTGCCAAAATAATTTTGCTTACGTTGTTCAACATTAAACATGTGCTATTTTGTTTGGTGTGTGCCGTATGAACAGTGTTTTATGGGATTTATAACTCTGTAAGAAGAACGTTATTTTCTTGAAGATTGTAAATACATTTTTTGCTTTTTAAATTTAGAAAAAAATATTGAATAAGAAAGCGTACATTAAACCACTGACAACAAAAACGACGTCTTCTATCTAACGAAAACGTTGTTGTCGTTCTGAATTAGGCACAAAGCTACACAAGAAAATTTCTGTGCTCAACCCCCCCCCCACGGGTATCGAAACCCGATTTTTAGTAATGGAAGTCCACAGACATACCGCTGAACCACTGGAGGGCAGCGAAAACATGCTTTCAACTTGAGTGTTTCTGATCTGTAGCAGAAGAAATAATATCTATAAGGCTTACGAAATCCCTTCTGGAGTTCCTACTGACAAATGTTCAGCTCCATTCTACCGCCAGTGGACTCAGCAAATAGTCCGACGTGGCTTTGCAACGTGAAACACACACACATTCTACCGCCAGTGGACTCAGCAGACAGTCCGACGTGGCTTTGCAACGTGAAACACACACACATTCTACCGCCAGTGGGCTCAGCAGATAGTCCGACGTGGCTTTGCAACGTGAAACACACACACATTCTACCGCAAACCTAGAATAAACAAATTTGTATACCTTTATTTCTAATAAAAGTAGTTAACACTAAATTGAAGAAAAGATGGACGTACGAGAATTTTATAATGTTTTGAGATGCCTTTCTTACTAAATTTTATCTTGAAGTATTAGTGTACAAATCTTTTAAGATATATTTCACGGTAAAGTAAAAAGTAAACATCAAAACTAAATTTGTCGCACGATAATTTGTTGGAAGTATAATTTAGCTTATAATTCATGAACGTAATAATATATCAGATATGACAACAATAGAATCAATATAATATAACTGAAACATTTTTTTTTGAGTCACATTATGCTAGACCTTACACGAAGCAAAAAATAATAATTCGTCACGTACAAAAAAGTAAAAAAAACAACAACAGACGATTCGGACGTTGCCCTCAACAGCTAGAGAATAACAAAAGGCAAAAACCTGTTATTTTCCTGGGTGAATTAAGCTTTTGCGTTCTGATGACCGAAACGGAAAAACAGCTTTTTTGACATGCTTGTTTACTGATAGTGTTTAGCAACTATTACATTTAATGTCTGAATATTGAATATTTTCTGATGATAGATATAAGGTAACAATTACTTCTGAAGATTTCTGAAGTAATTGTTACCTGTCTAGGTGTAATTTATTTTGATTGTAGATATCTGCATTTTGTCTCAAGACAATTTCTCAAACTTAGTAGCCTAGTAATCAATTTTTATTTACTAAGCTCACCATAATATTGGAAATTACAACTGTTTACTGATATTACACCAGAAAGTTAACACTAGATTAACACAAGGGCTAACTGGTTGTAGCCCCGAAACTAAAGATATCCCTCAGCGCCACCTCAGATGTGCAATATTTAAATAAACACTGATATTTAGTTAGCCTTCATTTATTTATGTTTAAATTATATTATACAATAAACCATATTATATTAAAAGACCAAATATTTGATTCAATGATTTAACTGTGTTAGAAAATAAACATGTTTTTGAAACAATAATTCTTATTACTTGAATAAAGTAAGAATATATTTGGAAGCCCATTTAAATGTGTAGCTCAGGACCTCTTAAATACTTAATCCGGCATTGAAAAAAAACAGGTTAAGAAATAAGCTGTTACATTTCTTCAATCTGTGTCATATCTCTTCGAAAAATCAAATATATAAAACAAAACATAGAATTTTAAGCTCATCTCTCCCTCTACTTTTCACCCTAATTCAACTAATGTGAAAGAAGTTATTTATTAATTATAATGTATTTTTGTCATATTAGAAATCCTTATTTATTAGTTTTTGAATATTACTGAAAGAAAAAAAAATCAGGCCATTATGTGATAGTCAAAACTTCTACAATAAAATACTAGATGTTTAGTCTATCCAAATTATCTGATACAGAGTATACAAAAATACTGGTATATAGAAATGTTTTCTACACCACTGTAGAGAACGTTACAAAGTTTGTGATATTAGCCAGATTACAGACCTGAAATCTGTAATTTCCATGATGGCTTTAAGTTGCATCAGACTCATAAAGTAATTCATTATGACTAGAAGAATCTAATTTTATAGCTAAGCTGAGAAAAAAAAACATAACTTTTATCGAAACACTAGGAAACTGGCAAAATAGTAATTACTACACAAGTTACTACAACACCTTGTTAAAATTACGAATCTTTGTAAGATTTATATTTAATCTAGAAAGAAAAACGACTGTTATCGTTATACGTCATGAGTTAGTGCTAATAATTTATATACTTTTATCATTTTATTGATGTACGATTGTTACTATTCAAAATACGAAATAATCAGTCAAATTCACCGTATTTTTTGGCCTAATGTCGTATTTTCGTATAGACACGATAAAACAAAAAGTTATAGTTCTTTGAAAAAATTCACCAATACACCCTTACGTATGTTATGCTAAAATCATTTTGCACAGCAGAAACACTACGTCTATGAGGCAGACAATTTTCATTAGTTTTATATATGTTACAGTTATTTTGGAAATACAACTCTCCCGTCTGGTTTCAAGATTAGGCTACTTGTTGGAGTATAGGCGACAGAATCCAAATCTATCGGTAGCACTGTCATCCAGAAAAGTTATATGCATTATATGAAGTATAAATGTAGTTTACGATTGACTGTATAACTTAAAATTTGTTTATATATAAAAGTTTCATACGAATCTTACCCGTTCCTAACTGGAAAAAAAATCCAGCTGTGTATATTTCCAGTTCATTTTTTGTTTTTTTTTCCTTTAAATCCAAATAAGCTATGTCGTTGGGGAGTTGTCTGTGTTTTGAATATATATAGTTGTATGGTATTTAAAGCCTACACTAATCAGTGTAAACGTCCCACAGATTGTTGCTAAAACTGTGGTAAATCTTTGCCATTTCTGTTCAGGAGTTCGGCAAGTAACCTCTACAAAAAACAACAACACAATTTACGACTATCGCTTGCATACTGCTCCATAAGTGATGGGTCAAACAATCGTCGTAAACACCCCACTTTTCTTATTTTGCAAGCTTAGAAACGCTCACCACGAAGGGATACGCCTCTACGCGTTACTTGCTCAACAACAGCCTGTTCAGGCCTGGATCTGAAGGGTTGAAACTGTCTAGAAGATATAGCCAGGTCGCCGACGTTGAACGACGAGCATAGCAGCCATTACACCTGAAGTTCTGGGTTGTTTTAGTCCTGTTGATCGCAAGCCCATCTCTACAAGACAATACTTAAATATCATTAAACACTGGAACATTAAAAGGTGCATTCCTAAAAGCTGAGTCTTATCTCACTTAGGATGCAATTGACCAAATGCTCGTTTCAGTCGAGCTTAGTGAAGCTAGAAGTGGAAACGTCATTAACTGAACTTCTAACAGTTCAGCAGGAAAGCCAACAATCCAGATGCTGAAATCTTCGTCAATGAACAGTTATAAAAGGTATAGCATAACAATATTTTGCTTCTGCTTTGCAAAGGTTGGCTTGCTTCTGATGTAATTTTTATCTTCCTAGCTTTTGTCGAGTTTTATGCATATATTTCTGATGTTTCTCGATTCTATTTGAAATAAGCAAGTGAAAGAGAATCTTCAGTATACCATTTAATCAAAATACCGTATGTTTTCAGACGATACATTTCAAACAAACCATCTAGTTTCCATTTTCTACCTTTTATAATGACGAATATCCAATTTTAGCTTTCTTCGTGACCTAATCTTTGTTTTGTAAAGGGAAAGTAAAGAAAAATTCCGAATGCAATCCCCTCAAACCAGCGGTAAATATTTTACGGAGAAAGATGTAAATATCAATGACATTTCTTAACTGTAACATAAAGAATGGAACACAATTTCACAGACAGGTGTCAATTAAGAATATATTTTCACGAATAAATACGAATAAATGTATGAAATCTTAATTATTAAATCAACTTTCAGACTAATTTAGTAGAAATAACTCATGAATATTAATTTGGGCAAAACTTGTCTCGAATATTAATGGCGTCATTAAAGAGCCCAAAATCTTCAAATAAAACAAAAACCTTGTATAATATAAAGTTTTAAAATTATTTTGCTTCTAAAATAATTAATAAGTAGCTATGTACAGATTATTTGGGGCCAAGGATGATTAGTATTGCAATAAAAATCCCTGAATTAATGTTTCGCATACCGTTGCCGCAAATTGCTCTCCGCACTTTGGGTCAGATTTGTTATGAGAAAGACGATCAAACCTCACTATTCGATTTCAGTAGCCCAATTGCTAGCTGCATTCCCTCTAATCTATCGATTGAAATTAGGGACAACCAAAGCATCCAACCATTATGTAGCTTTGTGGAAATATCTGAAAAAATAAACACTCGGATATTCTGAGTACACGCATAAACTCTCTGAATAAAAAATTAATTATTTATAAAACTTACACACACATACATGGACACAAAAACAAAAACTGTGGTATCGAAGCAAGGACTGAAACAATTACATATTGAAATATATTGATTGAACTTCTATAAGCAATAGTATATTAAATATTTTATTTTTAATATTTGATACGTTCAGGCATAAATCTTTTAAATATTTTTTTATCTCACTCGGTGTATAAGTTTTAAGAGTTAGTGAATTTTCTTTGTTATCACTGAGCGTCATCTGGTAACACCATATATAATCACTGAGCTATAGCACGAATTTATCAACAATACATCGAGAGTTTTTTTATTTTATTGACTAATAATGATTACTGATATTAGTAGAAAAAATATATGAATTAACTGATACTTCCTTAATATAGGATTATAATAAATATATTTAATGAACTTGTTTTAAGTAAAGACTAAAAAAAATAGAATATTACCTTTTACCTTATCTGATGATGGGCATGTTTTGACCCAACAAAGTAAATCTACAAATAAACAAGTTTCTTTGTTCTTACTTCAACTGTAAAAATTTCACATAGAACGACGTAATTACGAGTTGACAATAATGTGTAAAAAAATGCTTGATTTTAAGTCTTGGAGCCGATCACACTTCAGATGTCATTGTGATTTATTTTCGTTTACTTCAGTGTGTATTATTACCGTTAACACAGAAAATAACGAAATTATCCTGCAAACAATAAAAGCGAATTTATAAACATTTAAAAGATATGTAATAAACACTAGCTTTAAAATATGTATATTCTAAAAGTCATCTAAACAATTAAAATAAATGGACTGTTAAAAACCACATTATAACTATATAAGCAAACCAGTACTGTAAAAATGTATAACTATTTGATCTAGTTCCTGAAGTTATCCAAAGTTTTATATAGCCTCAACCACTAGTCAATTGTTTAATATCGTTGAAAGTCATGTAACCTGTAGCGAAGAAATTTTGGAAGATGCACAAGTACATTTTGTTTCAAAATATCACATTCTTAACAACAATTTTCAATAGTGATTTCTCGTTTAAAGTAATTAACAACATGGTAGTCGAAAATATAAATAAAAATCTACCCATGTCTCTTTCAGACTTTAGTCTATGCTTAGATATTGAAAATTGTTATGCTTATGAACTCTGTAAATTTGACAAACAAGCGAATGTTAGGCTTAGAAATTCACTGAACGTCGTTTATAGACCTGCATATACAGGGTATTCAGAAAGTCATTGTGCACTTATATACTTATTAACAGACATATTTCGATATAGAATGCAGTAGGTAAATATGAATGACAATTATAAATAATGTTGAAAGTGACCCCCGTTGGCATCAATACAGGCTTGGATCCTTCTTATTTTGTTTCTAAACATCACGATCAGTTGCTTGCTTGAAATAGACTGAGTGAATGCTGTTATCGCTGCTTTCAAAACTGTACAGTGACTTTCCGAACACCCTATAGTATACTACTCAAATAACTCCATGTATAGTACTGCTTATAATGCGTGGGACAGACTCGTAAAAGAAAACAAATTACGCTACGAAATTTTATATATGAACAAAATGCTTTGCTGTTAACTGCATTATTATGTTAAAAAACGAAGAGAAGACACAAATATCTTTATATTTTATACGCACAGAAGTAATTTGATGTTTACTAGAATATGAATTCTTAGTTGATATTTTCAAGCGAACATGTAGACATTCGTCTAGAAATAATTCCACCAGGGACACGCTCGTTCAGAAACCGCTTCTCTCAAAAACGGCGAACGGTTTTAACGCTGGCTAAAAACTTTAAAGTGCTACTGGATCTGGTTTTGATTTTAAGACCTATGATTTACTACAGATATTCTTATGACAAGTTACCTTTGATTGTGTGAAGTCTCTCAATGTTGGTTGAAGAAATATTATACATAGACACACGGTTTAGCTGTCAATTGTCTTAAAAACTGAATACCTTTAAATTTATAACACGATGAGTTGCAGCTTGTAGCGTAAGATAGAAATACGCTTATATTAACACCCGTCACTGGAGGGCAGGAGCAAGTGTCAAGAAGCGTAATACGTTTATGACAAGTAGGAAAAAAGTTACAACAAATAAAAAAACTTGTATTTAGTTATTCCAGCCTATACTTTGTTTGTTTGAACATTCCTAACGAATGAAAAGTTAGACGTTATGTCATTACAAAATATATAGTAGAATAATAAAAATTTCGAAATATTTTAAACCAATTGAGCATAACGTTAATAATGTAGAATTTATTAATAAAATGATATTTCAATTTTATATGTTTTTAGTATTCAGCTTTGAAGTATTACGAACTCAGAAATGATTTACTGTTTTTGAGTTTGCCCTTGGTAGGCCCCAATTTGTTTCTTGTGGGTATAGAAGTTATAGTTAAATATAACATTAACATGTGTTTGATTTGAGAAAAGCACGCATCTCAAACTATTTTGTGGACAACCATCTTATTTTAATAACTTATAAATATTGTTGTTTCAAATCCATATATTGAAAATATTTTAATTTTGATACACACCACAGTTGTTGCAGGTGTAAGTGTACTTAATTCAGCAAATTGATAACTTCATATTACGAT